>JAZAQC010000004.1:0-1250000 GCA_036289425.1 Rhopalosiphum nymphaeae
CATATTAATTTAAAAAAAATATTTTTTAAATAGCTAATAAAGTAATAGACAACTGGATTTTTGAAAACTCAAAAATTATTTGATCACAATAAAAATATTTTTTGTACTTTACAATATAACATACTTATCATTAATTATCTTGTATATTTTACTATTGGCCTTATTCATAGGTAAGTACAATATTTAATGGTATAAAATACTATACTATACCATATATTATAAATAAATTATTCAGTTTTTACTAAGTTATTATAGTAATAAAATAGCACAGTCCGTGAAATTATATTTTTTTCAAGGTTTTCAATATATATATATATATATTATGTGTCATATAATTAATTTTAAAAACGTAGTAAGAACGATCCTGTATGTCTGTGCGTGTGTGTTTTATTTATTTATTTATTTTTAATGCGCTAACTTGTTGTAAAATAAAAAAAACAAAATTAAACGTATTCAATAAAAACTTTTAAACTTTATATAAAAATCATACCAACACATAATACAAGCAATATATATTACCTTGCTTTCCCTCAACCGCAGAATAAACAAAGTGATTAAATACACATATAGATGGTTATCTATTATAGTTATATTTACCAGTTATTACAGTAAACTGACGCTTATAACAAATGTTGATAGAATTTAATTAAGTGCCCATTTTGAGAGAATTTCTATGCTAGTAACTGTTAATATATTTGAAGAAAATATCGGCTATACTGTGCTTTTGATTAAGTATGTAATAATATAACAAACATTATCAAGTATATGTTTGGTAACTCTAATTTTATAAGTAAATACAATCAAATGGTGATCGATCCTATGGTTATAAATTGTAACACTGTTCACGTCACTCGAAACTTGAAGTATTTGTACTGTAAACCACGTCGTGCATATGTCTTTGCCTTAAACTAGCATATAAACCTTATTCTATAACGCATTTAACGTACTGTGTTGGGGCCTTTAGCCAATATATATTACATGATACATGGGTTACAGAACATGGTCGGTTTCCTCAGGTCGATTGTTGGCATATACGCTACATATAGCGGGGCACCTATACCTAGTACTAACTCTAGTTATTTACAACAAAAGCTAAACGTACACAAACTATAAATTTCTCCAAATCTCACCTACTACGGCCAAGTATGGGGCTCAAATCTATTACAACACGACTGGAGTCGAATAGGGGCAGTCCAAAATGTGTTTTTACGGACATTTACTGGCACGCTGTGTTTAGTGAATAATATTACTTTAAGGAGGTCAGCAAAAGTAGATTATATTCGCAAGCAATTTTTTAAAGCTTCAATGAACCTTTTCAACAAAGCGCATAATTCTAGACACATATATTATACAGTTCCTTGAACATGCGGATCCCATTATAGAATGAATGAAAATAATACCAAAAAATTTTATTTAGAATCCACTTAAAAATTCTATAAATAAAATCAATCCATCGACTCTTGCTCCAAGGAATGTTTTTATCCAAAAATTGAGAAAAATGAAAAAAAATGATGTTATACAAATAACAATTCAGTCGATAAATTCGATTAATAGCCCAAATCTGACGGGGATCTCTGTGAACACTCGTTGAAGAATTTGACGAAAATGAAGGAACAGCATCAACAACATTACAGTTCACTGGTCAGACGGAGTCGCCTGAACAATACATATTGTATCTATTTCAATCCCAAATATATGCGCGTTTAGTTTTATGTCCATATGCATTTATAAGCAGTGTAGTTTTACAGTAACTATGTATATAGTATAGACATTTTTCAGTCAATATAAAATTGTTTTTGAACGCAACTATAATATGTATTATATAATATACCTATTATGTGTAACCTTTATATTATAATATCTAAGTAATATTAATTACATTTTTTTTTGCATTTATTTTAGTTTTACATTAACCGAAACATATGTACAACATTGTTATAAATAGCAGTTATTGTGCAACTAAAGGTACTAAGTGTAATAGCGTATAATATATATATTTTACTGTATCATCACGGAATATGTGCGTATTTAACATTAAATTATATAATATTCAAGATGAAATATTTAAGTAGATTGAATATTGTTTTTAGTATTTGTGCGCAGATATTAGGTAGCTGTAACTTAACCAAAAAGTAGGATCTACTATTATGGTTTAAACCGGTTTGTACGTATTAGTCGATACGTTACGACATTTTGTACTTATTTCACACATTATGCGTTGAATAGTAACTCGTAATACTTGTAAGTTACAATAGTAGTAACACTTATATAAGTCATAATAATCGTGATATACAAACTCTAAATCACCACAAGGTTTTTACGTAGGTAAATTAATCAAATATCCAGTTTGACAATCATTGAGTACAACTTATTCTATTATAATTTATAATATACTTTTTGTTTTAATATTTGATATAGCATTTAAATACTCAATAAAATATGTTTAATAACTTAACGGTTTTATATCAGTTATCTATCTACTTGATTTATTTTAGTTACCCATACCTACACTATTAGTGACGATGTATTATAACAACTTAAAATTTAAAATAATTATCAAAGTAATCTTAATTCATTTTAAAGTTTAATTATACCATATTTTTCTATCTTATTTTAAAAGTCTTAGAAATGTGTAATTATTTTTTCTCACGATATTTTGTATTATTACGATAGGTATTAATATTAAAAACTTTTTAGTATATTGAAATTTCGTTTTTAAGATACTTTAGTTTTTTATAACTCAGCGCTGTTTACCAACCTACGTAAATTATGTACATAAACCTATTATAACTATTTAATATTTTAAATATTAAACATTATTTAACATACAACAATAATTGTTTATTATTTAATAGTTAAAATAATATTAATACATTTATTAAGTTTCCATATTTTTAAGTATTATCAAGTATATTTTAATAAGCTGAATATTTGTGAACTTTACAAAATAAAAAAAATAATTTTAAGAAAACAGTTGAACAGTTTTACTGATGTAATATTAAATTCAACTAGCTAAATAGACTATACATTTTTATAACTATATCATAAATATATTTTAATGTATAATTAAGTGTTCACTATTTATAGTGTTGACTATTCATATATTTATAATGCACATATGTAATTTGATTCGACAATGAAAATATAATATTTGTTGGTGGTTGGCGATCAGTTTATTAGTATTACTGTCTTAGTATATAATTATTACCTTCTCGTAATTAGCAATGTAAACCAGTTGTATCTCACTGGGTCATCGTACACAAGCTAGAAAATATAAAAAATAAACCTATTTATTCTTTTAAATTAATGAAAATATAATAATATAATAAATTATAATTAACACATTATTTATTGTTAAACAGCGCGTATGCTTCATTATATGAACAATACGAATTATAACTTAAGACTATTAATTATAACCTATTATAAAAATAATTATATAAAAATAATCATTATTTAATAATGTTATTAGTTTTTTTGATCTAAGTTTAAATCGATCCGTGGTACATTTTAAGATGTATATTGATTGTAAAAAGTTATCCAAATGGTTTGCAACCAAATTCGATAAAGAAATCAGTTATACATTTAACCGGGAAAATACAAATAAATCTTAAAGTGTACCATCAATCATATCCTTCAAGAAAAAAATCACGTCATAGTTAATTCTTGCATCAAAATATTTGTAAAATATACAAAGGTATAACATCAAAGCACACTACATAAAATATTATATTGTGCATACATTCATAGTAATGGGTACATCGTAACCAAATACCTATTTACATGTTTCAAAGATTCAAATTCGTATGTTATAGAATACATTTTGTAATATGATTGTCTATTCAATAATTTCTTTCTTACCTTTTTTTAACCAAGTTGTCTTTTATAACCCAATAGTTTTAGAGCCAGCATTTTAAATGAGTATCTTGTCACTAGTAAATTGTTAGTAATAGACAATAATAGTTAAGCCTCTCTACACTGAATTCATGTGTGTTTTAATACTTCCCGTTTGTTAAAACATATTTTAAGTATTTAAAAATATATTTAATAATGAAATTACAATAAATTGCAATAAACGCACAATATGTTATTAAATGGGCTATTGATTTATGGACATGTAGTTTGTCGTATATTGGTATATATAGAAATTATTTGAAAACCATATTGCCATTTGACCCAACCACAGCATTGCACCCAACAAATTTATATGATAATATTATATTATTAAGTCAGTAGGTGGCGTAGATACTCCCACTGTTGACTTAAATACCACACCGCTCTGGGCGTCTGTCCTACTCAGCATGGTTGTAACTCTACTACTGATAGGAATAAACCGGTTATCAATAATTTTAAATCAAGACTTGAATTATAATTAAATTCTATTATAAAAATATAATTTTTCTTTCTACGCCACGCACTCTTATCGATAAATTAGACTAATTCCGATTTTATAGTTAAATGCCAGCATAATATTAAAGACATCATGAATATAGAATAATTGAGATAGTAATGATTATAATCTAAGTGAGTGACTATCAAATCCTCCAGATACAGATTGTATTATTGGCATCAATCGTAACTAAATTTCATTAGTTAAAAAAATATACATCTTAATTTGAATCTGAAATTAATAATGAAATAACATTTATGTCACAAGTATGTGTAAGTGTATAATATCTGAAAACTTATATGGAATCATAATATGATATTATTACCTACAAAAAAAAAAAAAAAAAATAAAAATATAGTTATTATTAAAAATAAATAACAATATTTTAACATAAGCCGAGCATTTTTTTCGCCATATTTTTAGTTTTTGTTAAAATGATTTGTCGACAAGACCATTATTCAGATCTTCTAGAAAATAACCATTTTAAGTTTTTTCGGTACCGTTTTATCGGTGGTGTTCCTCATAACAGATTTTTAATTAAACACATTATGTGATATTATAAAGTTTAGTAATTTAAGTTTTTGAACATGAAAAATATATTATATATATTTGTGTGTGTGTGTGTGTGTGTGTGTGTGAGTGTGTGTCTGCACTCTGTACGTTATATTATTAATGTATGTTTGTATAGAGAATAACGAAACTGATATACCTTTAAAAATTACTTTTCCGGTAAGAAATTTATATATATATATATTTTATATGTCAATTTATATTTTATGGTAAAATTAAATTATATATTACTCTAAAATATCTTTATATTTTGTTAAAAACTTTAATACCTGTTTAAGGAAAAAATAGTTATTTATTGTAATCGTGTCAGTGGTGCATGAACTTACATTTTTTTTTAGTTCACAAATAAAAAAACCTCAACATGTTTTTTAAACAATAAGTTGCAATTTATTATTGAAAATGTTTATTTTTTTAGTAAAAAATATAATGCGTTTTTTAAACTAAGTTAAATAATTGAAGTGTGATAGGAATTATTTTAAACAACAATTATATATTATTAATTGAAACGTACTTCAAGAAAACAAAATGTATACATAATATTAATCCATATATTGCATAACCTTACTATCCAATATAACTAGTTGCTTATATTATATATTAAACTAAATTGTCTTATAATCATAAAAAAATAATAATCATTAAAATAGGATCAAAAATAATTAAAAATAATACAATACTATTGAAGGAGCTTTAACATCTTTATGAAGAAATGTTTATGCAATCAAAGAACAAGTGATGTTAACTTAAAATGACAGTAAAAATGTTAAGATTTGGGAATATAGTTGTATAAATATTAGGTATAAAATGGAATCGTTTTTTTTTTTTTTTAGGAACTATAGTAGTATGAAACATTTTTTTTATGATTTTGAAAGAAATAGAGTGAACGTTTTGGTTTTGGAACTTTGTTACGCATAATTGTGAATTCGTTTTGATGAATGGTTGCTACCACTCTTGTCACAATAAGATTGAAAACTGAAATATTTACTTTTAATGTGTAATTTGAGGAGTTTAATATCATTATTCATTTTACAAAATTTAATTTAATACAAGTAAAATGTTAATTATTATCCTTTATACACATTTATTAATTAGTTCAATATTATAGTATGTATATGGGTTATAGGTGCTTAGAAATATTAAAATGCGCATTGTTGCTTTATTCGTGTGAACTTAAGTTATAACTAATAAAACATTTGTATATTTTGAAATAATTCAATGAATATTTTTATAATCGTAAAATTGAGTATCTACCTGTAAGTGAAAGATTACCAAGTATTGAAGACTCCAACTTTATTTGGATTTAAACTTAAACTTAAACTTTTAAAATTATATGACTGGTTAAAACTGTCGTGTAAAATAACACAATGAATATAATGTCGATATAAATATATTTTTTTTTATCAAAAATAAAAATACCTCAAAACGAACAGTGACTAAAATTAGTGAAAATTCTTAAGCAAAATTGTTCAGATTTTTTACACGCCGTTAACAATGAAAGGAAATCCGTTAAAAGGATATGAGTTTTGTACGAAAAAGAATGATGTAATTTATAATAAGTTTAATTCATAGTTACGTATTTTTAGATTGAATAGAGAAACTCGATTATAAATTTTATCTTGCCATCCGTTGTGGTTTACGATCGATATGCTATTGTCTGTCCCATTTAATAACGTAACGTTGGTCGATGTACGCAAAATATTTTTCAAAACTTCTAAAAGTTAAAAGGAAGAAAGAACTAATGAAACTTTTGTTGCCAGTCATATTTTAAAGTCAACAATATATTTTTTTCTGGCTTTTATTATTTTTGTTTTATTTAACAATATTTCTCTTGCATATTTTAAACATTTTGTTTTTCTTTTATAATAATTATTAAATAAAGTGACCGGGTGTTGCCATGTTACCCACTGTTCACCTCATTGCGAGATAGTGGTAATAATTGTATTATTTATTTTAATGTTAACTGGCCAATAAAGAAATATTGTTTTAACACATACTTAGTAAGACTTTTATAATTTTATCAAAAAATGCAAGAAAATTATTTTTTTTAATTTATTGACTTAGTTTTATTTCCGATCTATACCTAATTATTGCATTCAACTTTTAGAACCTACTTAATTATCTTTAATATGTGAAAATTAATACAAAAACCATCGCATTTTCAAACACATAGTTACCTCGTGTCGCTTGAAAAAATAATAATAATCATACTCAGGTTTCAAATATTTTAAAACCATTCATAATTTAAATAAATCTTTATAATATATAAGCATTGTATAATGTTTTAAATAGATTATTATTAAAATAAAATGTACTTATAAATATTTTTTTTTATAATTCATTATAGTTTTAAAATTATAATGATTATAATACATTACAATATAATTTTTTTTTTTAAACAATAATACTCATAATTCAAAAAGTCGTTATATGATTGTTTTTATACTTTACAAAAATAACAGATACATAACTGTAATAAAAATTTATTCTAATTAATGTCTTAAATATTAATTATAATACCAAAGCTATTATTCAAATTCATTTTATATTTTATTTATATAATTTTGGAGTTAATATTTCAGTAAAATATAGAATATATTTTCATAAATTGATAGTCAATGTTAGTTAGGTACAATAAAATTGGATGATTATTATTAAAGTTATTATATAACATATTAATTTGGTTGGAGAAATTAAGAACTAACAATATTATGTGTTAATAATTTTAATTGAAATATTTTTTGTATTTAACGATGGATATTTTCGTTATTATCATAGTTAAATAATACAGTTTTCTAACTACAAAAAATCTATATATTTGAATATTTCAGTTTAGAAAACGTCAAGTATATTACTAAGATAGGATATGTTCAGAACAAATATTTTCACTAATCCTAATAATATATAATGAACATAATAGCAAACGATACACAAATAGTAATGTATGAAGATTTTAGTGTTTTGATTATCAAAAAAATATATTTAAAATAATCTTAAAAAACAAAAATAATAAAAATAATAATATTTATCTTATCACTTTTGTGCCATGGAGTTGGTACATAAAAAAAGATAATTATACTATACATTGGCCCGAAAACAAGCTCACGCAAACAATATGAATTATTTGGTTAGTACAAAACTATTTAATTTAACACCAAAATATATAGATAAATTACCAATACATGTGTATAAAAAAGAATCTAAATAAATTATTTTTTTCCCAAAATAATTTTTATTTAGCTTTATTGTTTAAATTATATGCAATATTAAGTATGATAGTACGTCACTATGTCTATTGATTTATATTGTAACTTACAACTTACACCAAAGCATCATGTGCCATGAAAAATGTATCTATAATATATTATAACCAAACTTCTACATGAGTTTACTTAGTAAGGCCCAATATTCTCTAGTGAAATCAAATTAAATAAATAACAATACAATTATAAGATGATTCAGGTTCTTTAATACAAACTTTAAAAATTAAGAATAAACTCATATTAGTTATAGTAATACTAAATATATTTTGAGTATTGTAAACGCAGGATTTTTAAGGGTATTTTAATGGTTAGTATATTATTCAGTTTTAAAGTTATTACAATAATAAATAAACCACGAAAATATTTGTCCTAAAAACCCTTGTTTTGTTATGTCACTCAATTTTCAATAACTGAGTGCTATATAAAAATAAGTGTTTTAAAGGAAGATAAAATAATCTCGTGAGGAATTCCTTATTAATTAAAATAACAATTTAGGATTTTTAGATTTTAAGCGAAGTGATAATTTTTTTGATTTTACAATGATATGTTTTTTATGATTTTATTTTGTATCTATTTATATGATAAGAAGTTGAAAAAAAAATTTTGATCTTCAACCTTGAGAATGATTTCTACTACTAAAATAGTCTTATTTTCTCTATAAATTCCGATAAACAATTATATGGTAAGTTATAATGCTTGAAAGTTTAATATAAAGTTCTACATAAGTTGATTATTTGCAAATTAAAAATATATGCAATATTTTTTCAATTGAATTTTAAAATTAGAATTTTTAAGGAAATGCATAAGATATTAGACATTTGCAAGTTATTTTATAATTAAAAATTCATAAAATTGTTGTTTTTATATCTAAGATTTGAAAATTTAATACATGATTTATTGTAAGTTATTCTACATATAACAAAAAAATAAATAAATTACCAAAAGGTTACATTAATTTTTCATGAACGTTTGAAGTTAAACATTTTATAACATTGGATATTCATCCGTAAAATAACTATTTCTCCTCAATCGATTTTTGATATTTTTTTATAATTTAAAAAAAAAAAATAAATTACTGTAGATACTTTAAATTATCACCATATATCCATATTACTCGTATTATCATTTTATACATATGGTATGATTTTCTAATGATATTAGAATTAGTTAATACTCTGTGAAATATTTATACAAATTTAATATTTAATTTTTTAATTTTAATAAATAACAATAACAATTTTCTTCTTGTCTAAAATACTGAAAATGTAATCAGTACATGTTCCCTTAAAAGTTTTTACTACAGCTGTTTAAAAATAATAAAAATACTTAGGTATTATTTTTTTGCTTATTATTATAGTAAGCCTTAGAATCTGAGCCGTTTTGCTGGCAATTATTACTTATATATTAATTAGTTTTTTATTCTGCACAATAATTATATGAATAATCTAAAAATTTAAAAATCAAATTATTTATTATTTTAATAAACTCAAAATTAAAGTTAGATAAATATCGTAACTTCTAAGTACTATTAAAAACCCATGATTCGTAAAACGTATTATAGATTGTTGTTTCAATTCACTATTATAGTATAATTTTATTATCGTTGTTATTGTCAAAGTGTAATATGAAACATTAATATATATTTTTTAGTTTTTTTTTTTTTTTAATATGTACTCCGTTAATTAATTAAATTAATTATTTTTACTTTTTATTTTATAACAACCTAATGATTTGTAAAGGATCAAATAATGTATTGACATTTTTGAAACAAACTGTTGTACTTTGAATGGGTTAAAAAAAAAAAAAATTAAAGCCAACATTCTGTAATATGACTTTCTGTGTGCAATATACTCACTTAATATTTTTCCATAATATATTATACTATCATTCCTCTGACTAAATAAGTATTTAAAATTGTTATTATTATTATTATTATATTATAAAATATAAAATAGTTTAAATAAATTGCAATGCAACATAAAGACTATAGTTGCATACGTGTAGATATAATTTAATTGTATTTATATT
Organism: Rhopalosiphum nymphaeae; assembly: GCA_036289425.1. Classification (NCBI taxonomy): domain Eukaryota; kingdom Metazoa; phylum Arthropoda; class Insecta; order Hemiptera; family Aphididae; genus Rhopalosiphum; species Rhopalosiphum nymphaeae. Next base: position 10,249 of record JAZAQC010000004.1, read on the forward strand.
CAACACAAACCTAAATTAAATATTTTTTATGAGTAAATTTTGAAAAAAAAAGTGTAACCAAAGTCTAAGAAAAAAGTTTTCCAATTTAATTAAAAATAATTATATAATTCTATCTTGCATCAAGATAAGTGAAGTGAGACAATTGACCAACATCCAGTGTCTGTGTCTTGTCTGCTTTATAATTTTAATTAAATATCTATATAATTTAAGGTAAAATTTCTTTAGAAAACTGATTATAAAGATGTAATTCATATATAATTTGATATTTTATGTGGTAAAACTATTTTTTTTTATAAAGTATTAATACTAATTGATTATACAATGAGATTTTTCAATTTAATTTAATATTTTTATTATTTTATATTAATATACCTGGCTATTTAGGTTTTTATAATTTTCAAAATATGCTGTTTTTGTGCTGTTTATAAAAATCTAATTTTTTCTTCAGTTATGGAAACATTTTTATTTAAGTCAAAATCCTTAAACGATAAATAAAACATTCATAATTTTTTTTTAATAGAAATTTAAAAAAATAAAAAATACATAGTCTCATTACATAGTAAAATAACATTATTTAATGCCAATCAATATTATTTCTAATTTAATGTAGTTGCTAAAAAACTAATGGATCTTGTAACTTTGTGTTTAATAATATGCATGTACTTAAATATATATACCAATATCATAATTTTATTCTTCAAATTTAAAAAAAGATATTATAAAATATTTGTACATACATTTTTTTTTATATATATACTTTTATTTTCAGTGATCATAAAAACCGTTTTACTAGATTCCACAAATAAATAAATAATTAATAAACAATTTAGAATATCAGTTTAAATACAAAGAAAAATATTCCATGAAATATAATAAAAAAAAATTAAAATATGATAAACAAGGTTTTAATTTAAATAAGAATAAAATTACATATCTTAGCTATAGCAAAAAAAAAAAATGATTAAAAAACGTGGTTTGACAGTTAGTAGGAGGAAAATTGTATTTCAATATACTAATTTTATATTAGATCGTATTCTCAGTAGATTTCCTAAAGTGCTATAACTTGAATAAATAAAATATAAGCATCAGGTTTCAAATATAGAATCAATGTTTTATGAAATCATATAAATCACTTAAATATTCGCATTTTGCTGAGTAGGGTATTTAGAAAAGGGGAGTTGGTGAAATACTGCAGTTTCAATCGCCATGTCCTCATCGCATTGACCTAATTTTGTTTTTGATAATTTATAGATGTTTTAATAACTTTATTCAAATTCAGTTTTTTAACTTAGTTTATTATATTATAGTTTCAAGGTATACGCATATATATTACTTATATTTAAGTATATAATATTGTATGATACATTGGACATATTCTTAAACATTTATTTTTAGTTTTAATTAGATTTTGTAAAAACTGATTTAAATTTATACAAAAAGCTTAGGAATTTTAAAACATATAATGTGAAGTTGATACATGTGTTTGCAACACTAAACATATACCATATAAGACAGTTTGTTCAATAATGTATTGCTTTTCAATGTGCGTAATTTGTTTGTAGTTTGCAATTTCATTTTATCGTAATATATATTTTACATTGTACTCAGATATTAGTTGGCTTGCTTACTATTAACTAAATTTTTTTTTTACTACTAGATACTACCATGTCTAAATAAGTTAATCCTAATATAATTGTTATATGTCGTTTCAATTTTATTTATATTATAAAAATGATGTACTACTGCATATTATCAGGGACAAGTAACAGATTTAAAATCGAATAAGGACTTATTTGTTATAGAACACTATAGCAATTTTTGAATTTAAAATAATACTTAGATGGTTTTACTTATTATACAGAATAACTATTACGTGTATATATTGACCATTGACTAACACTTTAGAGAAGTGGTTAAATCAATTATATTTACTTTGTCGATGACCACTGATTCTGAATTGCAATTAAAACTCGATGAGGTATTTAATAAAACTAAACTGTAACATTGTGGTCCATTTAAGGAGTATATTTTGAATTTTACTTGTTGAAGTAAATAATTGAATGATTTATGCAAGAAAAAATGTTAAATAATAAATACTATATTCTAATATTATATTATATAATAATGTTGAAATAATTTGTAATTTAATATTTTAATGGTCTTCCGTACCACATTTAGGAATAGCCAGTTATTAATGTTATTTCGGTGAAATAGATATCACTTCATAATTTAATATTTATATGCTGAAGCTTGATAGTATTTTTATCGACTGCGGATTTATAGTTTTACTTGAAATTTTTAATTGGCGTATTGAATTGTCAAGTTATTTTAATACACACCAGAATTCAATATATTATTATATGCATTCTTAGTTAACATAATTAATTTTCTAAACGGTTTTAAATATTGCTTTAAATTAAATTTAAATTATAATATAATATTTATTTGACTTTATACGCCGAAAACCATAGGTATAAAAAAAAATATATAATTTCGTTTAATACACACACTCTATATGAACCGTTTGTCACGACTTAACATTGTTAAGGATTAACAAAGAGATTACTGTACATGGGCCATGAATGTGAATGTTTGCTCGGCTTGTTTTAAGGCGATTAACGACCCTAAGAACGTGATTAATTTAATAAATTATATTATTCATAAACATTATATATACTCGTATGTATTGTATGTATGTATATATATATAAGTAATTTAAGTAAAAGTAAATATATTATGTAAGCAACAAAAGACACATCTAGTGATTCAAAGAAGATTTACGTATTTTTTAATTTTAATTTTTAAATGTATGTTAAGGTACATCATACATGATATGTAGTTATCAATAAAAACTTATAAAATATAATAGAATAAAATGTTTTAATTAATTGTATAAGTTTAAGTATTTATAATATATCTGATTAATGTTTTAATTTTAAAATAATTTCGTTGGAAATATCTAAAGCGTACATATTATATATGACTTATGATTAAATTATAATAGTTTGTATACAGTATTAGTTAAATAAAAATTAAAGGTTGTATAGAATCTGAAAAAAATAAGAATCATATTTTTTAATTAATCTTGGATGAATGTTGAATAAAAATAAATAAATATTAATAATATTTAATAAAATTATATGACAAATATATTTTATTCTTATAATATATTAAATTGAATAATTCAGTTGCGAAACAATTGTATCAATGTTCTAGTATTTTACTTTTTATTTATTCCATATTTTAATATTATCATATTTATTTTATATTATAGTATTAGTATTTTCATTCAATCTATTATTTAATTTGATTATTTTCATTATTAGTGAATAAAAATAGTTTAATAATTAAAATAAAAAATATTTAAATTAATAAAATTGTTCACAAATATAGAACTTATAAACATTCATAAAAAAAAAATACAAGTATAATTGAAAATATATATGACAGTTAAATTGTTAAATTAATTACTTTATTAGTTAAGTTCTAATTTAATTTGCTAAATGTGCTAAATTGTATTATACATTTTACTCATAAATTATCAACTCACTATTATGACTATTATTTGCTTATTAAAAAAAAAAATAAAAATATTGTAAATTTTACTTTAATTATATATTTATAAAAACGACCAGAAAACTTTATTTCTAAATTCATTAAAAATATTTGGAGAGATATATCATTTTAGTTAACCCGAAAAAAAGATATAAGTCATCTCTATTAAGAGCAGGACGTCATTTTAAAGTCATGTGTAAACTACGTCTTTCAAACATATAACACGACAAATTTAAATTTAATAGAACCAATTTTTTTCAATAACTTTAATACAAAGCAAAATAATCTTCTTTACAACTTTAAGGGAAACACATTAACTGTGTTTTATGTAAATGTTTGTGCTATATTTTAGTTTTTAAGCGAGTTTAAATTGAAATATAATATTTAATTGTAATTCGCTTCAATATCAAAATATCGTAAAAAATTTACATGGAGAACAGATAATGCACATGATCTTACCTTTAATTGTTATATTAGATCAGTTCAATCTAATATTATAACTAACAACATAAACTTGATTCTGCTAAACTCCAATTTGTGTGATGTACATATTATGTAAGACGGATACTACATATTATGTGGGTTTAACGTCCTCAATAAACCTAGTCAGTACTCAGTATTAAATTGACGAATATCGATCGATTACACTATTACCATGTGTAAAGTTTAAAAAAAACTGTTAATTATAATACACTATTATACAATAAACAAAGTCGTTAATCCACTTTGGAGTTAGTTTGTATAAAAAATAAAACTGTTTTTCGCGCAGTACCTATATTAAAATAATAAATTGAAAATTCAAACACAAATAAATATAATTAAGTTTTGTTAGCCTTAATAAATTCTATAGCATCAGATTGAGTCACTATAATCATCGTACATACTATTTAGATTTAACAAAGTCCTATATGTTCTGGTAATATTTTAAATATCATAGTCAATTTACTCAAATATTTAAAATTATTCATATTAAATGAAAATAACAAATTTACTTTAATTTAAAACTAGTATCTTTTTCAATTATATTTTATGAAAGATGGTTATGTCCAAAAAGTAAAACTTTTGGGAAATTAAAATAAACTGAGCAAGTAATTATAGCATTATTTATACATAAAATAAAATGTGTTTGAAATGCTATAAACAATAAAATGTATTAATTATCATATGACTTCGATACCATTCAAAAACAAGCGATCCGTTAATACTTAATAGTCATTGGACATATTTTATTTTAAAATTATTGTGACTCATAAACTTTTATAAATAACAAACTGATAAAAAAGTATACAGTGAAAAAGAACATCTGATCATAATATATAAATTGATAATACTATTAAAACTCAATTATTATAGTGTAACTAATACCTTAATTAATTGATTCGACTTCGACTATAGTATAGAGTGGTGAATTACTATGAGTGCGTTCAAAAGTAACCACATCAAATGCATTTATAAATCAGAAGAACCAAATCCGAATTAAAAATAACAGGAAATCAATATTATATTCTGTGATTTTAATCTGATACATATATGACATTGCATAAACAATGCAAAACTATACAAATATTAAAAAAAACAAAAAAAAATATATATAAAAAATAGTTATATCTCCATGGACTATGGATATAAGCATATTTTTATGTAATTTTTAGATCTTTATCTAAGATTTCGTTTGTTACGTACCAAGGGACTGAGGCTATTAGTTGAAGAGTGGTAGACTGGAAAGCTTGAATAGTGCGAACTTGAGAAGATTTGGTGCATCTACAAACTTGTACACTATACGCCCAAATGGGTTTTATACTCTCAGCAGAGACTTGTACAGTATAGTTTTTGTATGAATTGGTAGTTTTGATTTGAGAATAAGTCGAACTAGATGAAAGCGGATATTAAGAATTTTTTGTTTAGATTTTAAAAGTGGGCTTCAGCTTAATTTTTTGTCTAATTAAATTCCTAAATATTTTACCTGAGTTGTTGAAGCTTAGGTACTTCTTGACTTCTTGAAGTTAAAGTGGAAGAATGTTATTCTTCCGAAGTGTAAATGGCGTATGGAAAGATTTTTCGGGATGTATTACAATAATTCTCCCCTTAGATGACCAGGTCCAGATGATTTTAAAAATCGAATAAAGCTTGAACGGGGACTGAATAGGAGGAAAGTAAGCTATATCATCAGCCATTTTTGTATGGTAGAATGTCCATAATAATAACAAAAAACTGACAGTGTTTAAAACTACAGTAAAATGCTCCATATTTATTTATGTTGGATGTAATAGCTATATTGATGGCAATTAAAGATAGGGACTCAAAATAAATAATATTATTGTAAATAGTTCAAATCTCAATACAGTAAGGTCATATTGTGTTACCGCATTCAGTTATTTAAACAATTAAAAATCGTTGGTAAAATATAAATACCTACCGGCTACCAATATTATAACTATTAGGTATTATTTTTATCATTAAATGATACAAATAAATAAATCTGTTAAATTGTAACTATGTTTTAATCTTAACTACATTATATTAATTTATTTTTATTGTTTATAAGTACAACTTATCAATAATAATACTAATATTAAAATAAAAAAAAAAATGTTAATAATGCTGCATTATTTCCATTGTTACCAAAAAATGAATAATAAACAAAAATATAAATATATTTAGATAGATTTTTATATTATTAGATATTAATAGTATCAATAATAATATCAATAGTATAAATTAAAAATTTTATTTTTATATAATTATACGAAAAAAACTAGAAATTAATAATTAAACTCAGTTATAAATATTAAAAATAAAGAAAATTGGTCGTTAACCACTTTGAACACAGATCATGAACAGAAAATGTCATTGACCATTGATATAGTGAATAATATGTACCCAAAGGGCTAAGTTAAATAAAAAAAATTATGAAAAAAATAAATATTATAATATGGGTTCAAATAAATATCATTTCATTGAGAGGTAAATTTAAAAAGAAATTTAAAACTGACAGAGTCATATGAAAGTTTCTTTTAAACTTTGTGGCAAACTGTACAGTGATGTCTTGTTTGTTACGAGATCATTTTTCTATTACTCGCTATTACTTGCTCCGCACCATCTTTAGATAGCTTTCTCACCACAAATTTTCTCGACAAACGACTTTTGATACAAATCTTAGAGCTCTGCAATGTCATGGTCTAAGAAATCAGCTATACGTGTTCGAATGTACTGATACATTTTTTTAACGATATCACGTGCAATGAACGGACGTACTAGAAATAAACGAAGTGAATTTAGAATTATAAGATATTTTCTTTTGTTAAAATATTAAAATAAAATATGTAATTAATCTGATAAATAAATATTTTTAGTACGTATAGTTTCAGTTGTTTAAATTATTTACAATAATATTCGCGGTACTCAGGCCTTTGACAACATTTATCACTAATTGAATTAAAATAAAATGTATATAAAACTGAGCTCTGTCAGATATTTAATATTAATATAAGCAAATGTATTTGCAATGGTATTAGCAAGTAACCACATTTTTAATACAATATATATATATTGCATAATATTATTTTAAATTACTAAACAAATTATATTTATATTCAATTAGATAATTTCAATGTATAAAAATGTAACGCATTATTAAAAAAAACAAACGTACCATTATTAACTATTGTATACTGTCATATTTATGCAATTTTATAGTTTCGCGTGTTTTTAAAATATTATTCTTTGAGCTTTTATTTACATATGTTGGTCTATGCTCTCTTAGTAGATACAAGTATGTACAAATTTTACTAAAAATAATTAAATACAATGTATACTGTATAACTTTTGTATTGATTTTCGATATATTAATAGTTATTACGTACTAATCATTATTGATCACTTAGCTATAAATTATATAAGTTTAGAGCATGCCACACCCACATTTGTTGTTTCCACTAAACACAAGTTTACAAAATGTACGTCAACACTCTACATTTAGTTTTATTATTTTAATATTAAAGTTAATAATTGACCTATTTACAAATATACGGTAACAAAATAATTTGTGTTCTCTTGCAGATTTTTTTTTAGTATTTTATTTTTAAGTTAATTATGAGCAATTTTAAATTTTACTGGTTTTTAAGTTCCATTTTGATTTTAATAGCAACTATGCATTAGTTTGATAATTTTTATAATCATAAACGTAGAAACGAACACATAGTGTATTAATTGTAATGATTTTGTATTATATACTAAAGGAATGGCATGGCAATAAATTCAAATATAGATAAGAAACTTCTGCATCTCCCTATTTCACATTTATAAACATTAAATTATTGTAATCAGTGAACCATTTACCCAATATTAGATTTATGTGTAGGTATATATTTTACATAACTTTGACGTATATTTTATAGGTTGTTATTTATTTTTTTCTCATTTTGGTGGAAACGTGAATTAATAATATTATAATTATTATGTTTAATGCATTTAACTTATAAATAACCTTTATTTAATTAATTCAAAAATAAAATAATTAATTTAATTAAATTTCTCACATATGATGAATTTTTAAATAAATAAAACAATCTTCAATGATAGTTATCAATAAGTTATTTAAAAGATATCAAAAAATCTAATCTATTTATACATAAAAATTATTAACTAAAGCACATCGTAATAATCTAAAAATTGTATTTCGAATAATTATTTTACTTTTTGAGCACTCATATTGCAAAAAATATTAATTACATGTTTTAAATGGGTATATGTTTACTTAAAAATAATTAACTTCTTAGATAAATATCATATTTTAATTAATAATTTCACGTTTATAACAACGAAAGGAAAATAATTTAAAACCGTGTAAACCTTCAAATGTGTATTTAATAAAAAACAATTTAAATTGGTCGAGAAAAATGTAACTTAAGATAGCTAGAACTCCAAGTTGAGATAGAATTTATAATCATTTATTTACTTAATCTACAGTGAGTAATGCAGTGTTGATTTAATTTATGAAAAAAAATGTCAATCTATATTCAGTTACAATAAATAAAAACTTCTTTATTTGGCGTTGATGAAGGTATGCATGTAACTCTAAACTATTGTCTATTAAATTATTATAACTTCTATTAATTGCTGACTTGTTTAAATACATTTCTATATTATTATTATTGTTGTTTAAATAAATTAAGCACCAATAAGATTTGATTCAATTTCTTTATTTTTCAATTAAAAGATAAATAATAAAGATATAAGTATTTTTATTTATTTAAATTACAACACAGTATTAAAATATATATTTGTATTTTGTATTTATAAAAACTATACAATTTATTAATTATTTTATCATATATGACACTATGAATATTATGAATATATGAGACATATATTAGGTGTATAACATAAAGAATTTTCAATTAGAATATTAATTATACTTTTTGTGAGATAGATTTTATTTTATTTTTTGTTTGTATTTGTTATCACCTTAATATACATATTAAAAAGGTTTGAATAATAAAATATTATAAATCATTTTTAAATTTAAGCTTACTTCAAGGTTTACTTAGTAAGAAACTAAACAGATTAAACACGCCCGGATTAATCACTTGTTAAAAAGCTATTATAAAATTATTATAATTAACAGAATCTATATGATTGCAATTATTTAATTATTTATTGTAAAAATAGAAATCAGCCATAAGTGAAAAAGAGGATTAAATATTTTTTTAAGATATATGAGTGATCTGGTTCGATCTACGTATAAAGCATATAATGACTTTATCAAACATATTTTATTATATGTAATCGTATATAGACTTATCAGAGTTGCAGTGTATTTCTGAGTAGATATTTATAAATATAATATATATTTAGGAGTGTAGGAAATAATTCATCTTCAGGAGATCTAACAGTAAACCATCTTTCACTTAGAAACGATTTTAATAATTTAAAAAGATGGAAAAATACCTACAGGCTGGATGGTTTAAGTTAGTTATACATTTTGAAGTGTTAGACTTAGTCAAAAGACTGTAGTATGTTCAGAAATTCCACACAAGTATATGACTTTGTCTTGAACGAAAAATAAATAGCATAATATATTAAATAGTGTTTTTGGTAATCGGCTTCGAGAAAACCATAATATTTGATGTCTGAAATTATTTGTTTTTCTTTGATAATTAGACGAATGCATTCAATCAATACTATTCTGGAATGTTTTTGAGAGAACGGTTTAAGCTCATTTCTCAATAGCGGTAATAATTAATAATTAATTAATTTTTTTTTGTTTGCGGTGCAATTATTTATTTGTTATTTATTTGTTATTTTGGAAATAAAAAATTTAGTTAAACGTATTGAATATATTTTATATATGAAAATAACTGTGATTTTCTACAAATTTAAGATACCAAAAATCGATCTAAGTTTGGTTTACTTTCAAATATTTGAATATTCATGGCTTAATATATTATAATACCATATTATCTAATTATATATATATATATATATTTATTTATTTAAAATGTTAAGTTTTTCTATTTATTTTTGTTTTTTTTTATTACTTTGCTTAAAATTTAATATAATATACCAAGTTACATTTATTTGTTTTCGTATTTTTTAGTGATGATAAAGGTTATTATCTTTTTCTAATGTAAAGACTTTTGAATTTAATAAAAATAACGTGTAAATTAACAATATTGTACTAAAATGTAAAATACTACTTAAAACTAAAAATGTTATTAAACATTTTTAAAATAAAATTGTGACGGTACGAATATACATGATTGCATTTCATTGTAATTTAAACGATTAATTTGTTATTAAACATTTTTAAATTTAATGATAGATGAGTATTTTTACAAGAAAATTCTATTGCATTAAACTGCCAATATTTGACGCTTAATCCAAACTTATAATTATTTGTATTGTATATTAGTTGAAAAATCTAGGAAATCTAGAAGATTTTTTATGTAAAACTCAATAGGTATTTAATATTATAGGTGTATCTGAACTAATTTATACTAATGAATATTTTTGGATAATTTTTTATTTCTTTAGAAAGTATCACAACTTATACATAAATCACGTCTTTTGTAATTTCAAATTGATCTAATAAAGAATTTTAAAAATATTAACTATTTTTATTTTTTATAATTAATACTTATTTCACATTAAATAACTTACAATATTGAATTAAAGTCGGAATACTATATTTATTTTTGCATATAATAATTTATAAACGTTTATGATCTTGTTATTATTTATTAATTCAACACCATCTTGTACCAACACTTGATGCATGAAATTAATTTTTGGAAACCTCTAAATATTTTACTTACCAAACACGCAAAGCTACTTCGAATTACGTTATGAAACTGAGAATTATTTAAAAATTAGAGGGTTTTTCACCTTTTCACTTTTATAATTTTTCTGTTTAGTTTTATATTCATTTTTATAAATGTATAGATTTTAATATATCTACTATACATCGGCTAACTATCTATTTAATAAAATATTAAAATATATGTATAATTATAGTATAGGTATTTAAATAAATCTATGGGTTAAATATTAACTAAGGTCTATAAATAAAAGTTATCATAAAATAACATTAGTAAATAGGTTGTAGATAATTGAAACTGAAACAATTATTACAGCAACTTATTGATACATTAATCAGTTTCTTATTAAATCTAAGTAGTCTTCGGCGTATCAACGAACATCGATTGTAATTTAAATTACTATATATATTATATTAATATTTTTTTTTTTTATTTAGTTAATTCTTAAAAAAGTCTGCCATTGGTTTTTAAATTAAGAGTATATAATAATAATAATAATAATAACAATATAGTACTTACATAATATGTACAAGATTATTTATACTGTATAAAAGTCTTAAATAACTTTAGGTTTAATGAATATTTTTATTAATATTATGTAGACAAACACTTTGGTATTATGTAAAAGCAGAATAATTTGAACAAAATGTTGGAATTGTTATAATAAAACTTCTCGTTTTCATATTATGTACGAAATTTAATAAAAAATGTTTGACTGTAAAGGTTGAAAGGTGGGTCCATTATTACATCAATATGAGAAGTGTTAGTATATATTAGGTACTTTAGATTGCCTGACATTCAACATTGTACATTATATTTAAAATTCTGATGAATATATTGTAATAAATTATTCATAAGTATATTATCAACGATTAAAGGAATCGATTTATAATATAAACAACATATATACAATCTGTGAATAATAGTTGTGGTGTGTAAGCGAATATTATGAGCACTTTGCGGTCGAGGTCTATTCCGATAGTTCAATAGGAAGGACACGACAATAGTCTTGCACCCTTGTTTTCATTATTTTGTTAATTTTTTTAAATCATATTACCAAATATGACCATTGACTCACCGCCGTCATTGCAACGATTAGCGTCATTGAAAACCAACGCTTTTAAAATATTATTATTATGGGTGTTACTAGGAATTACCACACATTTACTATAATATACACTCGTTACTCATTATTATTGTCACATTATTTTGTACGGCGTCCTTGTGCTCGCTGGCGTTTTTGTGTGCTTTGGTATACAAAAATGTTGAATAATAATTCTAAATATTGTATTACTCGACACCACTAAGTTCAAATCGATTAAGACAAATTTCGCTGACAAGAAACAGATTAATAATATAATGGTCTACTTATAATGTAACAACAATAATAAATCCACTGAAATTAGAAGGAAAAAAAAATAGGTACATCAATAATGCATTTCAGTTATATCCATGTTCGTTTAAATACACATATATGGCTATCGATGTTTTATTTACGCCGTAGATACTATGTATATTATATTTTCAAAATAATGTCCAAAAAAAATATTATAAGTATTAAAACAGTTTTAATTGAATTGATGTACGAGTCAATATAACCATGTATTAGTGAACGGTAAAATCGTCGGTAATAGGTGCTCAGTCCACACTCGATTCAAATAGTATATAAGTACCTAATATTTCGTAACAAAATAATTTACATCGTAATAGAAGTAGGTACTCGTTTAAATTTATTTGGATAATTGCATGTGTGTATCGATTGATTCGTATAAAAATGTTATTACACGACTCGATTAATCTAAAGTGAATCTAAATAATCACATATATTATATTTAGTTAATTTTGAAAAATGTAGTACATGTATTTTTATTTAATTTTTTATTAAGTTTTTAAAATAAAATATTTCTATATCGTTGTTTTTAAATTACAGCTAATTATTGATTTATAATAATACAACAAGTTTTATACTGTTGTTAATTAAATTCTGAAAAATAAGTTTGATTTTATATTGTTGTTTTTAAATTGTAAATATTTGTAATTATTATAATAGCACAATAAACTTTAAAAATTATTTGTTTGATCATCGACTGATATTTGTTAGTAAATATATTTTAAGTTATTTCCGGGAAAAGTGCAGTTTTAACAATACATTTGTTTTAAACCAAGTGCAATTCGATCATTACCTTTTTTGCCCCGATTGGAATTCAGCAAAAATAAATGCAATTTAGCCTTACCGTTACTGAATATCTACCGACACATTTTTACTCATTAATAAGGACAATTGGTGTATTGATTTAATTATTATATTGTACATGAACAATTTTTACTTTCATTGTGCTAAATTAATTAAAATATCAAATAGGAGGTACATAATATTAGTCAAAAAGTATTAAACTTAACTACGCGTGTATTTAATCATATACATTTATATATTGTATATTATGTTTTGTATATTTAACATTCTTAATCAAGTTACTAATACTATAGGTATGCGTATTATAATAAAGATAATAAGTGGACCATGAAACAAAAGTGTTGTATTTAAACTTGAGTGCATTTTAATAACTCCCGTTAAACTGATATAATTATTACATAATAATCAAATATTTTATTGAAAATATATATTATATTATCAAACAACAATACTACGATAAACGATAGTATAACTGTAAGACTATCTACACGTACGGTCAATAGTATACTGATTTCAATAAAAAACCATAGTCAAATTACGCTTTAAACAAAATCTAAAAATGTTTCTAAAACTACCGTGACCCACAAATTAACGTTCATCCGTATTTTCGAGGTACATTCCGCAATAGGTACCTACCCATTTGAAAACCTTAGAACATACTTCTGTAAGCGATACCAGTCAGGACATACAAATTCGTAACAGCTGACAAAGACTTATTGAGGACTTATTCAGCGGATATGGAAAAGGAACTTGTATTTCAAAGAGGCTGCGTATATTACGGTTTTAAACTCAAATATACCCGCTCCCCCCTAAAAAAACCAATATTATTTTTGTCTCTAGAATATAAAAAATATATATTATAACCTACTTATTTTAAATCCCGGGTCACTAGACGGTACGCGGATTTGTCCACAGAGTCTCTTAACCACCTTTAAAAACTTCTAATTCCAGAATCGAGCAAAATCATAAAATTACAAAAATTCTTATCGGGAATGATGAATTTATCAGTAAAATTAAATATAATAATGCTATATGATGAGTATACATTATACTGTATATAATTTAATTTTGGTTTATTCTTTTGTAGAGGTAATGTAACCTACTTTTATTTTAACCAATATGTTGCTTCCAATGACTTTAGACACAATGGGTTGATATTTTAATAATAAAAAAAAGGTAATAAACAATATTAATCTATTTAAGTTAGATACCATTGTATTAAATGTATTAATAAGAAAAAAAACAATCGATAATTAGTGGCGAAAAAACATTGATAGTGAATAGGCTATAATATAAAATATCATTACGCATAAATATCGTGTTAAATATTTTAAGTGGTCACGATGACGGCAAGGAAATACTTCAACGAATATTTCGGCAAAAAGTCTCAGGTAAGCGAAAAAATCCACAATAATAGTTAGTTTTAAAATTATAAATGATTTAATAAGGATGCTATTTTCTGAAATGTATTGTATTACAAATTGTATTGTTGTGAAATATGTTGTCGATATTGTTGAAATCGAGATATTATTTATAGTCATCTCTACTATAATATTGTTCAACAATCATTTTCCAATAACAATTATTACACTACAATTGCATCGGTTTTACTGAACTCGCATTATACTGCATTATACATTATACATTTATTTATATTTTTTTATTAAGTATTCTTTATCGAAATTTAATTGTTTGGTGGGTAACATCGCAATAATTTTACAGTTGCGTAATGATTTCCAAGAAAATCTATTATGTGAAAAACTCAAAAAACCTAATATTAGGATAATTGTTTTCTTTCGTTAAATAAATTTAAAATTGTTTAGTTGTAATAAAATGTTATTTTTAAAAATCCCATATTTTAATGATTATAATATGAATAGTTAGTGAATAGTAAATATACATTATGTACAACAAATATATTTTTGCAGAGTCGAACTATTCAGAAAATTAGTTTGTGTTAGTATGCATGTTATGTATAGATGAAGTTTACGGTTCAAATAATTTAACAACCATACAACCATTAATATCCAATATTAGTCTGAATAACATCAGTTTGAATTTATAGTATACTTTATGTACTTATATAACATTTTATTGATACCTTTTATTAGTATTCTGATAACTATTACGTATACGCCATTAATAATTTGATTTAAAACACAGAACAACATAATTTCTAGCAATATTAAAAATATAAAATCATCATTATTTTGATAAATTGTAGACAATCTTAAAAGTTATCATCATTATTTAAGATTACATATCTGTAGGATATTCATTTTAAATACATTTATACTACTCGTCCAATATTTTATTCGCTCCTATTTAACAATCTCGTTTTATTATTTTTTTCGCAAGTTTTTTTTTTTTTTTTTATTACATCAACCATTTCGCTCGACCATCTATAAACATCTATATTGTTATGATAGCTTTCAACTATGAAATTATAAAACTTTTTTCTTCATTCAACTCTCGGATAAAATAAGGTGATTTATGTTTTTTTATTTTAAACGTTGTCTTCCCAAAAGTTTACTTTTGCACGCTTATAATAATAATCCACATGTCGGTTATACAGCAAACAAGTATTTGTTATTGGCATGTATCGTGGTTTTTTTTCCACAAAATAATACACGATATTCGTTCATAAAAGAGAAAAACAATACGCATTTCTGAAATCATTACTGTGCTAGTGGATTACCGGTAACACATCCCATAGGAAATCAGTAAGAAGAAAACAAACGGCCAGTTTATGATCACGGACCAGCATTTGTGTGCTCGGCTATTCCTTATTATGTCGTTGGGTTATCGCCTTTAGTCTTCTATATATATATATATATATATATATGTATGTATATATTTATGTATTATTCCTTTTGATTCCCCACATATACTCAAGTGTTTAACATTCACCGTTACACAACAATAAACTGGCGGTTCAGTGTTGGTGGGATGGGCGTATAAATCACGCTTCGGATAAAACTAACACTAGGTTATAAATAATTAATCTGGATAAATTATTTAAAAGCATATTTCAATTGATAACAACAATGAATCGCAACAACCCCAAATGCGATTAAACCGAAAATTCTTTATTACGCAGTTTTAATTGATTAGCTATTACCTTTCCTAGAATTGTTTTTAAATCCATATTGTTTATATTAAGCTTCTAACGTTATGAATTGTGTGTATTTTTGTTAAATTGTATACAATTTTTTTCAAAACAACTAAATAATGTAATTGTAATTTAAAATTGTTGTCTCCCTCATAACATATCATAATATTATGTGACCTAG
Organism: Rhopalosiphum nymphaeae; assembly: GCA_036289425.1. Classification (NCBI taxonomy): domain Eukaryota; kingdom Metazoa; phylum Arthropoda; class Insecta; order Hemiptera; family Aphididae; genus Rhopalosiphum; species Rhopalosiphum nymphaeae. The sequence continues at coordinate 26,610 of JAZAQC010000004.1, forward strand.
TAAAACGCATTCACCCAAATTGATCGCATATGACCGTCGTAGCATTGTTGGGTTTATATTACAGTAATATGTATCTGGCTATCTCTATTACTAGTCTGAAAATATCCAAGCAGTATAAAACAATTTTACCCATGGAAAACTCTGACAGTATTAAAGGTTAATTAAAATTAGCCTAGTTGAAACTACATAAATCCATAAAGCAATAAATTTACTATAGTTACTTTTGGACAAATATTCGCTTTCCTATAGATTATTATTCCATTGCAATTTTATAAATTACTTAACAAAATTTAGTGATTTATTTATGACCAAAAGCTGTAAATTGTTTTTTATTATGTAGTTCCTATACAATGTATTAGGGATACATTTAATGATATAGTACATTACGTTTTTTTAAAGGATTCATTTTTAAATAATTGTATTTATTTCAAAAGTATATAAGATGATATTACAGGTAAATTAATTACCACGACATAATATTACTATAAAAATTACTTATATTCTGAGTATTTCATTATAAATAAAAAATCAAAAACCAAAATAGATCAAATTTATAGCGTTGCAAATATTGTGAATAATTAAAATATTTACTTGGATATTACGTAAAATCCAGGGCTTTTATTTAAATATGAATCATATAGCAAAACTCGATGGAGTTATCAGCTTAAGCTAATCAAACAGAGGTTTCCGGGACAACGTGGGTACCTGCTCAGAGAGCGGGTTGGAAAGGGTTCTCACTTCTATCGACAAATGCCTTTAATAAATTTCCGACTCATTAGTTTCATCAAAATCCATTTAATATTCTCTGTATCAGCACCCAAAAACGTGCTTGTACAGCGTGTAATATAGTTTTGTATACACCCAGTGAATTTGCTACCATCATTGCCGTAAAATAACGAGGCGCTCAAAGACAAAGCAGTTGGGCCAGGATATCCACAGGGAGATAGCCGTTGTGTATTATTAAACTGTTAAGTGTTAATAGCAGGGCTCGGTCATGTTGAAATTAATGATGTTGTTCAGAGTAAACTGCATGTTATCTGGCCAAATTTTAATAGTGCGTGATGATGAATTCAATGAAAAATGTGCTTGAACATTCTAGTGTTATAGTATCCGACATATTATTTAAACGGACTATTTGGTATTGTAATACAAAATAAAAATAATCTTTTCACAATATTTCATTCTTAATATTATACAGACCAATTAAAAATCGTACATAACATTTAAGTGTAATTATATAAATAAAAATAAATATAATATAATATATTGCTTTATTTTTTATAGTTATTCGTAATTGATTTTAAAAAGACGCACATTGAAAAATATAATTGATGCAATTTACAACGTCAAAAAATAGAGATGTAAGTTTAGATTTTTCTTTACTAACAACAATGCTTTTTTAAATACAATTAAAGTGTCCATCATTTTTAGTATTATGTATAATATACTTTCGTACTAAACTTACGAATGTAGGTATAAAGGTACACCGTACACATTTAAAATAATAAATGGAAAATAAAACAAAACAATTTGTATACCTACCGAAAATTTAAATACATTTCATATAAAAAGAAAATTTGTAATTTAAATTTGATAACATTTAAATTTCTACGTGATCGACAAAAAATTGAAATTTCCTACGTGAGTCGTACAAATATGTCGTATTGTCAATGTGGGGATTTGCTTTCCTAAAAAAACCATGGATGCACAAAAGCCGTTATAAAGCTGCCGCGAATTCTTATTCCGTTTCTTGGGTACTTCTTGCATTATTTTTTATTTTATTTTTTACTGCCAATACTACCACAATAAGCTATTTTAAAGGTTTATCGAAAAAGGTAAAAACAAGAACCTTTGGATAATTTATTTGAATTGCAATGATAGTAACAAAAATAAAAAAAAAATACAAAAATTCATTGGTAATCGTGTATATACTATAAAATGGGTCGGGAATTGAGCTGTTTATTCCTCTGTCAATTTCTAAATTTTTTATTGTGATTAGGATTTTACAATAATACACTAAATGAATTAATGAAATACGATTACTAAAAATACACCGCAGTAAAATGATGCTGTTGCATCAGTGATCAGAACGAGAGATATATTTATATTTTAGATCCTGATAAAAACTACGTATGCATTGGATCACCAATATTTTTTTTTTGTACATTTGTTAGAAAAACTGACAAAGAATAATGTTCAAAATTATAATGTGCTACTCAAACCATAAAACGTCTGTACCAGGTCAGGAATTTTTTAGTATTATATTTAGATTGTATTACTTTGTCGAGATTTTTTAAATGTAAAAGTTCTAGTATATTTGTTATAATGAGTCAATGACACTACATAAGTACATAGGTACCAAATATCGATTTATAAAATGTTCAGTTTATTAGCATGCGTACACAAAGGATTTTATTTTTCATATTTCATACTTATTTAAAATAACCCTTGGCAGTAGTTTCTATTGGAAGAGATTTACAGACTATATTTACTTATATTTTTTAATGGATTATATAAAAATATAGATACGCCATTAACAAATACGACAATATATAATTAATATTTAACAGATATCAATGTTTTTCGAGTTAATTAACGTGGTGTCCACAATGTATTTCTCTATGATTAAGCAATACAGACCGCGAGTCTAGAAATTTACATTAGAAAATTCAAATTTAGATTTTTATCCTCCTTGGATAGGCATGTGTGCGTGTGGCATTCTATAAAAAAAATGTTGAATTTGTATTTATAAATTAATTTTGTAAAAGGTGAACATTATGGCATACTGTTTTGCTAATAGATAAAAATGTGTGATATTTTTGTTTGGCCATTCTAAGTTTTGAGATAATTATTTCAAATTTTTTAAACAAATCAAGAAAAAAAGATCAATGATTGATATTTTGTTCGATTTCATGAAGATTAGTGGAATATTTGTCTCATATCTCCCATTATTGATACTAAAATGATCAAAAGTATAATTTTAAGAATTTAATATCAAATATACGAGGTATTCAATTTTAATAATTTAAAAGGTAAGTATTAGCTGTTTTCAAGGATTTCAATCTTTAACCTTCGTTTAGCAACATTGACGGGAAACGTAAATACGTGGTTATTATACCTATTATTATTACACATTGTTAACAATTTTAGAGAATTGTATTTTCATTGAGCATTAGGTTTTATATTTATGTATCATACAGGCCAGGTTGTTAACAATATAAGTTTTTATAATTTATTTTCAACTTAAAAACTTTTTTTTAAAACTATTTTTCGGATCACTGTATGTGAAACGTAATGTTTGAAAATGTGAAATCGATTTCAAACGATGTGCCGTAATTGAAATACATAATTGCTAACGGCCATCTTTGGCGATGGCGCAGAATCGTTTAAAATCGAAATTCAGTACCAAATCACATATTATAGCCGTCTTGAATTTCGATTGCAGTATTATATACTAACGGCACGACCATACTCACATAAACATAAAGGTACTATTCAAAATGTTTAATTTTTATAAAAACTCCATTGAACAACATTTGTTCAATTACAATGCTTCTGCGCGTACGGTAGTCGTTGGTACTTTTAGTATGCACATCTTGAGGCCGTCTAATCGTTATTTATAACATTTTATGATTGATATATTATGTAAAAAAATATTCTAATATTTATTAAACATTGAAAGTGGGTACGTACTCGTATACTATAAAAAGTGTAAAATTACATCTAAAGTGTTTATCCAATATTTTATACCCTATGGCTCTAAATAAGTTGTCATAGATACACGTGTTTTATTAAATGAGAACTATGTCTTGAACTGAATCAGTTAAAATTAAAAAAAAAAAAAAAAAAAAAAAAATATTTAATGAACAATCTTTATTTATTTATTTATTTTTTTTAATGTGGATTTTTCTTCGTTCAGAAAAACTTATTTTATTTTTTTATGTGCAATGAAGTGCACTATTAAACGAACTAGTCGATGATATATTTAATGAATTTTCTAAAAAATATTGTGACAGTATACGAATGGAAAAATCTACAGAATTTAATATAAAATAAAATAATTAGCCTTATTTGTATAATTATTACAGTGTTATATAATATTTATATATGTATATAAATATTGAAATGCACAAGACCATTAATATGATAATAATAGCAAAAATTGAATATAATTAATATTTAATGTTAAAACTTTCCTGGAAAATAAACATTATTTAAATTATATGATATATAAATACAAGATAAATGTTGATTATGTCATGAATATTTACAAATGTATTATTTATTCATATATTATACATTCAAAATAATATTTACTGTAACATGGGAAGTTTTCCTGAGGATTATATTTCGAACATGTTGACCATCATCAGATTGACGGGCTTCCTACAAATATAGGGTAATATTATATACATTTCAAATGGCTTATTATTAGAATTCATTACTCTCTGTTTTCCATAAAGCAGCAGGTTTTCCGCAAGTATCCTTTAGACTTCTAACTAGTTTATTGCTGTGTATTGAAGCAGTATCATAAGTAGTATATTCAATCATTAAATATACAAATATTATATTATTTTTTTTCCAATTCTTCTTGAATCGTTAACATTATACATTTATATATATATATTAATCCTCATACATTTATTCAAAACAAATCATCCGATTTAACAGTAATTATTTTTTCAAAATTATACTAATACTAATATTTATATTAATACTAATTGTAAGGCATATTATAGTATAAACTGAACAAATGTGTTAAAAATATCGTTATTTTGCATTAAAATTGTATTATAGATAAATGATTTTATCACAAATTATAAGCCGAGACAAAAGCAAAAACAAATTATTTTGGAATAATTTAATACCCAAGTCATATAGGAACTAAGCACCCGTACTCGCATAAATATAGGAACACATCCGTGGATCGAAGACTTTAATCGATAATAATGATATCTTTGAATATAGATTCAGCTATGATTTGTATACATAAGTTATAGCTTAATCGTATACATTCATAATATATCGTGTGTCTGTATAATATATTTTTATACGAAATTAAAAATATATTATCATACGCAGAGTGTCGAACTCAATGATGACCGAATAAGATGAAATCCGAATAACTATATTCGCGGTTGTTCAACTAGTAGCTGCTGTCCACAGACCGTATATATACATCGGAAACAGTCATTTGCTTATCCAGTAGATGTGTGGGTGCATGTGTGCGTGTGTGTGTTTACATGTGCGTTGCTTATATATTAGTAACCGCGGAGAAAGCGAACGGTATGCGTATAATATATATGCGTCGTTACTATTGTCGGGCGGTGGCGGCGGCGGCAGCAAGGCAGAAACGAACGGATATCCGGTGGGGTTGCCGGATGACTGTACCGCGGGGAGGTTGTTAAAAGAATACGTACAGGAATTTAAATCTACCAGCAACGGGAGGATTCCTCTGGTGACGAAAGAAACGATTAGATATCCTATACACGCGCGCTACACCAGTGTAGTATCGCGGAGGGCGGTACGTGTGCGGCAACACGCGCGCGAACTTACGCTTATATATATATATATATATATATATGTATATTTATACATGGAATAATATGTGGAGACACAGACACGCACATAACAACAGCTCGCGACGCCATATATATTCATTTCGGGAAATGGACTAACAGAACAAATGGGATTTTTCATGAGCTACATCCGCCCCGGCCCCGATCTCCACCACCACCCACACCTACACCGGTGCAGTTCGGTTCGCGCACAGGAGTTATTCGGCTATAATATGGTGGCGGTTGCGTGAAACGGTTAAGGTCGTCGCGCTGCATCGGGACCGGGCGCACGGTGTAGTACACCTACATCACCAATATATACGTATACCATAATATATATATTATATATACATACGTTCGTACGAGCGCGGTTTATACCTATACGGTGTATTATTATGTGTACCGGCTATATTCTACTGCCCCTCCCCCGCGCCGTAGCTGTTGCCGCACCGGTAACGTACCTACGCGGCCACGGAATTTTTCCTTATTCTCGCGCGCGCCTGGGGATCGCCATTATGCCGGCGCTCTTATTTCAATAACGCGTGGCGGCGTTCCCTTTGCTCTCGCGGGGCCAACAATTCATTTTGCCCACTGCGCGCGAGACCCCCTTTTCTCTCCTCCCCACCCCGTACGCGCGTACCCGGGACTCCCGCCCACGCTTTCGGGGTCGACGTGAGTGCGAGTGTGGGTTACCGGGAATTTATTGAACATTAGACACAAATTATGACATACACACCGGGCACGCAGACCTGTCGTGGTATAAATCTGGATCGTATAGGGTGTTTTTTTCCATATATTTATGTACATTTATATATATATATATTTTTTTATTATTTTTTTTTTTTTTTTTATTTTATTTTATGAATATTATTTTTTGCCTTTTTATATCGATTTGGTCAATTTTTTTTCATATAGGTACTATGACTCAGCAGAGCAATGACATATATCTAATGGATTAATAATTGGATTATAGGAGCATATTATATTTACATATACAAACGAACGATATAGGTAGTGTAGTAACGTACAACAATAATATTGAGAATTGCGTTTTTGGGGGCTATTAGAGCGATTATGTCATTATTATTATTATTATTTTCTATTTGAAATTGTTCATTATTGATAGAACGTTTGAAGTTGTACTCGGAACATATTATACTGTTGACGTAATATAATTTTGTACGAATCACCTTAAACATAAATATATAAGTATATTACGTATTTACAAAATATTTATTGTTATTTAATCAATGATGATATAATACTCGTAATTTAGTGTCTATTGATAAAACTAAAATTTAAAACAACTTTATGAATCTTATGGTAAATAGTTATCAATTTTGGGTAATAATTGTATTTACTAAGTATCTAACCATAATTAATAACCATCATGTGCAAACACTGTTAAGACATATTTGTATTTTTGCTGTTAAAGTGTTAATGATTTCATTATGATTTTATCACATTCACCTAAATCAATTATGTCTCAATATTAAAATGCCGAGAAACTTGGTGTATATTCGTATATAATATGATAATGCTACTATACTGATGAGAGTTATTCTGATATGTTCAACCATTAATAATCTGAAAATAATGTAATCATTTTTTTCTAAGGAGGAAAGGAAAACATCTTTGCTTAAAGATTAAAAGGATTCTTTTTTTTCGCGTACATAAATATATTCACTTTTATTTTTCTTTTATTTCCTACTCACGCCCTTATAATAATTATGACTTCAACAAGTTCATGACAAGTTGGGCAGACAAGAAAAAAAAAACGTCTGTTATAAATCATTTTAAAATATTCACTATAAACAACGCATGCGTGTTGAATCATAATTTAAGGATAAAACAGTAGATGGATACAGAAAATATCAACTTAATAAAAAGTAAAATTTTTATTTTATTATTTTGAAAACATCTAATATAATATTCCCTTAAGTAAATATATTCAATTTAATCAAAATATCCATATTCCTTTGTGTATTTAACGTTTTACTTTCTATGATTCAATATCGCATGACTATATTAAGTAATTTATTCAAAAATATTGAGGAAATAAACAAAGAATGTTTTGTTGCCACAAAGCAATTTTCTTGTATTTGCTTATAATTTATATCATGCAGTATTTACAAGAATATTGACCAAAAATAAAAGCACGACCTAATTGTTATTTTTATCAGAGTACGATGTAGGTGCATTTAGCATTTTTACAAGTAAGACAGTAGATGAATATGATAATATTCACATATAGTGTGATCTGATATGTGTAAGAAAAATTAATATTCTACGGCGATGTATGCACGTGTATACAATAAAATATGGATTAGGTATTGCTTAAGCGAGATTCATTATTAATGGTCTAAAGCTGACAATCTCTGTACGTATATATTTTTATCCGGTTATCACCATTGGGTAGTACTACATATGAGTAGGTGCCTGACCATAAGGTTGCAACGATGTCTTTGATCTGACATACTTTATACTTGTTAATAAAAATGATGTAAGATACACAATAAAATGTATTATGATAATATTGAATAGGTACAACATAAAGGTATAACACTGCCTTTTGCTACGGGTATATTCAACTAGAGTTTTATATTACATTTAAAAAATCATTAGCTTCTGATAAAATACTATTTTAATTTTTTTCAATTTTTTTTTTAGTAAACTAGCAACAACTGTTTGTAAATATTGGTCAATTATGAACGATTAAATTGAAAAATATATCGTTTTTTTCTAATAGTTTATATTAGTATTAAAATTAAGATAGTTTATCTATTATATTATAGAAAACTTGTGTACTTCTATGTATATATATATATATTAAACGATTATAATATAAATGATAAAATATTATACAAACTCTAGTTTTAATAAAGCTTCAAATTATAAGAAAATACATTTTCAATTAATAAATAGTATATATTCGTACGCCCGTATTAAACTCGCATATTTTATAGGAAACCTCACTTAGATTATAAACGTTGTCGCGTTTTCGCATTTTCGCAGTTGATAATTATTCGATGTGACATTTTTCAGAAATATTTTGAAACGAGTTGATGAAACCACATGGTACACGTTTAAAACTAATGGATGATTCACACGAAATTCACGTTTTAACATTATTTTTCAACTGTTACTTGAACCTTTTCACATTTTTAACATACGTGGTCATATAAAAACTAAAAAAAAAAAAAAAAAAAAAAAAAAAAAAAAAAAAAAAAAATGATAATAAATGTTTTACTCAAAGATGTTTAAACTTCCTTTAATACAATAATAATGTGTTAAGTTATATATGATTATTTTAAAGTATAGTAGGTATAGTAGTTATATAATATATAACAGCAGTTTTGAAATTACCATTTTAATTTTAATTTAATGATGTTTAAATGTTTGAGAAGTCACATGACAATTACCTCGTAATGTTAATTTGATATAAGTACTAATCCATTTATATAGGCATCTAAAACATTATAAAACACTAATAAATCATTTTAACGATTAAAACAAAAAGCGCTATAAAACACTGTGGATAATGTTTTATAATAACATAGCTACTAATTGGTAAAAATAATACCACACGTCCAAATCTAGTATAAGATTGTTGTGAAAAATAATAATACATTAGGTATACCTTTCATAATAAATTATTTATCGAAGTAGGAGGCATAGACAAAGTACACATAAAGTATTCAAAAAATAAAATATGTAATTTTATTGTTTTTTTTTTACTTTTTGAATACTTTATATTATGTACTTAGGTCTATGCTTTGTATCTCGATAAATGATTTATCATGGAAATTATAATACACTAGTATTATAAAGAGAAATATAGGTATATTGGTAAATATAATGGATACATGATAAGTATTTTACATTAACTATTATAAAAACGATCATATAAAAAAATGTGATCAAATTATTTAGTTTATTTTAAGTAACAATACACCGAAGTATGTTATACGTATAAAATCCTAAATAGTATAAAAACAGATCCTTAAAAAAAAAAATGAAATTCAATTATTTTTTTTTTCAAAGGAAGTAAAATAATTAAAATTTTGCAAAATAAATTACTTTTATGAATATGTTGGTGCATATTTTTTTTTTCGAAACTATTTACAGGTACTTCTTATCACATTTAAATTGTATAAACTAATATTTAAAATTGACTGATACAACACTGTTAGTAATAGTTTGATATGAGTTACCATTATATTATAGCGCCAGTGATTAGTATGAATAATTCGTGACTGTTGATCAACTTAAAACAAACAATTATTTACATATCGTTGGTTTTGGTATTGCTAATAGTGATTCTTTATTTTATATCCAATATAATGAAATAAATATTTTTTTTGTAAATTTTTATAAAAGTTATGTTCATAATGTTAATGTATAATGCATTGGTGCCATACAACTGACATAATATACATTTTATTTTCTCAAAAAACACTAAGACAGGTACCTATTCTGTTATATCTAGTGACTATAGATAATCCTTAAATTGTAAAATTTTACCGGAATCAAATATATTTTTTTATTTTTGCCAACGACAGAATTATGTGTTACTTTATAGTGTATTCATTTAGGATAGAGTTTGCTCAAAAATGTATATAATATAACATATTATAAACATATAGGTATAAATATTTATACTTGTCCAAACATCTGCCGTCGTACGGTTCATTTCTACCGAACAAAAAAATCTTTATTTCACACATGATCACGCAGTATATTATTTATTTAAAAATAGCCGGTGAATTTATTCAGGCAGTTAATACATTTTAAACTAAAAAATTCAGTTTTAAATATATAAATTTATAATATTATTTATTAACTTTTAGAAAAATTTTTCAATATATAACTAATCTAAACGTGATTATAATTTTTTTTTATTGGTTTTTTATTTAACATTAATAGATATGCCGGTACAACAGATTTTGTTTATTAGTGTGATATTACCAAATAAACTAGATAAAAAAAACAAAAAATAATACATTATTTTTAACATAATACTTGATGAATAAATTATTTTACAGAAAAAAATAAAATATTTAAAATTCAAGTAAATAACGTAGAAAGTAGAAACATATCTTTGAAAGTACTAACGATAAAATTATAATCAGATAATGTCTTAAAATTCGTTAAATTTGTTCACAGTGAATTGTTTTTTTTTAATAATTTATTTTAATATATAGATTGATTGGATTTAAAAGCCAGTACACAGTATTTATAATTTCTGTACAATACTTGTTATTATTTGTTTAAAAATTGTTGAACTATAAAATTTAACTTTAATATAATTACTACAGTCCTTTTTAAAATGATCAAATAACAATTATAAATCAATAAATAAATAAAAACATAAACCAGAACTGTGAAAATGTTATAATTTATATTAGTATGTTTATAATTTATAATGTCAATAATTTTTATAATGAAAATTAGTATAAAATCTATTTTAATATTTTAAACAGCTACGGTACTTTTGTAATAGATGTAGCCACTTAGCACTAAAAATGTGTTTACAAAACAAGTTAGTTAAGAACAATAACTAATTAATTTTGTTTGAATTTGTTGATAAAAACACACACCATTGCTTGATAATTATTGTAATATGCATAATATAATTTTGACAATTGATAATTGTAACATTACCTATGCATCTAGTAGATACATGAATGAAAATTACTGAATTTGAGAGAAATTGAAAGCATTTGACAAGTTATGTACACATATTATACTTAATGGTTTACAGTTTATCTAGGTCCAATCTTCAAGAACCAAGATATTTCTAAAACGTGGTATATGGTTGCAACTGCTTATTTTTACATAAAGTGTGTACGTTTTTTTATATTTTTCACTTCACGAACAACTATACCTACTTTCATGTCTTTAACTGTTGACTGTTGGCAATTCAAATACATTATTATCACCTGGACACGGCACCGTAGGTAATTGCAATATATTGTCAATATCGACTTAAAAGTAAAATAAACATGGTACCAAAAAGCACAATATAATACTATGAAATGCTTGAATACCTCATTCGAATTCATCAATAATCGCAAATACATTAATATTTTCTATATTTCATTATTCAGGACTCAAGGTATATAATATTTCAAAACAATATGATAATGTGATTTAAATAAACTATTTAAATTATTTTACATACAAAAAATATGTAATCGGTCTACAGGTATTGTTAATTTAATTCTGTACACATGCATAATATAAAAAATAAACGTTTAATCAATTCAAATTATAACTACTTTATTAAAAAAAAAATAGTATTGTTATTATTTTTTTTTACATTTTATACAAGTTTGTTTTTAATATTAATTTTGTATCTATGTATTAAATATATGTTATTTTAAACTATTTAGGTGATATTATAGAAGTGATATAATAGTATTATTAGTATTGTAATTCCTATTGTTATAATAAATAGCTGATAAACTATAGTCTAAGCGTTAAAATAAATAAAATAATAAATGATTACAATTTATATGTACGCGTGGACATTAATATGCTCATTGCGGCATCGGTTTTAGAAAATATTCCCAATGCAATATAATCTCTAACGGATAGTAGACATTCCTGTTTCCCAGAGGAAGGTGGTAGTTGCGGTGACAGTGGTTAGTCGCACATGATTTACGGGTGCCATATTATTTGAAACAAACCCGAAGATAAGAGAATGATGATAATACCCGGTCACCGGTGGATTTAACGGGAGAAGGGTCAACGGTATGAATGGGGGTGGTAGATACAGTATGAAAGCTATGGTTTTAATGTGAATCGGATGCGTGTAAAAATATATCCGCATTTTCAGCCATTTGGGAAATGAGTGGAGAGGTTAAGCGCCACTGCGGGGAAAACAACATGGGTCAGCGGAGGTGTTATTGCACCGGGGTAGTTTTTTCCGCGTCAACTGACCACTCCATCAAAAAGAGAGGCTCTAAAATCCAAACATAAAAATGTCATTTACACCACGTATTATGTACACAATTTACGAACTACATCAGACTCACATACACACATAAAAAAAAAAATGAATAAAGCACCCCTTCACTTTTGTTTAACGTTATATATATAAAAAAAAATTATAAATCCATCGATTGGTTTGGTATTAAATGATAAGTTATAGATATTATGTTAAATATATGCGTAAAATTATCATTAGATTAGATTTTGTGAGGCAACTGAAATTATCAATTATGTTATGGTCCATTTATTAAACATAATTATCGTAATTGTATTTTAAAATAAAAATCAATATTTCATGAGATATCAGAACTTTATTCTGAAGTTTTCTTTGATTGAAAATATAATTAGAATATAATAATTGTAATACTATGAAAATTACGATAATAGAATATTACTTTCGAAGTGTTGTTCATATTCTTTTAATAAAACGTCAATATATTTTTAATTTTATAAAATTGAATTAATTATATATGAATCTTAATTCATTTTAGAATAAATTTAGTACGGGCTGCTATTTAATCAATTGTATTAATATTGAATTACGTTCTCTTTTATGATTTGTTTTGAGTTAAAAATGAATTTCCTATTACAATTTGATGAAATGCAAAACAATAGTTTCTATCAATGACATTTTTTTCTGATTAATTCATTTTCATTTATTCTTTGCTTATGATTGATCAATAACAATTACTTACTGTACATACAAATATTTTAGAATATCATGTATAACACATTTCTATGCCGAATCATCGAATTCCGTAAATTAAATCGAATTCACTACAACATCATTGTATTTTTTTTTCAAAACAACATATTCTACAAAAGAACATTATATCCGCCAATGCTTTATTACTGTAAATTGAAACATGGATCATTACAATAAAAAACTTAAAGCTAGCGGCATTAATCATGCAATTGTTTCTTCGAAGTTCAAAGAGCCCCCCGAGCGAGGTTTTGTGAAGTGGGTAGTTGCAGATTTTAGTTTCTCAAACTTTAGAAAGAAAAATAACTACACTTAGTGATATTATATTACTCGTAAATAAATATAGACACATACTTTTAGAGATGAAACACACGTGTTACTAGTTAGTATAATTGAATGCCAGTATATAATTATTATATTATATTTTTCATTTCTACTCAGTATTTCTATTTAAAAATAAGAATAATATAATACAATTTATACATATATTATTAGTTAACAAATTATTAAATTTTTTATTTAAAACATCCTACGAGTGTATTATATTTCCATCACACATTTTAAGGGAAAATATATTGACATTAACTTTAAATTTGATACTTTAGTATTTAAAAATTTTATTTTCAAAAGACTCAGAGTATTGCTTAAGATTATTATTACACTAAATATAATCCATCTTAAAAAAAATTTATTTTATTTTAAGAACAATAGAACAAATTATTTTTATGTTAACTGTTCATCAAAAAATGTTTCGTACCAATATTTTTTTTTAGAAATAAAAAGGTCTAATAAATAACTATAAACTATCATAAGCTAAATAGGATAGATATGGTTAAATATATGTACATACTATTAGTATACAATATTTTTACGATCAAAAACAACACATTATATAATTACCTAATTGTAACATTAGTTATATACTAATAATTATACAGGTATCTAATATTATAAATTACTCATATTATTTTGAAAATAGATTTAGATTTTGTACAGATATCATTTTAAATACCTATATGAAATTAATATACTTTATATTTTTAAATATAATTATTTAGTCTGTTTAAAAGCATCTCAAAAATAATATAACTAATTTATTCAATAAAATGTTGTTTTTTTTTAAAAAAGAGTTGGATTCCGTTACAATTAAACATTTAAAACCAATAAATTCTATAAAATAATGTAATTTTAAAATTAATTTCCAGTGTACTGAATAAAGTATGTAAATTAATTTAATTTATATATATGAAAAAAAAATAATAACGGTGTATTAATCTGATAAATACATATAATATTTTATGCAAATTATAATTAATCAATCAATATTAATTAAACCTCTATCTAAAAATATGTTTACTAGCACGTCTAGTATCAATAGAGTTGTAGCTTTTTTAGCTTGTTGACCGTAATTTCACTTTTTAGTAAAGTTCATTTTTTGAATACTGTTTTATAACTATTATATTTGCAATTCATTGTATTAAATATGTTTATGAACAATTATTCAAACATTTTAAAACTCATAAAACAAACAATAGTGTATTATAAAAATGTCTTTTTGCAATAGCAGGTGTGTAATAATTTAATAATTTATATGTTATTTATTTTGTATACTGACATTTAACATTATTTATATATTACGTTGTGCAATTATTCATTTTTGATCTTATTATTTCAGCTTTGATCATAGTGGTTATTAGCAATCTACATTTTGTTTTCTATTCTTAAATTCTGGATTGATTTATATAGTACCTATAGTGTTACATATTATATTACACTTTTGTTTTATAATCTTATTGAAATACAAATATAGGAACTAATACTAAAATTCGTATTTATTTTATATTTTAAGATAAATAAAGTTAATGATTGTATAATGATATAATTTTATTTGATATATCTCAAAATAATGTTTAGTAAAGATTTGAATTTAATGTAGAAACAAGTAGTGTCTATTATACGGTTATGAATAATCGTATGCACTAAATATATTCAAATAGAGTATTATAAATTAAAAATACGCTAAATGTTTTTACTCAAGTTGAATACGTGTAAATTATCACATTATTTCGAAAGTTTGTCGTTATAATTTTGGCAAAATTTTAATATATTCCGTCTTACGGTTATTTTAAATAATCGAAATCACGTATTTAACTGTTGTCCTGTACTTATACCATTATAATAAGCATACGCGTAATTCCTACAAACCCTGCAAGCACTGCAAAGTAGTCACAATCCGTGACGGTTATACAAGAGAATGCGCGCGCGTGTGTGTGTGCACACTAAATAAAATGAGGGTTTCATTACTCAAAAAACACTTGAGTATTTGAAATTTTTGCGTCGTCAGTTATAAGACATTCCAAGCACACAAACCGAGACTGATACAAGTAATATTGCTATACCATCTATTGTTGTGGATGGACGAGGGGACACTATAACAACCGATGTTTTATTGAAATCGTACACTGTTTCCAATATATCTGTATATAATATAATATATGCAGTTATGCGCGCGCACGCGCTCGCGCGCGCGTGCGTGTGTGTGTGTGTGTGTGTGTGTGTGTGTATGCACGTATATAAGTTTTAAGTTAAAAGGGACACACGCATATATATATATATATATGTGTGTGTATGTGTGTGTATGTGTGTGTGTGTGTGTGTGTGTGTATGTGTGTGTGTGTGTGTGTGTGTGTGTGTGTGTGTATACAGACGCGTGGAGGAAATTTAAAACTAATGACACACGGATCTTGGGGCCACGAGAGAAAAATGGGATGTGCAACGCGGCCAACCGAGACGATTGCCGTGACTGATAAAAAAGCACCGGGCGTGCGTGTGCGTATAAAAAAATAAAAATAAAAACGCAGAAAAAAAGGAAAAACGATCGCAATGACGTGATTGATAACGGGGATACCATCGGATTTCATTTCGATTATATCCGGCATCGCCAAATGGTAGGTAACCGCATAGCTGTTGAGGATATCGGCGACCAGCCGAAAGAGGAAACCGATAAAAATACGAGATCTGTTGCAGTGGTGGTGGCATGGGGGAAAAATGGCCCGTAGGATAATATACGTGCCCGGGGGTTGTTCGGTCTCCAATAAAATGCGGTTTTTCCAGTTGTCCAATGTGCCCTTTGCCTTCCTTGCCATCAGTCTCCAACCCAACGACGACCCCATGTCCTTCTCACCTCGATTGAACTTCCGTATTCAAAACTTCTATGGGAAATTCAAATTAGATATCAACCCTTGCAAAACAGTTTTCATGTCAACATTTTCGAGATATAATAATCATGGTTTATAATATTTACTTTAGTGTTATAGTAATAAAATAAATTTCAAAGCTTATCGTAAATTGAGTTGAAAATTGAAATAACCTTCAAATTAAAAATCAGCAGTCCTTGTAGCGTATACAAATATTGATATAATTATTTCGTAAATTGTTTTTAACTATTTGTTTGCTATTAAAAATAAATTAAGGCCATATAAAATATTAAAATAACGTAATACTATATATAACAGATTCTAAAAAAAAAAATTAAAGAAGTGACACTATGTGTAAGTGCAACCAAAGTAAATTCAAAGCAGTTTTTGTATTTATTGTAGGCTTATATACTTTACAGGTAAGATAGATTTAAATTTTAAAAACTAAAATGTTTTTTAGAGTATTTATTAGCGAAAAAGTTATTGATAACAATATGCTTTTCTCCCGTATTTAAAATGAAAAGTCGCATATTTGAGTTCATTAATCTGATAATTTACAGCACGAAAATCGTACTGTTTATCATAATTCCACATGGCATAACTGGGCATGAAAAGGTTGTATTTTTTACTAAAAAGATAATTTAACTATATAACTATACTAAAGCTAATGGAAAAAAAGATTAGTTACAATAACCTCAAACACTGACAATTTTCAATAATCAAGGCTTAATGTTACATATACGTACAAATAATTTAATACACTTAACATTGTTAATTTATACCTATACATTTAATTACGTTATTTTTAAACTTATACAATTTTGTTTTATAACATTAAAATAACGCGTTGGTTTCCAATCAATTTATTAATGACTAATATGTTTATTAATATAAGTAATGGAAATATTAAAATTAATTCAGCACAAATCAATATTCGTCGTTCCATTATTTAATTTTGGTTTGTAATGAAACAGGATTCTTAAAGTGAATAAATTAAAGTATTATTATAGAAAGTCATTAACTTTTCAATGGTAGGTACTTTCAATTGAAATGTAAAATGTACCTACATGTAAGTAAAATGTACAAGATGATAAAATTCGATTAACATAGCATAATACATTAAGTGTACAGTGTATACGGTATATTTGATAATATAATATTTTGTAAAATCGAATTTAAAATTGTTAAGTATATTATATACTTAAATACATCAATCTAATACAGATTTATTTAGTATTAAAGTTTTAAAAAGAATATTTTTATTTACTGTAAAGTTTGTCTAAGATTATGAAAACTCAAAAGTATTTCAATTTTCGTATTCTTGAAGAAAAGATAAAATTATTGTTTTTTTAAAACGTATAATTTTTTAATAAATAATTATTTTAAAATTCGTTTAGAGAATTTAATAACACATATTTAATTAAATTATATACGTGTTTCGCATTATAGAAATTGCATCATTGATACATGATAATGCTGTATAATAATATAGTGGGTAAAATAAAATCAGGATTTAAATATTATATACCTGTAAATTTTATTATTATAAACAAATGATATTCAAAATAAATTGTTTATAGCTATTATTTGCGATGTATTGTAATCGAAATGTATAATAATGTGTGTTTTATTATACGTTAAATAATTATCTTACAGATTACAAACATATGAGTGATGTTATTAGAAAATAAAATGAATATGTAATAAGTTGTAATTATTTTTATGTACAAATACATGTACTACATCAAGTTATTAGTCTTGAATATTTTTGTTAACGCTAATATTCAAATATAATTTGTAGGCTAACAAATATTACTTTATATTAAAAAGTTGTATATTTATAAAATTCTATGAAATTGGTTAGTATACAAACGAATCAATTTCGATGTTTAATAGACATTTTTTATATATAAATAGTATAGTAAAAGTATAAATTCATACAAAAGTTGTGTATGATTTTGTTAAATCATTAGTAAAAATAAATATAGCTATTACTAAATAAATAAAGGAACATGGAAATATTTTCTTAAATTTTCAAGAATAATATAAACAAGTTAAGAATTATCATAATATCAAAACAAACCCTAACCTACTTAGTTAATATTGTATAATATGAACAAAATCTTTGCACCTTACTATTTTTTATTAATTTGGATTTGCTCTATTAATATATGGAATTAAAGTAATAATTCACTGCTGTATAATTAATGTTTAAAGCTGAGTATTAAATTTTATTTTTATTTTTCCTTTAAAGTCAGCAAGTCAAATATAATTTTTCACTCTATTTTTCTTGAATAATTATTATAACTTTGCTTATCTTAGTTAACCCAACTTGTACAGTTTGTGTACCATATTATAGTGTTATTATTTTAATTTAATATAAAATTCTTAAAGAATAGAATATTATTAACTTATAACATGGTTATATTTAAATATAATTTTGCATTTAGAGTTATTTTAAATATATTAATGATATTCAACAAAAATAAATTATTATTAAAGCTAATAAAAATCTTCGGTAAACATTTAAAATTGTTATTAATAATAATTACTGATTATAATTTTAGTAAATAATAATTAGTCCACTATATTACATGATTTAATTCGTAGAAATAATTTTTCTTTCATATAATTGTTATAACGGTAGCAGATTAAAACTCTTTTAATATTTTTTTATTCAATACATTTTTGTATTTTAAATGATTTTTAATTAAATACAATTCCTCGTTATTTAAATAATCTATTTGTTTACCGCCGTCTTGTTAACGATTTTATCAATTTCGACCACAATTATAACCAAGAATTTCATACTGTATTAATATAAATTTGACTTGACGTAAATTTAAATTAGTCATATCCCAGTTGACGGATCATGCCGAGAATTATCCCTCGGGGCCTTTGCAACCATGGTTGTACCTCAATATCATAATAATTAAAACAGCTGTAACCTGGATCCTGCAGATCAAAAAATATATTAAGTATAATTAAGTTATTTAAAGAAAAACTTATATTGTTTTTTGATTTTATAAATGTATATATTTTTTTTAATCATATTATTATGGTGATAATAATTTTAAAAAATTTAGATTATATTAGATACTGTTCATATTTTTGAATTTCATCAGGAAATAATATGGCTAATCAAAAGATTTTTATTTAAATTTTCGATTTATTTTAGCAGAAAAAGAATTGCTTAAAATATCTATAAAAAATCATGACGTGCTTTGCAAAAAAAAAATGTAACTAGTTTTGATTAGCCCGATTTCCATCATTAAACTATCTATATTAGCTATTATTAAGGCTGTTTGACAAAACAGTGCTTTTTTTTTTTTGTTCCATTTACAATTTAGTACTGGAACATATTACGTAAGAAGGTTAATTGCACATAAAATTTCCAACTAGTAAATTACACACAACTCTTTAGGTATATAGATAATTGAAAATAAAAACTGTTGAAAATTTAAGTCAAAAACCATTTAATCTAAATGTTGCATCAAAATAATTTTGTTCACGTCTATCATCACCCTAGAGATAAACTTTTGATAAATCGCCCAGGTATATTTATGTTGATTTTATCAAAATCTTTTTACTTGGTAAATTTTTTTGCCACTCCTAAAGATGAGTGGTCCCTTTTTTTGATTGTTTTCATGTGCAATTTAACATTATTTACATAATTATTTGGTTCAAAGGTAAAGGAGGATGTGTAACATAATATCATTATAATATAGGTAAACTAAGATAATATTGAATAATATGCATGTTTATATTCTTGACCCCGATGCTATTGATTTACACTGTTTAGTGTTTACATTATGAATGAACAAACATAATATTCTACGGCTATAGTGGTTACACCCAAGGAAAAAAGTCATCAATTTAGTAAACCGTTCTGCTGTACGGTACCTAGGTGTTGAGTGTATCTCATCATTCAGTAGCTTAGGTAACTATTACAGTATCCATTATGGACGTGTTAAATATTAATTCAACGATGCTTCATTGTATACAGTGCGAGACGATTCTGAATGGAAATAGTCTTACTTTTTGGTTACAAACAAGATTATTAAACAACTAATTTAATAATAATATTACGATTTTAACAAATGATTGTATTTTAGATTTTTAGTGGCGTGATGAATGGTTAGTATAATTATTCATTCATTTTGTAACAGCACGTAGTTATAAATTAATCTAGTCACTGTCATCATAACTATTAACATTAAGAAACAAAATAAAATAAAAAAATAATCTATAAGACTATGGAAGAAAGATATCTCATAATACCGATTTTAACCTATTATGCTATTTTTTTAAACGATCACTAAATTTTAATAGCCATCTTTATAAATACAATATCAAGTTAAATATTAGGTAAGATACTAATATTACTCTAGGAAAATCTAGGAATGAAAATGTTCAATAAAAAAAATACTGGTACTTAATTAATATTCGAATAATATAATTTATACTCTTTGTTTTAATATTTATGGTAAATCATTTTTTTCGTTTTTTCGTTTTCTGTTATAACACAGTAGAATAAAAGTGAACTTATATATTTTAATACATTTTATTTCTTTTTGTTGATAAAATTATTATAAATTTGTTTTATTTATTTATTTATTTTTTTAATGTAACATTTCCTTTACATTTGATTGCATTAAAATAATATGCATTTATAATAAAATATATCCTTTCATTCAATTATAAAAATAAAAATAAAGAGCCATCCGTTTATTTGTATATATTTTTTAAATCTAAATAATGGTTTTATTCGATTTTTTTTCTCTCACTATCCATCGAGCGTGATGTCTTATACGTTCAAAGCGAATGTTATAATTTTATCTCTACTATTATACATATATATTTCTATATCCGTCAACCGTCCTATTGTAATACATCGCATTGTGCGTATAAGTTAGAAATAAGAAAATCGGCCAATAATCTTAAGAATTTAAGAACCTATATAATTGGGGTATTAATGTATTAAACAATTTTACACACAAAGAAATGTCATAGTATAATACGTTTTTACAATTGATCAGTTTAACAATTATATTGACATATTAAATTAATTTAAAAAAATTTATAATTCTATTAAATATTATATTATTATACATATTATACGTATGTTAATTAATTTTAGGCACCTACTTGGCACACAATAATTTGCTAACATATAGCTTATTGAAGAACCCCCATGTAATGGTATCTATAAAAACGAAAAACTGAGCCAAAAATTAAAATACACCAAAATAATAAACCGATTTATTTTTTTTATGAACACACATTTTTGGCTTACGGATTTGTGAATTTTCTAAAAAGACAAGTATAAAAAATAAAAATATACTTCACAAAAAAACACTAATAATTATTATTAATTAGTGTTAAAAATTAGTGGAAAACATCAAATTATTGTTATACTTAAATAATATTAAATAGTATATTTTAACATTATATTTTTATGTATAATAAAATCTATTAAAATTATGGTAAATATGTAAAATGAAATACAGTGTATAACATAATATTTTATTTTGAAAAATTATTGTTATTATTAATTATAATTTTATTCTAAATTTTAAAATCCATTATTTAAAAAATTGTTTAAATTATCGTGAAAAATGTAGGAAATTATTTATTTTAAATATTTTAACTATATATTAGACTGTGTGTGTACATAATTATATACAATTAACAAAATAATAGTTTGCGTTAGTTTGTGTCGATAGACATTTTAGTATAAAGTCACTGATTAATCACATAATTATTTAAGGCTATATTGAAAGTTATAATATAAAACATAATATTTACCTAGTTGTATTATTCATTATGATAAAATCAATAAACCGTTTAGTATTGTCTAAACCTATTATTCGATAATTTAGTATCGAGTTACAAAATCATTATTTATAAATCTCAAAATAAGATATTATTAATAATAATAAGATAACGATTTATCAAGTTAAATGATGACGTCATAAAAAAAGTATCTCTTTTAATTACATACAACGCAGTTTAAGTTATTAAACCGAAATATGGTATTCTTTTATTCATATATTTTTTTTAAACTTATTTTGCATAACAAGTAAGATAGGAATTCGCAATAAAATCCCTAAAAGTGTCAACAACAGCATTTTTTTTTTTTAAATAAATGAAAATATAATAAAATAATAATATTATGATAAGATAAAAATTGTTTGTAGTATCCAAAAGAGTAATAAGTTAAATTTTATGAAATATATTAAAATATCATAATATAATATTATAATAGGTAGGTAAATATTTATATGAAAAAAGATATACATAGGATATAATAAAAAGGTCTCATAAGATACGTAGATTAAATAAAATTATATAAATATAAAAATCACTTTTTAAATCTATCATATCCCGTACAGCACTTATTTTTCATTGCATTTTGAAACATATTTTGTTTGATTTATGTTTGACACTTTCAACTACCCGTAAAGAATACAAAGCATCCGTTAGTCGTTACAGCGACCGTTAAAAGCCACTATCAGCAATCGACAAACTAGACTTACCATACGTTTCCAATGGCGCAGGCTATTTATTATGCTATTTGGCTCGCAAAATCACATAAAAGCATAGTGAATATCGGTAATGTGGACTATTTTCTATAACAACGTCCTATGCAAAATACTATCCATTGCAATTCAACATTTAAGGGGAAATTTGTTATTTATATTGTTATAATGCATGGTTAGATAATAATGATGCGGATCATTTCATTTTCAAACGTTATATTCATTGTATATGTTTGAAATATTAAATTTAAATACACTTAGATGTAATATATATAATTTCGGAAATGATCAAAATTCGGATGTTTACTAAATATAATCGAATAATAATAAAATAGATTTTGTTGAAAATATATTATATGACACAACAACAGATTAAAAAAATACTTGGATTTTTTAAACATTTAAAATTAATAAGTATTTACTTACATAATATGAAAAACAATAGAACACAATACCAAATGTGTTGTTTGGGTGTTTTACTTATGGACAAAATGAAAAAGTATATATTAATTTTTACACTGTTATACTGAAATTAGAGTAAAATAATTTATTATTATATATAAAGGTTATGATATTATCAAGATTCCACGTTGGTTTGTTGTGATATTTTAATTTGTACAAGTTATTAACATTTTAAAATTATAAATCGCTCATAATTTCATAATATTCATACAATCAATTAATTCAATAATAGATTTACCCTAGTATAAATAAAAAAATAAAGTAAAAACGGTTCTTTTGGTGTATTAACCTTTTCAATACTTTGAAAACATTTTTAAGTAATGCATTTTCTTAAGAAACAGAATAAAAGCTTATTATTGTATACATATAAATGTATGCGAAAAGGTGGTGAGGAATGCATGATGCTCTTATGGTGTTCAACCCTTATTAAGAACTCTCTTTTCGTCACAATTTTCATAATATAACTGATTTAAAGTTAAAATTATTTTGTATTGTGAGAGTTTTTCCAACATGAAAACCTTACTAGAAAATTAATGTTCACTTCAATACCAGTAGTTGGTATTTAACTATAATAAAAAAATATTTTATCTTTTATAAAATATTTAAAAGAATAATAGGTTCACAATATGACAAGAATAGTTTAAAAGATTAGTTTTTTTAACATGTAGTAAAAAATTATTGTTGATTAAGACAAAATAGTAAACAAATAATTATTAAAATACAATTTATAAAAATAATTATTTTCTATCAAATATTAAACTATATATTCCGACATTTTAATAAAAACAATATGAAATAATCACTTCCAGAATGATATTTTGATCGTATACGTTTAGTGATAATTGATAACAAAAAATAAAAATTGTATAATATACATAAATTCAACTTTACAGGTACGTCGTACATATTATTATTCAAAGGAAAATCGATTTGCACTCAGTTTGATAAAGAATTATCTGAAATAATGTCTTGCGTTACAATGTATAATTTTTTTTTATATATTAAACTTTTATGTGACAATATATTGTATGATAATAAAATTTTCATAAATATTATACGTTGGTAATAATATTACATTAAATCTCAACAATTATTAATTGTATAATAACAGTAGAAAAGATTATGATAAGAGTAATTGTAAACGTGATACAATAAAGGAAAAAATCAGTTGTTGTTAGGGTGTGGAAATGATAGGGATAGGAATTTTATTTAAAAGAAATGTTTAAAAAAGTAGAAGGGGGTTAAGTATAGATTTCAGTTCATTGAAGAATTTTATGATGTTTTTGAATGGTTGATTGGCTGGTAAAAAAAAATAAATATTATCATTTTTTAAAAAGAATTGCATCTTACAATAATAGTATATATAATCTGATTAGTGATTATTAGAAAAAAAATGTAAATATTTATCTATGAAAAAATAATAAAAATGTATTTGATATATGTTTCGTTGCGTTATTTAGTAAATAATCATTGTCTAAGATGTTTTGCTTGAAAATTGCATGTATGTTATACTCTACTCTGTATTAATATAAATATGATTTCTTTGTAAAACTTATTGAGAATTGTTCTGATTTCCTATGTCCAATGAAAGTACTATATGTATATTGTTTTAAAATCAATAACATTTTTGGTTTAATATTGGGTAAAACATTATTAATTAACAAATAGATATAATTTTAATGAAATGAATAAATGTACAATAGTTATAGTATAATAATATCTTTTTTAATTGTCTGCAGTTAAAATATTGAGCATCACTGAGAATATCTCGTGTAAAAATCCAGAGTATTGAATTATATTATTATTATCATATTTATATAATATATAGGTGTGAAACAATAGTTGTTACTATGAAATTAAAAAAAATAAAAATGGATACAACACTAAAAAAAAAT
Source organism: Rhopalosiphum nymphaeae (assembly GCA_036289425.1). Taxonomy (NCBI): domain Eukaryota; kingdom Metazoa; phylum Arthropoda; class Insecta; order Hemiptera; family Aphididae; genus Rhopalosiphum; species Rhopalosiphum nymphaeae. The sequence continues at coordinate 51,963 of JAZAQC010000004.1, forward strand.
ATGATAATAATAAAAAACATATATGCAATTACTATAATCAATTTTAATTAAAATCGTAAAGAAATCTAAAGAGACTATATCTTAATTTATTTTATTTTAGTATACCAAATAGTAAGAATTTCGCCATTAGAATTATTAATTTACTTCTTTAAAATTTATATTGATTACATGTTTTTGTTTTTGTTTATGAGAAATGTATTGCAAATTTGTGTTGCTTACATGCAATAATATCGTTGGTAAATTATGTAAAATCAATATAAATTTAAAGTATACAATTTTAATAGTTAAAATTGCAATTATGAATGAATTCAAATTGTATATTTTCAAATGTTTTATTATAATTTGATATATTTACTAAAACTTGTATTTTTTTAATCAGTAAGTTAGAAAAAAATCATTAAATTCAAAATAATAGTAATTAAATAATTGTTATCTTTTAAGATGATTAATGACTCAGATCATCTTAACCTTTCCTTGTGAATTGAGTGTTAAACACAAGTACATTACTAACTGGATATATTTGTAGTTAAACATATTTATAAAATGAAGTCAAGTGAAATAATTACTAATCATGAAGTAATCGTTTTTAGTGAACGCCTACAAATACATCAAAACGTAGTTCGTAAATTAGTAAACTAATACTATTTCTTAAAAGTCAGTTAAAAGTTAAAATTGATCATTATTTTAATTACAAGATCAATGACATTGTTGGATGTTTACGTATAAATAAAAATGTAATTTAAATGATAAAATATATAGGAAATAAATAAAAAGTAAATAAAAATATAATTTACATGTGCTACATTTTATTTGCCGAGTTTATCAAATATTAATTATTTAAAAAATGTCAATGAATTATAACTAACTAGTAGTTTTTACCATACAGATTATATATTTATATAAAAATGTATACATTTATATAAAATATATTTTTGATATAACATTTGGTAATAATACGTAAGACAAATAAACGTGTTATTAAATAATCTATTAATATAAAAAAAAGTATTCAATTTTCAACAACTTAATTACGATAATTGTGATAAAAAAGTAAACAAATACATCATCCAGTTTTTTAAAATAATAAACTGATAATAAAACTCAATTTAAAAATTCTTAAATAAACATGATACAATATTAAAAAATATGTTGATACAACATCATTCTTATATTATTATAATATTCTGATATAATCATGCTGTGAGTATTATATTTATTTAATATCAAATTTGTTAAAAATTCAATTATTTTTTTTTTCTGTTTGCGGAATTGTCAACGGTTTTCTACAGTTCTTTGAACAATAGTAAGTCTAATATATATGAGTCACTTAAGTGTAAAAATCAGAAAACGTTTTTTTTTTTTTATATAAAAGTAGTTTCTAACAGTAAATATATTTATCAAGAATAACGGTTTAGAACTTCCAACCTTTAAAAATAAAAAATCATTATTGTCTTGAAAGTTTTTGGGTTTCAATATCATCAAAAATAAATATCCAAAACATAGTGGATAAGCAACTAGCTTTAACTAAAATATATTTATCCAAATATTCATGAAAACAATAGTTATTTTATTATAAAAAATAAATATAACTATTAATTATTGTAAAAAATAGTTCAAAAAGTAAATTAAATAGACATAATACAAATATGTTTATAATTAAATCATGTCCTAGTTATTGTATGGATTATTTTCACACTTATATTTGTGCATAGGAATTTAGAAGTGACCACAATTAAACAGAGATCACTACACTATATTAATAAATTATAAAATGCTTATCGGACTATTACAGTTAACCGTGTTATTTTCTAGAAGTGAATACTGTAGAATAAATAAAATTATAATTTTGATTTATATAAAAATTAGCTATTGCCCTTTCAAATTAGTTATATACTTTATGTAAGAAAAAAAACGTTACACATTAATAATAAAATAAAATACACAAAACTCTAAAGTCAAATTATTGTATTTGTATTATTGATTTAAGTAATAATTATACATTTTTGCTATAGCTTACATAATCCTACAATAGGTAGCTATTATGTAAACTAAAGTAAATAAATCTTACATGTTTATCGAACAGTTTAAATATGTAATAGAATTTAAAATTATACATCTCAAACTTAATACGTAATATTAAATTCTTTATTTTTATGTTTATTTAATTAAATAAATGTATAGCTAATACTTCCAAGTATTTAAAATAATTTGCTTAGCGTAAATAAATAATAATGGCATGTTGCATAGTATAAGAAATATTAAATTTTTGTAATTTAATAATAGTTTAATAAGTAATTTAGTTTGATTATATTATTAAAAACAAATATAAAATATATATTATAATATTACTTAATATATTATATTATATAATTTAAAAAAAAAAAAATACCTATTTTTATTATGCATACAAATATTACGGTCAATTGTCGTCAAACGTTTAAAACGGCGTTTATATAAGCATTTTAGTAACCCGAATATGTAGGTGGATTCTAGAAAAATCGTTCTATCATTTTATTACGATTCGTATTTAAAATATAAATACTAGTATATAGGAATTTGTGTAAAAAAAAAAAAAAATAATAATAATAATAATAATATCGATAATAATAAGGAATTATTCGAAAGGTACCATTGGATTTATACTTATCTTCGTTATTACGCACTTAAAACGTTTCTCTATATATATATAAATAAAATACTACCGTTGAAGTAAGATATCAAAAGTCAGCTAAAATCAATTTTGCACACATTTTCATGAAATAAAAAACCCAAACTATGACGCAAATATAAATTTTAACGATTAGTAGATTATTATGGTATCTTTTTTTATAATTATTGTACCTATATTAAGGCGTGATGCTTTTTTTATTGTTTATATACCCACTAGGTACAAGAAAACGCATTTATCCGTTTGCTCAAAGTATATTAGTTCTGCGTATTAACAGGATATTGGCGATTAGAAAAACAATTAAACAGAATACAATAATTTAATTACAACAAAAGAACTTCGTCGTATATATTACGATATTATTATATCTGTAGGATAATACATTATATTATGCAATATTATGATTGGCGTTACGTACTCAGTCAGTAGGTTCCTATTGCATACAACAATGATGTAGTTGCGTACTAATATAAGTAATACGCGAGCATATAAAAACAACAAACTATCGTTCTGTTGTTGAGACTTCGCGGTTTAAACAAATATGCCAACAGTTATGTATTATAATTTTAACGCTTTTACAACAAGAGCAACGGCAAGACGTTACTTCGAAGTTCGAGCATTTAAGCGTTGCTAATAAGTACACACAAGTTATACAAACAATATGTTCCAAAAATATTTTAATAGGACGACGCTAATGGATTGAATCAACAAATGTTGACAATAAATTAGTAATTATAGAAGGTAGTTCTGTTTGAATTGTAACCGGGAGACAAACATTTTACTAGTATGTAACTTGATTTTGAACAACTTTAGTTCCGTTCCTTCTCTTTGAACGCATATATTGTTATTTTTTTTTCTATCAACTAATACACGTTCATATTATAGGCATATAAATATCATCATAAATTCGCTTTTGAAACATTTAGATGACAAAACGGAATCGGGATTTGTTTTTTTTTTCTATATTAAATTAGGATATTTTGCATACACGGTATACCTGTGTTATAACAGATTAAAATGCGCTGTCGAGTTCGAATCCGTAGAGAATACTTATTTTAAAATTAACATTGAATATTTGGACCTCACACGAACTATTGTTCTGCGGGCCCATTATCTTGCTGAAGAATAAATAAATTAATAATTGACGTAGGTATGCATTTGAAAAGTTATGAGTTAATTATTCGGTTGTGTGACGTGAACTCCGCGTGTGTATATGTTGTTCGATATTTATAAGTTATAAGTTATGACCAATGGTTTGACTGCATTATCAGCATAATATGAATATGTCATTAATGGTTATATAATTATTGTTATTTATATTATTATTTTACATCAATATTTATACTAGCAAAAATTAGTTAAATGTAAACTGTAGTTTTTCAGCGGAATTATCATTATTATAATATTATTCAACCGTATTTCGTAAGCCAATTGCATTATATTTAATTATCCTTCTTTGTTTAAATATATTTAAACTTGAAAATAATTACTTGTGAATAAGCACTAGCATTAGAGACGGATTTAGTAGCTACAAATTAAATATACTTTTTAAAGACAAATGCCTTGTTTTAAATACACAGTCTCGATTATACAGTTTAATTAATAACAGGTTATTCATTTTAAAAGTGTATTTATATAAATATTATAATGAAGTGTGTAAAGTTTAGGAAAGTTGTTTAACGTACAGGCAAATATGAAGTATTTGAACTTTAAATGTGCCACCAATATTGAGCTCATGCTTTTATCATTTTAAGGTAAAATATTCAATAGGCATATAAAATAATATTCAATTCAACTCTTCTTATTACTTATATTGAATTTTTTATTTGATACACACAAATTCATATACATACATATATTACTTTATATTGTTGTGTTTTGGTTTTTGTAGTAGACCATTAAGCAAGGTTAAAAAGCATCTAAAATATTAATTTTTGGTTATGAAAATGATAAATTAACACATCCAAACACCAAGCTAAAATATTTACAAAAATATTCCATTCCACTATTTGTTTATAATTTTTTTAACTTATGAAGACTTGTGTCATATAACATTTGGTTCACATTGTAAATATACACATCAAACTACAAAAATGGTTTAAATGATATGTAAGTAATAAGTATTCTATTTTTTATTTCAGTTTTTCATACTTTCGCTTTAGTCTCATATATTTTTTCTACTCATTTACTACAAGACATGGGTAATAAATAATGTGTCATTCCCCTCCCAAAAGATTTAACAAACTTATTTCCAGGAATTAACTAAAAACACCGAGAGCTTCATGCTTCGAACCGGTGTATACACCACAATTCCCACAGACAATTATTCAGCTGCTACAGATTTTCTACAATGTTCATATACCAAAAAAAAAAAATCTCTGTTTTTAATTCTTTTCAACCTCAAATAATTTATCGTGACACTTCGCCGCCGTATAATTTTAAGAGCGCACATTTTTCTCTTATGTGTTTTATTTCAGTAATTTAAAACTGTAATGTAGTTGATTTTTTTCCTTTCTGAAAGTTTCGAATGACTTTATTAATGGCTTTGATTTTGATTTTTTTTTTTACAGAGGTAAGGAATATTTTAATTCCAAAAAGTCACCAGTTCCATCATTATTTATTTATTTAACGGAACGCTTGATATCTGAGTTTTTACTTTTATAGCAGTTGTCTGGTTCTTAGAAACAATCCTCTGATATAATCTGATAAACGAAATTAATATTGTACGTTCTAATGTAAAAAACAAATGGAGAAAAATTACAGCCAATCGGATGAAATAATATAACGTTATTTATAATTATTAAGGAATAGCCATAATCAAAGGCAAGTAAATTGAGTAAATTATGAACTTATTTTAATTTATTAAAAACAGTGAAATAATTTATTGATACACTCAATATAAAATGTGACTTTATTATTTTAACTGATAATTAATTGTTTACCTGTTAAAGTATTCAATATGAAAATTATGTTAAATACTATTTTATATAAATAAATTATACATATATTTGAAACTTAGCGATTTACTTTTTTAATAACACGAATGATTATGTTTCAGATTCATTAATTAAATTGAATAGTTTAAAAGAATTTATGACAAATAATATAAATATCAAAATGTAATGTAAATATTTACTAACTGATATTTTTTTTAAATACTAGGAATCATATTATTGAAATACTATGTATATTAAAAAAATAAAAGATTATTTTTGTTAAAATTGAATGTATATCAAATTGTATATCTACTTAATTTTGTATAACATATATTATTTTTTGGAAATATAATTTTTACATGATAAAAATAATTAAAAAAAAATAAAATATTAATACTACAAATTGTAATTTATTTTAGTTTATTCATATTTATTTTAATATCACATTTAATATAAAGATATAAATGTATACTTTATATTTATTTTTGAGTTTCCACATTTTCCTTATTTAAAAATGTACACGTTTATGTTAGTAATGTAATCAATAATTTTTATTATATCAATTTAATTTTTTTTTTAAGTTATTATTTAACTTTTGCACTGTCTTTATTTAGCTCTCAGTAAGAAATCTGCAAATTTACAGTGTTAAAATTGAATGAATAGATTACATTAAAAAAAATAGAAAACATGTTATGTTAAAATCAATTATACTGTTTTTAGTATTTTTAACTTTTCATATTTGTTTTATACTTTTATAAATATTTTTCAACCAATAGACTTTAGATTGCTTTAGAAAAAAAAATATATTTCTTTTAATATCAGCGTATTATTGATAGAAATAAAAATAATAGTTGACAGTTAAAATAATAAATTGGAATTGAGGAATTTTGACATTTTATTTCCAGTATACAATACAGTGATCAGTTTTTATGTCAACATAAGTATCAATAGCACATGCAAACAATTTTGACAACTATGGCTGATAACTGGGTTGAAGAACAGTATACTAACTGAAAACACACATTCAACCGAACGGCGAGCTAAGGGGTGACGTTTGCCTCTTTTCATCCTTTTCATACATATTGTGTGCACCCCAACCCCGTGTTTTTCCGTTTAATGTGCCATAACGGTAGTCATCAAAAATGTTATATCCGGATTTCCCGTTTCTCTCTTCGCTAAGTCCGGTAACTCTCCGTCGCATGACAAAGTTACACGCGATGTTTAGCATGGACTCCACAAATGTCTCGTTATACGATCCCCGTTATCGTTTCCTTCACATTTAACCGGATAGACGGTAACCGCTATATAGTGCTGTAAGATCCCTGTTCCCGTTAATCCACTAATTTAACAAAAGCTCCCACTTCTCTTCTCGACTATCACCTTATGACTAAATAAACTAGTCTCACTGAAATTAACGAACAAATACGCGTGCACGCGCACACGTACTTACACATTATTAGATATTATAATGTATTACACCCAGCCACGCGACTGTAGTCGAATTTCGGTTCATCCACTCTTCCGCTCTAAGTAGACTTAGTATTTCTAAGATATCATCGAGTTAATGATATAAATATCACAGGTTTGTTTGGTAAGATTATCTGATAAAACAAACAATACCGATACTATGTGTATACTACAAAACTTAATTCACGAAAACTGACAATATATAATTTTAAAATTATAAATAATTTTTGAAAACGAATTTTTCAGATTTTTTCTTAGATATCTACTGAATAAAATAAAATAAATTTATTAGATCAACTAACAAATATTATACAACACGGGAATAAAATGTATTAAAAGAAAACTTTTCGTAACAACATAATAGTATATTTATTTACATGTATATTGCTTATATAGTTATAATGATTAATAATATATCTAAATGTAAAATGTAAAATTTATAAAATATTTATCAATATAATTAATTTAATTTTAATTTACATATTAAAATTGATTTATTTATTAACTTACTAAATCGGTATATTTATATTATAACTAGTCTTAAATATATCAATATATAGTTATGGTTCATTATATAAATATTTATAATATATAGTCAATAAGAAAAAGATATTGATTTGAATATGTTAAAATAGATTTCCCATCTGTTATTATTAAGAAACATAAACAAAAATGTTATGTTTTTTTTTTTAATTAGCTATAATGATATACTATATAATATCATATTTGGTGCAACATAATATTAAAATTTTAATTTCAGAGTGTATCGAAGGTATAGTTTTATGATGATGTATGCTTAAAAAAAAAAAAAAATGTACCTATTTGTCATTGTCATTTGGAGTAGTAAAAATGATTTAATCATGTAGAAAATTGAAACTGGTTAATATTTTGGGATAGAGAAGTGAATTACAAGCAAAAAATATTTAGTTATTTTCATAATAATTGGGAAACACTAAAAGAAAATTAAGGATTAATTTAAATATTTATGTAATATCAGTTTTTGATGAAATCCATTGTTTTTTTTTTGTTCAAAAATTAATTACTATAGAAACTTAAAAAATTCACCAAATAGTTTTTTGCTTTTTTATGTAATTTATAGATTTTTGAAACTTTCAACATTATTTATTGATTTTCAATTAATGAATGAGCAAATTTATATTTGTAGGTAAAACAGTTTAAAAATGTAATAGAACATTTCACGTAAATTGTTTTTATAGCAATAATAAATATCGACATTTTTATTTTAATACCTATTGCTTGAAAATTTCAAGATTATAAATAAATATAATTTAAAAGATATAAAAAATAAAAATATAAGATTCCTTTTAAACATTTTTATTGGAGTTAACAAAAAAAAAAAACTTTTTCTTAAGAACACACATATTTTTTTAATCGTTTAATGTTAATATTTTAACAATAATTGGTTAAAACTTATATTAACGATTTATCCTCATATGATTTTTATAATTTGGTTGTAATTGTTAAAATTTTAATGGTAAACACTTGAAATATTTCAAGAAAATACTACAATTATCAATTTATAAAAATAAAAAAAAATGGAAAATTTGAATTATTCAATCTAGTTTTCAAGCAATTAATAGTTTACTTTTTTTTATTTGTTTAAATTGTCTTATCAGTTATATTTATCAAATTATTAAGTATTTGTCAAAATAAACACACTCCTCATCGAATACATTTTTATCAATTACATACAAATAAACGTTGTGTTACATTTTTAATAATTATTAACATTTATAACAAATTGTTATATTATCTATTATTAATACAATAAATGTACATTTGTAAAATCATTTTTTTTTTCAAAAAACATTTTTACAGCCAAAAAACTTTAACACATAATAGGTACTCGTGATTTTATGAATATGCAATTTGTATGGCTGGCCTGTTAATTAATAAGAGTTCATGCATTGTGACAGAAGGTTGGCAAGAGGGTGGGTCTGAATAATGCACGCATTTTATAGTCTCACTCTTCTTGGCACATTCTTATTAATTATTCATTTTGTTCCGTAGTCCAAAACCATTTTTACTCAGCCTTTCTACTACTCTCTCTCATCTTACCATAGGATATTCGTTCAAATCATATAAACTTTAATGACTTTGTTATGCATGCATGGATTTTATGATTGTATTTGACCTCTATACAGAAGTATAATATAAAATGAAAAAAAAATGTATCCCTAGCTATTATTATGTTGGATAAATTATTAATTTGTTTAGCGTTAGAGAAAATTCCAGAGTCTGGAATAAAATATAAATCATTATTTCACTACATATTGTAAGACATTTAAACTAGTATAATATACAGTTACAATTATTTAGCCAAATAGTTAAAATAATAGGAAGATGCAGATACACATTTCAATAATGTAATGAATACACGAACCTAATAATAAATCATCATTCGTTGTTTTATCAAAATGTACCTATGATAATTTATAATGACTATAAATAAGAGATCCATTATAAATAATATTTATTACTTTTTTAACTGAAAATTAAAAAATATATAATTTAAATATTTGATGATAGAAAAATTGAATAAGCTAAATTAGTTTTTACAACTATAGGGTATACTTCACATTTATTTAAAAGTTTAGACATAATATTTTATTGTATTTTACTTATCCATCATATTGTATCTAGTTTATAAACTAATTAATTATATAAATATTTGTTATGTTTAATTTATTATGAATGTTATATTTTGTATAATACTATGATTAATATGACATTATGTTTTTAAATTTTGTTTTATTAAAATTAAATGATGAAAGATCAGTCTGTACGGTATATTGTATATGAAACGAGTTCATACATTTCATCACAGAATTGTTAATTAAATACACATTCAATTCAACATGACACTTAGCGGCCAGGTATACAACCAATGACAAAAACGTGAATTTTGTTGACCATTTTTGAAGTACATTGTTTATTATTCCTTTGGGGCACCGAAGCATCAGAATGAATAGGGGGCTTTTGGGTAAATTGTCCAGTGCAAATAATTCGACATAAACGGGTTCGTTATTTTGGTCAGCAGTCAACGGCACTGAATACACGTCAAGTGAGTTTAATTTCCAATGGTTTTGCTATGCGATTATCAGTTTAGCTACCCTTCGTTTTCCCTTATTCCTACTGTAGTCAAATTAATGCTACGTGGTCTGTTTCTGCATGAACGGATTCATATCCGGTCGTGCCGGCCCAAAACGGTTGTTGTCGTCGTCGTCGTCGTCGTCGCCACCGACACCGCCGCCGGGGAACCAAGAATAATAAATTATAGTAATCTGCCATGTGTAACATAATCTGAAATTAAACGTGTTGGAAACGTTTTATTCTCATTCCAATCTACAAATAAATCCATACTTCAAAATTAGAGAATCAGACGAAATTTCTAAAATCAAAAAAATAAAATAAATATATGTATAACTTATATTTTAAATAATGTTTTATGGATTTATTAACATATTTTTATTTATTTATTCGTATTTATTATTAATTAATAGAAATTTAAAAATATAATAAATTGATATTAATCTATATAAATATTTAAAGATAATAATACCCATGTATTAAATAATATAATAAAAAATAAATTTCCAATAGTTTATACTATTTCTTAAATAAATCACGATAATAAAATTATTTAAATGGTTATTATTATTATTATTATTTATCCTAGTGAAATATTTTTTTAATATTTTTGACGGGCAATAATTTCTCTGAATATTTTTAATTTTTGTAAAAATAATTTTTAAAAAAATTAGCCAAACAGAAAAGATAAACATTTATAAACAGATTATTATAAATATAAATAGTTGTATGCAGCATGTTTTGTTTTACCTTATGAGAACTCTTCATTTTAATTAATTTACAAGAGTGTATTTTTAAAAGTAAATAATAATTTATTTTTTGTTTATTCACTTGTAAAACATGGGGTAAATAATTATTTACATACACGTTTAAATATTATTTTACCAATTAGAATAACTAGAATTTAACTTGATAAATACGAAAGTATTAAAAACATGATTTTTTAGGCTTTTAAATGAATTTATGTATTAAATTTATTACATTAAAAATAATAATAATAATAATTCAAATATTAACCTGTTAAGTGTTCTCAAAAAAAAAAAAAAATTTGGTTTTATAAATTTAAAAAAATAAATGTCTTAATGTAATCTTATTGTTACTTAACAATATTCTTCAATCTCTATTGTCACTTAACAAAAAATTCTCCAAAATGCACTATTCACTGATTTTTAATAACCTTCTAATATTAATCAATTAAAATTAATTAGGTTAGGTTAAGGAAATTGTATATTTTCAGATGCCTACGCTAATATTGAGCTATTACTAATTTTGTGATTTGATATTAATTTTGCTAATGCATTATTAATTTATCAGATAATTGGTTTTTTGTATTTTAGTTTTCACACTTAAAACAAAAGACTGAAAAAACAATATTTTGTTTCTTAAATGGTTCCTAAATTTTTTATGGTATAGAAAAAAAATTTAAAAAACTTCTAATGATCAAGTAAAAATGAAATAAATAATACATATTTCAAATGTTATCATTTTTACTTGTGAATATAAAATAAGACATACAAACGTATGTGGGTAAATTCATGTCAAAAGTAGATGAATAATTAAATATGTTATTGTATTAAAAATATTATATGGACAATTGTACATGGAAATTTCTGTATTAAATATCATAAAAAAGTTAAAAAATATTTATTGTAATTTAATTACATTTTTATTAACTTGTATAAAAATAAATGTATAATGAAGATTTGATTGAAAGTCACTACATTAAGGAAATCGTTGTAATATTAAAACATTTTTAATTTTTTTTAAATGTTAAAATGTCTAAAAATAAATTTATAGTTTGGATAACTTGATACTAGTATAAGGTCTATGAAAACAACACATACAAAATGGAAAATGATTCTAAGGTTAAGTAACTTCACGATTTTCGTTTTTTGACGATTTATAGTAATTATGTTATGGTTTTTTTTTTATCTAATTAACCATTATTATTTATATCAAGAAAAAAAATAACAGTTATAAAAGAGTTATAGGTATTATTATTGTACAAAAAGATATATATTTAAAAAAAAAATTATTCTATTACTGTTTTATAGAGTTATTATTTCTTAAATATCCATACACGAGTTGTACAATATGGTGCATTATTTGTGTATTATAATTAAAGTCATAGTGTAATTAACATAATGTTTCATACGACCATACCGCTATTTAATTGTATTAGGTGCTTTATTATCATTTATTATTATTCTAAAATCAATTTCACTAGCTCAATTCGACACGCACGTTGTATTCCATACAATTTTAAACCAAACAACTAAAAAGAATAAAATATATTAAAAATTTAAAACAATGTTGTACATCTATCACAAGAATGAATGGAGAATTTTTGAAAAATATTACCCTGGAGAAATAACTCTATAAGTATCATTCATATATGTTGGAAAATGCATTTTCCTAATTTGACTGTTGGCAAACGGCACGATAAACATGATTTAAACCACTTCAAAATTGAGTTAGTAAAACTAATACTCTCTAACTTTCTGAATAATAAATCATGATTCACAGTGTCGAATACTTTACTAAAGCTGATGTTTATAATGTTAACCTAATCATAAGAATCAACAGATTTAACACCTAAGCCAAACATCCAATTGACAAAATAAAAGAAACTATTTATTTGTTTTAGGAAACTATAAGCTCTGTATGTCTGTATGCACATTAATTCAGTAAATACATATTACACATTACGGAAATTCAGATATAACTTATAATTATTAACACAAACCATTATATCAATTTATCAATTAATAATAATTATAAATAAAATTAATTTGTTTTTATTATTATTATTTAATTGTATACATTTAGATACCTATCTAAATAATATTTTATATCCTTGAATAAAATGTTTATGTAAAAATATATACTTTATAAATATATATATATATACATCAAAAACATATGTTTATTATACAATGTCAATTAAATGTAAAATATTTAATTGATTTTACAAAAAATGTATGAATAACTTTATCTAACGTTGTTTTTAAAGTCGTTTACTATTTTTTTATAAAATTAAAATTGATAATGGCCAAATAATCAAAGCTAAATAAAGATCAATTAAAAAATTAATTTATTTTCATGTACCTATATTAAAATTAAAATGTTTGGGATTTGAAATCGTTTGTATGTCAAATATAGGTAAAACTGTTATGAAAAAGGCCATGCACGTGTTATAGCCCATTAGAGTAATATGGAAAGATTCACATTTTTTTTTTTTACAACGCAATATGAGGAACAACCAAAATAATTATTTTATGAGTTTATTTTTGTTTGTTGTCATAACATTCACGGACGAGGGTATTCCCACTATCGCGAAAAGGGATTTTAATTTCATTTCTCGGTGCAGTACGTATTAGATCTTTTCATCGCTTTTGGACTCGCCGCCATTACTGCTTTTTATTTAAATTTTAAAATTTTTTTTTTATTTCAGATGTTCTTTGTACTCCGGTTATAGTATTATTATTGTTCCTGCCCATGTCACTGCTGAAAATGCCTTTACCACCCATATGAAAAAGGCGATATCACTTATGTCACGCAGGTTGTTTGGCTGATATTGCGGCGAGGTTAGGGGGCTGAAAGCAAACAGCCCCTTGCCACCTACCACCACCTCGGTGTATAATTGACACTATGCATTACTATGGATTAAATTTACTCATGTTTTGTTGCACAAAAACCACTAACCACTGACAGAGGTCCACGATATTGTATTATTGCTTCAGTGCGACACAAAATGTTGTTGAAATTAAAACGTTTACCCTAAGGGACGGGTAGCTTGTCGTTCGGCTATGCGGGTGGTAGAAAACTAGAGGGGAACCAATCAACCGAGCAAAGTTCGAATACTATATAGTATTCGCTACTATCTAAATATATACCACCCCACCGTCAGTCAACGTTGGTGAAACTACCACACGACCTCATTGGTTTTAATTAGCGATGGGAACAATACAATGCAAATTTTCTGCAAGCCGTTACCGCCACCTCTACTATTGCTTCGATCGCCGCTGATCCGAATCCCCATAACCGATTTACCACCTTTGGGAATGGTCACCGGTTAATTAGCTTTTTGCTCGAAACTGACATGTTCTTATTCGAATCAATTATTGGCAACGTTGAAAACAATAAAATATATTAAAATATTTAAAAAAATTATTGATCATCTTATTATCAAAAAATATATAATATAAAAGTGTATACCTAGTGTGAGAGATGTTTTTATGAGCTACTCATATTGTTTAAATGATCTCGTCGTAGGACAGAATTTTATTACCGCTTGAGATATTAATGATATAAATCAGCAAATTTAATAATAACCATTCTATTTACGGTTGACAGTTTGAAAAAAAGTGTTAAGATTCACGATTCATAAATGGTTTTATTTTTATGTGAATGTCTTTTATGCGTCTCCAAAAAACAACAAAATTTAAATATTTTATAAGGTCTGTAGTGAAATGTAAATTTCAATTACTATGATAAAATAAAAATATAAGATGACTAATATTATATTATTTTACTTTCTTGTAATTTTTCAAATTTAATTTGATAGTGATTTTATAGGTCCTAATTTAGTAATAATATATGTACCTAAAATTAATATAATTAAGTAATTGTTTCAGATATACATAGTATAAGAATAATGGCTTTAAGTCGCATATAATAATATACTGTTGAAAACTTTGTAACTACCTAAATATTATAATACTACGTTCTACTTACACATTATAGTAACCTGAATTTGCACTTTCATTAGATATTTAAAGTTTAAGCAGTTTTCTTAACTTTGCGTTGGTATTTTATATTTGTGCTAATGTAAAATAGTAATATAACTTAGTGACTTTTTTTTAACACTCGATTAAGTATTAAATTGATAAGAAATACATTTTATGAATTAAACAAATTATTATAAATAAATTATGGTGCTTATATAGTAAATTAATCGAAATCACATACCATTTGCGCCATTATATAAAATTAACAAATTAAAAACATAATTGAAACTAATTATGATTTTCTAATAAATTATAAAATACAATCATATTTTAATTTCCTAATTTCCTCGTTACAAAGGCATCCTTAAGTCACTTCGAAGCAGAAAGATAATAACAACAATAATAAATGTCATTATACCATTAAACTAGTAGGTACTTATACTTTTTGAAAAATATTTTAAACTTAACATAGCTATTCAAAATTCATATAAACAAAATTAAAAATATCATTATTCAACTGGAAGACTCTTAAATTGTTGGAAGGTACTCATATTAAAACTTATTTGACATGCCCCAACATGTTTCAAACCTACAAATATATATGTGGGATCACTCATTCACCCGTTTAAAATATATTAAACACATTTCTTGTTATTCTTGAAATTGAATTTGAAAGTTTAAGCATGAAATTAAAATGTCACGGAAGAAGAAGAACTTTAGAAAAGTGAGATTATTAATTCATTTATAATCTAATTACATGCGTTTTAAGAAAATTAATCTTGTTTTTAGAATACTAAAATACATATGTACATGGGAATTAAAAACTTCGGAAGATTATAGTTAAATACATATATATAGTCTTATATTTCTACATTGAATTATATAAATATTTCAACGATAATATTTATATATGTTTTTATAACTATATATAGCATATTATTTTAATGTATTGATAGGTATATACAATTTTATTTTTAAGAATTATTTCAAAACATCAAACGGTAAATCAAAAAAATAAAAGAATACATGAAACGGTAGATAATTTAATTTATATTTACAAGAAAAAATAATATTCTTAACATACAAGATTTAAAATGAACACAATTTAATTTATTTTGAAACACCGAAAACTATAAGAAGGTTATGTATTTAATAAATTTACTTTGACCATAGTTTGATTAATATTTTGGATATTGTCAAGTAATTAAAAAATATTGATTATAATATTTCTATACATTAATAACAACTCTTCTTATAAGACTTAGCAAGAATTTGGTTCTTATGATTTAGCACGGTAGTTGTATGATAATAATATATTCACGGTGATTATTACTAATGAATTATCATGATCAGTTCATTAATAATTATAGAAAAAAATGTCTTTATGTCAATTACAAAGTGTATTTATTTGTAAGATAGATATATATAAATATGTATATATATTTTAATGTTCAAAAGCTGCTTACGTTGTATCGATCATTTATTTTTTTATTTTTGCAAGTGTTTTATTAACAAAAATTGTACTTACTGAGGAATATTTTTAAATAAATTGATTGATTTTTTTAAACTGTAAAAATTAGATATATTTTATATAGACCTACTATAATATTTGTCTACAGTATTTACAATTTAAATAATAGCTATTCAAAGAATTTCACTAATTTTCATTTATAAAGCAATTAAAGTGCTTATCAAAATATTTGGAAATGATGATGAATATATAATAATATTTGATAGGCAATCTGTAAATTCAAATAAAAATGGAATCAAAGAATTACGTTTTCAAAAATTTGAATCAGGAAAGTAAAATCGTCTTAAAAAAAATCTAAGACATCAACTTAAAATCATTCTTTTAGATATTTAAATTACTTTAAATATTATACTAATAATTCGTAATAAAGAAGTATATTAGATACCTAATGTTAATTCGTTCATGATTTTTGTAATCAAAATGGCAACTATATAGTGACATTTATCCTTTTTTGAATTAAAATAATATTAAAAATATAGTTTATTTAATAAGTTGCTAAGTTTTTTTCTGAAAAACTCACATCTTTTGTTTAATTTAGTTTATTTTAAATTAATTATTCTATTCATTCACCTATTTTATTATTTTTTTTTTATTCATGAATGATAAATTTAATAAATCAAGAAAATATCTACTGATATACACAATGTTTTGCGTAAGTCATTGAGTACGTCATTATAATGAAAGTGTTAATTTTGAATTCAGTTATTGGCTCAAAACATACCAGTATTTAATATTTATTATTAACTATGCAATAAATTTATATTAAAAATTGACAATATCGATAAGAAATTCATTTTAAACTACAATATTCTATTTTTAAATAAAAATATTTTTTTTCTAAATGTATTATATTTATTAGCAATCTAAATATAAATATAAAAAATATAAATTTATATTACATTTCTACAGTTAATACTTTTTTATCTATAAGAAAATTATAAAAATTGTTTGAGGATAATTTATTATTTTATGACTATCCAATTTCGTCACACATCATTTTGTTAAATCATTTCATTAAACTAAATTTTAGATTTGAAAAAATAACACATAAAAATATTTTATTATTGATTATAAATGATTTTACTTGCGTGTTTACGTATTATTTTTTAATATTGTCCTATACAGCAACAATATAAACTATATAATAAAAGTATAGATACTAACTGTAAAAATTTAAATGAAAAGTTGTCTATTTATTCGATAGTGTTGGGTATGTATGGGTTATTTAGTCGATTTCAGATAATTTCACGAAACAAGTTTATTGAAATAGACGATAAATAACAAAAGTTGGTATTGTTATCTACTTATCTGGGTTTCCAAAGTTTAATCTTGTTGATTATTTTTACAACAAATGGCTTAGGTGTTAAGTTACTAATCTATAAACTTGAATCACAATATTGCCTTGAGATATGTTGTTATAGCGTTTTCATAGCCTAGTAGTTTATCCTTCTTATTTACGTCATATACCTCGTGGCAGATTTTGTCTTTGGATACACACAGCACACTAGACCAATAATTATTGGATATACATGCTAGGAGAAGCGCTTTGTTTGATAAAGTTGACCGAGACTTATCGAAATATTGACACTTCCGTGAGAAATACAATGCAATACACACGAAAACGTACATAAAACGTAATACAGAATTTTTCAACTATCTCAAAATACTTCTTTGACGTAATAGTTATTGTTTATTTATTTGTTTTACTTACCAGGTTTTCAAATGCACGCATATAAAGTACAAGATATGGTCTCACATTTGTTCGTTCTGGTTTAATTAGCACTGAACCGCACCTGAAAATAGCGTGAATTTAATTAATTTACTCAGTTAACATGTATGAGAGATAGACATAAACTAAGACATGTTGCTTTTGAAGGGTAAATGCAATTTATGACTTTATATCGACGAACCGGAAAAGTGGGAATTCCTACAGTGTTAAGTGAATTATAAGATAGACGAAATGCAATTATAATTATAAGTACTAAATACCTTACGTAGGTATTATTTTGAAGTATGACAAAATATTACGGTTTCAATCTAATAGAATATTTTAATCCAACAAAATTATAATACTCAATATTTTAAAATAGTAAGACATTTATTGTTATAATAATTTAAGTTATTTTAACTATTGAATTAATTTAATTATTCGTACAATGAAATGTTTTTTGATAATTTAAGTATAAAATAAATTTAATAAAGTAAAAGTTAAATCATTTGTCAATAAATAAAATTACATTTGACAATTATATTTTAATTTGCGCTTATGTTAAATATTAAATATTTTGAATATTTTTAGAACCTTGTTTATATGTTTAATGCTTTATAATTAAAAATTCTGCAACTAGTCAAATATATGAAAATATAACTATATTTAACTACTTTCATTGTATTTTTATCTTAATTGAAATTATTTTGTATCAAAGTAAATAATTCCTTTTTTCAAATCAGTATTGTAAAATTGTATTTGTGGTTTAGTGGTTTGGTTTTATTTTTTTAACAATATGAAAATTATTACAAATAAAACATGACACGTTAATTCATTTATTGTCATAATATTTATTATTTTTTTATTACACTAAGGATTTACCTGTTATATGAATTTAAAGTATTCACTTGTTTTAATGGTTAAATTATAGTCAACAGATTAATATGTATTTTTATAGAGTTTTCTATATCAAAAAATATCATTATATTTAATACATAACAATAATATTTTATGACTTTTTTTTTGAAAATCATTGAAATAAACATTTTTTTATTACACTTTAATAAATTCATTCGAATAATATGAGAATGTATTTTTAATAATAATATCACGTTTAAAATCAATAATATAGGATCCACTTATCAAAAATAGACAAATAAGTAACTTAAAATGATATAACTTTTATTAAAATATGGTATAATATGTGCAAAATAACGATATGCTAAATATTATTTAGACGATAAAAAATATAAATTATGTACATATTCACAATTATTGTTAATGCATAGTATAGTATTATTCTTAGAAACTATAAATTATTCCATTGAGAAATGCCTGGGTGCTTATATTATAATTATGTAAATTCAATTTCTTGATAACGGACCTTAAAATTAAATGTTTTGTATGAATAATATTTGATGCTCATTTATTTTAATGCCATTGTGCTTATCTATTGTAATTGTTTCAAAACATTACTTAATAATATTGTCGGAATTAGAAAATTGTATTTTATTCAGGATAATGAACACAATATATAGGTAAATTGCATATTTGCATACTATATTTAAGCTTAAATTGTACCTACATCAAAGTCTGAATTCTATTTTGTTTATATTATGCCACGATAATGCTAATATTACAACAAATACTTTTCAATACATGCGATCAACTAATCGAATAAAACAATGCACCATACTTACATTATTCTGTTTTGATAAAAACAAAATAAATTGTAAAAAAAATTATAAGCATTAATGAAACTATGACATATGCAATATATGAATAAAAGATTATATTAAAGTTAAAGGATATGGGCGGACTACCTATGCTTCGGTTTCCGATATGTATATATTTTAAATTTAAAAGCAATAATAAATTATCGTATTAAAATGTGTTTTTATCAGTGTTAAATTTACATATTTTACATAATCGGTTTTGTTAAAATTAGATTTTCTATATTTTTTAAATGTGTTGTTATTAATTTATAATTACAGTTTACACTTGTAAAAACTATTGAAAAAATCAAAAATGGTCGTTTAAAGTAAGAAGTAATTTATAGTTTAAAAAAAAAATCAAATGTTTATCTGCTATATAGTAGGTTTCGAATGTACCTCGTCATCAAGTATTTTATTTTAATGTGAATGTGTTGAAATTCATTGTTGAAACAATTATAAATCGTTTTATATAAAATACGTTGTTGATCGGAGACGACGTATCAGATATTATTTTTAAGAATCGTTATTAATTTATTTTTCTACTAGCATAATAAGTTAAATTGAATTAACTTTTGCTAAACACACAAATACTATGTAATAAATTAATTATTATAAAATCATATAAATAATTGGTATCAACTAAAAAAGCTGTATCAACGTACCGCAGAATTGTGTGTATTAGTTGATTCATATAAATATAATTCTTACACTATAATGAATAATAAATCGTTGCGAGAACTAAATGTTTTAAATAAGTAAATATTTTATTCTCTTATAAAATAATTTAAATAAATTTCAAATTGATATTATTTTATTTTAATTTATTTGGTTAATGTTTGAAAAATAATACAATTTTAGTTTTATTACGTACAACGTTTTTTCTTCAATATAATATCTAAAACTTCATTATATATAAAAAAAAAATAAACAAAACTTTAAATATTTAAAATATGACTTGTAATTTGCAGTTCATTTTACTAAGTACTTCTTAGAATGGTATTTAAAGACAATTATTTTTAGATTTATTCATATTTAATATAGTTTTAAAATATAAAATATAGACACTATAGAAATAGTATAAGGAATAATTTTTCAGAAGGAGTAACATACTAACATGCATATTATTATGTTTCTGTACAAACAAAATTTCCATCACAACTAATTTTTATTATAAATCTAAGAAATTATTGCAAAATGTAATTAATATTAGTTTTAATTTCATAGATAAATAGATATAGCTCGTGGTGTATCCAGTCCAATTCTATATTAATTATACAAGTTCCGTTCAGAATCTAGTTATTACATATGTCAATCAAAACTTTATTTTTCACAGTAACTTTAGCATATCTGCTATAAATAAACCTAATTAATATTTATGATAATTCATTAATTACTGGTACTAGAACGCTGAGTGATACTTATATGACTATATTTCTAATTTTTACCCAAGTCTTTAGTGTTTTTAACATATTTCGTTTGATGTAACTTATAACCTACGTCTAGTATTTTTAAGTAAGAATCAATTTAGTAATAGTGAATTATGATGTCCATTTAATCATGTGGTTTACTTGAGATCGGTATCACGTCACATTAAATATTGATTATCATTAAGTTGCCGTAGGTATTTAATGTTTCAAAATCTTAAATTAATTTTCGTAAACTAGATAATTAACATACTTCAAATTTCTTTCTATTAGTTATTTAAATAAAAAAATGTTACAATTGAACATGCATTTTGGTAGATCTACAACACTATTACGGTATGCTATGATAGTATTATGGAAATCGTGTCATTACTCATAAGTGCCTGAACAAATATTACCACTATCATACCAGTCGTTATAATATTGAATTAAATATAATATTTATATATCATAAATTAATCATTGTTGATGCTATTAAGAATATACAGATAGTATAATATGTCATCAAATACAGAATAAACGAAAAAAAATAGAATTTAATTTTTACAAATAAAATGATACGTCTAGTAACGCTTATCATATCTTTTTTTAAGATGGACATTTTGAATTAAGATTACGTTTTTTATTAAATTATGATCTTAAATATTTTATAATAGTAAATAAATGTTTAAAAGTATATTTTTTTCTATTAAAAGGAAGAATGTAAACAACGCAACCAGTATAATGTTTAAATAAATTATAATATATATATATATATATATATATATATATATATATATATATATATATATATATATATATATATATTAGGTACCTGGTTATATATTACAAATATTTTTACTTAAGAGTCACTAAAATATAACTACTATCATCACAGCAGTACACTTTTGTTACATGTATTATATAACTTGTACTATTCAGTGTTCACTAATCAGTATACGGATATCTTCTATAAGCAACTTTATGACAATACTCAAAAGATAACTATGATGTGTAATATTTTATAGCTGCTTATCTGTATGATATAACGTTGGGAAATTTAAATTTTATATATTCCATATTCTATTGTTGATTTTTTTTCTATTTGCGACATTTTTTTTCACCTTAGCATCTTTGCTGCGACATTATAACATTGATTCGTCTACTATGAATGATATGTTAAGCTTTTCAATTTTGACGTAGATTTCTTGTGTGAACTATTCCATGGGTGATTTTTCCTCTTGGTTTTTTGAAGGACTTGATTGATGTCATATGTTTAAAGATAAAAACTTATGTTATGTATAAGGTAATGTGTAGCCTATAGGGTTATCGTAAATGTTCTCTGATCTCTGCAAAATAAAAATATATGTCGAAAGAATATTATGAAAAATCAATTAGAAATATTAAATCTCAAATCTTTTAAAATTAAAAACTTTTAAATTTAGAAATGAAAAAAAGTAAAGCGGAGTTATTTCTATTAGTACTAGTGATAAAGAATTTTAAGTTATATTTTCAAAATACTTTAATTCTGTTTATATTGCTATCAGTTTAGAGCTGATTATAATCTATAGTGTATCATGTATTTTTATGATTTTTTTTTTTAGAACATTGATGTTGAATTAGAAATTTCAAAACTGTTTGGTACGTTAGTTGGGTAGAACGTACCATCTGGTATATTTGTATAATATAATACACTATGTTTAGCATTGCCTTATTTATTGTAGCTTACATTTCAAAAATTGTGTATATAGGTATATATTTATATTAAATTATTTAAGTTTAGCACTATTTTTTATACTTAAATTTTTGCGATTTTTTAACGTAGTATAGAATTTAAAAGCCATAATAAAAATAATATGTAATACATTTAAATTAGTGATCATTCAAAATTTTCCATCAAACATTTTCGAAAAAAATATTGGAAAATATATCTATAAGTATCTATATAGGATGATCCTATTATAGTTATCATCATAACTTATAAGATGTATCAAATTGAACGTTTATTACGAAAGTTCTTTAATTTTGAAAGTTTAAATTAAGGGTTAATAATCAACCTCAAGATCAAATTTTGGTTAAAATCAACTATGATATTTAAATACTAGTGTATTAATATTAGATGGATTGACATAAAAACATTTAAAATTGTTAATTTGAAAATTATATTCTAGAAACGGAAAACTTGAAAAAGATATAGTTTTTAGTACTTAAACATTTTTCTTCTCAATTCTATAAATATATAAATTTAGTTATTTTTAATGATTGAATTGAATTTAAATGTTATCTTATTAAAGTATAAATTAAATACGAGTAATACATCATAATAGTATATGTCTATTGTATTTATTATGGTCATATTGAGAACACTATTTTAAAATTTGAATTTGAGTAATAATAATTATAGTGTTTTAGATATAACTTACTTTTACAGACATAATATTTTGAATAAAAATAAAAATGATTACTAATATTTTAATTTTTTTTTAAATCCTATTTAATTTCTTCATTTTTTGTAGATTGTAATTTTGTCATGTAAAATAATTATACTACCTTTTTATGACTTACGAAAAAAATGAGTGTTTATTTTTAGGTTTGTAAATTATTATTTTTTTTTTAATGATACTTTCTTAAAACATTAACTAATAAAGTAAATAGTCAATCATTTGTTGAACGTACTTTATATAATAACATATAATGTTATACATAGATATATACGTATATTTTGTTTTTAAATTTAAAAAAAACTTTTTTTTTTATTTCATTTTCATTCTATTTTTGTTAATGATATCTAACATGCTAATTTTTGTCAACGATCTGAAACTACTTTAAGTCATTAAAAATGCCAATTATATTCTTCAACCTCTCTGTGAAATTAATTTTACATAAATATTCATGATCGGTACGCTGAACCTTGATTATATTAGTAACAAAATTTAAATTAGTTTTCTTTGCGCGGTCAAGATCTCCAATATCGTCTTCACAGGGAAAAAAGATTAATGCAAGAACATGCTATATATCTATAGTTAGGAATTTAAAATGTTTACATTCAACAAACAATTTTAGTTAACTATGTTTAACTTGAATAATATCATATTATAATAATATAGTAAAATAAACTATTATCAATTTAAATGTTATTACTATTTGTATGCATACCATATAATGTACGTATGTATACGATCCAATAGACTGAATATGATGCAATAATTATAATAATATAAATATTAATTTTTTTTAGTAAGGACGTGTTTTTTTTTAAAATACTGGTTTCTAGACAGCCCTTAAAATTACCACACAAAACAGCTTCCGTACTACGCCACGTATGCATGATATAACGGGCAAATTACTTGCATGCGTATAATTGAGCAGTATTTGTGTGATGTATTTATATGTGACTATAATTCTCATCATGTTGATGTCCTGACTTCTGTGGGTAAAAAGTATCATAATTATATACTTCTATGCTCAAATAACGTGTTCGTATTTTATCAACTATGACTGTATTTAATTTGAATTATATTCATAATTAACAATACTTAATTGTTCATCGGTATAAGTGCTTTAACTATTTTATTGTTCTTGAATTCGAAACGCTCTTAAAATTTGAATTAACTTAATATTTTGTGATGTAACTTATTATATTCGCGTTATTTAATTTAGTTAATATTTTCGGAGTTCGCCTCTTGATTGTTAAGTTGTTAAAATAATATAGATAAAAAAAGTCGTCAACCGTCGGATAACACTTTTTTTTTGGTCATTTTTCCTTAGTTAGATGTTGTTTTAATCATTTACTAAAATTGTAATTATCTTAATATACCAATAACCATTTAAGTCGCTTGGGTGGATTTCTTGGATTACTATAGTTTGATTTTAAGGTCTTAATATTAGAGTTTTGATAATATCTAGAATAGTTACAGGATATTTTTATTGTTTAGTAAGGAGTTAGATTCTAAAATAATATTACTATGTATATCGGAATATACCCGTCAAGGTAATATAAGAATCCGGGATAACGTAGATAATTACTTTGTATATAGTGTATAATAAATATATTATACAAAAACTAAAGTGACTGTAGGTATCAGGTTAAATGGATCAACCAACATAGTATGAAGTATTAAAGATACTTGCATAACCATCAGTTATATATATATAAAAAAAAATGTCTCCCTTGACTCAAATCTGCTTTTAATTTTATAAACTACGTGTAACTTTGGTATTGATAGAAGAGACTATTATAGAGGCTTTAAAAGTGCTAACGAGACTGATTTAATGAAAATGCATGTTCAGAGAAAAACGAACAATAGGCTTTACTGAATTGAATAAAAGTAGCATGCATTGTAAATGTATTTTTTCTTATTAAAGATATATAGCACAGCGAAAAGACAGTTACTATTACAAAGTTAATAAAAGCTTAAAAATGTGCAACAAATCTTCATTTATTTTTAGTATGATAGAATTATAAATTGAAAAAAAAGTGAGATACATCATAGTTGAGTGGGTTATTGAGCCAGGTCTTTAAATTTGAAATTGACTATCAGTCATTGTATTTGAAAAACGAATCAGTGTACGACTCGGTTAAAATATAATTACTGCATAAGATCGAATTTTTATAATTTATAATAATAATAGAATATGAGAAACTTACTTTCGCTTGAAAATTGTTTCTAGTCATTCAAGCTAAGTATTTTTACGCACGTTCTATTAAATATATTTGTATAGATTGTATATATCATCATTATTATTTGGATAAAGCAACAAGACAATTATTCTTTTCCAAGTGTAGATTTTAAAGTTATAAATAATAATAGTTAAGTAAACACATTTAAAATTAAAATATAAAAAATATTTTACCGATAAATTAATTTCAATTTTTCTCGAGAATATCCTTCATAACTAAATGTATTTATTAATTTTTAATTACTGTGAAAATATTTGAAACCTCTATTTTTTGCTTTAAATTGAAAAAACCTAAGTAACCTTTTTAGTTGTTGAATCTTTTTCATTCAAATCTATAGCGAACGGTTTTTATTTGATTTTTAGACGGTAGACTGAGGACATATATTTATTTTAACTGAAATATATTTCTGCAATATAAAATATCTTTTAAATAAAAATATTTAAAATTATTATGCAGATATAAATTATAATATGGATGTATTAGCTATAATTTTAGTTTGTTTTTAATTATTATTTTTTTATTAAATTATGATAATGAACTTTGGTCATGTTTTTAACAAAACTTTTTTTAAAATCTATGTATAAAATCAAGATAATTATAAAAATTTACCAAATTAAAAATAATTAAAATTTACCTAACTTGTTATCCATTTAAAATATGACGTTTGGTTATAGTTAAGTATAATTAATTTTGATGGTTATGTGACTTGTATATTGAATTAGTTGTATAATATGTATTTTATAGTTTCAACGTCGTACATTTTGATAGCATTTTAAAAGTATGGTATTGTTTAATATGTTACCATCGTTTATTTTGTTTATTTTTAATGTGTTTGAATGATGAAAGTCAAAGTACAACATATTATTATTATTATTATTTTCGTCTCTGGAATTTAGGAAAAGTTCCATGGTAAATTATTTTGTACACTAAAACAGAACACAAGAGAAAAATCATTAATAAATATAAACGAGTTAAATTTTAGTTTAATTTTTAATTTTTGACATTTGTACATCACATATTTCTATTTTTTTTTTCTTTAGAAGTCTGATTAAAAATATATACATTTATTATAAATATATTATATTTACATTTTTCTATGAGTAATTGTAATCTGTAATCAGTTATTACTAATATAATAATAACAGTCAACTATAATTAATTCTCATAGAATTGTCGTTTAAGTTTCTACTGCATATATTTTCTTGCAGGAATTCATTAGTTTGACCAAGAGAATTATCTGACGTCCATTTCATCTAGTATGAATAAATTGTATACCCAACTATGAAAATTACATCATAATTACCCGGAAAGTCATAAGTAAACTTTCTCTATGAATGAATTTACATTAACCCTCTACAATATATGTATATATATATATATATATATATATATATATATTCATTGTATAAACACTGTCTATTATTATATATTCATATTAATATATAGGTATACATATATTGTGATGAATATTTTTAATTATTAAAATTAATCTTTCAATTTTACTAATAAAAAAAGAAGAAAAATAATCTTGCATACTACATATTGTAATACAGCATTCAAATTGTCGAAGTTAAAATATTTGTGATATATTTCAATAATTATCTATTTTTAGTTTTTATGTATAATTATTAAAAATTATGTCATTATTATATTATTTTTTATTTTTTTAATTCCATGCTTATTATAAGTTAAATAATTTACACATTGATATTTTATGAAAAAATGTATTAGTTTTCAATACATCGAAATAATTATTTGACGTTTTTATAATGTACGTAAGCAAACAAGTATAGATATATGTATGTATGCGTGCATGAATTATGCATGTATAGGTGAAAAAACAACCTATCATTAAATGTAGCTGTGGTGGATTTGGTTTTTAGTGTTCTTATTTATTAAAAAAAAAAATGTTTAAATAATGTGTGCGGCGTTCACACTCTCGTTGACCGTTTTACTACACGACAAACTGTTAGTTGTCAGAGATAGTATAGTAAATAATGATAGGTGAGATGGGGACGGGGTGAGATATATCGATCTAACAGACAGAAATTTAATCAGCAAGTTTTCCGACCGGTGGTGGCGTCAGTGGTGATGGCGGAGGTGGTGGTAGTGATGATGGTGGTGTCGGTAGTGGTAGTCCAATGGTAGTGTGGTTTTGGCGCGCTTTAATGCGCCGAAATATCGGTTAAGTCTCGGCCAGCCATAAAAAGGGGCTAAATGAAAAATGACCTCTATAGTCACCCGTTCTTCTGTAAACCCACCGTTAATCCGATTTCTCGTTGGTCCGTCACCATAAAATTTTTTTATTTATATTATCACATCCATGAAACTCAAAACATAACTGAACACACCCACATGTGTCCAATACCATCATTTTCCACATTAAACCTAAACCAGATAAATATTTGTTTCCTCTCCTTTACCTCTCCTGTATCATCACTTTTAAAAGCGTGTTTATTGTCTGTTGATATTGCGGTACGCTTTTACAGCGAAAGATATGATATTATTTTTATTAAGCTGCCTTTAAATTTTTCGAGAGAATCGAAATGAGTGTCGTTAACAGACACATTTACTATTAACGGTCACGCCAAAAATCACTAGATCTTAGAAGACGGTGCAGTAGAGTTATACAAACGCCCGTACAAACAATATTATGTAAGTCGTTAAAACAAATGAAAAAATGTATTTGGTAGATATATATCGAATCAAATATGGTATATTTTCGGACATATAACTGAACATTTCTACAATAATAAAAACTAACTTAACTACGTCGAGATATTAAAAAGTTTTAACGATAAGAATCAACATCAAACAATAATTGTTTAATGGAAATATTAAAACCTCAATAATATGTACTTAACGTAAATTAAATTATTTTTTATCCATAAATAAACGTATATACCTAATAATAATGATTCAATAATATAAAGTGCTAAATTGTTTATTTTATTGAAATAAAAATGAAATGTAATATTTTCTTAGTCATTAATAACATTTTGATAGATGTTTTTATTAATACACCATTTATAATCATTACACAAATATGTACTCTTTAATAATGATTACAACACTGTATAGGTTTATAGAATATATTTTATAATGAATTGAAAAGTAATTAAGTAGCCATTATCATCATATATATAAACAATTTATATTATTTAAAACAAAAAAAAAAAATGCTGTAAAGTAAAACAAACGTAGGTATATGATAATGTGTAGAGAATTATATTTATAATAAATTATACAAACTCGAATTAAATAAATAAATATTTATCAATCATATAATTAACATAAAGACAACCTCATTTTAATGTAATTTTAAATTAACAATTGTATTTGTTTTGTCATTAGATGGTTTATTTAGAATCAAGTATTAACAGAAATTCTAATACTAAAAAATAAATAATAATAGGTACCTAATCTAATAAAAAAAATTAAATTAAATATTTGTTAAAATTTAAGTACTTACATTTAAAAATATATAATTATTGGTTGATTTAACCATTTTTCTTTTATTTTATCAATAAATATACTATACTTTTTATTATGTTTACATTATTAAATATTGAATGCAAATTTAATTGCTCTCTCGGCCTATGATTTGTTGTATCTACTACATAATAATTTTGATAAGATATTCAAAAATCATAAAGTATTTCAATTTAAAAATGATACATTGTGGTAGAAAAAGTATACAAATTTATTTGCGGAAGTATCACGGATACAAAATATTGGTAACTACTATAAAAAAAAGGAAAATATGTCGATAAAAATAACGAATATAAATATTATCATGAAGTACAAACAAAGTGGTTAGGATGTAATAACCACGTTATGACTATAGGTTCGATTATTATTATACAGTATGTACTATTATAGCCAATATTAAATCATATCATAAATCATGGTTTTTTCAGTTTTACATTTTAAATCTATAATGATGGTTTTAATAAAAACAAAATTAAATATTTATCATATTTACCACATAATTAATATTTATTTAAATAATTTAAATAATAATAATAAAAACAATATACAATAAGCGAAAAAAATTAAAGAAGTAGTTAATATAATTTGAATACAAAATTCAATGAAAACCTTCCACGACAATATAATTCTTAGTACTCATATTTTTTTCTCGGATTTTTATGGCAACAGATCTATCTGTATTTTTCAAATATGGTCAAATCATAATTCAATTTTAATAATAAAAATAAAAATAAAACTAACATAAAATCAAATAACACTGCTGGGAGGATAGGAATTGCAGTTTATTTGTTTTTAACATTATTTTACTTTTCCTTGGATGGTATTCCCGTTAAATTATTCTGCATGCAACTGAACAAATAACATAATCGTACGAATAAACAAAAATTTCCTGCATTATTGCTAAGGAAACGATCGCAATATCTGCTTGTTGCGCGTGGAATGAAAACGTAATCATCACCGTCGATACCATATCTTTTTTCTCCAAATGCATTTTACTAAACAATATTTTTTAAATTTATGCTATATAAATCACAGGTATTGGAAAAGTTTTATTTAATACTTTTAAATCCTACATGAAAGTTGTAATGTAATAATAATGTTTAGTATCTACGTGTACCTACAGTTGAACGAATTTATAATTAAATATGCGCATTATATATGTTCTGTGAA
This sequence comes from Rhopalosiphum nymphaeae, assembly GCA_036289425.1. Classification (NCBI taxonomy): domain Eukaryota; kingdom Metazoa; phylum Arthropoda; class Insecta; order Hemiptera; family Aphididae; genus Rhopalosiphum; species Rhopalosiphum nymphaeae. The sequence continues at coordinate 82,575 of JAZAQC010000004.1, forward strand.
TAATGTACCTAATTAAAATTGTTTTATCTAATTAATATCATACGTTCTATTTCATTAGTGTAAGTCCCGATTTTAATGTAACGTAATTCATGAAGTTCATAGGTACCTAAATATATTTGTTATGATATTATATAATATATGTTATTACTTGCATATTGATGGATTAAAAGCCAAATATGATAATATGTCACAAATACCAAAATGTTCAGGAGAGCCATTTAAAGTTTTATTATTTTTCGAATACCTATAGTTTTTTTTAAATGTAAGTTTTGACTTATGTGCAAACTTGATATGATGTTTAATTTACTGTATAACATTAATTTGCTAGTTTAACTCTACTAAAACTCTATATTTTTTTTTAGTTATTTTTTTGTTGAACTAGAATGGACTTATTACAAAATGGAAATTGTTATTATATCTTGCTACGGACATACAAGTATTTTATGGACATATTTATTAATTAAATTATTTAAATTTTAGTCATTATTATTAAAAATTAAATATTAAATATCAAATATTGTATATTAATAATATTTAATATTATTATATTAAACAATTCAAATTATTAAAAATAAAAAAATAATAATATTGTTTGTGTTAAATATAAATGATTCTTTACACTTCCATTTCTTCATAAGAAGTTTACCATAAAATTGCATTTATCAGTTTTTCCAAGTAGTGTATGTCCGGACATGTTACATTTGTCCGCTTAAAATAAGCACCGATTTTAATATATCTACTTAAAATAATTGTATGTCACTTTTTTTTTTTGGACTTATAATTTTTGTGCATTCAAAAATATGATCAGCTCGTAAAATGCCAAATATTGTTATGTAAAAATAACGCACTTCTAATAATTGTGGACACTTGATAATTGACAGAATCGTAAAGAGCATAAAGTTTTCTTTATTGGAAATATAAAAATAATTTTGGAAAAAATGGACGTATTATATTTGGCTTTTAAGACATCGATATATAATATTATAGTGGAATAATATCGTTTTATTTATTTTTTATAAAAACGTATTTTTTTCTTCTTATTTTTTTATTTTTCATCATTCATAGTTCATTTCACATTGTATACAAATAATTTTAAAAACTGGGAAAATCATTGTTCTGTATCATAGGTTTCAAGTGTACCTTGTCACTGAATAGGTCACAATAATGGATGAGTTAAATTTGAATTCAATCCTAAAGAATTAATAATTAGATACTAAGAAAACGATTTTAAGTCTTAGATAATATTTTTATAAGAATAATAATAATTTATTTTTATACTATAATAAGTAATACTGAAAGTAGAACTTAGTTTTGACAAATGCATTTCTATAAAAATTAATACACTATTACGTATACCATATATTTGTATATTATCATATAAGTTAATACCACGTACAGTAAAGAAGTGCATAAAAAGAGTAAAGATATTTTAAAAGTTCTATCAACTAAATTTATAAAACTATAAATATAATACATTTAAATACTTGGTTAAGATTTCAAGTCACTATGTTTGTTCCTCTTTGAATTAAAACTTTAAAAACATTAGTTTTATCAAAAATTGCAGTTTCGTAAAAATTACCGTTTTTTTTTCATAATTATTATTTTTGAAGATAGCATCCTTTATATTTTTAGATACAAAATTTTATTTAAAAAAAACACATTATTGTAAAACGAATACTCTTATCGCTTTACCATAATCTAAAATAATAATCAAGTACTTATGTAAAAATATATTTAAAGTTTTAAAAAAAAATCATTGATTAATAATAATTATAACAATTTTTACTGCTACATGTTAAATTTTTCCCCGGTTCTACATTTTTTTTCAAGTAGTGAACACTACAAAAGTCGATTACACAGCAATTTTATAAAATAAAACGCAGTGAGATTGCTTTTATTCATAAATAATAAATATTAATGAGTTGAAATAAATTAGAACAACCAATGACTTTATTTATACATTTTAAATTAATTATGCTCATGTTAATAAAATACTCTAAAAAAATGTAAATAATATACCTAATAGGTATAAAATACTTTGTGCATTTAAATTAATGTTAATATTAGAATATTATCGATGATTTAATGTATTCAATTTTTAAACACATATACAAAATGTTGGCGATCAAGTGTTTATTTTAAGTGTACATTAAACCAAAGATTAAATCTATTTCATCCATTTCCACATAATTTGTGTAAATAGTGTATTTAAACTTTAAATGTTACCCGATTAATGATAATAGTGGCTAGAATTAACTGATAAAATAGCAAACTATTAAGTTACCAAATTCCTATAATATTATACATTTTTATCTTAAATTAAACTATCACAGAAATTCAAAACACTGTTGTATCATAATATAACGATATACAAGTACCTCCATTGTATTTAGTATTTTGTATCCACTAATCAGTATTTAAAATAATTTAACTTAAATTATCGTTGTACATTTTGGGTTGTAATTCAAGTTGATTTATAGTCATCTGACTGAATATGTTAACACTTAACACTTATTATTTAAACAAGTATTTATGTTTTGAAAAATATATTTTTATTTTATATTTCATACTATTTTATCACTATGGAACATTTAAATATTTGCGTTTTTGTATGAAAACATATAGCTTTAACTTTATACTCTCAATAACAATACTTTTTTGTGAATTTTCGTTTATAAAAATCGAATTTTGAACGATTATTTAATTATATTATAGAGTAGTACTTCAAAGAGAGGTATAAACTAAATTTACTGAAAACTCATCAGTAAAATAATCTAATTTAGAATCGAAAACTAATGATGAGGTAAGTATTATTTCATTTAAAAAAGTAAAAAACTTAAAAATGAGAACAATAATAATAAAAAATATTATTAAAAACGTGAATATTACTTGAACACGTGATTATAGATATTAATTATTAAGAAAATCTTCCTTGATGTATAAGAATCAAAAAAATTATGAATTTTATAAGTATAACAAATAATATAATAATTATCATAGTAAAATATACTTATAACTTGTAAAAGATAGTTATAATTTATAACACAATTAATTATAGGTTTAGTTTATAAGTAAAAAACGAGGAAAGTTGATAGATATGCCTTACGTCCGTGACAGAGCTTTAGGTTTCTGAGAATCTGTATTTCGTCATCATTATTTGAAAACGAATAGGGAAAAAATATTCGATGCCCCAGGGTAAGAAGCTCGTAGTACAATTTATTTATGGTAGTGCGGAACTCTTCCCAAGGGTAATCAAATTTAACATATTTTCATTTTTTTCTTCACTCGTAAAGCTTAAAAAAAGTCAATAAAAAGTTTGGGCATTAGGTAGAGTGAGAGTTTTAAAGGCATACATATTACCTTTGCTATGTACATACACTACACGCATAATATACAGAGTGATTCACTAACTATATGTATCTCCAATATTTCATTTAATAATTGGTTTATAAAAATTCTAATTTTTTTTTAATTTTTAAATATACTTAAAGACCATATTTCAAAATTATTGAGAATTGCTGTGCTTTTTAAAGAGTGTCTTATAATGATACAATATTCTGTTATTAATCGATAACCCCCTTTTTACTGTAAATTATTTAATGGATAATTATATATATTTTTGTAATATTGGTTCTAGTATTTATTATACGTAGATAAAATTCACAAATTATAAACATTGATAGATTTAATATTAATCACTTAAATTCAAATCATCTTAGCCCCCATAACTTCCAAACCCATAATTATGTATCAATAATTGTTCTCACTACATACATTTAAATAACTTAACAACTGCGAGTTTGAACTTTTATTTCGATACATGCAAATTTACAGAAAAATAATTCATTAAATAAATTTCAATATAAAAGGGTTTTATCATTTGAAAATCAAAAGTTTATTGTTTTTCCTTAAATATATAATATTTCTTAAATAATACAAAAAATAATCTAAAGAATTTAAAAATATAGTCTTTAAGTACATTTAAAAATTTTAAAAATAAAATTTGAAGTAACTGCATTATGGAAGAAAAAACAGTTGATAATACTTGATAAATTATCCTATATAATGCATAATATAATAATATACAGGTTGTTTATTACATTAATATGAAAATATAAATCAAAACAAAAAATAATAAAACTAACGTGACCAAAGTAATGTCCTTTTAATAGTTAGGTTAAGATATAATGAACTCGAGCCTAGATGAAAATGAACTGATTAAGTACAGATTATAACTGAGCTTAATAGGTTTCCAAGATATTATATAATATATATATTATATTAGTGAGTGAGTGTATATTTTTTATACTGATAAAAAAGATAAGAATAATAACATATTTATGTTTTTATTTTTTAAAATATAATTAAATAGCTATTAGTACATTGTGAATATTTAAAAAAACGAATAATACATATCATATAAATGTAATTTAATGATATTTTTTATAATAGGCAATTGCTAAATAATAAAAAAATCAATTTAAATTAAATAAATAAATATATTTTTGTAATAGCTGGTAATTACTGCAATTTGACTTTTTAAACGAAGATTTTCTTTCAAATTTACCACTGTATAATTAGTTATGTTTTGCGTTTGTTTTAACAACTAGATATTTATGAGTAGGAAGTAAAAATATAGGTATAGTTTATTTAAAAAACTACAATACAATTTAAAAACTAAATCTAAATAACTATTATGTAGTGTAGGTAATCATATATCAGATAAAAAATCTCAAATCATATTATTCAAATTTATAAAATATCAGACGTTTTTTTAAATCGATTCTTAGTAATATTTAAACAATTATATATATTTTTTTTAATTTAACTATACACGAGAAGATATTATTAAGAGGACGCTACACCCGCATAATATATTATGGCTGTCATACAGACATACAATATAGCACATTTGCGTTCAGTAAAACCCATTATGTGTTGTTAACTTTAATATTTTAGAGTGAATTGACCTATTATTAAAGTTAAAGATAAGAACATTATCAATGATTAAGGGTTGGCATTTTTGGATTATGTTTTAAACTAGATAGGAAAATTTTTAATTTGTTATATTTTAAGGTTAATACTCATTATTTCTATAAGTAGAGAATATAATATATTTTTTTATTAAAATCATTACAATACATTTTTATCGTTCAATATTTTATATTTTGAAATGCATATATTTTTATATTTTGAATATTAATAATTATCTTGGATTATTAACATATATAAAAATAATTGTTTAAACAAAAAGTTTTAATGATTAAATTAGTTAATTAATTAATTACCTAGTAATAAATATATAAAGTTTAGACGACAGAGTAATTGAGTGTCACAATCTCACATGAGTACCAAAATGTTGGTCTGCTACTCCATTCATCAAACTTTAAATACTTATAAGTTATAACTAATTAACTACTAATTTGACAGATTTTGTCAAAAATTGGTGTTAAATAAATATTTCCTTTTTCTCACACTCATTAGTATATTCATATATTATAGCTACCAAATTATTTAAAAATGACTGTAAACGTTTAGTTAGCTATCAGAAATCACCTTATAAATGAAAAGAATTATTTGAAGATGTGACGAAAAACACAAACATAAAGTAAATAATTCAAATCATTATAAAACCAATACATTCATTATTCCAATCAGAAACGAAAAACATATTTTAGTCCATAGAATATAATTATGACATCAATTTAAAAAAACATCATAGTCATTTCCATGTCATTACACGTCATAATATTTTTTTTTATGACAATATTATAGAGAGACAAAGGAATTTTAAAGAACCTAATATTAAAACAATGTATAAAAGAACAATGAAACAGTAACTATTAACAATGTTATGACGAAATAATATTGTATAGACATGGAGTATACATTCCTGGAAATACTAAACAAGTGTCTTTAAAAAAATCAATATTATTTAATATAGTTTATACACAGTGTACAAATAAAAATATATTAACACACAATACTTTTCACATCTAACATAATTAAATGGATGATTCTTTCTGTAATATTGTTTTAGTTATCCAAGTACCTAATACCTACAAATTGTATTTATTATAAGCAGCTTAAATGTTATTTGTTAAATAATGTTAACGTTTTAAAATATTATATTACATAGTATATTGTATGATAATGTTGAGCTTGTGATGCAATATTTATTTAATAGCATTAGTTATAAATTATTAATTAAATTATTTTAAAATATGTTATCCGATATTTCTTGTAATTAATTATATTATGTTATTTTTCAAATAGAGCCAAAATGTTCAAGAACTCGTTTTAAGTTTTTAATCATAAATTTAGTTAGGTACTTGTATTCCCCTATGCCAGTTATTATTTAGTCTATAGTTATGATTATTAATTTGGCCAATATAAGAAAATAGATATGAATTATTTGTAACATAAACATTCTCATAATAATAATGTGGTTTTACAATGATGCTTACTTTAAGCACGGTAAGTTGAGAAAACTTTATAATGGTTCTGATAAAGTAAATTCACACTAACCAGTATTAAAAAATATCAAAAGTTAAGTAATAAGTTCATACAAGCCAATATTTAAAATTTGGCACCAAAATAAAAGTACTTTAAAATTTTTAAAAAAGTCTATCAATTATTTACAAATTCACATATTTAATATATTGCTTATAATTTTTTTATATAAGTAGATTCTAGGTTACCAAAACTTTTAAAATTGTGTACAGAATTATAGTTTATTGTTTAAAACACGTTTAACCAACGAATCCAGGAATTTAGCACGCTCGCAAAGTGGTTTTCCCTACTTGTTTGTTTTAATTACTAAAAAAAACTACTTTACTCAAATCCTATAGTTTTGATACAAAATAACCTTGCTGTTTAAATTTTTTAATTGTTGTCAAGCATCTAACGTGTTTCAATAAGAACTCATTATAGGTTAAAGTTATTATAATACATTAAAAAAAGAAATGGCTCTAGTTAACTAACCATTTTAATTTATTTACAGTTGTGTATTTGGAATATATATTATATTATAATGAATAATTTCTATAGTAAATAGTATAATGAAACAAAAAATGAATCAAATAATAAATTTATAAGAGTAAGTAACTTAAGTTATATTTATGTTCAAAATACACAGTGTAAATTACTAATAACACCAGAGTTTTTTTTTTATAAATAATTTATTTTCCACTATATTCTGTATTTCACAACAATATAATATGTACTTTTGTTGTTTTAAAATAACCCGAACTGTTAGAAAAAATATAAATATTAATCATTGTGATTTCATAAATTTCAATTTTAAATTTCCAACTGTAAATCCTTTAAGCAATAATACGATGGTTGAACTATTATGTTCACCTTATTTTTTCGTACGCATAGTTTCTATTGAATATTAAGCGAGAAAGGTATTCAACAATTTTAATAATAAAAAATGTTAATATAATCATTCGTTTTACTTTTAGACATGTGGTTTCAATAACGCGCGGGTTCGGCTTTGAATGACTTTTAAAAAATATCCAAAAGGAGGAAAAATATATCAATAAGTCATTGTTGCTAACGAAAAGTGTTCGTTCATCTGTTAACATACGCACTTCGTGGTTATAGCAAAATATATCGATGTAATATATCTATACAGGTAAATACGACGTATATACATGCAGTCTGCATGCGTATACAATATTATATTATTATCACCCTGTTCAGGATGACAACGATTAGATACTGGCGAAGGAAAAAAAATAACTATGTTTATAATATAATATTATACTTCTTTTTGCGGGGTAATCGTCCAACGTCTGAAAATCGATTCTCGAAAAGCTAAAAATAGTTTAAGCGGTTAAATATATTTTCAGTGACAACAATAAACCAACCATAGGAGGATTTTTTTTTTTTTTATAAAATATGATATTATATTATTGTAATAGAAGAACTTGAATAATATGAAAATATCACATGCATTATAATATATGTTATATAATGCATAATAAATGTATGATTTTAATATTATTACCATTATTATATAATATATCCCGTGATAATGGAAACAAGTTAAAAAAAAAAATATATATATATATATATATAAAACATTAGACTACATTTTTCGATCTACTTCCATGTTTTAGACACTAAACGGTACAACAAACCCATATTTTACCTGCTGAGCGTTTATGTGGGTGTAAGCAATTTAATTTTTTTTTTGTGAAAATTGATGGATAACTTGACGTTTAATATGAGGGTACGGTTACATTAACGTAGCTGACCTTGCTGAAAATAAATCAAATCACCAAATCAGAAATATGTTATGGAATAATATTATAATAATATTTATATTGCTTTTATGCAAAACAAAATACCACAATTTTATTAAATGTAATGACATGATTAATTATTATATAAAATAACATTGTTGACTCTTTAGTATGTCTTTAAATATCTACTTGATATCAAAATATATAATATTTTCACGATATGTATTATGTTATTTAAAATTATTTAAAATATAATTAATTAATGTACTACCGTTTAATAATCATTATTCATTAATGTGTCAAAATTCACTACACACTCGCATTAATTATTTTAATGACGATTTAAATTCTTATTTTGTAAAAAAATGCTCGCTGCCGAGTGTTGTTTTATTTCATTAAACATATAAAACTGAAATTACTAAAGTATTGATTTGGGTTAAACGCATAACTACTGATCGGGGGTAAATTCCTGTCAGAAAATTACAGCGGGAATCGAGTCGTTGTTCGTTAAGTCGAGCACAATAACATGCAATTGGCGTATTCCGACGGGGAAGTGTGTAACAACATACAGAGAAGAAAGTGTTTTGGAATGCGATTACAGCAACATAATTACTAGGTATTATTATTATCATTACGTCGTCTGTTTTGTGCGCGTTAAACTGCCTAGAGATATACAAAGCGGAGTTGACTTTTCACTAATGCCAACGTGGCGCACAACTGCATCATATACAACCCCGGCAGTGATCTACATAGGTACTACCTACGTAAAACTTTAGAGACATATTTTGATTTCGATTTTAACGATGTCAATTGATCATCTGCAACGCGATGCATACCGTACGTACCAATATATTATTATAACTGTATTATAATTCTTATAGTGCTGTATGAATATTAAAACGTACTTTGCTATCAAGTAATCCAAATAAAAGTGTCACCGATTAAGAACATCAATTCGAATGTTATCATATCATATTGCCGTTATTGTGTTCACCGCGCATTATGATAATAATACGCTGCTTTTTTTAAATAGTTATACCTGCTATATACTATATAATAATATGGCTGTAGAAAATAATTTCAATTTAATATTCTATTTAATTATTTTTCATTGATTAATTATTTACAGAGGGGTAAATGCCCATAATAAGTGGTAATTCAATATATAGAATTAAGTAAAAATGTATGAAAAAAAAGTTCTTTCGATCATGTTGTGTTATAATGACTTCAAATGATTTAAAAAATATATATTCTCAGAACTATGCCGTATAATATATATTTACCAGGCAAAAAGATGTACATATGATTGAATAATTTACCTACATTGTTATGTGTTTTTCCCATTATAGGAACGTGAAAGTTAAATATTCGGATCATTTAAAAAACGTATATTCAGTACTAAAATATTTGAAAAAAACTACTAAATAATATGAATAATACACTGCAGCATCGTCGATCGTGCGAAGGCGAGTAGGTATGGGGAATAAAAGGTGTGTGCAAAATACATTTACCCCTCAATGCCCCGTGGCGCGAGATTTATCGGCTCTGCGGTATGACAAAATGGTAGCAGTTATGGTGGGTTCTGTACCTATAGCTATTGCACGCGAGTCATAGATCGGTGGTGATCTCGAGCCTTGGGCGAGGGTGGAAGAACGCGCTCGTTATGGGACACGACTACGGCGCCCGTCAAAGCGGTGGTACGTTACTTTCGGATCATTTGTGTCGGAATGATAAAAATATCGTCGTGAAATGCATTCGAGCGGCGTACACTGTGCACAGTGGTTTTGTAAATTTATAACTTTCCTCCTTGAAATGTCAACGTTTTAGGATTTTTTTTTTTTACTGTTACCACCCGAAGGCGTTGACGATTCTCCGCGAACGTGGTTTTACCATGTTTCTGTCCCTGCCGACTTTCATTTCCCATGAATTCCGGTCGACGTAATTTAAAGTAAATAAAAATAGAATCAATCCGGAGATGGCAAATATTAAACATATATATTTATATATATATATATATATATATATATATATATGTATGTGCGTGTGTGTTGGCGGTTGATGCCGGAAACAATTCACTAAGTAATTCGATTTCGTGTACTACTGAGAGATTTATTTTTGAAAAATATATTATGTTCTATTATACAATGGAATAACGATACGCCATGCCAGTTTTAAATGTTATTCACGTTTATTTTTTGTAATGAGTTCTATTGTTCCTTTAAACCTTGATTATTGGATGTAAAAAGTACAACTTCAACCTTAAGTTTTCTCAATCATATTATATATCAATAATAAAAACAAAAAAAACAATTTCCATCGAAAGTTTTGATAGTTATTGCATATATCATGTAATACGTATATAAGTGTATACTTACACATTATTTTAAATAGTACAATTTTTCAAACAAAAGTTTGACTTGAAAACAAATACAATTTGAAAGTGGTTACAGTAAGTTTTCAAATAATAAAAAAAGTACTTAAATAAATAATTGTAGTTTTTGACATATTTTAACTTAAACATTTTGTTTGTGAAATATGTATATTTTAACCAAATATTTGTTTATATTATATTATTGGTATTTTTTTATCCATTATTATTGGATGTATTATCTTAACATATTTTTTATTATAATATACTGTTCATATCACGATAAAATAATATTTAACTTAAAATTATGATGAATTTCTAATTTATATATAAAATAATTGTTTTTAAGAATCCTAGTTTTTAATAATTAAAATTAAATTTGTCATTTTTTTGTAAAATAATATCTCTAAAAAAAATGATTAACTAAAATTCTCACTACATATAAAATAAATACACGTACAATAAATTCAGTTTTTAAAATATTGTTTTAAACACCCAATATAAATTAATAATGTAAGTAATTAATTTACCTTAAATATATATATTTCTATTTAATTTTTGAATTTATAATCAATACGACTAACTATTGATCAATGTAAATTTTACGAACTTATAACTATGTGTTTATTAATACTGAAAAATTGTTATATTGATTAAATTCTGAAATATTTTATTTTATTTATTTATAAGCCATAATATAGTTTTATAGATATGAAATAAAACAAAATATTGAATAATAAATGTTTCCCACTTGTATAATAATTTTTTTATAATTACTGTATAGTTTAACCACAATACAGCCATTATAAAACCAAAAAATAAAGTTCAATTCAAATAATTGATTTTTATTATTATAGAATTTGTTTGTTCATTATATTTTCATCTTTTATACTCATTTTCTAAGTAAAATATACTCAATACATCAAATTTATATTTTCAACAGTTTACTTGTCTATGCATTAAACTATTTAATACTTTTTGCACCATCGGGCTCCTACCGAAGGTTGGTCGGCCACTACAACTCGGTTGACGAAAGGTTAGGTGTGAAAGAAAGTTGCTGTTAGAAAGTTGTGGATTAACAAAAAGTATAAGAATGAAAATATGTGTATAAAAAAAAATAGTGTATCAATATATTATAGCAACATAGATACCAACCTAAAAAACTGTCTAATACATCTCCTCGGCAAAAAGCATTAAATTAAAAAAAAAAAAATGTAACAACTATGAATAAGAAAAAACAAAAATACCGCGTGAATGTGTGATATTGTTACATATTATTATCATAAATGATTTGAAGCGCTGAGAACTGATGAAAGCGGCGGAGAGAAACTGCCGTTGATAATTCTGACAATTCACAATGGAAAGAATGAAAAAACCAATTCCAATCGGATACTCCACGCAACGCCACCGAATACAATTTACTGAGTGTGTAAATAGGGCGCCCGAGAATCGCACATTAACCGAACAGCCGTATACAAGACGGTGGAACACGTGGTTGTTCGGTTAAGTCGTAGCGGGTCTGCGACGAATGAATAAAGCGGCGCGGACTGCGACGGCCGACGGCGTCACTGACACTTGAATTTGCGTATTTGAAAATTGGTCTTATCCACTGGTGGGTTAAGAAATACGCCGCATGGGGGCAGATTTTAAAATTTCACCCTTTAAAAACATTGTACCCATCACAAAAAAAAAAATAAATTAATCATATTAAAAGTCACATACTGGTAAAATTTTTATGATATTTGTTAAAAAAAAATATGTAAGACATCGGATAGATAGATATAATAAAAGTTATTGCATACGTCAAGTATGTCAAATAATGCTGATTCACCCTTTATATAAAATAAATAATAAAGAGAACATTGTTTGAAATAAAATCGCAGTTTCGAGTATTATAAATTATGTTTTTTACAACTAGTTTTAAAAAGCTTAGTATAAATGATGTATGAATCGTGACTTTATGTTTTTCATTATTGTTAAAATAATACAATATATTTAATTCATTTTTATTATTTACGAGTAATAATTTATACAATTTTGTTGTTTTGTTTTAATTATAAATGTATAATTATTTTACGCTAGTTTTTACCTTTTTGTAGAAACTTTGAATTTTAAATGCTTTAGAAATGATTAGTTCGTTTTTTTATTTGCTTTCCCAGTTCTTTTATTAAATTCAGCGTCGTTTAACTTTATACGCTTTCAACTCATATCGATTGAAAAATAAATGGTATAAGAAAATATTAAGCCTGTTTAATTTTTAGTCAACCGGACTTGACAAGACTACCACTATATACGAGACTATATATTTACTAGTGTAATAAAAACAGTTGCTTGGCAGTGTACAAATAAAACATTTTACATTATGACTATAAAATTTAATAATTCAATAATTATAATACAGCTGTACAGGTATTTAATACAAAAAACACAGTTATAATTATGTATCAGTATGTGTTCTTCTGTTAGCATATTGTATACAATTAACACTCGAATATAATAGGAACGAAAAAAAAATGTGGTAGTTTGAGTGCTTTAATAATAGTGCTATAATTAAAAAAAAAATTATAATCTTTGAATACACAAGGTTATTATACTTATAATTATAAATACAATTTGCAACGAAAATTATTTTAACATTGAACTGATATTTTAATTGATCTACTATCTAATTATTAAGTAATCAAATATAAATAACATTTACTACTGATTTAGATCCATGTTCGTTAACGTAAGGAAAAACATTCAAGACCATTATTGACAGTGAAAACACTTCAATTATGAATGTCAAACACGTAGAAGGTACAATCTAACCTGAAAATCATGGGTTGATTTTGTCAATTTTGTAAAAAAACAAACACTTCAAAACTTAGAATTTTGTAAAAGAAATAAAAATATCATTACAGTAACAATAAAAAAATATACTTAAGACAAAAAAAAAAATTAGTTTTCATAAAATGTTAACCGAAAAAGTGAGCAAAAAAAGTTTTGATTAAAATAGAAAAAGAAGGAAAATAATACCTATCGTTCAGAGAATAGTGAAAATTAGATGGGGAAAATTTCCTATTCTCCACAGGATTCTATCGCATTAAATTGCCTATACAAATCAATAATTGACCATAACAACGTTGTGGAAAAAAACATTCGTTAGATACATTCACTGCTAACCCAGTCGCCTGAACTTACACCTAATATTTGTCTCGCAATAGTGTGATTTGTAACTAAAACATGTTTTGGTTTGTAGGTATAAATAATTTATTATAACGTCTCGACTAATTAGTAAAACTCACATATTGACGTCAATATAATACCTACAATTAAATTAAACGTATATGTGTATCTAGTTGAAAATGTCAACCGTAAATTACTTCAATTTCATTAAAATGTAAACCATAATAATATTCGATAGAATTAATTTATTTACCATATTTCCAATCAATATGAACTAACTAAAATAATGTATATACGAAATATGTATGTATTTATTTATGTATAATGTATATAGAAAAAAAATAATTAAAAAGGACATAATTTATGTTTATGTGCTGTGCTGGTTGGGTCAATATTTTGGTAAGGAATTTCAAGGTGGGTTTGTAATTATTATATAAAAGATTATTCCTAAATTCTAAAAACAATTAAAAAGGTACTTATAGTAAATTTTGCAGACTTCTGGTTAATAAAATACTAAATAAACAAAACAAAAAAAAATTCTAATTTATAATAATTTCCTAGCTCTGGTTTTGAATATAAATTCAGATTTTACAATAAATTGCCTACACGATAAAAATTTTACAATAATAAATATGATAGTTTTTAATAAATTTACTTGAATACAAAATATAAAAATAAATAAATAGTAATCATTTTTCATAATATAGTATATTTTTAACTATGTGCCAATATATATTTATATTTTTAATACGTATTTAGTATGAAAGCATGATTTTTTATGCTAATGAATAAATTATTTTTAACAAGAATTCACCGCTTAAAACGATGTGTAAATATGAAGTTTTAGAAAAATAATGTATCCATTAGCGACAGCGTCACAATTTTATACATATATACGATATATAAAAAAAAAAAAAATCTTTTGGACAATGTATAGACCTGTGGCTACTTCAATCCCGGCATTTTTCCCGGGTTGGCTTAAACTTGCCGAGAACTCCTAAAATACGGGTAGCGTTTTAAAATATCATTTGGCCAATTTTATGACCGGTTTAAACGGGTAGGAAATCCTGATTTACATCGGTCATCTATTCGGTAATCCAGTGTGATTTACACCCACAAGTTGAAAACACTATAAAACTTTTATCCGTAATTGATTTATTCACAAAAAAAAAAAACTCGCTTATACTACCACTGACTAACGACTTCTTGGTTGGAACTTTTTCCTATTATTAATATTTTTTCGCGCCTTTGTTTCTCTATTATCCTTTAAACTGTGTGTTTAAAAGATAAATTGTGATAATGGTTCAGAATATTTTCTGCGCGGCATTAAATCCAGCGTACAGTTTTACAGAAAACATTGACGGCTCGTGTCAAACAAGAACTGTGTAATGATATTTATGGCAACTAGCAAAATTTTTTATTTTCGTTATCAACGAACGATTGTGTAGGATTTAGCAGCACTAAATAGAATATTTTTATTTTTTCTCCCCCTACCACATACGTATAAATGTGATTGCAATTGACGCAACAAAAAATAGTTCTAAAAAAACTATCGCATTCTATTACTTCTGTTAGTTATTTATTGTAAATTTTTCTGTAAAGAACAGATTACACTACAAATAATTACATGGACAATTTAAAGTACTTTGCTTTTGAAAAAAAATAATAATGACGAATACATAATAATGTATATACACGGTATTAGCAAACCTAACTTAATCGTATAATTTTAATTCACTAACGATAGTTTGGAAAAAAAATGTAAATGTAGATGAATACTCTATTAAATATAGAGTCTAGACTCTAAATTATAGTCATGTTACTTTAAATTCAAATATTATTTAACCCATGTTGTTAGTTCATTTTAAATTGCATTGCTATTACTTATTAAAGGTGCTTTTCTAGTGTAAACATAGAACAATGTTTTTCAAAATGTTCACACTATTTCTGTAACGGATGTCCCGGGGGAATGAAAAAAATAAATACAAGTTACAAAACTTTGTTACACTGCCACAGTATAGTAAGTGTGCGTCAATTGAACTTTCATTCCGCACAGTCTGATACGTGAAAATACCGAAAAACTATTCTGAGTTATCAAAAATATCAAGATAAAATAGAAATAAATAAAGTCATTCGTTGTGACGTTTTTCTAAATTGTATTTAAAATCATAATACAGAGAATGTCTTTGAACTTGTCTTTGTTCGCATACAAGTCTTTAAACTTAATAATAATCATTTATTCAAATAGGCACAATAATAACAATAATAATAATAATATATTTAATGGACGTAATTCCGGAGAATCTGTGATAATGACAAACTCTGCAGAAAATAGTTTTAATGATTGATAATATATACATTAAAATTGTGCTTTAATTTTCTATGATTTCAAATAACAATAATATTATACTGTATAAGGGAGAACAGTTTAGAACAGAATATGAATCAAGTGAAATATTTTCATTAACATATTTTTTCAAGACAATCATATTTTAATGAGCTTAACTGATTTATAGAATATTAATTATTTATAGACTAATTAATGGACAGGAATACTAAATAAGAGATATATACGATTGTGTGATTGAAACATAGCAACCGCAGTATTATAATAGACAATTATGAAGAAAAAAAAGATAGAATTATATAAACAATTACCTGTATTTTACACAATAATTATATGATTATCATTTGTATTAATTTTCGGATTATATTTTAATACGTTTAATATTTATTTATATAACTGTCTTAACATTTTAAAATAATGATACGAAAACAGTACATTTAACTAGACTTTACATACTACTATAAACACATACGAGTATAGCCGTTAGTATTTTATAAGGTCTATATTAAACTTAACTGCAATAAATCTTTGATGAAATTATTCAATTGAGAAATATATTTATGTTAACATTTAAACAATGGGTTGACTTTAAAATAAGAACAAAGCCATAAATTCTCATTTTCCCTATACAATGTACCATCTGAGATCATAATTTTTGGTTTGTCTAATGTGTGATAAAAATTAATCGCTTGGACGGTAGCCAATGAAAATTAAATTTACGTTCTAGCGTCACAAATTGTGTAGTTTAACAGAGAAATGCTTCATAGTGTAAGCTTTTGTGTCACGAATTTTTAAAAATAAAAATACAAATTTAAAGCTCACGTACACAAATCGTCGCTAATGACTAACCCATTTAGGAGGAACGTTCTCATTTGCGTGAAAAAATAGGGTGCAGGATCTGCGTTCCACCTCTTTTAAAAATACATTTAGGTTTTGGCAAATGTGTATATTTATATATGTATATTATATAATATATACTATTGCGTTAAATGTGAAGCCAGTAAAACGATGCTGTGTAAATTAGTTACATTATAAGTGCATAATTTAACCAGTATTTTTTTATGCACTCTTTTTATCATTAACTACCAATCTCCGTGGATTTTTATTATTTATTGCTGAACAGTTTAAAAAAACATTTTGTTTTTGTGTTTATTACATTTAGATTTTGAGCATACCAAACAACTCAAAAATCTATTGGTTTTACAAAAATTTTTGTTTTTTCGTGTGTTAACCACAAATACGAGTTTTTAAAGTGCTTTACAAAATTATATTCTTATTATAATCCTGCTACTGTGTATATTTTTTTAAGTGCACTTGATCAAAAATTGAACACTCGATGACTTGCTATTGAAATTTATTATAGTTTCGGAAGTTTGTTTACTTAAAATTTAAATGATAAATACATTTACATATTATATGTTACATATAATAATTTATGATATTGTTGTTTAATGGACCAATTTTATTTGTATATTACATGTTTATAACCATACATATTGATCGTTTTATGAAAATGTTCATGGATATTTTACATTTCTTAGTACTCGCATGAGTATTTTGTATATAGTTTTTGTATACCTAAGCACTTTGTTTTAAGCATCCCTGATTTTTTTTAAAAATATTTTTCCATTTCACTTGTTTGAATTAACAATTTATTGAAGTATAAAAAAAATATATCGTTGTAGTTTTTTCCTTCACATTGCATTTCATTTTTATATAGAATTATTATTTACTATAATACATTGAGAAATATTAATAGACAATAATCACATAATCAATTATTGCAAATTAAACAAATTGTTGAGCAGAAACTAATTTTATATTTTATAATACATTTTTAAACGCACATATTTTTGTCATACACATATCGAAATATCTAAAAGTGATAAACTGTTGACTATAGTAATTATAGATAGATAGAAAAGATTTATATTTTATAATATCAAATCGAAAAATTAGACAACATATTTTGCTATTATCATAATCACAGAGTACAATCATTTTTCGAACAAATACTGCATCGTAGCTGGAGGTTTTTCAACACCCAACCCTTCCCCTCCCTGACAAAACCACTGGAATCTACAGACTAAGCCCATTCGTACGATTTCGTTAATATATTGTTCATTTAACTTATCACAGTTTGCACGACATGAAGCAATAATACCATAATAAATGTATAGCACGCATATGCGTATTTTTTTGTATATTGTTTTATTTATTCATTATCTTTGCTCGACGACTAGCTACACTCGGGTAAATGTTCCTTTGCTGTTGTTGAGCGATAAACCGTTCCGAACGGGCCTAACGTTGTTAAGTCTGGACACAAGTTATGTGTGCATGTATATATATATATACACGCGCACACACTCACTCACTTATATATATATATATATATATTATGTATGTTCAAGCCTACTCGATGCAAAAGGAAATGCGTTGTGCAACGGGCAGATGGTTCTAAGGTGAGGGAAATAGGAGTGGGAAGATGCAGAAAAAAAGGAAAAAAAGACACACAGGGGTTGTTTAATTTAGCGTGGGGGCTACGAACTATGGCGGTGTGGCGAGGGAGTACGAGAACACACCATATTGCACTATGTGTTCTGAATACGCTAGACGCTGGCTGTAGAAAATGCGACGTTAATGCGGTACTTTCTCTTCTACTACTACAGTCACCGTTGCCGACGTCCTACCACTGCCACCGCCCCACGAGTTGTCCATCCCCTCACGCCCAACGCAGACAGAAAGAATCTCTGACACTGCGAAGCTCTAAAGTTCTCATCTCTTCATCCCCAACCGCGTGTTTGCTCGTTTGTCCGACTGCTGAACCCACTCAGCTAACGTTTTCATTTTCCATTCTACTTAGGTACAACCATTTACAGAATGAAATTTAAATTAACCAACATTTTGTTTTTAATCCTTAAATTTTGAGGCACTTGCAATTATATACACTTACATAAAACAACTCCTATGATTAAATTGTGTTTTTTCGTTAGTTTTTAATTAAAATATTGATAACGTAACGGTCACTTGCGTAACATCATGTTGTTTATGTTAAACATTATACTATAATAGCATACATTTAATTAGTAACTCATGTTTTATACAATGTTATTAAAATAAAAATATTATAACTATAGTAGATAATACTCAATACTAAATGATATATTACACGATTTTACTGATTAGAGACTACTGTGAATGGTTATTCTCACATGGTTCTGTTATTTGCACGTATATTTACAATGTAAACGTAATAAGACGAAATAATTATAAATCATACTATTTTATACCAATAAATATTAGTCAATGATTTTAATACTACGTATTTCAGAGTTTTAATATGAAAATCATAAACATATTTTAAAAGTTTTAATCTTTATACTTACAGTAGACACTTAACAGTGATTAAGCACTTTATTTTAATTTCTTTAAAGTTTTATTAAGAACCAATATTGCCAATAACGATAAATATTCAATATTATAATTTTATATCAAAGTGATGGTATTGAGAGGAGGGGGATCCTTGCCTTAAAACCCACATGTATAAGAATACTCTTAAATATATATATATATAAAAAAAATCAAAATTGTTTTATAGCTAAAAATGTATGATGTATATTATTTTTGGAGTAAGTGAGTTGATTCTCGAGACCTTCTTTATGTACGAGTTGATTCCTTGGTCATTAAGAGGTATGAACGAGTTGATTCCCTATTGTTGTATATCAATAAAAAACTTATATAAAATGCAGGAGCAATGGGACTAGAAAATCTAAGAAAAACCAAGAAAAACCAATTTTTTAAGAAAAATGATGCCGAGCTATACTGGTAATCTCATTACTAGATACCGACTTTCAAGAACAATGTGTTATACATTTTTCCCAAATTACTAAATTGTATTAATGAATAATAAATATAAAATAATAAATAATTAATAAATACAAGTAAGAAAAAACTAAAAAGAACAATTATTTTGAGAAACTTGTCAGCCAACCTTATCGTGGTGTTTCTTGGGTTACGCTGAATATATTTTGAATAAATATTGAAAAAAATATATAATAACATGGAAATCAACTCGTACGTATTTTTTAATGATCCAGGAATCAACTTAACGGTATTAGTGCAGGTAAACAGGTACTCGGGAATCAACTCGTACGCAGCCATTATATTATAATATTAAAAACACATTTCCAAATTATAGATAGTAATATTTTGACTAGTGTTGACATTTTGTATTTAGTTATTAATTTATAACTGTACTAATGTTAGAACCAAACCTAACCAGAGTATATTTCGGAATTATTTTTTGATGTAGAATATTATAATAATACTGTATAATACATTTAAAAACAACTTCCACAAAAATAAAATACATTTTGAAAATGTTAAATTTTTATTTTTTTAATTAATACGAACTTGACAACAAAGTTTTCAGCTTTAGTGAATAATGACATATCTACAGTACACTATAATACTGAGATCTAAGACTTAATCACTTATGTATAATAATATATATATATATATAATGATTCCATGACAAAAATTATGAAAAATTATATTTATGCTTTAAATAATTTAATATCAGTATATATGTAAATATTTTATATGTTTTAATTAATTTTTTTTAAGTAGGCTAGCCTCGAGTTTTATATTATTATTTAATTTCACTCATGAGTATATACATATATATGTATATTGTGTATATGTGTTGGATTTCTTTATTATTGTATTGTAATTGTGTCGTTAAACCTTCTTTATAATACGGATATCCGAATTTGGGATGGTTTTACGTGTGTAGTATTTTTTTTACCCAGTTAAGTTAGGAACGTTAGGAACGTTTCCATACTATTCCATACTCGCGTTTCTGCGATATATCCGATTTTATGGTCCAAGTGGTTTCAATATTCAATAACCAATAGTGTTAGAGATGTTTTGTACCCTTTTGAAAAACCAATTACACCAAATAGATAATTCTCTCCCAGTACCTACCTATAATATTTAGCAGAACCATTTTGAGGGGATTATACGGTTAATACATTGACCATGATTTAAATTTTATAGTCAATTAAACTAATTGTGGTCAAGTAATGGTTATCAATTTAATATTAAATTGTTTTAAATAATATCAATAAAATAGTGTAATATTAAAAATTGTATTTAATTTTCATAGTTAAATCACGTAACTTAGGATACCAATTTTTAAGACGATTTCAATAATTATTAATAATACAATTTATTTCTATTAAATTAATTTTTTATTTAAAAACTAATTAACCATTTACAATACTAATTTGTAAAATAGTTATAATAAATTGTATACATGTGTATAATATACAATCATAATTATCGTGACAGTCTCTATAAGTTACACGTGTTTAATTATATTCTCCGAGCTTATAAAAATTGTACACATCAAGTTATTTCGTACTGCTTTTATTTTACATAAAAATAAAAACGGATTAAATATTTATTAATGAATTATATCAACACATTCCGCAATCAACGGCCTAGTGGGTCAAGATAACCATTAAGTAAAAACTTAAGTAAGGTTAGAATAGTAAAATAAAATCTATATCATTGCAAACACATTTTTTTCTATTTAAATCTAATCTAGTTACTCGTATAGAATTTTAACCGTTTATTCTGATATGGTTACAGGATTATTGAGGGTAAAATGCGCAACAGTTTGTATAAAAAAATAACTTATAACTCACGATAAAAGATCATCAATAATCTTACGATATTCTATATTGTATTAACGTTATGACAATATTTATAGACTTTTTCCAATTCAATTCCTTTTAAAGATTAGATGCGGTTTAACTCATACATAACTGATTACCTATAAATTGTATACTTTAAAAAATTTATACTGCTATCGAAATAATTACCATAAAAACTAATAATCGAGCTATACAATCGTATTGTTGAACTATCATAGTTTATATCTAATAAAAAAAAAAAAAATCTCATGTAAATAACTTATAAAAATAAAATGTATTTCTTTATTAATATACTAAGAATATAAAATTATTGACTTATAATATGTATTAAATTGAATTCTGTACTCTTCAAATTATATTGGAAGTATATTATAAACGAGTATATAGGTACTTAAAAATATTTTTGATATTTCTGATAGTCAAGTAACAATTTAGATAACCAAAAAAAGAATTAATCGTTAAAAATCAAAAAAAAAAAAGAAAATCGATAAAATAGTACATTTATTATATTTTATTATTATATATTTCAATAATAGTTGGAGATGATTTTGACAAATCAAAAACCAATTTTGATAAGATTTAAGATTTTAATTAAGTGACACGTCCTATTGTTCATTAATTATTTTAATTAAATTAGTGTTTTGTAATCATTTTTTAATAAAAGTTATATCAATTCTACAGTGAATGACATGTTTAACGCAACGACTATTATCTATGTGCATAATATTTTGACTCGAATGCCTTTTTTTTTATAGATAACTCATTCACAATACGGCCACACTTAAAATGATTTCGTAGTAATTTATTTATTTACGAGTAAGCCTCTTTTTAACAGTAATGATGATATATTATAAGTTATAACATGTAATATACCTAATTAATGAGTTTTGGAAATATTTTAATTTCAGGTTTAAGGTAGATTGTGATGTAGACTTAAATTGTACGTGTAGGTACATCAGTTTAATTACTAGTTATTCGAAAACTTAGTACTCATTACACTGGTTAAAAATGTAGTAACGAACATGTTTATACGACCTTTAACATGTATAGTTTCCTAATATTAACTTTATAGATGATAATAATCTAAATAATAATATTTATATCGCACCGATCAATATCCAAATAAAGCAAAATAAAAATAAATAATTTACTTTTAATACGTCATAGTTTAGTTTATGTTATTTATTTAAGCATCTAATTTTATAACTTCTAATCATAGAATTAATATGAATAAATTTATTGATAATATTTTTAACATTATATTGAAAAAATAAAAACTAAATACTGAATTCCGTTTTAATTTTTAAGTTAAAATGAAAATGTAGTATTATATTTATAATTTTGAAGAAATATAAGTTAATCATTATACATAATATGCATTTTAGTTTAAAATAGAAATATATTTAAAAACACTATACTATTATATAGTGTTATAAATTATGTAACACACTGATTTTGGCAAGCAATTTGCCAATATTAAACTAGATACAAGATCGAAGATAGTGTTTTGTAGCAATGCAGCAAAATTAATTAGTGATTGAACATGAAACATAGATATATGGAAGTATAAAACGATGTTGAATGAAAAAATGTTTATATTCAGCTGTTATGTAAACAAAACAAAATAAATAATGCAATAAAAAATATAGTAGGAACGAATTTAAGGATTTAAATATATATAATACTATAATATATCATACTATATTGAATAAAATACTAAAAATGTCGTTTTTTTGATATGTTGATATGTTTAAGATTTTATAAATAATTTAATGATACATATCATTTTGTATACATTTCATAAGCTATATCATATATATATATATTGTATTTTAAAACACATCACGACTAGAATAAGTGCTCATACACAAATTATGTTTAAAATGCATGGCCATTATAAAATACTACATAATTAGTCCTGTTAAAATGATTAGGCACACATTTTACATCAATTAGAATTTAATATTTTTTGCATTAAAACTTTTATTTTGTTTTCCAAAAGCATAGATTCGCTATAACTTAAAACGGTGATGAAAATAACATAAAGGTAAATCATTTGTAATTTTTTTTTTTTTTTTTTTATTATAAATTTTAGCCAACGTACGTATTTCTATACTATTATTTTTTTTTAATTTACTGAATATAAATTATTTTGATATGTTGGATAATGGAAACTAATGAATTATCAAATTACGGTCCCTATGATTAATTTTATAACTTCTAATGGAGCACTAGAAAATTGGTTTTAGTTTTTATAGGTACGTTGAGAAAACTGTATTGTTTTAGTTTACGGCATTAATCAAAATCTAGCTAAAATTTACATGAGATGTTTCATGTACAATTTTTATAAAATTTATTACTAAGACAAACCATGGACAATATTTAACAAATAATCACATTAAATTATATACAACCATGTTGTTTTCTAACTTCTAAGTAAATGAAGTTGCCTACATGCTACGTAGTTGATTAAATATTAATTTTTCTTATTTACTTAATCTTACATAAGCTATATTATGCATACACCTAATTAATATATTGTTTTATCATTTTACCCGGTAGACACTTTTAAAATAGTATAACAAATTATTTATATTTTTGAATTTAAAAAAAAAAAAAAAATTAAAAACAAAGTATCATGAAAATTTTATTATATAATATATTAAGTTATAATTTAAGTAAGAGTAGTATATTTAAAGTTTTTAACAGCTATTTTTAAGTAATAAAAAATTGACAAATAGTGTAAGAGGATAAAGAGGATAAATTATTATTTCTTGTTGGAATATTCATAATCCTAAAAATTCTAGTTTTAAATATTCAAAAAACATTAACAATAAACGTCGGCTTTATGTTAAACATTTTTTTAAATTTACAGTTATGAGGAATCTTGTAATATATTTTTTCAAATCATATGTTTATTTAACATTAAAAAACATTATGAATTTTTAATTAAGTACAAAATATTTTTTAAGTGTTTGTGATTTTGATGGATTTCGTAAAATATTGAACATTAAAGTGTATATGAAAAAAAATCATCATTATATACTTTCGTTATTTTTTAATTATGGTATCGCAATTTATAAGGAACCTTGTATTAAATTATTAAGATTTTTTTATTTTAAAACATAAATGTTATAACATTTTTTTTCCTTTTTATTTTGAAAAGTGCTTTTTTTACTAAAGTACTTACTAAATCCAATTTTCTACAAGAAACCACCATTCACCATATCGACGTCGAAAATCAAAGTATTTTTATTGCGCCTAAAGATGACGTCAGGCACACAAAAAAAAAACCATTGTAAAACCAATATATTAATTCGCTCCACTCACAATCTAAAATTAACATAAATTGATTAATCATTCCTCAATTTATAATTTTGATTGGTATCTGGTATATGTAAGACAAAACACTTATTTTCTAAATGACATATTATTATGCGGCAGATAAAATATAATAATATGAGTTTAAATTTATTTATTTATTGATTAAGTATATATTATCATATCCTATTATTTATCTAGAATTTTTTATTGTTTTAGTTTAAATTTTTCAAACTTTTGATGAATCATTATAGTTTTTTTTTTTTTATAGTAATTTATTTGTGATTTTTTTTTTATTCATCTACATATATTTTTGTATATACGTTTAATATCAGTGAAACAGCAGGTTGTTAAATGAAAAATGCTATTGTATAAATAGAAACAGAGAATAAATTATATTTAACTTCGCTGCCGCAACTTAGTTTGATTAATTAAATAAAAACAAAAAAGTATAGAACCATAACATTTTAGATGTAATATTATGAATATGTACTGGTATTAGTTTTCAAATATTATATTAAATGGCTTGAATTATACCGACTAATATATATATACTTACGTAGTTACATCTATTATTTATGTAATATATTATATTTATTTTTTTTTTTAATCTAATAAAAATCTAAATACTTATTTGAATGTTATAATATTTATTTGAAAATGTATACTCGATCAATTATTCTATTTTTTGAAATACTAAGAAATACATTCAGTTATTTTAATCAAAATTCTACACTAAACATAATTTGTTTTTGGGTTATAATCATCCAGTTTATATCCATACAATATAATATTGTACATTAAATATAATTAATTATATTTTCATTTTATTTCAAGAAGTTTGCACGTTCATTTTAAAAGTAAATAATATGAGTCATAAACATTCACTCCCTGCAAAAATTATAATAAATTATTTTTATTATTAATTCGGACCACTTAAGTCTCATACATACAAAGTTTTATTTATGATCTTAGATTGTAATTTTATTATATATATAAAAAAAAAGTTTTTGTATTAAAATCTACCACTAAAAACCTTTTTTTTTTTACTATGTACACCTCGAAAACATCTGATGCAATCCCTTAAGAATTGTAGACGAGCTAATAATTGCAGTTCACATAAATTTATTCCATTTGTAAGTCAATTAGTGGCTACACACATATTTTTTAATTACAAAAACAATATTTTCATAATTCACTTTAGCCGGAGTTTGCATTTATTCTGGTTTTTTTTCTCTATTCCCCGTCTCTTCACCCGTTCTATTACGCAATTCGCCCGGCTGACACTAATAATTTGTGTTTACACAAGACGCGCTAAAAACGCCCTTACAACGCGGTCGCAAAATAAACACATGCATGCGCGCTTGTACATCCGTCCACATAATAACCCATGGTTATAAATTATTCAGCACAGCACTCTTGGTTATGTCGCATTTATGCAAATATCCAAAAGTTTTTAATTTTCATAGCTGCAACGAACATTTTATTGATAAAGTCCCTTAATTTGGCTAATATGTATACAACTACATATGTTAAGGTAGTGATTTATGTCGATGGCGCTTAGTGTGTATTGCAATAATTGAAATAAAGGTCGTTCGACGACAATTGCTTAAGACTTTATTCACTTCTCAAATATTACACGACGTTCAACATGTTTAACAACTATTTGCTGCTCGTTGAATGATTTTCGCGTTCCTTTAAAAATTGATCGTTTAGTGAACTATTGTGCATGCATTAAGATCGTTAATCGTTAATCAAATATCCATTATTGGATACTATAATGAGTAATAATTAATAATGATACAATTCATTTTTGATACGCTTTCTATAGTAAAATAATATGAAAACTACTTACACTATATTATTTCTATTCCACATCATCAGTATTTATTTTTTTAGTTTCTATAAATAATATTTATGTTTTATTTTTGCATAAAGTCTTAAAATATAATCAACACTAAATATAATAAATGTATTTACTAACTGAAAAATTAAATTTTGTAGCACCGTGGGAATGTTTATGAGGGACAACCATTTCAATTGTCATTAAATATTAGCCATAGATTTCGATGTAAATTAAAAGGGGGTTTTCACCCAAAATATGAACACAATAGTTATACAACATTGCAAGAAAAAAAAAGGAAACACAATTTAACAAAATATATTTATATTTACCAACTATATATAATAATAATAATATATACCTACATTGTATATTGTATTATATAAATATTTTTTAACATAGTATAAAATAATAATACAGTTCAGTGTTATTTCATTCAGGTAGATGCACCCTATTATTTTAACACCGGAATACTCTTGTTCTTTTGAAATTTTTAACAATAGGTCATATCTCTTATTGCCCTTTGTCTCACGTTTTCCGCCTCTTTATATTTTTACGGACATAGGTAGCCCATTGATATTTTCCCACCACCAACGCGTGTGATTCTATTCTTTATTTGTGTGTTTAACTACCAAAATTAACTCAACACAAAGTTTCAATGTCCTTTGATAAATCTTACACAACAGTGAAAGTTTTAACTTAATAGGTAGTTGTCTTGACAGATATACGAGAAATTAAAATTAAAATCTCGTTGAAAACATTTTTTTTTTTTAAGGTGTCTGCCCATTAATTTAGTATGATTTGATTGGATTAAAATAGCATTAAAATAATATCAATTTTTGAATAATTATATTAAACCTAATGTTATTAACTTTGTATTGATACTAACGCTACTTTGAATTATTCAATATATATGTATAACACATTGTATTAAATGATAAAATTATGCTATGCATAATTCACTTATGACACACAAATTCAATTTACTCGTTGAACATGCCCGTTTTTATTTTTGTTTTTATTTGAACTAAAAAATAACGTAGCTTAATTTTAATTTTTATAATCTAACAAAAGACAGGAATAAAACTTTTAAAAATATCATAAGGAGATTGGTATAGTATTATACTTTGTTTTTATTAATAGTTTATTTACGTATATAGTCTATACTGTGATCTACAGTAATACAAACTATCCTTTATAATTCCACAAAAAATACCCAAAATATATCAAATTCATACGTCGTAATAATTTATAAAATATAATTGTTGAGTAGGATTTTATATTTATACTCGTTACAATTTTATTCAGATTAAATTTTTATGTATTAACTTCTTGCTTATTTATATTTAATAACTTTATAACATATATACTTCATAATATATATTTAGCAATTTAAACCTATTTAAGTTTATTAACTTCAAACTAACAACAATATTTACTGTATTGAATTTAATACTCACACTATACTATTAATACATATAATATTATAATTAATCACTATTAACTATGTTTAATAATTATCGTAATAAATTGATTATCCAATAACATTTTTTAACTATGTAACTGCGTTATATTATTCTCGTGCAATTTAAAATAAAAAGCAATTAACAACTGTAAATTATTGTGTTTTGTCCGCAATGTTACTTAATATTGTGTAAAATAAATCATTACCCAAATTTATTCCATGGAATATTTTAAATATTCATGAATTTATATACACCATAATACTAATGTGTTTTGGGAATTATTGAAGTCTATTCTTAGAAACTGGATACACATGATTTATTCCTAATATACTTATATACTTACGGCAACCCAGGGATATAAGACGAACCACTTACAGTGTAAATATTACATAGTGTAGTAAATATTTGCACATGTTATTCACCATAACCTATCGTATTGACCGTTGTACCTACATGTTTTTCATTTGTATACATTGAAACCGTTTTAGTACATACAGCAATACTTATGCTAACATAACCCTTTCTATACGTCAATGGTTATTATTATTACTATATTCTCTTTTATCTTAATTTGTTACCTACCTATATATATATATTGTATGATGCATCATGAAAAAGGTTACTATTATTAAAAGAACCTATTTTCTTTACATGGTACAGATATAAGTGATATTTCTGTTGCGTTGAATTTTATGATTTAAAAAAAAAGTTCATTGTAACTAAATTTACTAAATTCATATTTATCCATAGCAAAGATTTCAAAAATAGTATATTGAGTCAGTATATTATTTATACCAAATTTTTCAAGTGAGCTCTTTTAGGTTTTTAATTTTTTTAATTCGTGTTAAATTTATTTTTATTATTTTACCTGACCTGACTAAATGGATTTGATTATAATTCATTAAAATATTATAGATAACTGATCAAATAATTTAGTTCTTATATTTTTTAGCAATTGTAATTTTAAAATACTTAAAATATATTTTGTTTTGTGTGCAATAAAATCAAATACTTTAATAAATGGTATTTATTTTATTTTAGTTATTAACAAACACAATTTTTATGGGTATACGAAATAACCACATATTAGTATATTACACATAAAAGAATTTTTCATTTTTATTTAACGTTATAAAATATTTTTCATGATTAAAAAAAGAAATTACAACTATTTAACTTAGTATTAAAATTAAATTTTATCCATCTAAAATAAACCACGTAATTTATGTTTTTTATTAATATTTATGATATATTCATATATCTATTGATTAACTTATAAAATGATTGTATGATTGACTAATATTCGATAAATTTGTATAATCTTTAGTTTATATTATTTTACCATACACATTAAATCTGTTAAATAACTAGATATATCAATAAATAATCGATGTATTATGATAACTATTGATTTATTGGTAACAATATACCTACCAATATTGAAATTTTTGTTTAGGAAAGTAAAAATATGACAAATCAAATTTATTTTTATAATCATTAAATTTAACATAATATGATATTAATAAATTAATTGAATAATGATATGCACTATCGCAGTTATACAGTATAATGAAGTAAACATTATTTAGTACCTATCCAGTAAACATTTACTATTTTAAAAAGAATTAAAAATATTATTTTATTTTAATATAATAAATTAAATACATTTTTAATATAAGATTTAAATCGATTATAAAAAGAAGTCTGGTTATTTATTCATATTAAATTTATGTGTATAAGTAATTATTATAAATAATATAATAATAATATAGTGGTTAATATATTTAAAATATAGTAATATTTGATACTCAATTAATCTTACTAAGTAATAAACAAGCTATGACATTTTGATTTTGCGATCAACACTAATAAGGCATCAAGAAATATAATAAAATATTGTTAAATAATGTTGGATAATCAAATTGTGATACTCGATAAAATGTATATTTTTATTAAAACTTAATTAGCCGTATTTAAGTAATACATATTTAATCAAGTTAAAATAGCTTTTTGGTATAAGTATCATGTGTTTAAGGTGAAAAAAGTACTGTTTTTCACCGAGAGATATTTTTTTATTTATTTACATAGGTAGTATAATATTGTATCTTTAGAGTAGATGAATAATATAGATATGTTTGATATCATATTATTAATCTGACACTTGTTAATACTTTTTATGGTGTTCAGTGCTCACTTTACATGCTTATACACATGTGTGTATAAATTAAACAGGTTATTTCTTATTTATACTATTCTCATGGTTATGCATTAATGAACATAATAAGTTATCTATTTCCAATGAATAATGTTGGGATTTAATATTTGGAATCATCAGTTAAGCTTATTGTGTTGGAAAATTAAAATTTGTCATTAGAATAAATCTTAATGATGAGAATCTAATATTGCTTTTTTTAACACAATTTTTCATATAACTGTTCTCCTAATGTTGGAAAACAATTTAAAATCACTATATTATTTTTGTTGGGATAATTTGGAATAAACAAAGTACTGCAATATTGTGGTTGTTCGGTAGTATATATAATCAACATTTACTTAGAATCTCATTTCCGGAAGAATGCTATCGTGAAAAGAAAACAGTTTCAACATCCGGGCAGTCAGGAAATTCGTAGTATAATTCGCTTGTCTGTCCATTTTTTTCGACGGGATAAGTAAAACACTTTGTCGATTTATAATAAATTCCAAATCTTTAAAAAAAAAAAAATGAACAGCTTTTAATTTGTATAGAATTAATTTATATATTTACAGAATTTCTATAAAAAAATACATTTTATAAAATGTATTAAGTTTATATAATATATTTTAATGAAAATCATATTCATATAATACATTAAATGATACGCTATATGTGATAGCCTGTATATTATAAACTTAATTACCGTCTATTGGTATTGGTATTTAAACTAAATGAACAAATCTGTAAAAAATTGTAAACATTTTATAAAAAAAAAAAATATTACAGATTTATTCGTTTTTTATATATCAAATACAGTAAGGATATTAAATTTTTATATTAAATAATAAACGTTATGTTTTTTATTATTATTATTATTGATCTTAAATTAACATCGGCAGCAGCGGTCATTAGTTTTTATATTAATTACAATAAATGTTATTTTAGTTATGATTTTTTATTTACCTAACTTAATGACATAAGAATATTATAGATTTTTCTTTGTATAACCATATAAACTACTACGTAGAAGTTAAAAATATAGAGGTAGACAAATAAACGAATAAAACAAACTCAGTATAGTTCACATAAGATATAGAATGTATGTAATTAAACATAAAATTAATTAAATTCCAGTTTTAAAATGTGGTTATTTTGTGACTTTTATCGGTAATCCGTGCTTTTTGAAGAATAGTAGTACATTTAAAAACCTACCTTTATCAAAGCATTGATAAATACTAACCATGTACAAATACAATCATGTATTTCATAATTAAATATTATTGATGCACTGTTCATATTATTATAATATAAATGTTTAACGGTTAAACTGTACAATTATTTATCATGATTTTTCTTTGAAAAATTATGTAACACGTTTGTCGGCTTTCATATAATGTGATACACTCGAAGAAATCCAGAATTTTCATAAATCCGAGTATTTAGATATTTAACTTCGCACCCAAGTGAACTCGCTCGAATAACAATCGAAGTATGAACTTTGCTTTGAATTTATACTGCTACGGTTATTGCGGGTAAAAAAACTTTCGACAGAATTTTTCTTTTACTTTAAAGATAACCAACATAAAAAAAAATAATGCGATTTCAAAATCCTTTGAGAAACAAATATGGGGGTTGTGGAAGACAATGGATTTCATTCTGATTCCTGAAAACACTCGAACCGGAACAAACGTGGTCAATTTGGCTTAGAAAGCTAAGATCAACTTTTCATAGTTAACAAAAAAAAATTATGTTTTGTTCGTTGTAAGTGTGTTTGACAGATATTCTTCGGACAATTTGAAATAAGTAATTTAAGTTGTCTGGCGGGTCAAACATTCACGGTATTTTTGTAAATATATATTTCAGTTTTTATTTCTTTTATTTGAATTATAAACGAACTAAAGATAATGTACAATTTATTAGGTTATTTGTAATTAAATTAATATACTGAGCTTTTTTAATGGTTGATCATATATATATAACCAAAATATATACAATATATACAGATATAGTCTAGATATTTGAATATTCATTTCAACTATAATACATTGAACTTAATTACCTGTAGTTTCATAAATGTACAGGATATAATAACTACCTTGCTCAAAACTAAACTCTCAGCTTATAATTCGCTTTACAGGAATATTCAAACGCTTGCATAAATTAATTTCAAAACATTAGACATATTTTACTCCATGTATTTCTGGGGTCCTTCGCCAGTGCATTTTATGTCTGACATTATGGGGTCCACACATATCCTCCGCTCAATTCCCGTAATCTTATCATCTTCAAACACCAAGGAATAAGGAACCGTTTTTCATTCCAACCATTGTAGGAGCTGAAAGGATAAGTTTCGTGTTTGGTGGCGCGAGAAAGGAAAATAAATTTACTCACTACCCCAAGCATATGGCATATCCCTTTTCAGATGCTGTACATGTGGTAATAGAGCGGTAGCTATGAAGGTGTGTGAGAAAAGCAGCAATTTAATGAATAGTGCTGATAACATCACGGTCCAAAACTGTGTTTATCAGTGGGAAATACGGGTCCTGTATACTTCCATGACCGGTTTCTCAACTAGAAGTCCAATCTGTATATTATTATGTAGATGATCAAAGTAGATAGTTATATTACTGTTAAAATCGAATTTAAAATGTCTATGAACCCCATATACTTGGGAAACACTTAGCATAAACATTTAATATTGAAAAGAGTTTACTCGTGTAACAAAAAGTATTTGTTCTGGAGTAAGTAAATGGTAGGGTTACATTCATACAAAAAAAAAAAAAAACTTATTAAAATATAACTTCATTGGCTATTAATATTGAATACATACCAATCCGGTCAACGAATGTCAAGAAGCAAAATGTTAAGAAATCATTGTAGATCTGTAGAATTAAAAAAAAAAAAAATGTTTGAGGTTTGTTTTTAATACTGTACTGTGGATTTTCACGATAATTATCAATCTTTCAAGAGTTGATTCAAACATAGTTCTTAAACATGATGATAATTTTTCAATTTACATTCACGACGTTTTCCTTTTTTGTTTTACATTTACCGTTAACACGGTCCCCAAGGAGGGGATTTTCGCATAACAGATCTACGTGTTTTGCATCTGTGACCGAATTTGTCTATACTATTTTTTCACGAATGTAAAAACAACGCAAGTTAAGATTTATTCTGAAATCAAACATTTTGGAATCAAAATAAATTTATATTCACCACAAATGGCCCTAAAACAGTATTATGTACGGATACTATTTTTATGTTTAATAATAATAAAAAAAAAATATTGCAAGAAATTCAGCTAAGTGCTTTTTTTCAATTTACACAGCCGTTTTTTAATAGTATAAAACTGTGAATATTTAAGTTTATACTTTTTATCATTTTATTTATTTAATCCCAGTGATTGTACATTTTGTGTAAAA
Organism: Rhopalosiphum nymphaeae; assembly: GCA_036289425.1. Taxonomy (NCBI): domain Eukaryota; kingdom Metazoa; phylum Arthropoda; class Insecta; order Hemiptera; family Aphididae; genus Rhopalosiphum; species Rhopalosiphum nymphaeae. Next base: position 116,676 of record JAZAQC010000004.1, read on the forward strand.
ATTTGAATAAAATAATAATAATTATATCTTGATAATAAATTATATTACAACCTATTTTATAAGTAACCATTTATTTATAATAAATATTAATAAATAATAAAACATTATACTTATTCTAAACATATTTCTATTTTGAATAATTTAAATGTTAATCCGTTTGTATACGTCGCATAATAAATAAAATAATCCTTTTTCCAATTTGTATATTTAATAAAATACACTGTAGCATTATAATAACTGTATGTGTTGTATAAATGTATAATAAGTATTTTAAATATTTTATTATATTATAGTACAATGTATATTACGCATGGATTTATGTTGATAATTCACATATACCTAATTCCGTACTGCAGATATTATTCAAAGCTTTTGAATAGGTACTACTTTTGGTATTCTAGAAAATCAATAAGTTTACTATATTGAAATATAAAAAAATGCATTTTTTATTGTATTCTACACGGTGCACCAAAGTTCGAATATTTTACGAGAGACTATATCTGTCACTGTACTTGAGTTTTTTTTCTCCTCATAAATATATATTTATGTGTTTAATATATTATACAATATACATGTAATGTATGGGTTTAATTTTAATGAAATAATTTGCTATGAATTATAATTTATGTAGCACTTTATTATTGTGTATCGAATTATGTATATAAATATTGCATTAATGTTAGTGAATGGTTAAAATTACTAAATTGAGATATAATATTAATTTTCAGAAAACTAAAGTATGTGATGTATTTTACGATATAAAGATATTTATTTACGACTTTTCTTGAATATTTAAAATGTTTTGAAAACTTTTTGATTCCGCTTGTAAGAACCACAAAAAAAAACATATTGCTAAAGTACAGCAGGTTTTTTGTGAGCTCCCGCTCGTTTCAACTAGATGTACATTGTGTATATACATATTTTTCTATGCCATCCACCGGTAAAGGTTTAATATTTTAAAAGAAGGAAAAGTTAAAGAATTTTACCCCGCAAAATAAATGTATTATTACGATGATGTTTATGGTCAGTGTGCATTATATGTGGTGGTGTCAGATGCTGTTGATGGAGCTCGGATGTGGTTGATAGCCTATATGAATTTTAATTAAAAACATATTAATAAAACCACAATTTTTTTTATGTAAATTTAAAACATTTTAAAATTATCACATCAATTCAATATGTTCACTTGAGTAAGATATATTGATGGATAAAAAGTTTCGTGTTATAAATTATTTTTATAGAAACATTATTAAAAACGATAATTAATTTCTAATGTTTCCCCGATAGTGTATTTAAATTGCTTTGTTCTTGATTATTAATTGTATTAATTAACATAACCCTAAAATTGAAGTACTATTGACCTGTAATATACATTATAACTGTAGTACTAGCACGCCCTTAGTATAACTTAAATTATTTGAACTTAAAATTTAAAATTTAATTTATAACCAAGATTTTTTACTTTAATCAAAATAACGTAGAATAAAAAAGTAATTTTATTATGTTTTGTTTAATTAGTAGGTAGCACACCTTCAATATAACTTGAATTTGTTTTTGAATTGGCTTATTATATAATGTGTTATACAAATGTTATGACTTTAAGTTTGAAAATGTTATACATTTCATTGAATTGTACTACCTGTGTTATAGTGTTCAAAGCTAATCTGAAACTTTTTACTATAATGTTTAATGTATATATTGTATTGAATAATTAGTACATATTAATAATAAAAATGAGTAATATTTATTTATTAAGGCTATTATTATTATCATTTTTTTTTTAAGAATCGAATTAAAGAATTTATTTTCATACATTTTAACATATCAAAAAATAATTTGATATAAAAATCAATTTCATCATAGTTTTTGGTTTTTAAATATTCATAATTTTCAATACTAAATTATATTATTTTTCCCAAATACTAATTGAAAGTTATATGAAATGTATTTAAAATATTTCTGTATGTAAAGTGATTGATTACTTTAAAATTAGAATAACATACCTCTAGCTAAGTACTAATACACCAAATCAAGTAATCATAATCTCAGTGTTTAAAGTTTACAATATACATAGATATATAAAGACATATTATACTCTCCCTCGAGTGTCATTTATAAACGTAAAAATTTAAATAATACATAAATATGATTAATAATGAAACAAAATATGGAAAATATAATATGTTTATACAGGGATAAGAATTTGGATACAAATACTCATTCGTTTGACTTCGCTTACCTTGTCGTATTCTAGTATTGTAAAACTATTTTTTATTTAATATTAAAGATGATATTGCATTTGATAACAATTTAGAGTTTATCTACTTTATTTTATCGAACGTATTTATTGAACGTTTTTAAAACCTCAAGTGCTATAAAAATAATTTATAACTAAAGATTATTAATATGTTTTAAATATGATACAATTAATTTTGTACACCGATTTAATATCTTGTAATGGAAAATTAATCATTATCCCAAAGGAAATAGGTGTAGAAAAATATATTTACAAATTATATCATTTATTTATACATTTCACCGTATTGAAACTCTGAATATTTAATGTTAAATTGACAGAGATTCATTTTGTAAGATTTTTCAGCATATTTTAAGATTTAAAGTTTTTTATTCATCAATATTTTTACTATAGATTTAGTACCTATAAAATCAAAAAAGAAAAATGTTTATTAATACTATTATATTATTCGTTCTACACAAAAAACTAAAAATTTAATAAATATTATGTCATATAACTATGATGTACTTATTTTAATATGATTATATTTTATGTAAGACTGTGGTTGTTTTTACTAAAAATATTTTAAAAGCTACGTGAAAATAATTTAATATTATTATAAATTTAATTAGTATAATATATTATAAAGAATTGTTCTTTCATTTACCATAAGGTCTATTACTCTATAAGAAAATATATTATACACACATATATATATATGCATATATTTTAAATTACTAAGTATACAATTATTATAAGTCACAGTATTTATTCAAGCATTTAAGTATTAACATTAAAACACGTTTTGTGAATACACAATATTGTTTATTTCTATTATTAGCTAATAGCAAACTTGTTTTATGTTACACAAATATTAAAAGCTTTAGATTACAGCTATTCAAATCTATTTGAATAGAAACTTCTTATGTGTTTCTTTCCAAATTAATATTTAGAAAAGTTTCTAATTAAAATAAAAACTTATTAAATTAATTAAATTTTTATTAGTAGTATACGAGTAGATTACTCAATACTGTATTTTTAGTCAACACAATAACTATATTTTTAAAATTCTATATCCTTTAAATTTTTATCGTTTCAAAAAAAAAAAAATAAATAAATAAATAAAGTATGAATAATATGGTATTTAGATACTTTAGTTTTAAAAAAATGAGGCCATTGGTTTTATGTTCTGTGTGATAATAAATTAATAAGTATAACTTCAGTGAATGCTAAAAAATGGTTTATTATAAAATATTAATGAAAACATACATGTTCTTATAACTAGACAAGTAATTTTTGGTACCCATAAAGTATGTTTTTAATGTTATAATCTTATTTACCTAGTAACAATTTTTTTTTTTATAAATTTAAAAGTATTCTATAAGTTAAAGATAACAAAATTATAGAAAATGGTTAATTTCCATAACATTTATTTATTTTCAAATTATTTATATTATTCATGTCGTTTTGAAATAATATAACAGTCTCGAATTTCGATGAGTTTATTAACAAATAAACTTATGAAAAATACTGTAATTTTATAAATTTGACATAGATAGTCTTTCAGTTTTCCAAGCAGATCATTTGATAAATCACATTCATTCATGCGGTATTGAACATGACAAGCATCGAGAAAAATTTTTCTGAAAACCATAAGATACATTTTCGTAATAATATTATAACACACCACTTGTGTGATTTTATTAATTTGACTGGATTATTGATATGAGATAATCTATAATATTTTTACATTATACATAAAAATGGTAACATTTTCGAATCGATAAAACATAAAAATTCATACAATTTAAGGTTTAATGGGAATACATATTTCAATTGCAAATTTGACACGTATATTAATGATAAATAATTCAAATTCATTCAGATTCTATTATTAAATGAAACGTAAAAAATGTACAATAGTACTATTAAATATCTATATCATTTTCAATAAATATAACTTCTAAGCAATCGTGCATACTTATATATTTGTTATTCATTTCAACAAAATCTTGACTTTTTTTCATAAATTAATCTCATTATCTGTCATGAACAATTTATGATATTAAAAAATATTTATAAATACGTTTGTATTGACAAACATAGATGATAATTATTATTTTTTATGTTTTTATTTTGACAAATATCGATCTGTTATACAACATAATAGGATTACAATTACAATATAAAGTTGTGATAGGCGTTTTTTTTATAATCGAATTATGAATACTATTACAATTTAGTTTCATTTTAATGTAAATTAGTGGATAATAGAGAAAAAAATCAGTGATAAATGATAATTATAGTTATTAAAAACTTATTTAAAAGTTATAGAAGTGTTTTGATATAATTTATTATAACCTATTTGAGTAGTTATAGATAATATGATGGTTAGTTTAAAGAATGAAACTCCTAGGCCATTATCATTTTAATCTTCTTGCGAAGGAAAAGGGTAAATAGAATGAAGACAGGGTTATGTTGAGGGGATTACAATGTTTGTAGAGATGGATAAGGAAAATGTTGTATTTGGTACAATAACTATGATGTAAACTTGAATATGTGGTTCTGTGAATTGTGAAAATGTGTAGAAGAGCAAGGAGGATTTGTCGATTATTGGTGCCATGCCACTTGTAGGTAGTATTTTAGAAATTGTATACTTGGAGTATATTATGATATAATCTGAGCAGTAAGTATTGTGGTATTAGGTTATTGAGGATTTTTGTGAAAAGAGATAATAGTTGGCTAATAAAAGATTTAAATTAATTTAGAAAATTGATTAGCATCAAGTTTACTAAGCTTATATAAGCTTTATTGGTAAATGCGGATGAAAGTTCTTGATATGATTTATTTTACGTTGATATATTATATTATGATGCATATTGTGGATATTAAGAAGTGGTAATAAAGTTGGCGAATAAATATTTTGGTTTGGTTTTTGATACGTTAAGGGGTATTTGTTTTGTGGTCTTGTATTACTGTTGAAGATTTTATAAGTTTTTATACTTTTTTTTTTTTATTGGCATCTCTTAAAGACAGATTTTGTAGGCGAACGAGAAGATTTTGAATATGTCAATGAGGAGTGTTGTGAACTGTATTGGACACATCTTGGAAGGTATGAGCAGTAAAACTTGGAGTATCCTTAATCTTGACAGTGAGTGCACTGAATGAGATCTTGTGAGTTATTGTTTGTAGGATTCTTCACTTTTGACTTTTGTTGTTATTGTTAAGACTAAAAATTTTGTTGATTTAATTTCAACTAGTTCTAAGTCAACAAAAAACAACAAAAAAACAAACAAATTTTTTGAGGTATTACGTAATAATATATTTGTGACGTTTTAAGCAGAGAAGCCGATTTCTTTTATTGCTGTTTTAATTTTAAGTGTGGTAAAAGTTGGCTTGATAACAGTAAAATTCTGGATAGGTAGTCTTTTAGGTAATTAATTATTATATTAATATTATATAATATATTTGTATGTTATAAGATGTATATTTAAATATAATAAGTTCTCTATGACATATTTGCATTTGTCTAAATTTAAAACCAGCCAGAATGTTGATGAAAATAAAATAACTACTTTTTATGATTTTGAGAAATTATAATATCGTATAAGTACTTAGGTACTTCAAAAGCATAATTATCATAATAATTAATATCTATTACTTTTGAGTTCAAGTATAATATATGTATAGATACACATACGTGGAGGGTATGTGTAATATGTGATGTAACGTATTAGTGGCGAATGAAGAATTTATTTTTTAAATATATTTTATTTCGTTTATTTAATCCATAAGATTTAATTTCAGTATATTATCTGTTCTTACAAATTGGGTTTCTGCCCGTTTTATTAAAAAAAAACATAATATTATTGTTATTGTGTACTGTGTATAGTAATTATTATAAATATCCTGATCAAAAGAATAGTATAAAAAAAAAAATTGTATTTTTATCCATCGTATCCTTAAAAATGAAAAAAAATTAAGTTCATTACAAGTTTTGTAGAATACTGTGAAAAAAAGTGTGCAACATTTTATCATCGTGAAGTTTGCTAATTACGCTAAAACAGTTGTTTTTTAAGTATCTTCAAAGAAAAACATATAATATTAAAATAATAAAATAAAAAGTAACTTATCCGCATTCTTCTTGCTTTTATATAAGTTGGCCGTGCTTTACCAATTTATCACACAATGGTCGAAGAGTGAAGAGGGGAATGGCACGTTATTATTAACGACTTGGGCGTATCGTTCGCAATACAGCACCTCTAAACATCCGCAATTAGAAAGTTTTAAACGAACCCTCACCTCTTATGACAATGGCCGACGCCGCATGGTCTTATTCTCCGTAGGTACGAGTCCACATTTACGTGCGGGCACTTTGTGCACGCATTATCTGGGCTCCTGTTTCCTATTATATGAATACCCAAGGGGGCCCAAAAAAAAAAAAATGTAAAAAATACTTGATGAAAAAAAAAACACGAGTCTTTGTCGAGATGATGTGCTCGTGTTACATACAGTACGGGTTGATTTTAAAACCATTGTATAAAGAACGTGGCAACCGTCAGTCACCTTTGTCATCAACACCAAACTTCTGTCATTTCCATTATTACTACCGACGCATAGGTTTACACTAAAATTTCAAAACGTTCAAAATTCCAGCAATATTATAATATGGTACTCGCAGTAACAAAAAATAAATAACGTCAAGAGCATATTATCTATATAATCGTGTATTGAAAAAAATTACTATCATATACGAATCATGTATAGAGTATACACGAGTACGTATTAAATAATATATTATATTGTATTTTTAAGGTATCCATGATTTATTGTATTGTTGATTTTTATAAAAGTTTTCCCATATTATATTTTTAAATTAATTTTATCAACATTATCATTAATATTCAAGATATTTAACTTTATACTACGTGGTAAAATTCGTCGCTCTATATTCCAAAAAAATACTAAACAGACGAACAAACTATGCCCATTTGTTATGAATTCGCCGCGATTTATGTGTTTTTCAGATGAAATTGAAAGCTGACAAATGCAATATTCAATATTATTCGTCGTGGTATAGCTATAAATTAAAACGATAAAAGTGAATGAGAAATTAATATAATAATAATAATAATAAAAAAATGCCTTCTCCGTCCTTTGACAAAAGAATATTACCACATTGAATGATAGTTAAACAATATATTATTCTCACTGTTATATGTCGATACCCATGCATTCAATGTTAGTAAAACATTGCACGTAGTTACGTTACGAGATTGTCTACTTTGCACAAAATGCACAAAAAAAAAAGAAGAAATATGCGATCTCATATCCGATTTCATAATTTTTTTTTTGTTTTTATTTTTATTTTTTTTTTTGTAGCTCACATTGAGTAAAAACAAAGGCTGGAGGCAGTTCGTTTTACTTCAATCCATCTTTCGACGTCGCGAAATCCAATTACCTGAGGCCGTGATCTTCCGAGAGAAACACAAACCTTTTCGGAAGAAATAAACATGATTTATTAACTCTTTGACAAAAACGACAGATTTGTACACTTTAAACCTATTTTTTAACACCCTAAACCATGCGAAATTGTACTAAGAAACAAACGAAAAATATTTGAATTGCATTCTAGTAAAACAATAAATGAAAAATTATATTATATTTTATTTCGTATACATACACAATATTTGATTTGATAGTTATCATAAAAGATAATACATAGTAAAATTATAAACAATTAATAAAAATAATATTTATTTATTTATTTGGCTATAGACACATTATTATTTTTGAATCAAATACATAAGATGACTAACGACTGTAATATAATATTATCATTTTCTTTTACTTATTACATATCATACAATATTGTAAATAAGCAATTTTGTTGATGATATGATGAAGTCATTTAACAAACTTGAAAACAATATGGTGTTAGACTAAAAATGTAGATTTAAAATAATATTATGTTATTTCAAACTACCTTCTTGTAAAATGACTTTTTTTTTCTAAAAAACATTTTATATGGAATTAACATTTTTTAAATAATTTTTGTTTCATTAATATAATCTTTTCTGTTTTTAAAACTTAAGCAGTATCGCATAAATAATGTTATAATGAAATATATTAGAATACAATAAATAAAATAATAGTGTTTTTTTTCTTCTATTATTTGCTATTTCTAATTTCTAAATATTACTAATTTCATCATCAGTTTTTGTATACAAATCAATTTTAAAAATATTTAGACATATTTATTTAAAGCTGGTCTCGTAACATACTATTATACTCATAGTAGGTTTAAAGATAATCTTCAAATAAATTAATCTAAATATTTTTAAAATTGTATTGTATACAAAAAATGTTAGTAAAATTAGTAATATATTATGATAGATATTTTTAAAATTGTATAAATTTATTTTTAAAAGAAAAACTAAATAATTGGTAACATTTAAGGAAAACCCGTTATTTTAGATTTGGAAAACTAATTTTGTCAACATTTTATTTTGAACGATTATAGTTGAAAAAATGTTGATTGATTTTTAATAATATTTTATTTCATTAAAATACTACTAAATTCTAACTATGAGGAACTTTCTAATACATTTTTAAGATTTTTCACCAAGATACCTACAAACATTTTATCAACAGAAAAAATATTTATTTTATTTTATGTTTGTCTATGGTTTAAAATATTTAAATAATCATACATTTCAATAAATTCCTTACCGTTAATCTATTATTTATAAGCATTTATTTCTAGCACTGTAATTTGTATTAGTTACTAATATTTTCATTGAATCAATACTATGTGTAATATAATATGTTTGATTTTAAGTACAGATATTATGTTACAAAAAGTATTTCTTTGAAAATTTAACTTTTTTTAAATTATTCAAGTGCTTTAATTATTTATCTCTTATTAATAAATACAATATTCTGAGATTTTCGATTTCAAGTATAGCGTAGTAGCTGTTATAATACGCTTTAAGTTACTTTATATCATAAGTACCTGTATTTTAACAATTTATATTTTGTGAATTAATAATACGTATAGATAACTTATTATAAAATATTCATTAAAAACATCTTTTATCAAATGTCGAGGAATTATTTGAATGAATTAATTAAGCCACTAAATAAAATTAATTATAAAAATAATAATCATATTATAATGTTTTTGTATATTCAATCTCTAGCTGTAGTTAAAAATCAAAAACAAAAAAACAGAAAATATATTATATAATATTTTTTTTTTTTTTTTTGTTAAATAATAAATTTGTTTAAAAAGGTATATTGTATACTACTAATATTTAGTATATTATTTTAAAATAAGAAAATAATACATTAAATGTGCTAAATAGGTTCAACAAATATCGCTAATAACTATTATGAATATTATGGTTCCTATAGTAAATTTATATAGTTCAATTAAAAAGGTTTAATAATTCAGTTAATTCTCATTTCAAATAACTGCCTTTATTTAATATTATTATTGACATCACGTGCCAGTACTCGATTTTTATCTGCTGAAAAAATGTATAAAGCTCAAGATATTTCCATAAAGAGATTTTACGCAAAAAAGAAACCGTTTTACTAGTTTTTGGGATTTTTCCCAAAGTTTTCATAAAATATTTAACACCATATCAGCACATCAGAGTTCAAGTTACACGGTTTCAACTCTCATATAAATATATTCCATAGTATTATTACTCAAGGGACACGTGTATTGTTCTTTATGAAGTATAGGTGCAAAAGTGTTAATGAGGAGAGAAAAGACTAATGTTTTCCATTTCGCAGCCAAATAATTACAGAAATCGTCTTGAATAATAATTTCTTGAAATGGTTAATGAGTTGTACAAGAATGTAATACGGTAAATTAAGTAGTTTACATGTAATTATATAAGGTTATAATTTCAAAATTAAATCACACAAATATTATGTTATGTACATTAATAATATGCACTTTGCAATTGAATATTCCAAACATTATCGTATTTTAATATACTCGATGACTTTAAGCATTATTAATTATCAGTGATAATTTATCATTATTAGTATGTACTGAGAAATATTAACGTAAACTATGTAAACAGCCTCATGATTAAATTATATCATTTAAAAGATGACTTTAGTTAGGTAATAATTATATGTGAAGTTTAAATTTTATAATTTTAAAACCATTAAAAACGCTGAATAACATTATAAAATAAAATAAATAAATTATCATTTAAATAATCAATTATTATCAGTATTATATTTATTTTATTAAGCAATTTGTTATTTTTACAGGCGTTTATTTTCCAAGAAACACTCCTTAAGATGCACAGTAAAAATTTAAATAGTTAATATTCATTCATAATTTCCTTTTAACTAATTTCAATCATTTTTGTCTAAAATGAATTTACGTCTTCGGTCTTGATGTTTTGTTTCATAATTAATTATAAAACAATAATAAATATTTCTTAATTAGACTTACCAATTTGATTAATAGTTACTGTTAATTGTTAAAATTAAATACTAAATTTAATACCTATTAGTGCAAAAAATATTAAAAAAATACTGTAAAATTCGAATTTAAACTATATTTCCTCTAACTATTCCTTAAAGTGTCCTTTAACTTTAGAAAAACTAATAGAAATTATTTGTGATTGCTATTTATTAATTTTTAGTTTACACTTTGTATTATTACACTTCAGATGAAATTCTGTATATAAAAAAAAGTTTGAGTTAAAAGTAAAACTAAACTAATAATTATGGTCAAATAATTTATAGTTATCAGCTTATCTATAAACTACATATGAAAATAGTCCATAACCGAACAATAATATTTATTAGGTTGCTTTAGATACATAACAATATCAATGGTATGATTATTGTTTAATATATTTTAAGTTGTTATGTTATTTTGAAAATTGTTACGATAGAATAAACTTTAAAAAAATTATCAGATTAACAAGGAATGAGTATTTAGCATGTAAAATTCCACTTCAAATACGAATATGATTAGATGTAAAACAACGTTCTTTAGATAATGAGTCGATAAAAGTCATCATGATGATATTAAAAACTAACAAACATGACTTTTGTATAAGCATTTATTTTATTATAAGTACAGATTAGTTATAGATAGAATACAAGAGACTTTGTAGGTAATCTTAGAATTGAAAATTACTGTAATGAACTACTTTTTTTGTATTTTCCTCATTTTTTCTAATTTTAATATTTATAGTTAAAGGTATTGATTTTGTTTTAGATATTTATACCTACTACATATCTATCAATTTAATTATTATACATTATAAAACAAGCATATAATTCATTATAAAACTAAATATAAATGTAAAAATTTAATTTTTCATATCAAAATATGTCTAAACCAAATGTTTATAAAAGATTAAAATACAAATAACAATAATATTTTAGGTTAGTTTATAAAATAAAAATATATGTTTTCGTATTTCTTAAAAAAACTTTGCAAATATCTATTAGGTAATAGGTAATTTATTAAAAAAAGACATATAAATTATAATGATTTATGCAAGATACATCTTGAGGATTGCATACCTATCTACCATAGAAATTCTATATGTCTGACGCGTATTATGATTTATGATTGAAAACAAGTAATATTGTGTTATAGTTATAGATAATTAACCATTACCAATTTTATCTATGTAATAATATAAAAATAGTATAATTAATGCAATAATTTGCCAATAAATCATTTAATTATTACTAGTTATGTACTCGTCAGGCGAGTTAATAATAATGACAAATATTTCTATTTGAGAATAATTTTGATTAAAACTAGGCTTAACATATATGCATAAATATAATATTGTTCTCTATTTGTAATCATACTATCGAAATTTTGCAGAAAACTACAAAAATAACCATTATAAATTAGGTAAGTATAATCTGTATACGTTTTTAATCTATTATAAAAATATTGTATGGATTTTTGAAAAGGTTTATATGATCAAAATAATGGTTTTCAGAAAACGTGTTAAAATAAAAAACAACTTGAGTCGTATAATACATTATTTTGTTATTCAGAGTAGAAATTTAATATTTTAACAATGATATTGTTAAATAATATATGAAAAAAATATTGGACGATTTTTAAGGTTTTTTTTTTTCAAACATAGCTTTGAAATTCATACGCATAGAAATTCGTCATTTTTTCTGATTGGCTGAACATAGTTATACTCATAATATGACCATGGTCAAAGGCTATTCAGTATATTCCATTGAATACCAACGTTTTTATTTTTTTACGAAGTGTTTCGTTTTTTATACTCAGGGATGTAATAAAAAAAAGTTTGTCACTTTTATGAAACACACTTGGCAAAGGTGAGTTTCGTTGGCTAAGTAATCGTTTTAAAGCAGAGTATAAAAGTTGGTCTCGAGTGACACTGAGGAGTATAATAATAAAGATAAGATAGATAGTTGGTAAAATGTAGACGTTTTTTGAATGACACTAATTTGGTAAATTGACATAAGTAATGAGACTTTATTCATAGAAATCGATATAATAACTAATTTAAATTTAAACCAATTTAAGGATAAGAAAACTTCATGATATTATCAAATATTAACACTTTAACACTTTATTTTTTATTTTTTCTGAATAATATTATGATAGTGACGTGATATTGAATAAATATATTATAAAATCAATCTGAAATACGTTGTTAATCGATACAACTACTGAACTATATGGGTATTTGACATGTCACTCGAGACCTTAAATATTTCAATAAAATACACTTTAAACATTCCGTGTAGTACTAATTTTAATTCTTATTAGATATCGTAAGGTTTCACGTGGTGTTATGTAATAATTTGGTGTGGAGCGCATTTTTAAATCAAAACAATATCAAACAAGTCAAACGAACACTATTCATTTTTAGGTATGGTAATATTATCATTATATTTAATGTTTTATTCGAACTAATTTATACAAAAATATTATGTATTACATTAATGGGTATAATATTACTGAATAGTGCCTATATTTTATCTAAAGCAATAAGGCATATTATAATTAGTATTCGTCATCATTAAAAATGTTTAGTTCAGTATAATTTTAAATAAGTAGTACTAATATTAATATATTATATTTGCACACTATAAAATACACAAGAATGCGATTTAATGTTTCGAATCGCAAAGATCTACACACTACGCATTTATATGGATTGTGTTAAAATATAATAGATTCCACAGTGTTGAACTATTAGTTGTACTTATATTTCAAGATGTGTATAAAATGTTGAACTGAAAATGCTCACAATGAAATATTGTTTTTCTTATCAATATCAACGTAAAAAGTCTAAAACAATTTTACGTAGTAAAAATACGTTTAAACCTCATTAAAAAAATTGATTTTTGGTCAGCTGTCATCTCGTTTTCAGTGAAGCAATTAAACACCATAATGAATCGGTTTGGCAATAAATTATATTTTATAATGACTCTTCCGAAGCAATCTTGGTATAATTAATGTTTATGACTTGGAAAATAATACATTTTAGACATCGTTCAGTATATAGCCACAATGATTCATTTCCTCTCAAATTTTCTTTAAAACTTACTAAGAAAACGTTTAAGCAAAATACAAGATGTCTTTAAATTGTTTTCCAAATGTATTATTCTTTTGATTTTAGATTATCACAAAATAGTATGGTAAAACAGTAAAAAGTTTTTAATAAATTATTTATTTATTTTTTTTTTTTCTTTAACCGGCTCAAAAATTTAAATAGAAAAAAAATACTCAGTTTATATTAAAACCCAATGAACAAATAAACCGTTTAAAATGTTTAAAAATCAAGCTTTTTTTTTGTTTAAGAATAATTTGTTTTAACATTAACTACCTATTATTTATTTATTTATATAGTTTTTTGTTTTATCTTTTATGTATAAAACTGATATTTATATCACCCTTTAAATGTATTTGAATAACAATTCCTCCTTTTATGCAATGTAAAAATAATTTATTATTCAATTTACAATTACTTGTTTATAATTGTAATCTTGTCATTAATAATAACACTCCGTTCTATGGGAGTATGTGACTATTAACTTTTTATTTATATCACGCGTATTCGTGTGCAATATTTTATTTTTTTGTTTTGTTTTTTAATATAATATGCCAGATTTATTTATTTTATCAATTTCATTTTGTAAATTAATTGTATTGTTTATATCAATTTAACTGTTTTAAATCTAATGAAACAACTATACATTTTCAATTTTTATGTATAATATACATAATTTAATTAACGTTAAAATAATAATGAATTATACAAATACTTTCGTTTCTTATCACAATTTGTATTTTATCAATTATATGTTAAGTGTACCTATTAAAAACTAAATTTTGTATGATGTTAAATATTTTATATTTATTAGTAAAAATTTAATTTTTATGTAGAACTAATATTAATAGCTTATTCATAGATGCTTCACATTTCTATTGTAATTTTCAAACAGTGTAGGAATATTTTTATTTTTATTTTTATTCCACACCATGTTATATGAATAAATATAACACCAAAATGGGCCATTGGGTGTACAATCAATTAATAACTATCAATTATAAGCTCTATAAATAAAAAAAATATGCATTGAATACATTGCGTACTTTTTGTAGATTTACTATAGCTTAGATTGAAGTTTGTGATGCTGAAAGTTGACTAAGGAATATTCTTGTACTTCATATTATGTTATAATATTTCATAACTACTATACACATTTTAAATACATAGAAAATACAATTTTTTTTTTCGAATTTTACTTTTTTGCAATTGACACTAATATAAGTGCAACACTCAAATATATACAAAACACTGTAATTTATCATGAAAAATAAATCTTATTTTTATTGAAAAATGTTTCAAAAAATAAAAATTAATATTATCGTTATTGTAATAAATATTGAAGAATACACAACCTTGAAGTTGGTAAAATTTCCAAATTGCCGTACATTTTGTAAGTATTTCTACGTCTTAGTATATTATTATTAGAACCTATACTTTTATGCGCTAAAAAACCTATAAAAATGCATTAAAACCTAAAAATAAAAATGTATTATATTGATTTGTGTGTTAATCAAAACATATTATAAGTTAGAAAATTATAATCTATGAATATTCAAAAAAATATGTAAAAGTCATCAACATCCAAATTTTAATTAATATTTAAATTTAAATATTGAAAATATTTTACATATTTTTTAAAATAAGCACAAGTAAAATAGGGAAAATTTTAATAACAAAGAACAAAATAAATTTTTTTTAATGTTTTAAATAAGAATGTATGATACGATTCAAGATAACAGTGAAAATATGGTTAGTCTTATATCTAATTAAGTTTATAAGAAAAAGCTTTAGTTAACCAATTATTTATGGTGTATGAAAAGTGTGTACAAATGTCTTAAAAAATTATAAAATTTTTTTAAAGTTTATAGAAACACAAAAAACAGCTGGTAGTCTGTAAACTACAGAGTGATTTATATATCTGCATAAATGTTTTCAGGGATTTTACTACAAACATTTATCTTGTGTAATAAAAAATAAGGGAAGGAAGTTATAGAAATACATATCTTTTTAGTTCCAACTAATTATTTTGCAGGTATATTAAAAAAATTTTTATTATACTTAATATAATAAGTCTAATTTTGAGTTGTAAATTAGTTTCAATCAATTTTTTATTTATTACTTTATAACTCATTACATACTTAAATGTTTTTTAATATTTGTGTATTGTAAAAAATATGTTTATTATAATGCAACTTTGTATGTGCTTTAAAATGGACTAGCTAAGACTTCCAGTTCAAGCTCATCAAATTGAACTTAGACGCCAAACAACTATGAATAATACATCAAAAATACGTAAATTTAATTATCACCATAATTCAATCAATAACGTAGTTACAACGTCATAACATTATCACATATTGTTGGTTCTGTATATTTCGAAATTTGTCTAATAATACTTGTAATTAAAGAATTATTAAAATAACTCCTTAAATAAATAATCAGCTAGATATTATACAAGTCACGTAAAAATAACATTACCTTATCTTATATCCATCTTAAGTCTAAAAACATACTACAATTTAATGAAAATACGTAAATCCGTCCAAGGTAGCGTTTTTTCGATAAAAATACGGTGTATCTTGTCAGACAAAATTGACGATAATCATTTTATTTTTGACATTCAAAGTACCAACTATATAAAATTACTTACAAGAAATGGTATAAGCTATACCATCAGTGTTGGAAATTATGCTTTTTCTGATCCAAAAAGTGTTATTGAAAGGAACAACAAAAAAAAAAATAAAGAAAGTAACACATCAATGTTAAACTAATACAACTCTCACTCCATTCGGAGTTCTCAGTTTTATATTATTATTATATAATAATGACAAATAACGCAAATAATTTTAATACACGTATATAGCAGTGGTAGGCAACCTTTTTGGACTCTCGGGGCACATTCACAAATTAAAAAGAGTTCGCGGACCAGACAAAAATATTTTTTTTTTAATTCTTAAATTATTTACTATGAAAAAAAAATAGTGTTTAAAACTTTAAAATAATAAAAAGTATAAAAAAAATGTTCTAAAATTTAAAGCGGGCCGTATACAATAGCCGCGCGGGCCACCGCTCGTTGCCGACCAATGGCGTATAGAATAAAATGATTTAACAAATCGTTTGAATGTTATTCAATGTTCATCTATATGGCAAGAAAACACGAAGCATTAGTATTATTATTATTAAGCATTATTATTTGTGGTTGACTGTCTTATACATGTTATTCAAAATTATTTATTTATAATTATATTTCGATTATGATTTCTACTACAATCACGGGCGCACGATTGTTGCCGTTATCATCTTGTTTAATTTTGATCTACATCTTATAAGTAATACGCGTTGCACGAGCACCAGTAATCAAATAAGTAAATCTATTCCACCTACCGTGGTTAAAAGGGTTCAAATGAGTAAATCTGTCCCACCTACTGTGGTCAAAAGGGTTCAAATAAATGGCGGGTGAAAAGTTATTTAGTGTTTAAATATCAAACATCTTACTCAATAGTGATGGCTAAAATAATATGATTTACAATAGGCATTCCTAAATAATATTAAATATATTAAATATCTGACGATATTATTTTTTATTTTAAATATAATTTATATTTTCTTTTACAGTTCGGTAATGATATTTTTCGAGAGATTTAATGAAATAATTTACTGGAAAAATTGAATAGATGACACTTCATAAATCATTATGACCATGCATACTGCAAACCATTGTCCATTTATTATGATAATGATTATCATTCAACACCTTGTACAATAATACAGTACCTATAGCTGCTAATGACCAAAATTGCATAGTTACTTAAATTAATAGAAAAAGTATTTCATTATACACTACTGTCAAACTAAATACCATTTTATAGTTGAAAAAAAAACGCTGTATAATACCTATTTAAAAAGATTCAATCAATAATTATTCTGTATGTTGATATCGTTTCAATCTAAAAAAAACATAGGCACATAGATGCTCAGTTTCTTTGGATGTTATCATATTTTCTTTAGAATTATTGCAACAATTTATAATATTTTTATACGTATTTGATTTTTTCCACTTAAATAAGTCTATGCGAAGATACTTAATTTGAAATATAAGGTTGAAACCGGTGATTTATAAGACCACAGTATTGAAATGGTCAAGAATAAATATAAATACTTTAATTTAATTTTGAAACATGTTCAAACAAAACTTGTTTGTATTAATATATGGCAATCTTACTTTATAAAGAATGATTCTATAATATCGAACAACATTCATTATTTCAAAATCTATTAGTTTTTGAAAAATATTTTTTATATTATATTGTTTTAATTTTTTATGTTTTGTATGAAAACATACATTTTTAATTTCATATTCTGAATTAGAATATTTTTTGGAGTATTTCGATACATAAAAATTGAAATTTGGACCAGCAATTTAAAAGTTATAAGTATTTAAAGTTTAGGTAAGTGAAGTAATAAACCAACATTTCATTTAGCGAGGTATTCCCGTACCTCACCATTCCGTTAAACAAAACTAGAAAAGGTTAAAACTCATAAACTACACGTCCTAATTTTGATTTCTATATTTCGAAATAGTCTAAAAACGTAGTGCTTCAGAATATGAAATTAAACATATTTATATTGTCATTCAAAAAAAATTAGACCCTAAAAAATTATAACGATAAAAGATATTAAAAAATATAACTTGCTTTATTTTGACTAGAAATTATGTAAAAAATATTTTCAAAAAAAAATTAATAAATTTAAAAATAATGAGTGTTGTTTAATAAAAGAGTCATGTTTTATAAATCATTCATGTTGTATTATTACCAGTTTCGCTATTGAAAAATATCACGTCGAAAACTGCTAATAAATGCAGTTTGTGGCCAAAAATGACACTGTGTACTGAAAGTATTATTTACTACAAAAACGGTTCTTTACTTAAAAACTAAAACAATAATCAGCTACCTATTCAGAACAGAAAAAACGCATGTTTCCACTTATTCCAAATTCTACTCAACAAATTATATAATCTCAACACTGTAGTCATAAATAATATATTTCTATCGTCACCACTTCCAGTACGTAAAATTCCCGCTATCACCCGACACATACTTAATCTTTGGACGTAATGTATTGATGATTTCAATACAATTGTTATTCCAATTTTTTTTCTTACATCTATCATTAACACACGTCAACTATTTGTTCTTATAATGTTTAAAAATTAATTCTCGTAAATTCACTTATTCCCTACTAAAATGCATTTAATTATAAGCCAAAGTTTAAAAATTACTCAAATTATTCAAAAACTGTATTATAGATTTTAAATTTAATTATTTCCACGATAAAAATTAAAATTATAATCTTCAATTCAACAATGAAATAAATTTGTATGAAGAAAAATAATATGAATAAGCAAATATAATCTCCGATATTTTCCTTACTTACATACAATAATTCGAACGACGGGACTAATTTTAATTGTAAATCCCAACTTACTATAAGCTAATAAATTACTATTTATACACAAATTCGACTATTAATTTTAACAGCTTTAATTAAGTCTCGAGTTTTTATTATATGATTATCCAAATTAATTACTATTTCTCTAAAATATAGCTTTTCAGAAAAAAAAAAGATACAATTAATGTTTTTATTGACATTTTTTATAAGAACTACACATTTTTTCAAATTTCGTTAATTAACTTACTTAAAATGATTAATATTATTGAAATCACAATATTTGTATCCTTACTCACATTTGTATTTTATGTCATTTATTCACTACATATTTATTTAATCTCAAAATAATAGGTAAATTTATAATATTCACTTTTCAGCCAATTTTCATCATTCTTTTTTTTATTATAATTATAGAAATCTATGAATATATTATATTTATAATAGACTAATTGTTGTCATTTTTACATCATATAACTATATGTTAATAATAATAATAGTTACCTATTGTATTTAAACGAACGCATACACAAATACGATTTATTTAATAAATTACTAAATAAGAATTGATTATCTTAGTCAACTAAATAGTTCATTTTGGTTTAAGGAATAGTCCACATTATATTCACGATTAAGTGGTTTTGTTTTCTTGCGGCAACGTTACATTTAGTAATTAATGCATTACTCCAGTATAAATAAATCATTCTAATTATCAATTGAAACATTCCAAAAAATTATTAACTAATTAAAATTGTGCATTTTTTATTGATACTTACGATGAAAACGTTCTTATGTTGAAATTTTATTTGATTATTCTCCCACGCGGTAAAAATTAAAATTGAAATGAACAACCACAAAAATGCACTACCACAAAACGATTTCACGGCTCCGTCTGAGAGTTAGATGACTATAAAATAAAAATAATAATAATAATATCGAACACCGATTTCAAATAGTATTTATTGTGGTAAAACACTCAACTCCGTCGATACGATTTTATCGGAAAAAATCGAGTAGGTACGTAAAAAAAAAAATAATAAATAGTTTATGTACGTATTGTGTGCGTTTGTTAAAACAACTCGACGAACGCGATCACTGAAAACAGCGCACGAAGTGTTGCTGACTGGCGAGGACCCGGCGAAAAATCCAACTACGGGGGTGAAAAACCGGCGCGAATATTCAACCCCTCATTCAGCGGCTTTACGGTGAGCGGCTACCGTTCGCCGCCAGGCTTCGCTACATCAACGCTGTTAGGGCTGTACCCGAGACCTGTGATATTATTGGCGTAGACAGCTCAATGTTTGTCCGACTTACCGTAGTGTTCTAGTCGAGATAAGATTGTCCACGGAAAATAACAAAACGGCATGTCGGTTTCGTGAACACCGACCAGCTCAATAAGTTATGGAACAGATATTAGACGAGTTTACTCCGCAATGGATTTGAAATTAATATGAATTAATATTATGGATTATTACTACTAAATACGTTTGTCTCGTATTGATAAATAAGACAGTGGATGCCTAATAAACAATATTATTATCGTCCAAGATAAATACATTAAGGCGAAAACAACGTGATTCCTATCATTATTATTCCGAATTTGGTTAAAATTATTGCTAAAAGTATACTGTTTTAAAAATGTTAAATATTGTTAGTTATTAGGTAGATACACCCTTTTTGAAAATAAATGTTGAAATTTATATTGACAACGGGAAACAATATGATACTCTGTACGGTATGGATATCGTATTTAGTACACACATTTAAAAAAAGGTATGGCCAGAACTAAATACTTATTTTATGGTTTAGTATAAAATGTTATTTAAAACTAAGAAATAAATAACGAATACACACACACACACACACACACACATACAGGTACGCAAACTTACGTATCGTCATATTTTTTCTATGAAATAATACAATTTAAATGTCTAAATTAATAATGTGTTTAATATTTAAGCAGCTTAACAATAAAACTTTAATATTTTCTGCTTCTAGATATTTTGTTGATTATCTGTTTTAAAAATACAGAGATAGAATAAAAAATTGTTTGGTGTCCTCTTAACTTGTCACTCATGCTCTGACGTAAACATTAGTACGCATTACTAATAAATAACAAATAACACACCGTTAGTTTCAAAGCTTCGAAAAAAGTTAATTGTAATCGAAATATTAGTATCTTTTTTCCTGCACTTAACAACAACATTTCCGATTTCCGGAAATATTTGTTTTATTAACAATGTGAATTTAAAAACACTAATTACTAAAACATTTCCAAACACACGTACATATACGCGTATTTTAAATAAAAGTTTATTTAAAACTGTTTATTAACAGTATTTAAAGTGTGATTCACTGAATGTTTATAATACTATTATTTTTTAAATGTAAAACGATTATTAAACGTGTCAAAAATAATCATTGATAGTTGTTAATCATTTTGCAGAGCGTATTACAAAATAAAAAAATTTTTATTTCTATATACTAATCTGTTGAAAAGTTTAATTTTGGTAGACAAATATATTAAAAAAGTTTGAATTTATTTTCGAGTTAAATTGTTTTAAGAGAGGTATATCAGTGATGTAGAATATTAAACTAATTGTCTACTTTCGTAATTAATAATCAAAGGTAACTATCTGATAGTAAAACAATTGCTTATATTATACAATAGTATCACAACTTTGTTTATATTTTGTGTATTCTGCAATCTCAAAGTCAAAAACATAAATATATATTTACAATACCTAGTTATTTAGATAATAATTTAGAATATCTGCATTTATTACACTTATTAAAGGTAGGTACTTATTATATACAATATTTTTTTTATGTTTTTATTAAGATTTTTTTCTGCTACAATAATATTATGTAACTATAAACTACGTTACATATTTAATCAAATGTCACTAACATAAAAAGTGAAATTGATTTATGAAGGCGTATGCTTTAAGTCATAAATAAATACGAGAAACAAAATTGGGTCCAAAATCGATCTCTGGGGAACACTATAGTCACTACTAAGTATACCGCTGAATCGCGACCTATACACATTTAGTCGGCAGTGTGTTTAACAATATATTATTTTAGTTATTGCACACATACTGTCGTTGAAATGTATACGGCACAATCAATAATTGTTTAAAGTTCTAAAGTTTAGGTTAAACTAGAAAATTTGCAAATTTATTTTTAATCAGCTACCTGGATAATGTAAATGAGCATAATGCAATAAGTTTCGTAATTAAATATTTTTTGATAATATTACAATAAATACAGGTATATGGTTGAATCATGGAAAGAAAATAATTAGTTTTCTTAACACAAAGCTATACAGAACATCATGATATTTTATTGTGCAATACTAATTATTTATCGTTTAAATGTATATGTTTACCGTAACATTTTTGTTCATACCAAATTAGGTTTGGTAGATAAAAACAAAATATTTTTAATCATAAACAATTATTTTAATACTGGATCTCCATATTATATAATTTATATGATCGTTTGAAGTTCAAATTGTTATTACATTGGATATTCGAGAATGTATAACAACTATTTCTTCTCAAATGTTTTTATTTTTTTATTTTAAAAACTAATTACCGTAATAAATATTGAAAATTTGAAAAAAAATGTTTATATTAAAATCTCCTTTTTATAATAGTTTTCTGAAATTTTAGACTTTTTTTAGCTATTTATAGACATTTGAAATTTGAATTTTTTGAATTGTATTTCTATTAAATAAGAGAAAAAAATTATTCATTAAATAAAAATAAAAACTTAATTTAAGATTCCACATATGTGTAGTAGTTATATCTGTAAAAAAAAATATTGAAAATGCATATTTACGATTATTTTTTATATAGATTTGAATTTCAATTTTTTATATTTAACATATTCTCTACAGTGACCCACTCCACGTCAAATATATAGTACTGCGGTACCCACTTGCCCAGTATTTTTGTTTTGTATTGTTATTTTATTTTATCACATTTATAATATATGTGTCATAATTTTATATTTCGATAAAAAGTCTTTATGTATAAAGGAAATATAATTAATTACACTAAAAAACTATAGGGATATAGGTTAAAAAGATACATAACGTGTAATGCTACAGACGAAAAAAGGATTGTGCAAAACTGAGTAGTTTTTTTAATTCGATGGCCAATGCTATATACTGTAATACTGCGCCTTAATCTAATCTAACTTGCATTTGTAAGCATTGTATATTTTAATTGTATTTAATTAATGTTATAGTAAGATTTCGAATAATACACACAAATATAAATAATAGCACGAAAAGTATTAAATAAATAGTATTATAAATTACAATGCATATTCATTTGCAATGTTGTATCTAAAAAATAAACAATTATTCTATGTTAATTTATTATAATTGTCTTTGAACTATTTATAAATTTTGAAATTTAGCTTTATTCTTCCACTGCACTTTGTTGGGCGAGTAAATATTTGGCATGGTGTATTTTAGCTTTTTGTTTACTGGACGCTAACCGGCTTGGTAAGCTGGAATGCCCCCGAGTTGAAATGGGCACGTAGACATTTTCTTGGATACAAACCAATGGTAGAGTTGACTAACTGTCTCAAAAAAAAAGATACAATTACTGATCGAATTGTTAATACCATAAGTCTCAAAGACAAGTAAATTAAAAACTAAGAAAAATATTTTCATCATTCGATTTAATAGACTCTATCAAGGTCATATTTATGATTACGAGATAAAGCTATAACTAAAAATTGTACATTAATTGAAAAAAAATATTTTTAATCATCGTGTCTACCAATTAATGAATAGGTTATAGGTATAACATGAAATATTATTTGTGAACAATTCAAAAAAATATAGTTTTTTATCTATGATATGTATTTTTAATAATAATTTATTTGCTATTTACTGGCCTATGCTTCAGGCTAAAGTTTGGTCGCTAAACTGATGTAGGTACATTAAAAAAAAAAAAAAAAAGCAAATACTCCACACGCACCTACCTTTCTTACTATCTGTATGAGTATACAATCGACACATCCTAACTACATAAAAACGTCGAATATCAAAGCTATTGCTACTAGATATTATTTTATAAAGAGAAAGGTATAAAAATACTGGGATTTATGAAAATATAATATTTCAAGGAAAAAGTCAATAAAATAAAAACATGCATAGGTAGGTATTATGAACAAAATGTAAACATGAAATAATATTTTGTATGTGTACAAAGTACATAAAACCATTTATACCTAAGGATGCATCTATATTATTATAATGTTTTAATAACACAACATTCGTATAATAATAATAATTTCAAACATTTATAATAATATGTTATTCAGACTCTGTATTTATAGCATATTAATTATTTCCCTGTAGAATATATTATTCACGCAACTAATAATAATACATTAACTAAGTAGTTCTTGAATATTTCAACTCAAAATATGTGGATCAATTTAAATTTAAACGAATTATAGTATAATAGAAATAATTACTATTCGATAAAGAAATATTCATCTACAATTTTATTTTAGTTAGGATTGCTATAAAGTTAAAAATGTATTCACAACTCTTAGTTTTATAAAAATATGGTCAAGATTTGTCAAATATTATACTTACTAACTATGTCTTACTACTATTTTCGTAAAAACTGTTGGTAAATTAAATTAAATTAATATTCTCTCAGTAGTACAATTTATTTATACCTATTTTAAAATCTAGAGAGTTGAACATTACATTTTTAAGCTATTTTACGACCCGTGTGTTTTCCAAAAAAAACATCGTAAATACATACACACGTCATTGATAAACCAAAAGCTTGTTCGACAAGCTCAGAATATTTAAAACAAAAAACAAAAATAACTATTTGATAAATTTTAAATTTCAAAGTTTTGATGATTCATAGTAGCTTATTGATACTGTGTTAAATTAACGATAATCATTTTAAAACAATGATATACTTTTTTGATACTTTGTTGCACCACATTCTTCAAATGTTATTGTTTTAAGAATCAACAAAATATTTAAACCATGATAAATTATTAAAACCTCATAATTATTTCCAATATTTTTTGATTGGTTTTCACAGTTATAGATAATAATACTGAATATTTTTCATATTTGAATTTGACCTCAAAATGTGCTAACTATAAATATATTTTCATACAAGAAACCGATATCAATGTTAAAGATTAAAGTTTATTTCTTTTTTCGGTCCTAAAAGTGTCATGAGATGCAACAAAAAAATAATAACCTCATTGTAAAACTAATACATTCCTTGCTCCACTCAGAATCACAAATGAAAAACCACACATACACATACAAATTGTGAAACCAATAGGTACATTCCATTCTTCTCTCAGGATAAAAAAAGTATCTAAAAAATGAAAAGAAATTTACTGAAATAGTTGTGACCTTAATTAATCGTATAAATTACAAATTTGAAACTAATCTGGAACTATTTTGCATCAGAGTTATTAAATAATATATTTTTATCTTCTAAACTAAATTTTAAAAACATATAAATAACTTATGTATTTCTTAATCGTACATAAAATATTGTATAAATGTCAACTTTTTTTAATAATATTTTAAAAACGAAATTAAAAGTTAGGTAAATTTAATGAATATAGTATTACATTATTATACTTTTGTTAAAATGTATGTACTAAGAAAATTAATGGTATTTTAGAAAACCTAATTAAGAAATATAACATCGTTTTAAAAAAACTTTTTTGAGATTATATTGTATAATTGTTGGTGATAAATCGTACTTATAATCTGATAATACATGGTCCAAATGTGCATTAAATTTAATGCATAGTGTAAATTAGTAAAGTTTCAATTGTTTTTCACCTAAAAATAATTAATTGTACAAAGAAAATAATACAATAAGTTTTTTTTTTATTTCTATAAAAATCTATTACTTTCTTATACTAATGTGAACCACCTATGTATTATATTCATACAATTTTACATTATTTTTATTATATTTTATTAGCCCTTTACAAACATTTTTTATTTATATATACCGTTACACATTTTAACGTATTTCCATAGATTTTTTTGTTCTAAGTATAATTTTCGTACACAAAAAAAAAAATTGAAGTCGTTATAGTATATAAATTAACCCTGTGCTTAAAAATGTATCATGATTTATTCTCTATACTATATGTTATTTCTTTATATTTTTCAGAAAATAATACTATATATTATAGACTGAATTTATTACTCAGCATATAATTTTTTTGTAAAATTGTATGATTTATATTTACACAATTTTTTTTTGTATTATAGATAATATATCAATTTTTATTACCTACTTTTGTTTAATTTATAGATACTTAAAATTGTAATTCTACCTTATTTAGGTTAATTTTTAATACATATACGTATAATACAAATTATTGTTAGTAAATATAATTACTTATAAATTTAATACCTACAAGGCTTCTCACGAGTTTTTGAATCGTAGTTAATTTTGTTTTTAATATGTTTCATAACTTTAAAAAATATTATTGTAATAGCTAAGACCTGAATATTTTATTCAAAGTTAAATATAAGTTACTGAACCCTAAGAACCTAAAAATAAAAAAATAAGTACATATTTCTTTTTGTGTTAACATTTTTAAGTTCAAATTTTAATTAAAAACAACGATTTTAGTTGTATTATTGTAATTCAACAAAATATTATTATAGGGATTTAATATTTTTTTTCCTGAGTTTATATAATTTACTATACATAGTAAAATTTTAAAAATGTACAGAATTGTTTTAGGTTATTTTACGATGAATCTATTTGTATCTTTATATTTAGGCTATTTAGGGTTAGTCTTCATTAACTTACATTTTGATAATAACTAGTAGTATCATAATATGAAATACATAATAATATTATAAAAATGACTTTAATGTAATGGGTATATGATTTTTGTTTTTGGAAAAAAAATCATTTTTTTTTTTTACTCATTCTTTGATGTTATTTAGATTACTTAATATAATTTATACTATATTGATTCTTAATAATATTATTTATTGCTAGATGGAGTATATTAAGTTATACATATATATATTTATGTTTATATAGATTATATATATTAAATTATATGGACTGAGGTTAATGAGAAAAGAGTTGGGGAAATGTAAGTATCCAATTTAGTTCTTAATTATAAATGTCATTACAACACAATATACTTTTAAGATTATTGTAAGTGTTTATCATTTGGCATATTGTATTACTTTCGGTCAGTAAAGTTATTCATCACTATAATTCGTAATTATCTGTATTTGTGTAGCGTAATTGAATACAGGTGATTAATGAGAGTGTTGTAGTCTGCTGATATTTCCATAATTACGTCTGTGCTATATGTGTGTTATTGCTGTTTTTTTTTCTATTATAACCTTCAATCTTACTTGCAACCAAACTATTATCATACGCTTATCTTAGTAATTTGAGTTTAATAGTTATAGTTTATTTTATTTTACTATTATTGGGGTAAAGATGTTTTATAGCTGCGTCATTCAATCACAGAAATTTATTTACAACATTCTTTATATTTATGGCACCTATTCATTTAAAATTATTGATTTTTGTGGTTCTTACTTGTAATAAAAACAAAAACCGCTTTATTGATCTGTTTATGATTCTGAATATATGAATATTATTTAATTGTAGGTTCGTGCATATACCAAATGTATAATTAATACACACTTTAGTACCAGTTATATGTGTTTTTAATTATATTATTTTGGTCTGTAATAAATTCTAAATTTAATTTTCATGACAGTATAAGGGAAAATTCTTTATTATTTCAATTAAATCAAATTATTTTTGTTTGAAAAAAACAATTTTTTTTATAGGGATTCCATTCATATTTTCTTTGATATTAAAAGATTTTTTACTAAAAGATTTTCATTCTAAATTTCTTTTATGTTTTCCATCTTCAACTCTTCATGGAATTGGACTCCACAAATACCTCACTTCAGACAATTTTTAAGTAATAATAATTTGTTTTTGATTAGGTAACTGCCACTCGCCATGAAATAAATGACTACTTAAGTAATCATTATGTATTAACTATTATCTATCTGTAGGCATTGTTTAAACACAACAGTTCTGTCAGGTTAACAATTTAAATCACTCCTTGCCTTTATTTCGATGTCAGTCAATTATATGAGTTCACTATGTTACAAGGATCATCTCGTATCTCCATCCCTATTATATAAATCTATTGTTTGTACTAAATATGATAGTGATTATTTCATTCTGTACTTCTGCATATAGCGCCGTTTGGATAATACTTAACTTTTACCGAGTAGTATATTAAAGATCCAAACCCCCTTAAAAGGCACTATACATTGTTTACTTTCGTCTTACTCACCACTTATTTATATTGTATTTTAAAAATTACAGCTTATTTTTTTAAATTTGATGATTACTATCATGAATAATTTCTTTATTTTCCTAATGTTCTCGAATCGTAAACTTAAACAATTTTATTATTTTTAAATCTAAATTAATCTAATATGCTCTTTTTTATGTCTATTAATATTACCTAATAATTTCAATAAAACAATTTCATCACGCTTTATCGACTTACTTAAATTGCATTCATTTTCTTAAACTTCATATAAAATATACCTAGAGTTATAGAATTTATTTTAATTATTTTGAAGTAAATGAAAAGTTTTCAAAGATTTTAATTTTAGTTATGGTAAATTAAAAGCTACATTGTTCTTGTCTGTTTGATTATACACGATTATCATTTAAGTTTTAATTATATTCGAATTCTCTATTACTACGAATTTCACGGTAAAATAGAGGTACGAATTAAAGTTTTTTTTCATACAATAAAAACCTATAGTACCAATACTCGATAATTTATTTAATATAGCATTATTACTGAAATTCAAATAGTAAATATTTTACACTAGATTTTCAAGTGTGGATGACAACATTTTAAAACCACTATAGCCCCGAGGATGTTATCTAACGGTATTTTTGGACAAACGTTATTAAAAATGTGAGTGAATTTCTTCATTGACCACATGATCAAGTTCATATTTATTTATAAGCACAATAGACGACAATGAATTTGTATCCATGCCGTGCTTTTTGCTCGCAAAACACAAGTCATACCAAATCGATAAAATTACTGACCTAATGATCGGCAGTCGAACATGACTTTGCAGAAATAGAAATAACTCGTCGCCGACTTAAATATTTGTTCAATTAAAGAAATAAAACCTCATATTATAGCCCGCATTGAACTCCAATTATTTAAAGCATAAAAAAAACGACTCAAACAAAACTCGCATTAAGAGAAACAATATTGATACTATCTTAATACATATTTATTTGTTCCAAACGAAAATATTTAAATAAGAGAGCCTTATTATAAGGGCAGAAGCATTTATTTTTTCATTGTTACGTTTTTAATAAAAATAATCTCTGACGTCGTCTATTTAATATTTATTACGCAGAATTATTATGTATGTAAAATAAGTATTTGTGTAAAGTGTACATCGACACTGGAACCTTGATTATATTATTTATAATTACTATTTTTTCCTTTTAATACAAAACAGTAACATTTTAAGAAAACGTCGTCACAGGTCCATGAATTGTTTATCAAAAAGCGTTTTACTTAGATAAGACAGATACATTAATCTCACCTCTCATATATTAAAATGAGTAATGGATGTGTACCTATTTTACGTGAAAACTAATATAACATTTATTTAATAATCTAGCCATTGTCTAAAATTAAGAATTTAGTTGAACTTATGTTTGAATTAACACCAATACGAGTATGAAGAAAATTTAATACGAGATAATGTCAAACTATGACATTTAATTTCCCAATAACGATCGAAACAAATCGATTTAAATTCGTTTAAATTAAACAAATAATTTCTATGCGTTAAATTTCAACTGCGTACCATACAATAAATCACCAACACGCTATAACATAAATTTAGAAACCGTTGTTAGACCGTCGGCTAGGTAATTAACTTGTTAAATAATTAAAGGTTAGTTACTGAGAGCGAATATGATTTAATCAAAATGCATAAGGCGCTTGTTACAACTGTTATTCGCCTAGATTTAGTGTGCATAATTTGGTAATTAATTAAGGTGTGTTGACAGGTGCGTGTGATCTCCGATAAGGTTTGACGCTATATGTTCAGTTTGGTATTTCAAATATGATAGTCTAACTTTAGACTAGTAATGTGAAAATTACTACTTTAACGGTCTAAAACTACTAATCAAATAGAAATGCATACAAATAGAATACACTTACGATGGCTGTAATAAAAAGCAGTTCATAGTGTTAATATAAATTATTTACGGTATCCAAAATAAATTTAATAATTTAATATCATATACCTATTTAATACTCCAATGATATCCAATATTGATTAAGTATAAGAATTCGATATGTATTTAAACTGAAATTATTTTTATTACTTTGTTATACTCTAGTCATAAATGTAGCGTCCTATATAAAAAAAAAAGTAGATTAAGTCGATCAGACTTTATATACTCATCTTAACTTTTATTTTCTTGGATTTTTCAAATTAATTTTGATTATTGTATATTTTATATTTCAAGATCGATTAGAAGATAGAAACTTATTAACATACACTTTAATACAATTTTCAGCCTTATAAAATACAGTATTAGATCATTTCAAAAAGGATACATAATTGTTATACTTAGTATCAAAGATTAAACGCAGTATAATTAATTAAGTAATTACTTCTTTATATGTTATATATATATATATATATATATATATATGTATACATACATATATATGTATACATACATATATATGTATACATACATAATTTTAGATTTTAAAATAAATATATATTAATATAAAATACCGAACTTACTCGACTTTGCTTCAATGTGTATTATATGGATTTTTGGCCATTATGGGTACTACGGGACGATACAACACGCAATTCTCCGTAGTACACCAAATACATTCAAACCTAACGACTGGGCGTCTTCCGGTGACACCCTCGAAAAGCGATGAAAAATTGAAGTCTTTGTCCGAAATCACATACTGCCATACTGGTAACCCAAAACGTCTCCGTACACTGTAAATCTTGTATATGGAACACATTATGTACCGTCCCTGCACTATGTTTAAACAAATGAATTCTTCTTAGTGGAAAAAACTTTAAACATAGACTTTAGACATTTTTGGTTTTTTTCGGATAACTGAGAAATTATTATTTTTTACCGCTGACAGAAGCACTTAACTATGTAGCAAATTTTATTGATTTCTATTTTTTTAAATGTTCGTGTTTCGCAATATTTGAATATTATTGAATACATTTTATACTGAAAAAGTAAATTTTAAATCTAATCATATATTTGCTTTAATAAAAAATATTTAAGTTGAAGTTAAAAAATAATTATAATAATAATAAATTTATAGTTAAAACGTTTATTGTATCTGAACGTTTAACACAAACAATTGTTTTGAATAAAGTAAATAAAATAAAGTATTGCTCATTATTCTTATATAGTATCGTTGAAAATAAACTAACGAAAATACCCATTTTACAAAGGTTAGGTTTATATACAATATTCATCTATAGATTTAAAATATATGATTGCGAAAATTAATAAAACGTTTCCCATTTTAGTAATGTAGTCGTTTAACTGAATTATTAAAGAAAGTTTTAACTTGAGCAATAACTTATGTTTTAAAGTGTTGTTAATTTTCCGTCAAAAGAAAATCTTTTAAGAATTTATTTTCGTAGCTTTAGTGCGTATAGTTATAAGTAGTAATCATCGAACATTGTGATAACAACTTTACGTAATCAAATAAACCATAATTAAACCAAAATATTTATTACTTTATAGTTTATTGTATACGTATGTAGAAATATTTTTAAATTATTTTATGTATTGATTATTCTTTAATTTTGTATATATATATATGTATTAGAAAAAAAATTAAAAAAACATCAAATAGTTTGTTGTGATAATTACATAGTGCACAAACAAAATTAATAAACATAATTTTATTTTGCTAATCGATTTAAATGTACTTTGTCTAATCATACATTTCAAATAATAATAAGTTATCAGTAGATATATAATATTTAAAAAAGAGACAGTGAATATTGTAGAAATTTAAAAAATAAATCTCAGTGACATATAGTCCCTATTTTATAAATAATATAGGTATTCATGAATAGTTTCAAACTTCAGTACATGCGCTATAAAATGTTATGATTTCATATATCTGATTATACCATATTATTATTTGGTGACAGTCACTCGAATCGCATTCTTGTCAGTCTTTGCTCTTTTAATTTATTTATAATTTATGGAACATATGTATAGTTACATTAACTTAAAAATTATACGACCGTAATCATTAAAGAGAAATAAATGGTGGTGTGTTTAGAACTTAAAATATTTATAAATAAAACATCGACTAACAGTTTATAAAGAACATATATATACATATATAATTTTAATATTATAATATAAATATATAATGCGTATTTTACAAAATGGGACATGGTATTTCCGCATATTATAGAAAAGGAAAAAATACAATAATCAATTCTGTATACTTGTTTACGTAACGATTTTTGTTTAATTTATG
The DNA here is from genome assembly GCA_036289425.1 of Rhopalosiphum nymphaeae. Taxonomy (NCBI): domain Eukaryota; kingdom Metazoa; phylum Arthropoda; class Insecta; order Hemiptera; family Aphididae; genus Rhopalosiphum; species Rhopalosiphum nymphaeae. Next base: position 149,613 of record JAZAQC010000004.1, read on the forward strand.
TGTGTTTAGTATAAATACACTTTGAAGTCCGTTATTAATTTAAAAACGATCGATTAAAAAAAAAAAACTGTGTTCATTGGTCTTTAGTTGGTTCATAATTGCGCTATGATAAGTCCGTACAATATAGAGAGATAGGTGATAGTAACAAAAGCTAAAATTTACCAGTACTTTTTCAAAATAATTGGTAAAACTAAAAAAATACGAGAAAAGTAGAATATTTTTAAAATGTAATTTTTTAAAATATATTTTCATATATATAATGTTTTAATAAAATCGTAATTTAATTCAAATTTAACACATGCATCTCCTACTCAATGGCGATGTCTGCTCAAAAACTATCATATTATAGCAGAGTGACTTGCCCAGATTTTTTTTATTCAGTATTAAAATTAAAATTTGAGTTAGCCTATTGTGTTTATTAAATAAATATATGTGTATGTGTGTGTGTGTGTGTGTGTGTGTGTGTGTGTGTGTGTAAATATTTTTAATAACACTGTCATTATTTTCATAATTAAATAAATAAAGTTTATCAAGTTATTGGATATAAATGAAATATATATTATTGAATAACATGTAAAATAAATATTATTAATATTAATTTCAATAAGTTTAACACGGAAAAGCTTTTTAAAAATGATACTCCGTGTTCTGTACAACGTGGAATTGTACATTGATAGTGAAACGGCGTTTTATTGTCGTGACGTGAATTACTGTAAATAGACTGAATTACTCGTATATTAGGTTTATGCTGACCATGTTTTATTATTCAATGTTCTTATGCCTTATATATGGTTTTTGAAAATATATAGTGATTTATTATAAATTATCATAGTGGTTGTATCTACCTAAGCAGTCAATGCTGATGGTAGTACTGAAATCATCTACCGATACGCATAATGACATTATTTAAAATTACATATAATTATTCGCTTAACCCTCAAGTAAATGGTTGCTTATTACCTAAACCATAGACTTGAACAACGGACTTACTATGCGATTCAGAATGATATTTAGATATTTCTGAAAATTACATCGATCGTACGATATCAGTGGTCATGAAATATATCGTTTTGAGGCACGTCTCTGTGGTGCAAGGTAGTGTCCATTCGTTGCTTTTTAAATGAAACCGCTGGTTTTACCAATATTTTTCGGAAAGAATGGTTAACCACTAATTAAAGATTATAACTAATGGTGTGAAATGAGTCAGTTTTTGGCTGAAAAGATGTGATCTGAGACGTATTGAAACACGTTAAGATCACAGTCTACACTATTTTTATTCTACTCGTATGATTGAAGAGGCTCAAGCCTGTTTCAGTTATGTCGAACAGAGTCTTTAACATTTCAATCACCAGTGTTTATGACATTTACGTTTAAATTAATTGAAGAGTAAAAATTTGTTAGTAGTTATATTTTTTTGGAGCTTTCATATCCAGTTCTGAGCTTGAGTTCACGATCATTAAGTTGTACATGTAACAGTGTATTTGATTGAGTTGATATCGATGTGCCCTTTGTGTGTTAATAATATTATATCAACGTAAGTACTGCAATAGCCGTGCTACCTCGGTTTGTTTATCCAGTGGTTTAACAACAGTGTTGTTATATGTGTGTTACAATTTTCGCAATAAATAAAGACAAAATTCATTGAGAAAAATTGTATCTATTTTTAGTTTATTTGTGAGTTGAATGAGTTCGTGTCATTGTTTTATGTATGCTTTGAATGTTCAAAAAAAAAAAAAAATTGCTATAAAAATTATGTTGTCCATACAGGTTATAAAGAGATACTATGGTTAAAGTGGCAATAATTTAAGTTTGTTTCATATCTTGTGATTTGGAAATTTTACTGATTACCTATGTAAAGAAGTTAATTAAAACTGCTTGATGATAAAACTGCGAGTTTGGTTAGAAATTTTGTTTTTGTCGATGCTCTAAAAGGGTAAGTGATCTTTAGATGCGAATTAAACTGAGTTGCATTTTTTTGTGTATCCAATAATTCGTGTTGTGCTTTAGTAGGGTCTTCTGTAGGATGGATTGTTTCACGACACGACGTATAATGTGTACATACGTTATTTTCGAAAATTGATCTTTAATAGTTTAGAAACAAATTTAGAGTTGGAATGCACCTTTATATTATAATCACATTCCCGTATCCAATAACCAAAGATTGTTGATGAGATGAATTATCGGTTTTGATCGATGAAAACGGTTGGTATCGTTTTCCTGTCACGATTATATTACATGCAATGTTTAGTGTTGTTTTGACTTGTCACTCTATCATCTTCATACTAAATCATGCCGACGTCTAGTAGTGTTATTTTCCGGAGGTGTGGTTGATTGTTCGAAGCTAGACGGCAGTGTTAGTGGTTGCCGACCTTCTGCCAAAATAAGGTTATTCTGCGGCGGTTGGAGCAGTTATTAGCCATGTAATGTACTAATGTTACCGTATTGCGTTTTCGTGGTTCCGAAAAGAACAGTTTTCATTTTTGTGTTTGGGCGTGTCATTATAAGCAAAACATTTGAAAGCTTAATGCATATTAATGAAACTCGCAAACGTTCGACTAAAACTATCTAGTCAATAATAGTCTATGATAATACTGTAAATAAAATAAAAACATCATACAACACAATAGTAAAATATTATAACTAATAGGTACACAATATTTGTATTGTCACAGTGTCGAAAAAACCTAATGCAATGTTAAGAACACTAATTAAAATATTAAATTACTGGTGTATTATTTATCAATATTATAATATTATGTTAGTGATTATTTGAAAACGGAATTAATCGTTTTATAAAAATGATTATACATTTGCATTGCTATTCCAGTGAAAGTTTTTGTATATTATAAAACTAAATTCATAGATTATAGACTTCGCCAATATTTCACGCTAGAATTTCGTGTATTCTATAATTTTGATCTCATTCAACACTAGGTTTGACAAATACGTATATTTAATCAAATAATAACTATACTTTCATTTCAATTATTTATCCTCCTTAGATTAATGTAGGTATATATTAGTTAGAAACATTATTCATTTTTAGGTCGTTTTTTTAATTAAGTTGATTTGTTGTAAAAATTAACCCAATAAAATACATAATTGATAATCGAGGTAATTCATAACTAATAAATGAGTTAGCATGGTTTAATTATAATTCTGCGATTAGTCCTTCGCCTCAAAGAATATAATTTATCAATAAAAATGTATTTTTTGGATTTATTGTTCATACAATTTAAGCTATTGTATAAATTACGATGTTTATATGACATGTTTGCCATTATTTCAACACACATTATTATTGAACGGTCGCTATTAAGCTAAACTAGGATTTAATTCAAAATAAATTCTATATTTATTAAGCTAATACACAGTATATTGGTTTTATACAAACTGCCTCAGTAAATTAAACTGATACAAATCAAAAGTAATTTGTTTTACAATAAAGTTAATATTACCATATTAAAGGCCATACAATAATGCTCAATATATTTTGATAATTGTTTGATTAATCAGTCGTAGTTTGTTAATTTTAAAAATTCCCAAAAAATCAAATAAATTATGATAATCCAATATATAAATAAAATCCAATACGTGATTCAATATTGAATTATACAATTTAAATAATATCTACGAATTTATAGATTTTATCTCATACTGGACTATACTTGTATAACTGAATCCAATACCTATACCCCAAATCGCAAAATAAATTATTGTTTTGAGGTTACAAATAGTTTTCTTCAGCCTTTGAGGTTAAACAATAATTAATAACCTAATTAAGCTTAAATCTCTCTGTAAATATTTCCTGAATTTAAATTTAATATTAACAATTATTGTAAGATTATATATAAAAATATATATATGATCATTGTTTATTAAGGGTTTTTCCATAGTCAATTTTTATAAAAATATAAATTTTTGCCATTATTTTCAATAAACTGTTTTTTTTTTCATCTAACGACAGCTGCTAATTATTTTATGTCTTTGGTGCACAACGTTACAAAATGTTTTTTTTACAAATGTTGTGTATGGCACTTTATATTAAAAACACTAGAATTTTCAAAATGTTGTTCTAAAATTCTCAACTATCAATTACTATTAAATATGAATATAGTCTTAATGTATTTAAATCTACTGTCCGTTAAATACCCGTTATTGAATTATAGAATATATATTTCTAACATCGATTAGAAATAATAGTTATATTTATAATCGATTAAAAATGTTTTGTTCTCAGCAAACTAAATTACTTTAGACTGAACTTTCTATCTAAAACATAAATTTTAAGTCTGGAATTACTGAATTTCAAATCTGTATCAAATATTTGTAAGTTTAAAATTAAATTATATAGTTTAATATTTACGATAATTTGTATACTTAGGTCCCAAAATTGTTTTTGATTTCTACAAATTATGTATTATTTAGTGACATTAATTTAATAAATACTATAAAATTAATTTGTTCTCCCAACAACAAAAACTCATATTTGTATATCAACAAATGTAGGCGAATATTAAGAACATAATATAAACATTGTTCACTTATTAGTTGTCAATAGATAGAAAAATATTTGTCACTTTACATCAGAGTTATGTAGGTAATTATTTAATTATAGTTATCATGTATTTTATATATAAGTAAATATACGTTAATTAATTTATGATGTATTATAAAATTAAAACAGAATTTGTTTAAATTAATTAATTAAAACAAGTCCCAGTATTTAATCATTTTCAAAATTCGTATTTTCTAATTCTCTAAAATATTATGCAATTATACTATTATTAGGTGTCTGTCAATCTATGGGTTATAAGATTTTTAATGGTGTCAGCTGTAAAAATTAATTAACAATTTCAAATCGACACAACGGTTCTATCATTTTAGACGTATTAAATAATAGTATTGAATAGTAATAAATTAATATCTAAATTTGTAATATCCATGGAGTGAAATATCTCTATTGACTTAGTAACTTATAGTTTACTGCAGTGTTACTCTTTAATGCATATCTCAGTGAACGCCCACCAATTGCTTTATATAATATGGCACTTAGACGCATAATGTTAAACGATATATTATATTTTTTTTTTTTTTCTAAATTCCAATTACTTATAAATATTATTTACTTGTTCAATGTAATTTAATTTTAAAAATATGTTTTTATCAGAATAGTTTTTTTTTTTTTTATTTATTTTTACGCGCTAAATGTAAGCAATAAATATTAATATTTAAGTAGCTCATTAACTCCATTATAAAACGCATTCGGTATTGAAATTCGCAGAATGTAGATTTAGGATCTATTCAATTTTGATAAAATCTAACGAAAAAAATTTCCAATATTTTAGAGAATCCATCTTATTAAATTAAAATCGTACTTTATACCAATATTAATTTATATACAATATAATATCACAATGTTGAATATATCTAGAAAAATCATTGTAACTAACATCAGTCATAAAAACAAAGCCGTCATTGGCTTATATCGAATATATCGTTTGTAACTTTGGCAGTATCAGTATTTCAGTATTATACGAACAAGCTTTAGTAGTGTCTAAAGTAAATTAGATAAATTAATCTACATACCTTATCGTCCTTATCTAGATAAATTAATAATCAGGCCAATAATGCTTGACTACTTTCCTCCACTTTGGATTTTTCTCCAATAAATAAAATAATAAAATCGTCATTCGTTTTCAGAATGTTAAATTAAAAATAAAAGAACAAATACAATTTTTCAAGTATAATTATAATATAATAATACATCGTACGCGCCGAACTTAGTGGGTGGCTAAAAAGTGAATGAATATAACAAAAATGTACGTAAGTCGACAAAGATGCATCAATCAATAAATAAAATAATAATAAAAAATTAGATAATAATAAGTTGTTGGTGATAACACAACCAGAAAATAATGTAAATATAAAATATAAAATATGGTAAAATCACTACAGTATATAATATTATATGTTTTATAACTATAGGAAATTTCACCAACAAATGAAGACCTGTTTAAAGAAAATAAAAACTAGACATAATATGAATAATTATTTTACTTTTTGTGTAATTACATACCTAGAAATTGAGCGATCAGAATTTAATCAACAGATACGTGCAAAATAATCCTAGCCATACTCTATCTTTATAATACGGAACGCAACACTACACCACTGTCTAAAATATTGGAGTAAAATAGACATAATTTTAGTCAAAAATAATGTGGAGGAAAATGAAAACCAACTTTTTTTTTTTTTTGAGGAAAACGGTATTTCGTTTTTTGAGGAAAATTTGGGCCAAATAATTTTATCTTTATATTATCTTTGTAAATTAAAAAATTTGTTAGTGGCTAACTGTCATTTAAGTTAACAATTTTAGCCACGAATTATAATTTTAGTTCCTAAATTTATATAAGTATCGTTAGTATCGATATTTCCTAAGCAGCAAAAAAATATGATAATATAAATTATGTTTTTTTAAGAATAATATATAAAAAAATACCTAATTTATATCTAGATATATTAATTTTTTCCCTTATCTATTTATGTCTACATAACTTTTGAACTCAGATATATTATTTATCATCTGATAAAGAAAAAAAATCTAAGCAAAACACTTACATCAAACTCTGATATAATGAAAACTCGACTATCGGGTTTACTGTTTAATATTAAGGAAACGTTAACATAAATATAAAATAATACTTTTCATTCCCATTAATCAGTTATAACTCAACGAAATTTTCCCCTCTGTTACAGTGGTTAATATCAATACTTGCAAGTCAATCAGTATAATGATTTATAAAAATAAAAAAAATACGGGAAAACACCTTTTCCCCTCTACGCATATTGTCATCAGATAGTGTTTGTGTTGTTATTACGTTTGAATACACTGAATATTACTAAACTTGAATAACATTTATGAACGGATTTTGGTTAAAATAACAGTCGATCATTTCGTTTTTTTGTCATTAGTAGACAGAAGTATTCCCTCAGACTAACAAAAAATACTAAAGATCCGTCAGATAATCTTCTAAAAGTACTATTTACATTAAACTTGCTTTCCTAAGTATTATTCTAAATCATTATTCCACCTATTATTATAATTTGTTATAACAAATCTGAGAAAAATAATTAATGATTAATAACTTTAATAGCAGATCTACCTTTACGATTAGTTTACTTGAAACACAAAAAAGACACACTCAAAAATACTATTTGCATTTAGCAAACAACAATAATTTGTATAAAATTACACTTTTATTGTTTTTTTATATATTTATATTAGTATCATAAATATTTTTGAATATTATACACAATGTACAAGATAATTTCTACGGATTGATGCCATTTTATTTTCCAGAAAACACAAAAGCTGTTATTTCTTAAACATAAATTCAATTAGACAAAATTAAAGATTTTCTGACACTCACATTTATTAGTTAATTTTATCAAGGTAAAACATTATTAAAACATTGCGTTTTACTAGATAGTTTCTCCGCTGTCATAGAAAAATAATAAAACATTTATATGTTTTTGGAGTACGTTTTTTTTTATTTTGGTTACTACAGTAACGTAATTATTTTATTAATCGGTTGCTAGAAGCAACTTACATATTGTAACGTAAAATTATAACGTTTTAGTGTTATAAAATCCAAATCGAGCAAGTTAGTGATATTTTTTAACTAAGTTAAATTAAGTTGATGGAAATAAAGACCACACGATTTGTGTCATTGGCAATTGACTGATTATAAATATTTTTATTAATATTAACGATTTAAATATATATGAGCAAACCCAATATTGGTTTTAATTTGAAAATAATAATAATTTACCATATTATCGTTTTTAATCATTGTCATACAACATAAATATTTTTTTAATTTATTCTTCGAGAATTGAGCATAATAATAATGTATTATAGAGAAGTTCTATATTATATAGAAGATAGATAGTTATATTAGTGTTTATTCTTATATAAGTATGCATTATTAATATTTTTTTAAATATGTATGTATTTTGTATACCTTATATATTATTAAAATTAGTTAATTTTATTAAACAATTCTGGCTCAGAAATTTAATTTTTTTTTTTCTTTTTATAGTACCTATACTAGTATCATGCAATATGCATATGTATTATAATAACAATTGTATTACTTTTATTCATTATTATATTATTATTTATTAATATATATAAACAAAACTTGAATTTAACATAAATTAACTCGTTGATGGTTATTTGTTAAGTTAATATCAATACAAATAAATTAAATTAAAAGCTAAGTTAATAAAACAAAATTTTAAAATGTTAAATCAAAAAGTTAATATTAACTTACTTTAACATTTTTAATCGTGTATACCGAATCTTGATAAAATCGATCAATACTATATCAATGTTTGAAATTTATGACAGTTGATTTAATTTAGTAGTACAAAATAAAAGCTACAAAAAAAAAATAAGAAAAATGTAATGTTTTATTATGTTTTTTTATCAATTAATACAATTAATTTAATGGTTCACATTGTGATTGATTGTTTATGTTAAAATATGTTATACAAATAAAATACTGCTATTTTCATAAGAAATACAACTTTCAAATCAAAAGTGTTAAAATAAAGCTAGTTTAATTAAGTTAAAGGTAAAATTAATTATGGCGTTTCAGCTATTGATATAAACGGTAAATCTCAGTTTATTTAAATGTTCATTACTAGTCTTGTACGAATGCGCTAACTCTACTATGTAAGTATAATTTCAAATTTGTAATAAAATATATTTTTGAGAAAATAAAATCTATATTATATTGAATTATAAATACAAGTCAATATTAATATACAACACGTAAAACAATATTTTTTCAATTATTACTTTATTATTATTTTAAGGCATGTACAGATGTTTCTGAATATCATTATTTTTAATTTTTAATCAATTTTATAAATTTACAAATCAAAATTTATTTTCTTTTCTATAAATTTAAAAATAAAATACTAACATCTAATCATATAAGTATATAACTAAACATAATATGTACAGTACCTAGCTTACATAGGAAATGTTGTGGGTCGACTTATGATTACTTAACAAAAGTTGTGGTCACAAAGGGATCAGTATGAGACCTCAGAAATGTCTTCTTCTATTACATTAAATTTCCCAAAATTATGATTAAGTATAAGTGCTTTTAAAACATGTTTATTATATTATTTTAAATACGTCATATTTTAACATAATATACTGATGTACTTACCAATATATTTTTCTTATCCTATGTGGACCATTGATATTTGTATTCCTAAATCGCTGCACTACACATAATCATAAATACGATACTTGATAATTACATAGTTTTCTATTTGTCAATTAAACTTTTGACACAAATTATACATGATAATCATTCAATTAAAAATTTAGAATGAACTTCACTATAGAGTAAATCATTACAATGGATATTTTAAATTATTCTCAAAAAATTAAAAAATAGTCAATATTTAAATATTTAAAATTAAATTCCATTGGGTATATTTATTTATTAATACATAAAATAAGGACTAATCAGCTATAAATGACATAAAGGATGACAGTACTGATTTTAAAACTGAGTATTTTATGCACACCAGAGCCCTTCATACTGTATCTGTGGAAATAGTACATGGCTTCTGTAGCTTAGTGACTTGATGTTGTTGTTATAACCGATGTATCATATAAACCAAAACTAAGTGTTCTTGCTACACTGCAACTTTACGTGTCTTCCTTTATTCCATTTAGATACTCTTAAAGTGTGAGTTTCTAAATGTATTCAGATAACAGCTTTTATGTGGTTAGTAAAATATTGATATAATTTTCAAACAATGCTTTGCAATGAGTTTTTACGTTAATGCACCGGAACGCAATTCCATCCATTTAACAAACTGTATATTTAATAGTATCTTATAAAAAAAAAAATATTGCATAATATTTTTGTTTATAATCAGGTATTTTTTAGGTTTTTTTTTACAGCTAAACTATTTATATTTTTTTTTGTTATCCACATCATCCACGTTTGATCTACTCGTTGTTTTCGCTTCTAGTTCTGATGAATTATCTTGACTGTACAGACAGAATATAGTAAATTATTTGTAAATATTGTTAGTACTTAAAAAACACATTTGTTAACGTATTAGTTTGTATTATCAATGTTCTATTATCGTATTACAAAGACTAAAAAAAAATCGCATTTTACATATGCTCATCTGAAGTACATCGAAAGATCGTCTTGTCAACTTATCATTTTTCAATAATTAAATACCTTACTGGTTATAGGATATTATATAAGAATTTTTTTGTTGAAAGCTATTTTGAAATATCACGTTACTTGAATTGAGTAAAAAAATATATCAATGGATAACCTTGGAACTTGGTAATTTATTTGTTTGCTTTTCATTGCACAATGGTGTCCAATACTAAAGTAACGTTATATGATCATTCAGCTCTTAATAGTAGATCGTTTTTACTGATACAGATCACTATTTTTTTACGATTATAACGATTATATATGGTTATTCTTCCAGTATTTTTAATATAATAAATTAAACGGCTTAATGCATAAACAAAATAGGTACATTACTCTGTTAAAGAACCACATTATATACTAGATAGTATTATGTTCAATTAATATGCATTGTAACTTTCGTACCTATATAACATGTTTTCGGTCTCGCTTTACGTTTCAATGTCTTAGTTTTAAATTAATATTTTAAATTATGAGATTTATTGGTTTCACAATAATTTGTTAATTGCTTATAATATTTCGTATGTGTGTCTGTCATTAATAAAAATAATCTTGTCTTCAACTTTTAGGGTAGTTTATAGTATAGAGATATACAATTAGATGTATTTGATACCTAATGTACCACCTAGACATACAATACTTTTAAACGAAAACTTAACAATAATTTTAAAAAAAAATTAAATAAATAGTAATATTTGCGACGCACAAGTTTTTTACAAAATTAATTATTTTTTTTTTTCGTAAAAAATGAATAATCCGTGACACTTGACATTTTTGATAAATATTTATGTTGGCATTTTGTATACATGATATAATTTATAATCTATATTTTCAACAATATTAATAGACATTTCATATTTTTATTTTTATTTTGTATATTTTAATGTATGATGATTTATCTGTAAATCAATAAACTGAAAAATGTAACACAAGATTTTCACCAGTTTGTTCTTACAGTGATTAAAATATACATATCAATAAAACATAGTCATAATTTTTTTTTTATAAACGTTTTAAGTTAAAACATTAAAGTAATTAAATATTCAGTCATGAAATAATGATTTTTACTTTTTTTTTGCAATTAAAAAAATTATAAAGTGTTGAAACTTGAAACATTTGACTATTACTTACATTATAATTTTCTATACTCAATGACAATCTTAAAATAATTAGACTAATTGTTAGCTACATAGATCCACTGTTTACAATATAATACTTATTTTATATTAATGTTGATAAGACAAGTATCTCATTCAAAAACCTATAAGGTAATACAACATTTATTTTTATATAATATTTTTTTTTTCGTTTTGGAACTTATGACGCCACGGGACCGGCTTCCGCATTACTTCCACGACGCCACCATCGTTTATTATGCAATAATAATTAATAATATATGCACATACATGGGCTATTCTCTAGAGACCGCAAAAATTAGTGTTTTATGTTTGAACGCTACTCGAGGAGAGACCACCGCACCGTTACATTCATATTTCAAACATTATGGTTTAAGACCTGGTGTCGTCTTCTTTGTCATTGTCTTCACGAGCCGGCGTTTTGCCGTCTGCCTTGTTCTGTGTTAAATTTAAATCATGTTACTCATCCCTTGCTCTGATGCCATATAAGTAGAGATGAAACGTGGAGTTTTCCACTAAAATTCGGTAAGTTAGTAAAATTTGTAAAAAAAAAAAAAAATAATAATGTATTACGATGTTTTAATAAAAGATATTATGTAAGAATAAATAAAATATATAAACATTTATTTTTAAAATGAAGAAATAAATACCGATAATATCTATAACATTTATTCGTGCTTGTTTTATACAGTCACCGTCAATGTTTACCTTTAAATTAATGTACCTATTTTAGTCATACAGATTACAAGCTAAAATACGATGTCTGCACTTATAGTCGTATAGACTACCCTGCATGGCTACCTAAATAAAAGTCATTACGCTTGTAAAAGCATTTAAAATTAGTCACTCGATTGTTGTCAATAGTAAAAAAAAAAAAAAAAGAATAGTGGATAAATTTATCGAGCTCACATCATTATAAGGTATGAAAAACAGGTGATCGGTGGAACTTCTAATGAAGTTTCATTGATTCGATGACATCGTCAGTTCTTTATTAGCTGTAGTTAATCTAAGCTACGTCTTCAATTTTACAGCACACATATCTTATTTATTTTACTTTTATATTCAATATCCACGAATATTCATCTAGCACATCGTGTCCGTTTAGTAAATGCTAAAATAGTTCGGAAAATCTGTAAGGATAATATAAGAGGTAAGAATCGCCTTTCAACATTTTTATAGCAATTTTAAAATACTTGGACAAAATGTTTGATAGTTATTTGATGTTAATTTTTAACGAAATTTGATATTTACAAAAAATGACGAAACCTTATCAATGGTAAGTAACACTTAAAATATATTATACAAAAGAGTGACTTCTCTTGTCTTTTTTAACGATTACGGCTTAAATCTGTCATGTCAATCTATTTATTCTGGAAAAAATGTTCTATGATATAATCCTTGACTGTTAACTGAAGTCTTAACCCTAAATAATGTCTTGTGACATCTTGAAGAGTGAAAAGTATATTTTAGTTTTTACAAGCAAGCTATATTTTCTTCAAAAAAAAATTTTCATAAGAATTGAATAATATTATGTACCTTTTGTCTTATGATTGAAAATATAATAACATTTAGATTGATGATTTGAATTTAAATCGATGTGATATAGTTATGAATAATCATACAAAGATGCAAGACAATATAGTCAAATTTTATCGTGATGGTAAACTGGTATATTTAAAAATGAAATTAAACTCTGAATAAATTATTATACAGAATTTCTTCGGGTTATTTATTATACAAATATTATTGTAAGTCAAACAGTAGACTATAGCACGCTAAAATGCTTTCTAAAAATAAATGAGTTTTATTTTATTCTCAATTAGTGTAAATTCTGACATTTTAATTGGAACGTAAATTAAAATGTCCACAATCAAGAAAGGTTAAAATAGTAATACATATTTACTAAGTAATTCATTTTTTTGTAGGTAAATTATTGTTATAATTTTTGTAGTAAAAATAAAAAATATATAAACAATTTTATGTTAATTTTTGACAACACGTTTTTTCTGGTCAATAATAAAATTAAATAAAAATATTATCTCATCTTTCAGTATTAGTTAATAGTTTATGTCATAAATAAGTTAAAATCATAAGCTTTATGATAAAATTATTGTGTTTAATACAACCTAGATTACGGTGACATAACAATACCACATGCTTAGTTACTTATAATCAATGACAGTTAGTTGTCAAACCTATAAACATACATCAAGCTATTATTATATTATTATGTTGTTTATAGTCCCAACAATTGATCTTTTGTAATGGAAAGACCTTTTACATTTATACCAGTAATAGTAATAGAATTTAATGATAATAACATTATCATTATTATATTTTCTATATATTATAAGAAGCGTACTAATAAATAAAATACAAATTAATACACAAAGCTCGTAATAATAATCAGCCATATTGCAAGTTACTAATTTTTTTTTTTTTTTTTTTGAGGAAAATAACGGTTCAAATACAATCATATAGTAAATTATAATACTAACACCACATTATTTAAAAATATATTTTAATTTTAAAAATCATTCCCAAATACTATCCTTATGATACAAATATATCGACTCAATCATAACTATATTAATTCCTGGTCTCTTAAACTGGGTTTTTCGATACTTTCATATTTATCAAACATATATTTATGAAAGCCGGTTCGGTGTATTGGAAATTATTTTCAAAGTAACCCATTTCGTAAACATCTCAAGATTTGTAGAAATTGTTTTTCTTCGTCAATGTCAATTTCCATCGACTCGTAGTCGCTCGAGATTATAAGTTTTCTTTGCTATTTCTGTTTTCAAATAATTTTTATCTCAAAGAGCATATGTACCTATTTTAATAGGTAAATCTTTGTACACTTCATAATCTGTCATTGCGGATAATCAGTTTAATTCCTACGGTTGAAAGTTTTTTGGAGACAGGAGCCCCAAGTGTGTTCATGTTTTGTTAAAGGATTCCGTTTACGTTGGTAAAGTTGCCAGACAACTTTGAACCGGAGTACAGTTATATGGGCTTTCATCTGGGCTAGTGGCACTACATCAAGCTATTTAGACGATGAGAGCGCGAAGGAAAAATTTTTATCTATATAGTGTATCACAAAGTTTTTAACTCCCGTCATCACGTCATAATATATACTAGAAAAATACGCGGTACGCATAATAAACAAAAATGTTTTCTCGTTATTTTATACTAGACTAACGTTAGTGCAAAATATTTTCACATGAATAATAAGAAAATAATGCTTTCAAATTCTAAATATAAGTATATAATATCATAATAATATATGATAGGTAGACATCTCTGTATATATAAACGCGTGTTTTTATACTATGAAATTCAAGAAAACTGAACAGGTAAATAAAGTGTTATACGTTATATTATATTTTATTGTTTTTTATTCAATATATGATGTTATGCTGATGTATATTTATTTAATAGTGATTCGATTCCTTACATTTTCTATACATCGATATTTGTCATGTACTTCATTGTATTCATATAAAGGAAAAATGTTTATCGTGGATTACTTATTATTTTATCGTAACGTTTTAGTCTTTAAAAAAATGTATCAAATAATATCGAAACAATAATTAGTCGATCATTATAACTATAATAACTTTTGAAATCGTAAAATGGAAGTTGCGTCACGAAATATTGTTTAATGTTTAATATAATGTATAAAATCGTTTAGAATTGAACATCGAAAACAAAAGTTATCATTGAAAAAATATAATATATAAATATTTACTAAAAATATGTGATTACAAGTTAGTTGAAACGTATAATTGCTGGTCTTTTTCGATATTAATCACAATTGTTTCTATTTCAGGTCTATAACATGGTAGGATATATATGAGGATAAATAATAATAATATTCAAAATGACTAATATTACTAATATATTATTGTACATTTCCTATCGTTTGCTAATGGACGTTAACGTTTGCTCTTGATGTTTATTTTCTAAACTATTGAACGCCCACGCGCAAATACATTAATATGTTTGCGTGACTGTTGTTCTATTTTACCCTCCCCTAAATTTGATTTTCCTACAAGATCATTCTTGTCGATTTAAATTTAACTCTGTCGATGACAGCCAACAGTGACGTTTTACTGTTTTTAAATCAATTCACAAATTTGCGATTGTCCATTAGTAATAATTATACATCCCTTGAACACTATAACAAGCACCTACAATTATTGCATATACATTCGAAATGTATAATGTTTATTAATGTTCACTATTATATTGCTGCTGTTGTTACTACATTTTTGTATAAGCCGTGCCCATACTAGCCATCGAAAGATTACAAGTGTTCTATTTTCCTCCATCGCCAAGTAATAATAATTTTACTATAACTACACAACAACTGATAAATGATTGACTTATAAGTATTGAGAACATACATTTTTAAGCTTACTGTAATGGCAATATTGTGAAAGTTAATACATTATGAGGAACTTATAAACGTTGGTGGGATATAATTTAATACCATTTTGTTTTTATTAAGTAAAAATATACACACGGCATGTAGTTTAATAAACCTTAATAATAATATTACAATAAACATTTAATATTATATCTCTTTACTATAGTAAATTAAAAGTGGGTCTTACACTTAGCGTTATTAGTTCGTATTTACAATATTTACCAATTTTTAGAGTTTATCTAGGTTAATCATAAAATAAATACACCAATGTTATTTTTACATAATAGTATGGCCTGTTTAATATGGCTATCGTATAATTTTATATTTTATATATTTATGTAAAATGTATTAATGCCTTTTTTTTAATACAATTTCTAGAAACATAATTAAAAAAATATAATTAAAGTGAGCCTGCATAATGACATTATGTAAAATATGCTAATTCGTGAAATATATATGTAATAAAAATAAAAATTAATCTCGAACATTTTTTAACTTTCTGTAGGTTAATGCATTAACTTGCGTGGGTATCATATATGTATTGTACTTCAAACAGGAACTTTTATGAATCATCCTGTATATTTAAATATCATTGTTAACGCTTAACCGAATAATAAAATGTTTCCTAAAGGTGAAAATGAATTGTTTCCGTTAATAAGTAAGTTTACTTTTATTGTCTAATGTTTTCGTTGTTATGTCTTATGCTTAATAAGCGAACCTCTACTGTACTGTCATATTAATATACAACATTGAAATATTTCAATTTATTTCATATTAAAAAAAAAAATTCAAATAATTTTATTTCTCGGCAACATTGATAATTAATGATAAATATTATTGTAAGTTTTGTTTAGTTTATGCAAATATTATGTGTCCATCAAACAAAAATGTATTATAAACAAGTACCTACAGCAAAATTCTGTAACAAGAATTCATATTTAATTTGCATTATTTTATTACTTAATTAATTACAATACCTACATTTAATTGTTTTGCTATTCAAATAAAGGCAATAAAAAACACAATGTTCTAAGTATATACAAACGGTTATTATTAAACCCCCCTAATTTGATATTTTCGAGTTGTTCCCAACTATTTTCATAGGTAAATAATGAAATATGACGTTTCGTTACACTTATTCAGTTTGTTGGTTGCAAATATTATAATATTTCTATCGGATGACAAAAGCGCATAGTATGCATTATCCGTTACTCGATCTGGTTTCACTTTACATGCATTGTTATAACAATATATTTAGGGACTACATCCTATTGATTATGGTAACCAAGGTGTTGTTTACAAGTAATGATTTCGTCATAAATATTACAAACGTTGAACGGTTGAACATAGTATTGTTGCGGACCTATAATATTATTTGTATGTTTACAAGTATAATAATAATACTAAATAGCCTATTGTATGGTGCAAAATAGTCGATCTATTTACGATTCTGTTAGTCGCCTTTTAAAATAAACATTTCAACATGACAGGTGTTCATATATTATAAATGGATTATTATTATCGTGTAAGCACGAGAAAACAAAAATGTAAGTTATTCAGTTGCTTAACCAAACACCATGTTCTCGAATATTTAACATGCCATTACATTAAGTTAAGTTTTGGGGAAATAGAAAACAACGAGCAGGTTGGTAATAATTAAAATTCTATTTGACATTCCAAAAGGTGCGTAACTAGAGAAAACAGACATGTGGTTGGTTAAAAAAAAAAATACAATTTTATGGTAGTTGCATTAAGTGTAAAAAAAACCCTCATTAAACAATGATTTAGATCCGCATTGTTGTAAAAAGGCAATGATAAAGCCAAGAAAAAATAAAACAACATAATCTTAAAATTGGATTGCAAAATACTAAGAAACAAACAAAGATGTTGACTTACTTGAAGCATTTTTTTCCGATTTTAAACAAAAAGATGACGGAGATAATTTTCAGAATTTGAACTTATAACGTTATCGTTTTACAATATCACCTTTGAAATCAACTATTGTGCCAGAGAAAAGTATTTGGAAAAGTTTAGTCGGTATCCCCGAACGATAGACATCGAGAACACTCGAAATAACGCCGCCAAACGTGATCGGAACGGCGGGGAGGTGCAACGGGGCCGAAAAATACGAATTTGAATATTATAGGTCGTGTCGATCAACGTAAAAATAATAACGAAAAACGTCTACGTCAATATAATATAATGCGATCGCGAGACTACGATAATGTTTATAAAAATAATATAGTAATAACAATAATAATATAATATTATCGTCGTCGTAACGGGACTCGGGCAGAGCGCATATTATATGTTATAATTCATGTATATATATATAAAGTGATACATACATATTATATGATTTTCATCGCCCTCGTATTTAACCCTCACGTTTTCACTCGAGTTTTCTTCACGACACCTCTCCTCTCGCACCCTACGCCTACACCACCTCGGCAGAACGAATATCGTCATGACCTATACGACGCGGGCGTAAAGGTGTCGTATACCACCCCTACACGCACCCCCCTCACCCCACCCATCGTATCAACCACACGTTATGCGCACGTCGCAGACACGAGTGCACTGGGAGAGGCGGTAGCGGCTCAATGTAATTCCGGTGTGGGGTGAAACAGTATTATGTGTACCTACCCTTATATATAGACACATGTGTACAGCTGTACCTGTATATATACCTTATATATATATATATATGCCGTGTGTGTGTTACCTGCTACAATACTCTGTGCGCCCACACGGCCGAGTTCGAGTGGCGAACGGCCGCCGGTCGGTCCGTCGGCATGTATATGTGGTGTGTACGTGTGTGTACGTGTGTGTGTGTGTGTACGTGTGTGTACGTGCGTGTGTGTGTTGTGTGCAGTTACCGTTCGCGTTCATCGGAACGGGCTGGCACCAGGTGGATGGGGACTTAATTACCGGCCGGAGTCAGCGGAAACCTGGGGATTTTCTGCCAACCTTTTTACGGCGTCGTAAATAATATACGCGGTCCCCCAAGACGGAGCGGAACGGCGGCGGTATTCGCGTGGTTTACGGCCCACTAGCATGAGATAGACCTTTTTGTCCGGGAAACGAGAGCGCATCCAAAAACAATGCACAGCCGAAATTCACCCTCGCGCGCCGCCAACCGCCTCCCCCCAGACCCTCCCCTCAACCCGTGTCCACTCACATGCACAAAGAACACTCCGACCGACTGTGTGTAGCACAGGCACCACTAGCAAACTTCCAAATGTAATTTAATAAGCCAAAAAAAAAAAAAGAAAAAACCCTTTTTTTCACCGCTTTCCGTGCAAAATATAAATAAATATTTCGATCCCGTTGTCAGCCACCCGTTAAAATCACATGTACACTCGTGCAACTTTCTATACAATAAAAATAATAAAATTGGAGTAAAAACATCTCTTTGTAGTCATCCGTCCGTCAAGCGATTTTTTTCGCGTTCAAACCCAATTTTGTTTCACATTTCGAATCGGTCGAACGAATGAAGATATCGCGGCGGTCTGAAACCTTTCGCCGGTTATCCCTTCAATGTTGATACAACTGAGTAGCCCCGTGTTTGGGCATCGTCAACTATAAATAAACTACCAATGTTATATATATTGTGTATCGACTAATATGCATATATATATATATATATATATATATATACACCCACACACACTTTCAAACGATGTCTGTAACCGAAATTGATTATCCTTACGCTACAGCATCATCGCCCTAATTATTGTGTCCGAATTGATTAGGTTTTAAATAGTTTTCTAATGAGACCACTGTCGATTGGTCCGGCGCATGTTCATCGCCATCATTTATAATCAATGTATTGTAAAATTGCAGTAGGTACACTAGCTGTTTGGTTATTATTATTTTCGAAAATCGAATGCCTATAGAGCAATAAATAATGATGCACGCAAATAATAATTCGTTTTTAATTCCATTATTGTACGTCAAATACAGGTAGAATTATATTTCATATCGATGATCGAGGTATATAAATTCTGAATTATCAAAATCTTCATATATCACATAATTCCATTTGTTTCATTTAAGTAAAAACCGTTTTAACATATAGAGTAAAAGACAAGTAATTATTAGTGAGTGTTCAAGCTCTTTCGTCTAAATCTTAGAGTACTAATTATCATCAAGTACTAATGTACTGTAAAGTAAATCTCAATTTTATCGTTTTATTTTTGTTTTAACATCTGAATTACCATTTCCAAAGTTAAGTTAACTCTAGAAAATCTATAATATGTACAACTGATAATTTGTTAACATTCTGTTTATTTAAAATACTAAATACATTACTTATATTTTATAGTACACACTTATTTCGTTTAAATAAAGTTGAATATTAAAATACATATTCTCAGTTATAACATAATGAACGTTAAAATATTCTTATTCTGGTAAAATTACTATTAAACCTGCACATTTTCAATCATAAATATAATCTTCTTGCTACATTTATAGTTTAAAATAAAAATATGTAATGTAAATCAATTTAATACTATTGACACAATATTATCTGAATCGAGATAATATTTTAAATATTATAATACTGTGAAACAGGTCAAACGGAATAATTTTTTTTTTTTTTAAGTAACCGAAGGAAAATCTCAGCAATATTAAGTGTGTAAACTGTGTATCTTATTTATATAAGTAAAAATCCATTTAGAAAACCACTTCATCAGTGATTTATACAATGAAATGGATAACTTATACCAATTTTTTTTTTTTTTTTAGTTTTGTTCTTTTTCATTTTTTCAATTTATATAATCTTGTTTGTAACAAAATTGATATTTTAAAAAAAAAAATCAATAACAGAAGATTTATGATTTTAAATAACTTTTATAGTATTGTGACAAGAATAACGTCATATACATATTATAAATTAATGTAAAAATATAAGAACATTTTATTTGTTTTATAATTCAAACAAATGCAATTAAAAAATTAAAACTATTTTATTAATTGCTTAATATATTTTATTTAAATTAGAAAAAAAAATACAATAACATGTTTTTCATATCTAATAATTGTTTATTTATGGGGAATTTTGATAAAATCTAATTTTTTACATACATATTTTGAATTGAATTTTTTTATGTATCCTGTGTATCTTAAATTTCTTTTATACTAATCAAATTTGATACAATTTTTCATAAATGTTGTTGTAAATTATCTTTCTTTTCGTGATAAAAAAACTAGAAATGGTAATCTATAAAAACTTGAGAAAATGTTTCAATTTCTAAAGAGATTAGGTTAGTATAATAAAAACATAGACAAATTTTGAAATATTATATGTGAAAATTTATTTACAAACTTTAAGTTCTTTAAATTGAATTTTGTATAAATATTTTCTGTGTTAGTTACGATTTACAGCTATGTGTGTATATATATATATATATATATATAATATGTATAAAAAGTCTTCTAATGGTTCTATCGGCCATTATGATAATAATTATAGACATTTAATATTTTAATAAACTGAAATATTCTTTTTTTATAACCTACGTAATATGTTGATTTTCTACGCCATATTATACTCTTAGAAGTATTTGACCTACATACTTGTAAAAATATCTATGCATGTTTATGAGTTTGTACCTCATAGCCTTAGATGTTTGAATTTCTAACGTCTTTTAAGCTTAAGTATTTTTATTAAAGTATATGTAAAATTACATAAATAATCATAAAAAAACCATCTATAAAAATAATTTTAAATCAATTTTTTACTCAAAATCACCTTCTTTTTTTATCATATAATATAAATATTTTATAATTAATATATAAGGATCTATCGAAACACTAATGATTTATCAAATTTAGCTACCATAGAAATAAATAAGTAACATCATCACAAAATTACCAACTATCAAAATAAAATAATGCAAAGTTTTACACGTTTTAAAAAAGTATAGTATGATTTTACTAAGTAGTTTTACAAAACTTCATCATATTACACTAGTGTTATGACTTAAGTTATTCATCTCTCGATAAATTATGTCATTTAGTGATACGCTTTTATAACAATCTTTATTAGGTAACTTATTTGTATTTTATTCATAACCTATTTAATATTCTTCAAAGAGGTAATTATTATATAATTTCAACTTACATATAGCATGTCAATATATTTGTTTCGCATACGCGCCAAGTATTAAGTCGTTCATAATAATGTATCACAATGTTGGGCATATATGGAAGATTTAAATGTTTTAATTTTCTCATTCTACACATTTATAAAATACAGTAGTATATACCGCAGTAAATTGTCAGCAACTTCGGCCAAATGCGTTCTTTGTTAGTGATACCGTTTAGACGTCATGTATTAAATTAATGGATAACATACAGAAACTGCTTGGATACACGAAATGTACAAATACAAGAACATAAGTACTGAAAAAAAAACCATACTTGGTTCTTCAAAAAGTTTGTTTTAAAACTACTAATCCAAAAATTAATCCTTCTTCGAATGAACATATATACATCAAGACCACATACTGAAAAACTTATATTACTTAAATCGTCCTTATATTTATAATTACCTGAAACCTTAAACTATTCATCCGAATGTCCTAAATAAATAGAATTGTTTTAGGATGCCTTATTTTCAATTATTTTTCAAGCATTTTTTCACGGGATGAAAGGTAAGATGACAATGATCATCATATTAAATAATAGCCCTGTAATTATATTCATACTCCTTTTGTGTATTGTATATATTGCAATTGCAATAAGAAAATAATAAACATAATTACATAAATAAAATTATCTAACAAATGTGTAACTATGTATTCTTCGATATGTTTTAAATATTTTTCTTTAAATAATAATAATAAATATATTTATATATAAATATATATTCGTTTATTTGGACATAACTACTCCGTACAGATTGCAATATTTTAATGTTATATTCCTTAAATTCAACCCAATAGTGACAATTAAAAGGCGTACATTATAAATACTATACAAAAGATCCCCCAGTTTTTATGATTTTAAATATGTATGTTTTCGTTTTAAATTCCTAGATTTGTTGAATAAAAAAATAAACAGTTGTTCATGTATCGCGAAAATTATCTAAAAACGAGCTGTATTGAAAACAAAGTTGAAATTTCCATAATGAATAATAATATTATCTAGTGTAATTGAAACATAATATAATAGATGATTTTTATATTACTTACATATTTGTTTTGTTTATTTTCTCATAACAGCTTGTACAAGATAAAGGCGCCAAACTATAAACTCCAATTAAGCTGTTTTAAATTGTCCAACCCATAGTTAAAGCCATTATTACTTCCCTTATCAATCAAATGTAAAACTTTGTATAACAAGGAGATTCTCTAATGACACTAATGGTCTTAGACTATATGCTTTTACACAATATCTGTACCTCATATAATACGCCTAACTTTAGTATACATACCAAATGGATGGTATGTATTGATTTTACAGATCCAATAATCGACCGACGACCGTTAGTTCCATATACTATAATCCCATAAGTTACCACCTATACCTTAACTTATTTTAATATTTAAATGAAACTAACCATGATATAGGTATTTTTACACTAGAAAAATGCTTTCACTTAGTACAACAAGATATAATACTATTCTATTATATACATATATAAAAAATCAATAATCAAGATAATAATAATTATAAAACGTATTTCAATTATCTATTTCAAACAATCGTACTCATAGGTCGTAGTTATAAATTAACATATTTAGTGACTTTCAATATGATATCGTTGATAAAATAAATTACAATATTTATTAATATAATTATTATTGTAATTAATATAATATTAATATAGTTTTTATCATTGTTTTCTTATTACTATTATAAATATATGCTTTAGAATTTGAACCATTAGCTAACAATTGTTTATTTGTACATAAACTTTTCCTTTTTATATAACAATAATAGTAGTACTAACAATACATTTTTGATAGTAGAGTAGTTTTCGAGTATGTGTTAAACATGTTATTGCAATAATAAGTTATTAACGTGTACTATAATTTATTTTATGAATTTTAGTAATTGTTTCTTATTTTTATGATGTTTTTTTTAAATATGTTGTGATGAGTTATGAATACATTGTGTAATAACTAGTTAAAATAAATTTTAAATATTTATTTCGTAAGTACATTTTTTATTTTTTGTTTTACATAAATCAAAATCAAAATATTTAATGCTCATTTTAACTCTACAACAAGATTATTATCATTATTTACTACAAAGAAAATTCTCAACTCACATAAATGTATCACACGTAGTGGCCATTGGACTTCCTGAAAAATAACATCGGTGCTGTTTAATCAACCTATAGTCTCCCCAATTAAAATGATCAATAATACATTTGTTAAAAATAATAATAACAATATTCGATATTTATCTTTATCTCCAGCTTTTTCTCAGCCGTCATCTCTAACAATAGACAAAATATGTTAAAAGTTTGAAACTATTTATAACGCCAAATCTCTAGCTACTGTTACCTCGAATGAAGCAGGCCCAATTTATGGAAACATGAATTATTACAACCTATCTGGTTTATCCATCCAGGGGCAATCATATACCTCCAATTTTGCACCGAAGACTATACTTACTACTCATATATTCATTTCAGGATTTTTTTGTTTCAATAGGATAATGAATTAAGAAATATAATCGGTCAAATAGCGTTTCTTATAAATCTACCTCGTCCCATTTCAAAATTCAATTAGAAAAATCGGACAACTACAGAAAATTAATACGCTTTTTAAGAATATTATATCTTAATGCCCATTGCTAGTATACATTCATACTTATCAATAGTTCCAAAAGTCTGTGTAATTTTAAAAATATCCATTCATCCGCTCCGTTAAACAATATAACCTCAGAGATCGAGACGATGGATCATTTCACATTATTTGGTTAGAAATGTAATTAACATACTCATAAATTACTGCTAAGCAAAAATGTCACTGACCGTATTCTTTTTTGATCTTAATCCAGAAAGCAGTGACAAAGACATTTTCTCCATCACTTCACTTCTACATACTCAAGTGAAGATTTTATAGCTCCATAAAAAGCGAATAGTACCCCAATGCCTAAATTTCCATACAAGGACCAACTGTGCTTACCCCTAAAAATATAAAAAGCGGTGGCAGCCACTCCAAATCTCTCTGAAAATTTCTGTAAAGACACCATCTAATTTTTTCGTGTCAATATAATCTAGTGATTTATATTTTATTTTTTTTAAAAGAACATGATTTCTAGTGTTATGGTTAAGATCTTCAATAACAATAACGAATAAAATTATTTTGATATCAAAACCTGATTAAAAATATATTAATAACTTGTACGAAACAATAACAAATGACTAATATTATGGATTCAATGGAACGTATATGATAATAATGTCATCCTTTGTCGCATAATATAAAATATGCACTAATGGGTAGATTACCATTAAGCCTATTAAGTTTGTGATATTCATCTGTACATTTATGTACACAGTTCAATTAATACAAGGAAAGCGACATCCTCATACACATTAATAAGACAAAGGTCATTTTGGGAATTCACCCTTATGAATTCAATGTAACTATTCCTCCCTCTTGAATTCCATTTAATCTGACTTTTGATTTGAGCAAAGTAATTATTTTCTACGACGCGGATATTTAAAGACAATAATTATAATAGGTACCAAGAAAGAGATATTGAATCAACGTCAAGTTTTATTTCATCAAAAAATGATAAACGATGTATTGAATAGGTAGCTTTTAATTTTTTTTTTTTACGAAATAATATAGTAAGGGCCATAATGTTGTAACGTGTGTTTAAATTCTATTGGATAATTGTCATCATATTCATTTAAAGTACTAACATTAAATGTTTTTTTTTTTTTTTATTAGCTTTCTAGTAAAAATTTTTACTGGCTATGATCTTTTCGCCAATATATTAAATTATACATTTGGAATTGTATAACATAGCTGTAATGCTGTATAGTTAATGTATTCTATATAATTCAAAGAGAGAAAAAATAATAATACAGTTTATGTTACATAAATAGGTGAGATATTGGAAATTGGATTTAGATAATTATTATGATGGAGAATCCAGTGTAAGTTTATTTATAAAGACGTTGAGAAGGAAAAGTAAATGGTTTAATAAAGTTCTTATTTCGGTCGGGATACTGGAAATTGTATCGAAATAATACTGTTAATGGGTTGAGCTATAGTTATGTTAGTATACAATGGTCCCGAATTAGATTTAAAAAAAAAAAAAACGCTATTTGACTATTTGAACACTAGTTAATGGCTATTATATAATATGATACGAGAAAGGCGACAATTCGCTTCTACCCTATTTTGATTGATAACAAAGTCAAAATTATACATTTCCAGAGATGTATAACATTTTCCAGTCTAGTTATTATTTTAGAAATTATTTATTTTTAATTTTTTTTTTTTGTTAATATATAAAAGTGTTTCAATGTTTCAATTATAAAAAATCATTATTTTAAAACGTACAGCTTTATTATTAAAAAATACGTAATAAAAAAATATTATGATTAAGATACTACCATACACTTGTTAAATTTGTAATATAATTATTATATAGATTTAATATACTTATTTTTATATTTTGTAATTAAAAATATGTAAAATATTAATCCTGATAAGGAAATACATTAGCAATCGAACATGCTATAAATACGTAAAAAACCTAGAAGGTGAATGATGCTGATAATAATTTTATAATAATTATGTTATATTTTTAATGACTTACAAAAATAAAGAAATAACCAAACGACTTTAATTTTTAAGTAGGTATAAATTATAATTGATAATTAACAAATTTAAAAATAAATAACATTTTAAAGCAGTTAAAATGTATTTTAAGTGTATTAATATTTGTACCTAAATATGTATTGACCAATATATTTAAACAATTAATAAATAAAAATGTATTCAACATTTTCATTCAAAGATTTCAATAAGCACCGATTTGAAATATTTTTAAAAAGTGTTTTTAACAAGTCTGAGTATGACCTTAATATTTTAAGGAAGCATCATACACTTTTAATAACTCGTGAGTACCTAATAAGGAATGATCGACATATCCTAAAATCGAATTTTACGAGTATCTATAGCGTAATATTTTATAAGTTGATATCGTTAAATTATTAATTTTATTATTTTTAATTCACGGTATTTGAGTGCTATTAGAGATGTGTTTACGTCGTAAAACACATTATCAATAATATGCCATGTGCTATCAATAAAAACGAATCAAAAAAAAAAAACTATTTCGTAACCACGAGTAGTTTAAATGGTTTGCTTTTATTAAGTTTCATATCACGGAGTAAAAAAAGGAATTATATTAAATCAAGCAGTTGTGTGATGATAACTTTAACCGTCGACGTAATAATAAGTTATGAATACGTTTATATAAAGTAATGAAACTGTATTATAATAAATATCGGTAATTTTATTTATATTTGTTTCCTTAATACTTTAATATAGCTTAATACTTTAATGTATATTATTTAAGTTAAGACGAATAATAATATTCAAACGGCGGAGATAGCTCAAATTTCATTTTTCCGTCGGTTGTTAATTAATTTATTATACGGTATATATACCACTTAATGTTAAGGGTTTTTTTTATCATTATTATAATTTTGTGAAATTTTGTTATATTATGTTGTACAGAAGAGAAACCCTATACTATAACAGCGAAGTACCGTTAGATTCGGGTTAATTCAATACAATTTATTATGATCCAATAATCCGCAACCTAACCTATCAGCCTATGTTTGTTAATGTATGGCTTTGGGCCCTTTTCCTCAACAGCGCCAGTAATACGGTGAACGTGTCAAACTAACAGTACACCTTCACCCCGCTATAGGTCATTGCGGATTTATAAATGTAATAATAATTGTTGTAAATAATAATATTGGTAAACTTCTGTTTGGTACCTACTACATAGCATAATAATTTTCATGTGAAGCATATGGTATTATTATGCTAACAATAAAATATAGTCAAACAGAAATATGTCGGTATCATTAAGACACTGACTAAATCACTGTCCGTTAAAAAACCTTAGCACTATGCTACTTATACCAAACTCCGAACAAAATAGAAAAATTCTTAATTTTTTTTAAATCTTATTAACAAAATATTAAGTAATTATAATAATAATATTATAATCTATTACAAATACTGCAACTAAATCAATTATATTATAATATTATCTACATAATTGAAACTAATAGACTTCGCAGCCAAGTTGTTTAAAGACCAATTAAATAAAACAAAAAACTATAAACATAATTGTATTGATTTGCAAATGCTGTAGGTGCTGGGTATTGATTATTTAAATTACAACATTTCACAAACATATGTTTTTATTTGTTTATAATCACAGAGTATTAAATTGTTTGTATATTTTGAAGAAATATTAATAAAAACTAAAAAGGTTCATTATATTCAATCTAGTAATTCTTAGTACTTTTAATAATAATCAGGAATACAAATTTTCAATAAAATGTTTTTATGCAAAACCAGTTTTTGATTAAATTGAATTGTTTATTTTGTTATAATTCAAAAATAAATAACCTTGAAAACTTACAATTTCATCAAATTTTGTTTTATAAACATGGTATAATTTCCAAGATATTTTGATTTGATTTTACTATTATCGTGTTTTCTTTTTAAATGTTTTTCGCTTGGTCAAAAAGCCTGAAAATTAAAGTGATTTACAAGGTTCTACTTCCCCATAAGTAGTTCGTATTAAAAATCTACAGAATACATAATCGCAATTATTTTTTATAGACATCTGACGTTTAAATTTTAGACACAATTGTCAATTATATAACTTTACGATACAAGGATGTTTATTATTTTGTTATAGTTTAAAAACATAATTATTCGTGGGGACTTAAAACTTTTATGTTAATTACAAATTAAATTTTACTATACGCAATTACATTTTTAAAATATTATGTTGTTTGATTTTAAGATATTATCTATTAAAAATATAAACCTATTCAGTATTTACACTTTTGTATGCGTAAAATCGTATTGACTTAAAAGTTAATATATTAATATTATATGAATATATTATTTTATAATAATTAAATACTAATAGTATAATAAATACAATGTTTTCTGAAAAATGTAATAAACTTACCATAATATTAAAGTGAAATAGATGACTTGATAGTTATATCAAAAAACATAGCATGAAATATAGTTAGTAATATAAGCCGACAGACGTCTCCCCTCAGAATCGTTCTTTGTAAACAATGATATATCATTGAATTCAAAATTTAACACACCCATTACAGTGACACACTTCAAACTTTATGTACAGTAGAATGGTGGCTACTTTTTTATAATTTATTTATGTATCATCCATATAATTATGTTTATTTTAATTTCCTTGTATCTAATTAAATTACAGCAAATATGGTTCATATTGTATAGAACACTTAGATATGATATAAAATAATAATTTCGTGGTTTGAAACATATCCATAAATGCACACTCTTACTACTCAATCGGGCTTATGATATTACCTGTTATTACTTTGAAGACTTAAAAGTATTAATAATACATTAATATCCATACAAATATTAAATTTAAATAAAAAATATTAAAATTTAATAATATGAAATAATATAAAAATAACACTGAATTATTATATAATTTTATATATTGAGTATCTCCCATACTTAAAAATACTTTTTTTTTTTTAAATGCGAACTTTCAGTTTCTTAAGACGAAAACAAATTTCTAACTAGCTTAGAAATATTAAATACTTTAAACACACACAATATAAGAGTTATAAATTCGATAAGTGAACAAAGATAACATTATATTTATTGTATTTATTAGAATGAAAAAATTAACCGTGAAGTATATATGGCCCGCAGTTTAAATATAAATTCCGAATGTGACCTGCAAGTTGAAACAGGTTGAGTACACCTGACCTAACCTAACCAAAAACGCATAAATATACCCTCTTTCAGTATTGGCGTGTAATTGTTTTATAATATTATTATTACAAAGATAACAAATTAAAATACTGCTTCCACTGGCTAAGGTTTTATTCCTGAGTTGGTTCATAATAAAATATAAAATAGTCCAATTATGGATACTCAATAATTATAGTTTTTGCGATCATATGTATATCACTTGGAACTGGAATTCATTGATTAATTATAAAGTTAGTGTACTAATCTACTCATATCATAGTGTTTTAGTTAATACTAACACAAGTCGTTATTCACCTTATCAAAGTTATAGTTACCAAACGAATTTGGAGGCTGAAATTGTATTGTAGCATCAACAAAAACAAAAAACTGTACATAAGTTCAACATAACCATGTGACAGACGATGATCTACATTATTATATTATTTATATTAAAAATGCGATGTAAATCTAATTTCTTTTATAAATGGGTTTTTTAATAATTTTTAATTTAAAATTTCGATTAGTTGAAATTCTTTTTTTTTTAATTTTGTGACTTATTAAAGAGTTTTTATTTAAAAAAGTAAAATACAATCGTCTTGAATAGTTTATTCTATATTAAACATTTTTAGATTTTATTTAAAAAAAATTCATATTGTCAATAATTTGCCATTATGTAATCGATCATGTCAATTTGACATGTAGACAAAAATGATAGTTTTTATTAAACAAATAGAAAAATACATTGAAGTATAATAAAAACATTCAAAAATTATTTTCTTTACTATTCATACATTACATATATTCCATACGGTGTATACTTTATACCAGAGACGGCCAAACGGTCAATCGCAAACAATTTCAAAGTCGATCATGATAGAATTTATTTTTAGAGCCACGTGCACGAAAATTAATCGAGGTTGTAGTGAACAAATTGTCGATAAGTTTTATCTGTATAATTTTCTATGGAAGTCGATCCTCAAAGGAGAAGTATATTTTTAGTAGATCGTGAGAAAAAAAGTTTGGCCACTCCTGCTCTATACTATATTCATTTATACTCAGTACTAATAATTATTATTATTATTTTATTATAATTTAATTTCTTAGTAAAAAAATAATGAAATACATAATATTGTGTAAGCTTATTAAATTTATTATTACTAATATGAAAATTTATTGAAATTAATACAGTTTTGTAGTTTAAATTCAACATTGGGTAATAAATAATTTTACTTATTTCACTGTGTACAAATAACATGTACGCATTGCTTACTATAATACAATTGTCGTGTATTTCACAACTATCACATATGAAAACATTACGGTAGCTTATACTTAATTAAATAGATAACTGAAATTATAGCATTCTAAAATATAATAATGTATAATATAAATTCAGCTTTATCGAATATTATGTAAAAAAATACGAATTCACGACATCGATGACTAATTTTGGTAGTTTTCGAGCTTACGGGCAATATACCAAAACCACGAAGCCAAAAAGTAAACGTCAAAACATAAAATATTAAACAAATTTCGAAAACATTTAAATTAATTTAAAATAAAAACCTACTCAATAAATAAATGAATAAATAAATAGGATTTAAAAAGTTGTACATCAATGGTGTTACCACGTCGAACGATATTATATTGAAGTTCTAAAATTGTTATACATAATTTTTGTTAAACATAAGTACCTAAATATTTTTGTATTTTTTAAAGATTTGAAACCTATTCAAATACAATCATACGTATATTAAAATAATTACTATTATTCAACAAAAAAATAAAATAATAAATAATATAACATCAATCATTGAAGATATTATTTCAAAATACAAATAAGGCGTTATCAATATGTTCCAATTTATGAAATAAGTAACTTACTATTACAAAAAATTAAGCCATATAACCTAACATGAATAATAAACAAATTTATCTCAAGTTATTTTTATTTTATATTATAATTTAATTTTTTTCAACACAAAATAGTTTGTTATTATGTAATACATACTTAAAACATACATTATTATTATTATTATTAGATACACAAAAAATCAAAAGAAATTATCAATCACTTATTTTATGTAAACTAACTTTAAACAGTTAAAACGACATATTTTCAATTTTGTATCGAAAAAAGTTTATATTTTTATATATTAATTAAATTTAAAATAAGCAAAAATTAAACATTAAAATTCAAAAAATATTATACATAATTGTTTATAATATAATATGTAAATCGTGAATATTATCGATTTGTAGTTCCGTTATATTTTCCTGGTGCAATTATTGATTTACGAATAAACCTATTTAATTTCTAATAAATTCACTAGTGCAAAAAATTACTTATATCTTTTCATATTTTTAATAAATCCCCTTGGGCAAAAAAAAATATTTATTTTAGGTAGTCTAAAAAAAAAAAAAATGGTGCAATTGACGAACACCGATTTTTTAAGGAATTCTGATCAATTTAAAGTATTTTTTATTTCATATATTTTAATTTTAATTTAAGGCTTATTTCACTTTCTTTTGTTGATTTTTTCTGATTTTAAACCATTTTTTAAAACATGTTAACTCTTCTATAAACTAATTTATTTAATTTTTTTATTTGATTAAAAATAACATAATGGTTAACATTAGGAGTAAGCTTTTGATGCGATATCGTATATACGTATCATTGATCAGCAATACTACAATTTATTTTTGTAATACGATTTTACTCAAGTTTAATGTTAAATAAAATCATACAAAAGAATATAAGTAGTAAGTGCATTGTAATATGCGTATGAGTTTTTGGTTAGTTTAATTAATTAATGAACATTATTTTATTTTCATTGAAATTTTAGAATAGCTTACCATAAGACAATACTTAATTATGTATTATTATTTATAATTGTGTATAACTATCAAAAAAAAAAAAAAAATATTTATCTATATATATATTTAATATTATCGTTTTAACCTTATAATCGAAAGACATTATATATAATCAAATTTGTATATATAGCAGCTATATTATAGCTATATATAATTATAGTGATTTTTTAGATTTTTAACTCATTTCTATTTTAGCATATTTATTGACTTTGTGGTCATTAAAACCCTAGCCATAAATAATAATACTTATAAATCAATGCCGATGTACTAATCTTACAATAAAAATGTGTAAATCGGCAGTGATATAATAAATACAATATATAAATCTATAGTTGTGTTTAGAAAACAGTAATATACGTGTATGTAAAGATTTATAAGTGTACAATTAATATTGTTTTAATTAAAACAATACAACTAAAACCGATTAAGTTATGTTTATTTGACAAAGCGTTTCACCGAATTCCTGCAACAATTAAATTTTAAATAAAGCGTTTTAAAGTAATCCAATTATTGTATTGCTATGTCGCTATTTACACAGCGCAAAGAGGAATAATACTTTTGTGCCCGGCTACATTCAAATCAACGATGACAGTTGCAGCTGCACTCACGAGATGGATAATAATATATTAATTCGTAATAAGTATAATTTACGGTCTATGTGTGACTGCTGAACGCGGGTTAATCGCCGTTGGTAAAATATCTCAGATTCTCCGATAATACGCGTTTATATTTAATTGCACTGTTGAAAATCGTTGTGTTTCGATTATTGAATACTCATTTACTACATTTCTAGTGGTAGTTCTAGTCAAATTAACACGAAGTATTCATAGTATTTCAAAATCTTATACCACGATTTGTTTAAGCGATGCAATTTCAAAAATGTACTCTGATAATTAGTTATCCAGGAATTTTGATGAGGTTTACTTTTTTATTCTACTAATTTATTACAAAAGAATCTTTATTAGCTATTAATACGGTTCAAGTAATTTGGATTTTATGTTT
This sequence comes from Rhopalosiphum nymphaeae, assembly GCA_036289425.1. Taxonomy (NCBI): domain Eukaryota; kingdom Metazoa; phylum Arthropoda; class Insecta; order Hemiptera; family Aphididae; genus Rhopalosiphum; species Rhopalosiphum nymphaeae. The sequence goes on from JAZAQC010000004.1 coordinate 183,328, forward strand.
TTTTTTTTTTTCAGTGCTTTTTAGATATTTAATCAATTTTAATGAACTTAATTATCGCTAAAATATTTATTTTATATTAGCAGTCTTGTTAATATGAATCTATTTTATTGTAATAAATTACTTTTGTAACGTTTAATAAATTAATGAACAATTACTTTATTAATAAATAAAAATAAGAAAAATTCAAAAAACCCATTTTTTATTTATTTTTTTTTTTTTTTAGTATTTTTAAAACTCAAATACTCAATAGGTTTTTATTAACTGTTTTTTCTATTGTTTTTAGCGCTTCAAAATCTATACTTTAGTGGTAATATTATTAATATTTACGAGGCCGTAAATAATTATGTTGGTATCGTATATATATACGACATCGATCTTATAATAGGTATTATTTACTATGATAAAATAGGTACCCATAATTTATTTAATTACCTTTCTTCAATAAAGTTCTGTTCCACTCTCGATGTTACTGTATATGAGTTTTTACTATCCAACATGATTATACTTAAACATTTGGTGACATTTCTTACTCCAGATGGTTGCACGTCTACGAAAAGATATGACGTTTTATACATCGATCAGTGAATACGATCTGCTCACTTCATCTGACTGTTTTCATTTGGTTCTTTTGATTACAAAAGTACGAAATGACTAACGATTATATATTATTTTATTAATTTTACTACAGGTTACAATACATAGGTAGTTACACCTATTCGAAATGTCAAGACGCGTTTATCGGTAGGTCTTATATCGTGATCCTGTCAATAATTTTTCATTTTACTTGACTCACCAATTAATCGAATAACTGTTCGAAACGAAACATTTGCATTCTTGCACGTGACGTAACCCGCGGAATGACATCCACCGAAGCGACTCGTCCGTCTGCAGTCTTCGCGTGTGCCGAAAAGCACGCGTGTTCGGTGATCAGCGCTCACGTCATTATCCTTAATAGTTAATTCGTATGCACTTTGCAGTAGTATGTGCATACAACGTGTATAGATCATCATATTTGTTAGGAGGAAGCCATTGCGTTTATTGAGTATTAGAGCGTATCGATTATCCAGTGATTTCCAGTAATGCAGTGTTTTAAAATTGACATCCGTAGTCTTGATTCGACACAGGTAAAAGGGCGTGTTACAGCGGTAGTAACCTATACAAATTAATAATATTATTATTTTTATATAATATTCACGTATTACTAACAACAAATAAATCAAGATAACGTTATCCTAATACATTTTCGTGCAAAAATTATAATCTTATGATAAGGAACCAGATATTATATTTTATTATTTTATGCTGCGTTTGACAAAACTTTTATAATGGCGATTTGAAATATACCAAAAAGTATGAAAAATGTACATTAGCCGCCTATTTTTAATTAATGTATCTTAAAATTCAAACAGTAATGTGTCAATTTATGTTTTAATAATGAGACAATGGATATTATGCACGATAAAGATGTAGAATTTTGAAATATAATTTTATACATTTTGTTTATATTTTAATTGTATACATTTTAGTACATTTTATTATAAGTGTGTTATTATACTATACCTAATATGTATCCAACTATAATGTTTTATTATTATTGTTAAAATAATTATTATATAGCATTGTTAATTATTGAAGTTATATTATAATCCTTATATGTATTCTTTATGCTTTATTGTTGGAATACTTGGAAATGAAAATGTTTTAAAAGGCCAACGGATTTAAATGATAAATAATATAATTTTACATTTTACATTTTAAATAATTTAAAATTTTAATTAGATGGCAAAGATTATCCTCAGAGAAAATGCTCCATCCTATTCATTTTTAATCAAATTAAAAAAAAAACATAAGATCAACTTTTGATAAATGCACATATTAATATAATATGTCTATTTTCGTTATATTAATTGTATTTTAGTGATTGTTGTGGATAAAAAATATGAATTTCGTTTAAATTATAAAAACTTTTAATTTAAATATTAATTATTGAAAAACAAGTCATGATTTATTATTCTTTCAGATTTAACACTATTTATTTTCTATGATTTAAACATAAAAGTATTGTAAGCTTTGAACTAAGATATGATTAAGCTGATATCCTAACCATTTAAAAAAAAATTGCCACGAAGAATACTATTAGTAAAGAAAATGTATAAAAAAAAATATACATATCAAAAAAAAAAGATACAGGAATATAATAGAGGTGCGTTATGCATTCTTCAACTAGGAATTGGATAGTGGTATTATAATGCATTTGAAAGTTATTCGTTACAAACTACTCTGTACGATATACGGCTTTACTATACCATTAAATGACCAAAATCGATTATGGTTAAAACCGGTATGTCATAAAATTTTCTATTTGTTTCAATGTGTACCTAGGTAATATTTACATGCACTCAAGAAAACTATTTCAAAATTTAAAATCTACCCGTTTATACTTTATGTACTATAATGAGATAAAATTTCCAATCTAAAAAGTTGCTACATGAAGCACTTCTGGAATATTTCTACTATCGTAAGCACCGATCTTTAGTAGGTAGGTACAGAGTATAAATAATTTTCAAATATTAATTTCTTTTGTCATTTTAAAACTGTAAACTATAACATATTTGTTAAATACCTATATCCATATATTACCACTAATAACAGTTTTACTTAATACCTAACCAAGTAAGAAGTATAAATAAATCATGTTTTTAAATTTAAAGTTATAATTTCATAATATAAAATATGGTTATGTGCACACATAAAATTAAATGTAAGCGTATGCCTTGAAAACTTCCCTATGTTAAACACATGTGATACTTCTAACTATATTTTATTAAATACTGGATTAAAATAATCATTAGCAATTTGCCGGTTCAACTACATTTTTCCCTTGTCCATCTATAAAATAACAGTAGTATTACTTAAACAAATATTATAAATATATTTAATGATAATAAATAAATGCAATTTGTACTAAAACATGTAACTATTATATTATTTTGTTTAGATACTGTAACTTTGTATTACATGTGTACCGCCCTCATATGTATAACCACGTTATTTATTGATCATATTGAGAAATTATTTTCTTAAAAATTTGTGAACAAATTAAAAGCCATTACTCGAAATTATATACTTCGTTATCATGTGATTTATACAATACTATATTTTGTAAATTTATATTGATATTGCACTCAATTATATTTATGGAAACACTACCTAGATACAATTTCATAGGAAACATTTTAAACTATACTCTGGTAAATCTACTACCAGAATAATAATAAATAAAAATAACTTACTATATTATTTTACACAGGTATATGCATAAAATTCTCATACATAATATAGGTGTATAAATGTTCGTGTCAAAATAATTATAGAAAATTTCCTAGGTATAATTGTATTGATACATAATATTATAAAGATGAGTTCCTGATTTCGATAAAATTGTTAAAAATATAAATATAGTTTTACAAATAGATTGCGCTACAAGTTTGTTTCATAAATATCATAATATTCATATTAATGTCATCTACTAAATATATATATATATATTCAACTTGAAGTGTCTTATTTTAATTAGTGAAACAGACATCGGTGCCAATAGAATATTTATCAAAGGAATAATATTTATTTTAAACACACGTCCGTTCGATAAGTTATACATAATGTGTATGGAGTTGTTTTTACTTGACATATTATTTTATTTAACACCAGTTGTTTAAATTCTTTTATTTGCTATGATTATTTTTTCGTAGCAATTAAACTGAATCATATTATTATATTCATATTTTATACAGCATTGTGTTTCTAAAAATGTTTTTTTAAATATTTAAAAAATGTTAATGTAAAAATAAACATTATATTATTTTGTAATAGTCGGTTATAAAATAATGGAAAATAATAATATTTTTTTTTTCATTTCTTACAAATCGATATGAATATTTCTATATAGCTAATATACCTAATATACATATTTTTTTATAACTTTATTATTTTGAAATATTATAATGTACACATAATTTATTATATTTACGAATATAATCAGTCAACATCGAATATACTGAATACGGATAACGTTAACAACAGCTTAGTTTGCTTTAGCACGTTATTGTACTTAACCCACGCTGTTGAACTAGTCAACCGATTTTGAATGTCATTAGTAATGCATGCGTTAAATTTGGTCAAACTAGCAAAGGCTTTCTGCAGTAACAGTGTTTATGAATGATACCATGCACAGGCGTAGGTAATAACATTATTAGTCCGCGTAAAGGAACATGACAGTTTATCCACTTACAAATACCTATGAACAATCCATATGTTATGAATATGAGTTCTCCGATGCATGTAATCATAATGTGCGATAAAGTATAAAAAAAAAAGACATATAGAATATTTGATGTATTATGGTAAGGCGTGTATTATTATTATTATTATTATTATTATTATTTGCGTTAATATTATTGATATGTGATAATTAATTGTCCGTTCATAAAATACGATTCTGAATACAAAAAATCAACACTATTTATTTCTAAGACATTATTATTAGTATTTTTCTTGCTGTCAGTTGTGTAATACTCGTATATGATTGTATGTATAGAAATTATAATAAATATACGCAAATGACAAATATTTATTCATTTTTAAGTATTTTTTTTTTATCTAACTTAGTGTAAAGCGTTGATATTAATTACAGACAATTGTAGCGTTAAGATCGAGCATATTAATAATTTATATTATTAAAATATTATTATTTTAGTTTAATGATACAACAATACTACGATGTTATACATTTCTGAAGTTACCAGTAGCTACTTCTCAAACAAATATTATCTAAATAATATTATTATGCACATTAAAACTTTTAAAATTTGGGTTGATTTGATTTTATGAACAAGAGAAAAAATTTACCTAGTTAAAAAAAAAACGTAATATAAAAATCATAAATTACGTAACTTTCAAAAATGCCATGTCCTTTTACGGTTAATCATTTCAGAATTACAGAAAAAATTACTAAAATCGTTAAAGAATAAATTAGTACTTTACATTTAACATCCAATTTTATTTACATTTATTTCAAATGCTCATTCCGACATATGTCTAACTAATGAGGTATTGTTACAAACTTTTTTTTTAATTCTTGTTATTCCTGTATTTACGAGAAAAATTGAATTAATTGTTCAAGACTTGGGTATTAAAATTAAAAATTGTATGATGAAAAATAATGTAACTATGCAATTTATATTATATTGTTTTAATTTCTGTAAGAATAACATTGAATGACATTGTAATACATTTCCAAGTTAATCATTTACAAAAATAAATACAAAATACATTTTATTAAAAACTAATGTTATTTAAATATTCTCGTTTTTCATTATTTTATTATTTTTCTTTGATTATTATGATAGATATCAGAAATGTTCTACTTTTGACTTCTCAAAATACTAACTTAATGCAATCCGCGAATAGAAATCTTCAAATTTAAAATTTGTTTACTGCTCAAAAATGTTATAACAGACAAAAAAAAAAAAACACCCGTGGTTCTAAAACCAATTCATTCATCGCACCGTTCAGATATATATTCACTAGCTTTTTATATGCTAATTTAATAACCGATTTATTCGTAGAGAATTCTAAATAATAAAAAGATTTCTTTTATAGAAATACCCTATGGTGAGTTAAATAATATTAAATCTAAGATAATTTAAAAAAGAACGGAAAATATATATTTTACTATTTATTATTGCCTTATTACAAATTATTTTTATTTTAATACAATGCCATTTGTTGGCAATAAAATAAATAAAGAGAACAACCAATAAATTATTATCAAATTTAATAAGCAATACCACATATGTATTGTTAAACTGTTACACAACATCTTATAATTTACTTTAGCATGAAACCAAGATCCTTGTATTTTAATATTTGATTTCATCAGTGTAATAAAATGTGAATACATTTTATCAAGAAGACATCACACAATGATTTATTTTTTTCCTGTGCCACACATGTGACATATCAAAACAACGTATGTTGTTTATGTAGATCGTTCATGAATATAAAATTATTTTAGATCAAAAACTTCAAGTATGGGTGTAGTAATAAAATAATAGTTTAATACATTTTATAACCTTTTTTTTTTCAATATATGTCTGTAAGAAAACCATTAAATATAAGATTCTCAAAATTTAATTTAATGTGTAACATTATTTTCTACGGAAAACATATTATATTGTTTACTATAATTTTTGTTATACGTGTTGTTATTCCTAAAACTACAGTCGTATTTTATAAGGACATGCATGTGAGAGACAAATATAACAAAACAGTACCGTGACCTCATAGAATGTTCGTTTGAGAAATACGGATTCAGAAAATAAAAGGCCACGGAGATGAAATATCTCAAACTTTTGTTTTTGTAAAGATTAACGCTAAGCACTTTAATGAAAACTCAAAACTTCATATACTATTCCAAATCAATGCCTTGTCTTATAACAAAAAATAAAAGAAAAAAAAATTAACATGCTTTGAGATTAGTCATAAGTTGAACAAGTCTTACTGGAATGACTGTAAAAAAGAGTGATCTCCATTCAAGTTTATGTATTGTTTAAAAACAGTTACGTTTTTGGAAAACGTTTTTAATGATTATCCATCACGTTACTTTGAAATGTAATAACTTTTAAACGTCTATTGAATTTATTATAATTTACAAGACATGTAATTTTTTTAGTACTAATTGTTAATTGACATTTAATACACCAAACATTTAAAAATTAAAACTCAAGTAAAGTAGTAGATGCCTTACGCTAAATTCCGTTTAACAATATTATTCAATAAAACTTGCTGTTAATTTATCTTGAATAAAATAATTTACAAAAACGTCTATCAGTTTAATTTATCATTTACTTCTCAGTAGGATAATAGATTTATTATTATTATTTATTTTATTAATTTATTTTTATTTTTTTTTTGATATAAAATAATTAATGGTACATTAGTACACAATTATTTTTAAAGTGTTGATTAGTTTCATTGTTTATTCAATATATATATATATATATATATATATATATATATATATATTAAATGTTGAACATTTAATTATCAACTAAAGCCAATATTAACTAAAAGTCTAGAAATATAATTTTATTTTTATTTCAGGCAATGCTTAAATACAATAATAATTATATTTTTAACGCTTCTCAAATAAAATGATTTGTGAGTAGGTACATATTTTTTTTCAGTCTTTAATTTATATGGTGTTTACAATATTATTTAGTTATTATGTATTACGTATCCATCAATCCATTAACTTTTATTAATAATTATAGCACTAGGGTTAAAATGCAAAATGATTTTTTTTCAGAACTAACAATATAACAATGCGCTCCATGCATAATTAAATGTACTTAACAAATATTTTAAAAGTGAAACTGTTGTTTTTCAATATTTTTATTTTTTATTTTTAATTATCTAAGGTATTTGTTTAAGAAAATTATGTTTTGTTAAGAGTATTTTTTTATAATTTTTAGATAATAGGAATTCAGGACCTAGCTATTAATAAATATTTATATAAAGTTACCGAACATGAACATTATTATGAATAGCCAAGTAAATAATTGAATTTTTGATAATATAATAACTGTTAAATAAGTATACTTAAGATTAAGCAACATTTTGTCAAAAATATTTTTTTTTTAATGAGTTATAATCCAATGTTTTTATCAAAATCAAAATTAGATAATATAATTCTAGTTTTTAACATAATTTTTAAGTTATAAATTAAGTAATAAGGAGTAATTGAAAAACTTAAACATGAATATATGATATATTATCGTTGCTTGTTGTACATAAAGGTATATATTAAGTGGATCTTAAGACTTTCCTAAACTTTACGTTTTAATATGCATATGATCAAAATAATGTTTTATTATCCAGCCCAAGTCACTTAATACAATATTTTACGATAATTAATTCGTGTAGTTCACCAAGTTTTAATTGATTTAATTTATGATTATACTGAAACACATACTTGGATTGTGTACTGGTTTTGACATACTTATGTAAAATAACTATGCAATTATACCAATTATTATTTTGTGAATCCATATTATAATAAAACATTTTTGAATTCACAAATGCCAAAAATAGTCAATAGCATTTAATTTTTTTGAATAAAACATATACAAGAGATTATATAAGGTTAGAATAGTTAAAATACTCTAAATCCCACACCTATGTAGCATGTCTATTCAATCGGAAATTGAACATAAATTGAATTTCTGGTAACATTTCAAAGTCGCAAAAACTGCAAAAACAATTTAATTCTAAATAGTTTTCAGAATAATATAATGACTTTTAAATATAACGCAGCAACGTACCTACAATACACCCATATAAGGAACAAAATTAATGTTATTAATGTTAAAAAATTCCTCACAACTTATGAACAGTAGTTAAAATATTATAACATGTTATACGTTTCAGCTATTATAATGCTGATTTTAGTTTCTCAGCGGAATGATGAATTTATTAATTGTATCATATTGTATCTTATTTTTTTTTTTGTGTGTGTATGAATACACGTTAAGTTATCACTAAAATGCTTTGGTTTTCAAAAGTGGGGGTGATTATGGATATAAAATTAGATCTAGTTTGTAGGTACTTAAGATCAAACTTAAACATTCTTAGTACTTAATTTCATAATTCGGAAAAAACAAACAAAACATCAATACATAAAAACGATAATTTTTATACGCAAATCCAACTTTAGATAAAATTTATTTTGTTTTTTTTTAAAGTTACTCGTAACTGAATTACCATAAATAAATCTTGAAATGATCACCAAATATTTATATTATTGTTTTCTATTTATAATAAAATTGTCAATATATTTTTTTTTTGTCAATTTTAAATTATTCTCGTGATAGAATTTTTTGAAAATTCAAAACAAATTTACTCATAAGTTAGTAATTTCTCAATTAAAAAATATCAGAAATCTATAGCCATAATTTTTATTTATAAAGGTTTAAAGTTAGATTACTATAAAATTGCAAAAAATTACAAACTTTTTCGTAGTTAAAAATACATAAATTCTTTTCTTTTTGTAAGTTTTGAAAATTGAATACAAAATTCCTTATAAATGTTTCATATTGGAACCATAAAATCTAAAAAAACATATACAGACAATTTTTTTTTATTTTATATTTATTTCTTAAGTTCCAATTTGAATGAAATTACTTATTTAAATAATAAATAACGATATAATTATTATTTTGTCATAATTTAAAAAACATTATTCGTGGGAACTTAAATTTTTATGTATTTTATATTATTATGAATTTTACTATACGAAATAAAATGTTTGATTTATTTTAAAATATTATTTATTTATAGGTATTATAAATCTATTTTTACCGTTGTATGGTATTTACAGAAATATTTTATTAAATTGTATGTTATATAAGTTGATATAATATGGTATAAATATATTATTATAATAATTAAATGCTAATAATATTATAATAAATGCAATATTTTTGGAAAAAAAATTAAAGTGACATCGGCTGGTAGACCAATTCTGCTCAGAATCGTTTTTTGTATACAATATATTAATATACAAATTATAATTTATTATAATATATTATTTAATACAAATTTAACAGACCTATAACTCACTATAAATCACTTACCTACAAGGGCGCCCATTGTCAAAACCTAGGTAGTGACAATCATAAAATAAAAAATTATGCTTTTTCATAGCACATTAAAGTATTTATATACATAATACATACATAAACATATGTGTGTGTCTGTATAGCTGATTGATGAACATAATACTACGACATACTACCGTAATCGATTAACAAAGTACAAATATAAATATGTACAATGTACATTATGTAGTATTATCATTAGAAAAATGAGTTTATTATTCATAGTTAAAAAATATCAATAATTTTTCTAGGGGGTGATGTGTCACTCCTCCCACCTTGTACCCCTAATGGGCGCCCTTAATTATTTACTTTTTTTTATTTATATTGTTATTATATTATAATTTAGTAAACCCAAAACAAAGTTTGTACTAGATTCTAGGCTTATGATGAATTTCCGCTCTGCAAATATATTTTATATTACCACAATTATAATTGTACCTAGTTTTATAATTTACTGTTCTTTTAGTAACATACTTAAAAAATAATAGATTAATAATAGGATATATTTTTTTTAAATATACTGTTTATTTAAAATGTATATTTGCTTATATTTATATATTTATACCCGATTGAAATACTGAATAAAGATAATTTTTTGTTACTTTGGTTTGCTAAATTATAATATCGTTATCTAAACCACTAGAATAAAAAAAGTATATTTCAAAAGATAAAAGGTGTTCACTTAAAAAGGTACTTTGCAAAAGTTATCCAATTCTTTGAGTTTCTGAGAATAATGTTTTTTTTACACCTGAACAATCTATATTTTTTTTTATATAATACAACACGGTAAGACACACTTGTTATGTTATTTATAAAGTTATTTAAAATCTTACTCTTGGGATATTCAAGCTGAGTTATAATGTTTTGAAGTCGATAGTGGTAACGAGAAGTATACATATTATATTTATTTTTAAAATGAAAATAACACAAAAGCTGTAACTTAAATGTTTTCAAACGACATCTACAGAAGTGCGAATAATAGAATAGAGTTGAACGGAAAAAATCAACAAGTATGACCATTTATTATGATTCAACATGAAAACTATATAGACCATTTTTATCACGTAAGAGGTACCTATAGTTATAAAATATTGCAATTGACGTTGAAAAAGAATTGTACGGCTGTAAAATCGAAATAAATATCATTGGAAATACTCGTTTTAACACTAATTGCGTTCTTTAAGTCTAAAAAAGTATAAAAAATAATATAAGTAACGGACTTACAGGAAAACGAATCATAGGAAAAAAAACTAATGAAAACAAAAATCGAATACTATATTCCTAAATGTTAAAGTTAGTTTTTTTTTTCTTGATAATAATTAACGTAAAGCCAAATTAATTTTTTTATAAACATTTTAAGTTTAAATGTTGACGAAATTGGATATTTAAACGAATTCTCTCAAATTATGTTTATTAAAATTCAGTATTTATAAATATTCTTCTTGAATATAATATTAGTACATCTAATATTAATTAGTCTCATATTTAATTTTTTTTTTAATTTATTTTTTATAAAAAATCTGCACATAATACAGCCAATACAGGTATAACAAATTTAAGTGCCAATTTAAATAATTGTACCTACACGATAACTTAGCTGAAGAAACCGCCTACTGATGGCACGTGTTATTTATTTATTTATTAGTCTTAAAAGTAGTCTCATATATTAAATTATGATTTTAATTATGATTTACTATACCAAATTAAAAAAAAAAAAAGTTTATTATTCTAGCAAATTTGTTTATTTTTTACTATTTATTAATTTATTTTATTTAATCATAACATATCATAACATATATATTTCTGTATTATCTTTACAGGTACACTAGTCATGGATAATCATATAGATTTTCTTAAAAATACGAGTTACTCATTTAAATAATCTTCATATATTCTAAAGTGATAATGAGTATCATTTTTAAATATTGTTTATACTTCTTTTTATATAATTCAAAAACAATATCATGATTAAATATTTGAAAGCATTTAACTAAAATCGGTATTAATTACATAAGTGATTTACTGATAATTGTGTAATACAAAGACAAGTCAAGAGTTTAAATCTTATAACAGATCAATTTAAAAGTTCGTTTTTTTGCGTCCTAAATATTTTAAATATGAAATAAAGTTTTAAAAGTACCAAAGTATAGTCATTTACAAAGAAAAAACTTAAATTATAATTTCAAATAAAAAACCTTTTTTACAATAAATAAGTTAGTAGTACTCTTTACAGTGCTATTCATACGAGTAGTAACTTGATTATAAAAAAATCTATTTTTTTCTCAAACTATTAATTTGTATAAAATACACAGTTTATTATATTGAGTGGTTTTTTTTTTCATAAAATTTAAATGGTAAGTAACAAAACAGCATTTTTAATAGTAGTTTTGTAAATAAATATTATTGTTTTATTACTTATCATTAAGGTAATAACTCCATTAAGCACGTATATGCAATTAAAATTATTAAGTCGATTCTATAAAATGTTTTAAATTTTAGAGTTAATAAAATAATTAGACTTAAGATAAGGAATTTTTTGTTGAAATATTAACTTTAATCGATGTTTTTGTTGAGATATAAATGTAATGAGAAAGTGCTTTACATTCATAATAAATAATAATATCATAATTTCTACATTAAACACAACACTGACATCATTTTGAGAAAAAAAAAATCATGTACCTACGTCTTACATATTATATACTTCTCATGAACGTAACGAATTAACCCAATTTTATTCTGTACATATTTAATATTTATAAATTACGTTAGGGTCCTCGGATAATATATTATAATGTGATACATGAACTACCGACGCTGATCATTCGCTAAACGCTGAAAAGGACGCTTAACGTCGATCAACACCCAGTTGCAATATGTTACAACTTGTGCACATTTGTTTAATCAAATATGAATTATTTTAAATCGATCATTTGCGTTAACCAAAAACAAATGATATGGTACTGTACATTGGTTTTTATACGAGTAACAAGACTGGTGGTTCTACGGATAAAAAGTAGAAGTGTCATTTCAAACACGGAGTAACTATTATCAATAAAAAAAGTCATATCTTTTTTTAACGAACCAATCACTGACAATGCCGATAGGGTTAAGTGTAGTATATATAATATATAAGTAGATGCTATGAGTAGTGTTTGCTTGTCATTATCGACGAAATAATCAAGATGTATAAGCCTATACAGTATACAAATAAGTACATATAAGCGATCCAAAATTGATAATTTAATCAACAACGTTTTTGAAAAAACAAGTTCTACCAAATTATGTTAAAAAATATAATTGTTACCATATAAAAAATTAATTGATTTTTCTGTTGGTAAAATAGCGTAGTGATATTATTTTAAATTATACAGAAAAATTACAATTTAAAAATAAAGACAAGTGTATTTATTTGTTTTTAAATAAATTCCATATAATCAAACCGCAACCATTAATAAAACCACTCATATGACTATGTGAGATAACTATATCAAAATTATGTAAGTAATTTTTAATAATAATATCTTAAAATATCAATAAAAAAAAAAAAAAATCTTAGTATTAACAAGTTTCTGATCTTTAACTCGCCATAATGCAGTAGTTTGAATGAATGACTGGTGTGAAATTACAGCGGTGTGGATAGGCAGTCAGTATTGTCAAGAGATGCTAAATATGCCGGTATAGAAATAATTAGCCATTCCGCACTGATTCACAATGATTATTGTCCTATTCAACAACATACTCCATGATTAATGGGATTTTTAATGATTTGGGCCATGACTTTCATAGATTCCAAAGGATTATTGGCCACTTATCATTGATTCTCGAGGATTATAACCCTTTTCAATAACATTCTCCATAATATTTGGGAATTTTAGGTTAATAGGCCATGATACTTTCTGATTCTTGGGGATTTCATTGATAAGACCATGATTTTAAGAGATTTCATAGGATTCGTGGCCATTTAGCACTGATTCTCAATGATTATTTTCCTATTCATTAATATACTCTATGATAAATGGGATTATTTATGTTTTGGACCATGATTTTCAAATAGCACAATGGATTTTCTACCATTTCGCAATGATTTTTAAGGTTGATTGAACCGATCTCTTAAATACTATATGAATTATGGGAATTCTATTTTTGCACTCCATATTACTTCCGTATTAATGGGTGTTTTAGGGATATCAACCAAGAAATTCATAGTTTCCAAAGGATTATTGTCCACTTAACATTGATTCTCGAAGATTAAAACCCATTTCAATAACTTACTCCATAATATCTGTGGAATTTTAGGTTAATAAGCCATGATACTCTCTGATTCTTGCGAATTTCATTGATAAGACCATGATTTTCAGATATCTCATTGGATGCATGGCCATTTAGCACTGATTATCAATGACTGTTGTCCCATTCACTAACATTCTCCATGAATAATGAGATTTTTAATGATTTGGGCCATGACTTTCAGAGTTTCCGTAGGATTCATAGCCATTTAGTACTGATTCTGAAGGATTATGGGCCCTTTTAATCAAATAGTATATGAATTGTGTGAATTCAAGTTTTATACTCCATATTACTTCCGTATTAATGGGTCTTTTAGGGATATCAACCAAGAAATTCATAGATTCCAACCGATTATTGGCCATTTATCATTGATTCTCGAAGATTAAAACCCATTTCAATAACTTACTCCATAATATCTGTGGAATTTTAGGTAAATAAGCCATGATACTCTCTGATTCTTGGGAATTTCATTGATAAGACCATGATTTTCAGAGATTTCATAGGATTCATGGCCATTTAGCACTGATTCTCAATGATTATTTTTCCATTCACTAACATACTCCATGAATAATGATTTTTAATGATTTGGGCCATGATTTTCAAAGAGTCCAATGGATTTTCTACCATTTCGCAATGATTTTTAAGATTGATTGAACCGATCTCTTAAATACTATATGAATTATGGGAATTCTATTTTTGCACTCCATATTACTTCCGTATTAATGGGTGTTTTAGGGATATCAACCAAGAAATTCATAGTTTCCAAAGGATTATTGTCCACTTAACATTGATTCTCGAAGATTAAAACCCATTTCAATAACTTACTCCATAATATCTGGGAATTTTAGGTTATTAGGCCATGATACTCTCTGATTGTTGGAAATTTCAATAATGAGGACCATGATTTTCAGATTTTCCATAGGATTTATGGCCTTTTAGCATTGATTCTGTAGGATTATGTGCCTTTTCAATTAAATACTACACGAATATTCGGAATTATAGATTTATAGACCTTGATTCCCTCGTATAATTGGATTTTCATAGATATGCACCATGAGTTTCAGAAATTTCAAACGATAATTAGCCATATAGCACTGATTCTCGACGAATATTGTCCAATTCAACAACATACTCCATGAGTTATGAGATTTTTTAGGATTTGGACTATGATTTTCAAAGATTTGAATGGATTTTGGGCTATTTCGCACTGTATTTTAATTGAATACTGGAATATTAAATTAAATACTTCATGAGTAATGGAAATTATATTTTTTATCACATGATACTCTAAAACTTATGGGATTTTCAATGATTTCTTCCATGACGTTCAGAGGTTCCATAGGATTCATGGCCATTTAGCACTGATTCTTAAGAAGTATAGCTCTAGGCACTAACATATTCCAGGATTTATTTGATTTTTAGTTTAGTAGTCCATGATTAAAGGATTATTGTTCATTTTGCATAAATTCTCAAGGATTAGTATCCTATTCACTAACATCCTCCATGATCAATGAAATTTATCGGTTTTTAGTCCATGTTACTCTCGTATAAATGGATTTTTCAAGTATTTGAATCACGATATTTAATGATTCTAAAGGTTACCGGTTTCTAAATGTCTTGGTTTCGTTTTTGTATACCCTTTTTTACATATTGCAGTTTCGGTTTCATTTTCGATGTTGTATATCCATTTCTATGTTTTTATAATCGGATTTATATATATTTGATATTATATTTTAACGAAAAATATAATTAAAATATGAATTGACACATATGTGTTGTCAAATATGTAATCAAATGTTTTAATATGGTGGCTAATACATAACTAGCTATTAAATACTATTATAATAATAAATACTATGTATGAATTATATGAAACTGAAGGACAACTAGTATCAAAATTCGCGACATATTGTAATGAACGTTCTAGCATTGTAAGATTCATATATAGGCATATAGCGCATTCGAGTATTTTAAGTGGGCTATGTCGTCTATATAATTATCGTTGTTTATCCGTATTGTCATACATATTATTTACTAGTAACTATAATTTATATAAGGTATTATTCATTACTATTAATAAAACAACAAATAATTTTGCAATTAATGAAATGGTTATCGACATTTTGATCACGATTTTACTGGCATATCAATTAAATTTACGTATTTAATATTTTAAAACACGTAAATTAAAAAAAAAAAAAAATAACGGATTCCAATTTTTTTTTTATTATGGTTTTGAATTTAATACCAGTTTCCAATTTTTTCCTGTTTCGGTTTCGACTTTAATACCGGTATCCAATTTTTTCGGGATTTTGTTTTGATTACGGTTTTTGTTTCGGTTTTATACTGGTTTATACTGGTTTCTGAAATCGGTTTTGAAAATGGTATCAAGCCTCGTTATTTATACAGATAAAATGCTTTTCATAGCTTTGTGACAACCTTTATTAACGGTATTCGTTCATTGTTTTCTAGTTCAGTCACGGACATTTTTGATATAATTTATTAAAATAGTCTATAATTTATTGTTTGTTAAGAATTATTTCGGTTAATCATTACGATTTTTAAAATTGAATTATTGTATACCTCATGAATCACAAATTTATCGCGTGTGGTATTACAAGTTACGAAAAAATAAGATTAGAATCAGCGGAATAATTTAGTGTTTTAAGTGTTACATTTCCAAATACTTAAAAGTGTAAATGTTGTTTAGCAATACCAAAAATATTTAAGTTTGAATGTTTCTTGGATTCTGAGCTAAGCAATGAATGTATTGATTTTACAATGACGTGTTGTTTTTGTTTGTGTCAAAAAAATTGTTTTTCTGGGAATCCAAATTAATTTTTTATGAGCATTTCAAGTTAAAATTTTTACGACATTCGATATTTATCCGTAAAATAACTATTTCTTCACAAACAATTATTGATATTTTGTTGTATATCAACAATAAAAAGAATAAATAAATAAACATAGATACTTGAAATTTTCACCAAATAATGTTAATTCTATAATGTTTATAAAAAATACTTCAGGTGTCAACATTTTTTAAAATATTCCACAAAATCTATTCTCATATCAGTATAAATATATTAAAAATACACAAGTACAATTTTATTTATATAGATTTTAAATTTATATTCATATATTTATATTCGTTATGACGATTTTGATTTATTTTAAGATATTATTTAAATTATACAAGTCATAGACCTATTTTCACTACTTTATGGTTTTTACAGAAAAATTTTATTACATTTTGAATTGATATAATATGGTAAAAATATATATTAAGTATATATAATAATACTAATAATATAATGAATGCCATAATTTCGGAAAAACTTGTATCAACCTACCCCGTAGTATTAATTAATAATAAAATAAATTTTTTTTAATAACTATGTACCTATATTAAAAAAACATACTATAAAAATAGTTTGTGATATACGCTGACATCCCGTCTCCGCTCTGTATCATTTTTTATACACATTTGAAATTCAACACAATC
Source organism: Rhopalosiphum nymphaeae (assembly GCA_036289425.1). Taxonomy (NCBI): domain Eukaryota; kingdom Metazoa; phylum Arthropoda; class Insecta; order Hemiptera; family Aphididae; genus Rhopalosiphum; species Rhopalosiphum nymphaeae. Next base: position 200,842 of record JAZAQC010000004.1, read on the forward strand.
ATAAAAGTAACCTACTGGGCACATAATGTATAGCAGAGTGGTATCCACTCGTCTATTTAAATTTGAAATATTATATTATATAAAATGTTATTATGCAATGTATTAATTATTTTCTACTATCATTGTTATACTTACTTTATTATATTATTTATATTCAATTAGGAATTCGTTTTAGCTTAAAACTCAAGAATATTTTAATGGCAATTTTTTTTTTTTAAAGAATGTCCCTTTTACAGTTTAACTCATACTTTTGTAATGAAAGATTGAATATCTATTATAACATAAACAAGTATATAACATCAAACATTTAAACCAAGTTACGCCACTGATCAGGATATCAAAGCTAATGGTATCGAATAGAAAATTTAACCTAGTTTATTATTTAGAAGGGTCAAAATTAAAAATTATCACTTTTTTCAAAATAACTAACATTTTTACGTAGATTCAGTGTTTGATAAAATCGATGTTATTTTTTATTATATAACTCAAAAAAAAAATAGTTGCAGATATTTTAAATCATCACTAAATTTTTATATACTTATTTCTATAAGTTGTAAATTTTTAATATTTTTTGAGTTATTTATTGAAATTTTGTTCAGTTATATTTAAAAAAATGTCGATAAAAACATTTTTATTTTGTTGAAAAACTAAAAAATTTAATACAAAATCTCATCTAAGTTGTTCTTATAAGGTTAGGTTAACATACATTTTTTTAAATACATAGGCATCATTTGTTTTTGTTAGTACTTGAAAAATACTAAAAAAAATATATATTTAAAATTTTTTAATGTTGAAACAATTCATCAACATTATTAAAATGTACAAATTTATTGTAAAATAAAATTTATGAAGTATACAATTTCTATATCCAAGACTTAAAAACTGAATACAACATTTTTCATAAAATAATTCATATATTATAACAAAAAAACTTATAATTTATATATGCGCAATTCTTTTTATTGATATTTTAAATATAAAATTGGACAAAACTAGATATTTAAACGAAGAATAATGAATTTAGTTTTATTTTTTTGTAATTTAAAAATATTATCTATGGCTATTTGAAATTTTTAACTTGCATTATTATAACATTTTATTTATACATCACAAAATAACACATTAAAATGCAATGTTATTGAAAAAAATTAATTCAGCGTAATGTATTATTAATGATAAAATAATTTATTTTGATAGCATTATAGATATATCACCATATATACTTAGTATATAGTAATATATAAGCTGACAAACTATCTTCACTCAGAATTGTTTTTATATGTAATGATACATCTTTGAATTTAAATTTAATGTATACGTTAAAGTGACTTACTCCTCAATGACGAGGTTCACTCTACACGTAATGTACAGCAAAAGTGCAAAGCGGATTACCTAATTACGTTTTGCATTTAATAATTTATTTACAATTTAAACTCTATCCGTGTACAATAAAAAAATTTTGATTGAATACCAAATTTGGTTTATTACATTTTTCGTCTAAAGATTTTATTATATTTGATACCGTTGGACACTTTTTTACTTCGTGAAAATTAAATTAATCAATGTGTATACCTACTGTATAGTGTATTAGTGTATATGTTAGATAAATACTAGTGTGGAAACGCAATGACGCTGTTTACTTTTAGTAGATGATGATCGATTTACTGAGCTGAGTCATAAAGTTTCGGAAGTCTATCGTTTACTTTGGATGGTTCAAAGAGATTTTTGAATGAAAACAAAGTTAAAAAATACATGTGGCATCGACGAATTCCATTGGACGATTGCCAAAATATAATTTTTATAATTTTTTTTTTTTATATTTTGTCTTCGATATAACGCTATGCGCTACATCGTTAGGCAATTAGATATTTTGCTTAGGTATCTAAAGCAGCAGTAGTGTAATAATATGAATTCTTTAACACATGTATTGTGGTACCTACGGTACCGCCATCACCGTTCTGCGCGAATTACGTCCACCGAACGCGTTCAATGTTTCCGGTTGACAAACTTTGGTTATGACCACCATAGATTTCGGTAACGAACAAAGTTTTGCTATACGATTCACCAACGACTGCACTGCAGTAAACTTGGTCGATACTTGACTAAGCGAATTAAAAAAAAAACATTACTTCCACCAGACAATTTTTGACAGAAACAGTGATTCGAATCTATTTTTTTTATCCAATATACGAGATGCAAAAGTTTAAAAAAAAATTAATTTAAAATTAACTAAAATGCTTTAATTTTATATTTTTAGAGTAACCTGTGGATTGTATATAAAATAAACCATTGACTAATGAGCTATTAAAAAAATGTAATTATACATACATAATGTTTTATTAGTATAGTTAAAACATGTAATTTTTATTTCAATATTCATATAGTATATATTATATAGACACAATTGTTTTCACTTCACTGATTATTTCGTTTTTTTTTTTTTTTTAACAAGAATTCTCTCAAGCCTTTAATACAAGACAAACCACAATGTTATTAAAAAGAGTTATAACAAGAAGTCAATGATTTCATCTGAAACTATTGAAGTGTGAACAATAAATTAATTTTATAGGTACTTTTTCTCAAAAATGTCTACTTGTAGATCAAAGTGAAATAAAAATAGAAAAAAAAAAAAAAATCAATGTAGAAATGTTTTGTCTCTTCAAAAGTTATGTTGGAGCATTGCACCCTTTGCACTACATTTAATCTAGATTATTTTCTCTTGAATGCTCGCTATACCACGAACCCTCTATTAATGTTTTCGTAGTCCGTTGACTCTCATCTTATAATTTAGCATGGGTCTTTATAATAGGTGACATACAAACGATTCTGGTACTGTATTCACATCAAAATCGATTACATACATGCTAAACAAGTTTATTACTTTCATGGGTCATCCCAAGCGGTCTGTATGCAATATTTCTGTTCGCGGTTCAGCGCGATTCTCCCGCCCCTATTTCTATCAAACTTTTTTATTATGGCCACTTACGACTAACTCCACTATATTTAAATGTATAGATAGATACGTTGTTTTGTATTTATACATTTATTTTATTAGATTAGCTTTAGGAATTTTTAACTTAAAGTTATACATATATCAAACATGTCTTCTTTTTTAACTTGTTTTTTTCATACACCTATTTTAGTAGTAGTCATTGATATAATATATTTTTATATTGAACCTAAGTGGACTTCTAAACTTAAATATTTAATAAATAATCATTATAAAAGTCGTGTTAAAATTCAAATACTATTGTGTTATGTAACACATTTTAATAATTATGATGATACATGCATTTATTAGTATAAAGTTTGTAGTGTGTACCATCTTTTTCAAATATATATATAAAAAAATGATAATATAAAAGTCATATAAAATTTACATTACTTACAGACTACAGTCATAAAATCAATTAATTCACGTAGAAATTACGTTGGCCATCACGGATTTGAAATTTAGGACATATGTATTTTATATTATTGGAAATATCCGATTTTATTTCGTAGCATAAAATCTACAGCTTTAGAACCAATTTATAGCTTTAGGACCAATCGCTGCTTAGGTTATGTCCATAAATATTCTATTGTTTATGTGTATCAGTAGTAGAATCCTCAAACATTTTCACCGCGATTTACCAGCTTTTGGATAAATCTGCGTTCGTTTACCGCATGCCCTCTATAGCCCGACACTGCGAATAGTTGTGCGTATAACACTATTTTTATGAGATTTAAAGATGTCACTCGGTATCTTTTGTTTTCTATAAATAAAAATGGTCGTTTTGGTGAACCATTGACGATACAAACCCGCTAGTACCCTATACCCACGCGGACGTAGATCTCGGTTGCCATTGTTTCTTTAAGTATTTTCTGCATGTGCTACATGCTTACCGCACGTTTTAGTGTTTTATCAGTAGTAACATACGTATCGGAATAACGTGGTAAACGAATAATTTACATTGTTATTGTTTTTAAAATATCTTTTGATAAAACTATGATAATATAACAATACGTAGATAATAATATAATGACCATTATTTACAATATTAATCATTTTAAAATTAACAGAGTGTACCTACGTGATGTTACTATATTATAAGTATAATATTATTGAATTATGTGTACGTTAGGCATTACAATACATTGTTTTCTATCGGTATAATGAAATGAAAAAGCCACGCCTAACACGATAGGGGTCACACATGTATTTTCATACCACGTGGATTTAAACACCGTAGTATATGTATAACTTTGAAATAAAAACCGTCATTCTGATCTCTTACGAATATCCAATTCGACAAATTACGTAGCAATAGTAGTTATACGATAGAATAAATTTAACTTTAAACCCACTCCGTCCAAAGACGAAAGCGATGGCGATCTGAAACAAATGTACAGTTCGTCCTTGTTTCAGATATTGTAGTCACGCGTTCGAGAATAATAATAATAATAATAATAATAATAATAATAATAATTGAACGTCTCAAAATTTGGTTTGCAATTTCTTAAAGTAACATAACAAAAAACACACACACAAACGCACTAGAAAAACATTCTATGATGGCTTTTAAAACGTTCGTATCGTAACTGTGGGTGGCACTTTTTGACATGGTTCGCCGAATGGGTTGTTTTTCGCACACGCCTTGACAGGCACACGCAAGCACACACACACACGCACACGCACACACACACGCACGCACACACACACACACTGCAGAGCAATGCCGATAAACCGCCGTCCGCCAAAACCACCGGGACCGAGCGCCCCGTCGAACTGGTCTTGTCACAAAACGTTTCGCGAAACGATTTCGTACGCCGCGCAAAATTAATTCAACCGCCGCCGCCGCCGTTACATTACCATATTATTAATATACGTATGCCCATATTGTCGTTATTGTTATTATTTTATCGACGCGTAACAATATCATAAAATATTAATATATTATTATAACGCGCAATTGTTCATTATGCGCCGGCCGCGACGTTTCAGTGCAGGGACAATCGAAAACCAGAAACGCGTAACGCACGTTAATTCGTCGTCGAGTGTTGGGCGCCCGCGGTGCAGTGCCGTAGCGGTAGGACGGCGGCGCGTGGTAGGGCCAACGGGAGACGACGAGAGAGCTGAGAATAATAATAATAATAATAATATATCATAACGATAAAATAATAAATGGGAAAAAATGACATCGGAGAGGAGGGCGAGGGCCGAGGACACGCCGTCGGTTTGGGGCCCATCTAGCCGCCGCCGCAACCGCCGCCGCCGCCGCCGCCGACGCCGACGCTGCCGACTCCCGAGTGCCAGCCGTCGTCGGCCAGCTATCGCCGCACGCACTGGTTGATTCACACATTTCGACGACGGTCTGCCCGTGCCGCACTATGATTCTGGTGGAGATTTCACGTGCCGTCCGCTGAGGAGTCGCCGCGACGTTGCAATTCTTTTTTGACGAAAAACGGCTTTGTATTTCTATACTAATACTACTCAGTAATAACACGACGATCCGCGAATTCAGCCCAACACACAGTTCTATCATACTATATATATATACCTACGTAAATACGCATCGAGTAATACGTCTTATACGATATCGTCGTCGTCGTTATTATTATTATTATTATTATTATTATTATTATTATTATCGTCATTATAATATAATCGCGGTGTGCAACAAAACACGTGAGTACAGAGAATTCGATATTAATGATATTCTCGTATTATTGTCATTATTAATATTATTAGTGTGTGTACCTATTATTATAAGTTTGCGCGTGCGACATTATTATATCGTTTCGAGTTTCGACGTCGCGGTATTTATTTATTTTTACTACGCCCTCGCATACCTCGGTGCCATCAATTTCCCCAAAAATAAACTATTGTTTTTATGAGGTTATTCATTTTTTACAGCTTTCTGTTTTTATTTTTTTTTAAGCTCAAAACTTTTATTTTACGACCGCGCAAAAGACAATAATTCCGAAACCGTATGCAGGTCGACCGTCGACCGACAACGTTCCCGCGCAAACGGTTGCACATCAAAATCATTCTTTTCGAGATCCATTAGTGCACGAATCCGCTGGTTGTACTTAATTACAGTCTTGTTCGTAACTTTTAATAATTTAATATTTTATTTACGATTTTATAGCTTAAATACTGTTTGAACAATTTAAGATATCATTATAATGTCACCGTTCGTTTTTCAAATTACTTTCTGTACAATTGTTGTGTTCTTCCAAGTAATGAATTGTGTAAAATATTACAGCTCCAGAGCTTAAAAATTATTTTCTTTTTTTTTTTATTCGGCGCGAAAACGCTTTTTTACGCCGAATACGTTTTACCCGTTGGTATATATTGTCAGATTTTCCAATTACGCGTACTTATATGAATAAGGTGCATGTAATAGGTTCCTATAAATTCATTGCAAAACGTCATTGAGTATATTAGTAAACCGTCGCGTCGGTTCTGTAGACCTGTAGAAGGTCATACAAAGACGAATTGTGAGCAGCAAACATGACGTGATCGGAATGGATCACGGCATATTCGAATACCTACGTGCTGTTGTGATGTTTGCTTACCCACACGCGATTCCATCCAAAATTTATATATACACAACTCATAATTTCATGGTCCAAAGTGGCATGATATATTATTATTATTATTATTGTATAGGTAAATTGAAGTGTGATTCAAATAGATATAATGTGAACTCGACGTTAAATTAAGCTTACAACTTTTTTTTTAATTTAGTGATTTTTAAACCATAGAATAAATATTGTAAAAAATATCGCGATTTCCATATAATCAATAAAGTATATCACGTATTGTATAAGATAAAATTAAATGAAAACTTGATTTAATATTTATTTCTTAAGAATAGAAAAAAACAAATAAATCGTAATTCATTACTGATAAATTATTAAAATATTTTTAAAGAAACTGAAAAAATTAAAAATTAAAGTAATCATTATAACCAATAGGTTCCTAAATACTTTATTTATTAAAAAAATAAAATAAAGATACTCCTTAATTATTATATTTTATTTAAATATAACTATTTATATATAATTTTAAGCTAGACAATTTATTATGTTTATAAATTTAAAACAAGTTTAATATTACGTTTACGTTCACGAAAAAAAAATTCATTGCATTAAAAATAAAATATACACATAAAAATAAAATAAATTTATTCTATCATTTGAAAATTTACAGCTGTAAAGTATGAACAATAATTCTAAGCTTTGAAATTAAAGTTGGGACTATAGAAATCATTTTTTCATGCTAATAACTTTTTTTATTGTCTGAGTATAATGTTTTATTCAGAATGTAGCATAGAATGAATTTTTTATAACGAAATAAAAATCTATAGATTTTTTTATTTTTGTTTGCTATTTTATATTTCTAAAAGTGCACTCACAATTATGTGTCTACATATATATTAGTCAACGATCAAAACGTTTATAAGATTAATAATTGGCTAAGTTATTTTAAAACGTAGTTTCTATACATTCTTATGTTATAATCAAATTTAAACAAGGATTATATTAGTTATAAGCAAACAATCCAATCTTTCTTTTTCATAGTATTTTCATCTAATTTGACAAAATAATAACATCTTGTTAGAATTAATAGTTAGATTAAATGTCTTAAAATTTTAATTAATTATTTTCTTAAATTATTTCAAGATTTGGTTTCATCAAATGTTTATAAATTTGTATATTATTTTATAATTTGACATGAAAAAATATATGATGTCTGAAAATGACATCTCATAACCGTACTCTTATAGTTGAAAGGAAATTTACGACATCTTGGATATTGGACTTGTGAGCTTATGCAATGACCAGATGTTTCTATGGCGACGACATTTAGAGTAATTTATAGCTTGAAATCATTGCACCTGTGTGAAAAGTACGTTAAAAAGAAACACCCTATCCTACCACGTAATTGGCACACCAATAGTGTCCCGTTTACATCGAGCCAAACGCTTTAAATTAATAAATACTTGTCACTAGCAAAACACAGGTATAAAATTAAACGTCTAATGGGATGTTAGTAATTTCAGAACTCACTCGCAATGGTACTGCTAAATATTTGTTAGTATCAAACACGGGCATAGAATTAAATGGCAAACGGTTAAAATCGTGATTTCAGAACATGCAATTGTATCGTTGAATATATTGGAATTGAATTAAGCATGAGTATTTTTCAAGGAATAAAAACGCAATGGCTGTGTCACGTATTTTTTTACTCAATAATTTAAAATGGGATAATAAAGAATGCTAAACAGAACTATATATATAAAAGAAATATAATATAACCCATATTATAATCATACTATAACAAAATAAATGACAAAAGGAAAATCGTGATTGAAATATGATCAGATTCGATGGTTTTTTTTTTTTTTTTTACTTAGCTTTGAAAATTTTGTCGTGCATGGATTAATAATTAACACAAAAGTCTTTTATGCTTAAAGTTATCAATACACTGGTAGAGTTTCGCCGATTATGAATCGTATCAAAAAAGATTTTAGAATTGATGGTAATGTGTGATTTGTGATTCGTAACTCATCGGGGAAACTAAAAAAATAAAAAAAAATAAAAAGCTGCAAGCTGTGTGTCACTGATAAACAAGAATTGAGTTCAGTAAATAATATATTATCAAACGAGGGGAACCTTTTTTATACAATTTACGTTTGATATCATATTACTACTTTGTGTTTGGTAAATTAATTGATGTATATATATATATATATAAATTATTATTTCTTAAGTTCTTTTTAGATTGTTTATTATCTAAGAACACATTTTACGGAAGGGACCATTGAAACGTTTTATCTAGTATTTTTTAAACCAATTTCACAGACAGTTTGGTCCAATATCTTCAACGCAAGACTTCGGTCAAAACACGTCAATATCAATTCATAAAGCGACTATTCTATTTCAAATCAAAAATGTACGGACTTTTATTGGAAAACCTCTCGGAGTATATAAAAAAAATGTACGGCGAAGACAGATGGGAAGAGATTCGGCGAATGGCCAATGTGGACCAACCTAGTTTTAGCGTACACCAAGTGTATTGTGAAACGCTTATTCCACGACTAGCGAAAAAATCCCAACAAGTATTGTGCACATTTAAGATTTAACCATATTCATAAAAATTATTCACATAAATGTATTTATAATAGCATCAGTTTGTTTAAACTCGTATTTGATGTGTTTTTAAGGTGCTTGGAATTACGGAGAAAGAATTTTTTGAACAAATGGGAGTTCATTTTGTCAGTTTTGTTGGCCAATACGGTTATGATAGAGTACTATCGGTATTGGGGCGACATATGAGAGACTTCTTAAACGGTATGAAATCAATTAAAATCACAAATTTAATTATTGTTTAATCTATTTTAAAATGACTTTGATACATAGGAGTTTTGCTTTTTAGTCTACCTAACGTTTAAATCAATAACTGTCTGTAATTATTTTATAGCATGAATGTATAATCCAAATTTCACGATAACGGTTATTTATAGAACAAGTAGTAACGATTCACAAGTTTCATTCATGCGCTTATTCGTGACTCGAATCAATAATGCACGTTTGACCTTAAAATATATGCGTTCATATTATGTACACATGTATGAAACCCTACCTTCTCCATTATAATATACACTTCAAATTAAACTATCATTGTGCATAGAATAATATTGATTATTAATGAAAAAAAGTAAGGTTTCGTACCTATCATTTGATAATTTGTGCACAACGATACTATAATAATACCGATGGTATTATATTATTGTAATAAAGATAGTTTACAAACTCGGCTGATATAAATAGCATATTAGCAACGTACAGGCATTTGGTAAAATAAATGTTTCAAAATATTAATTATAATTATGTTAGTATCTCTTATCCTTGTTTTATTCAAAAATTAAATAAACATTATATCTGGAATTTTTATATATTTTATATAAATCATAATATTATATTATATTAATAATATAAATTTATAGTTTTGATATAGTAAGTATATAGTGTATAATTCGTTAATCGTTATTCACTACCTATCCACTTAAATATTATGAGTACATACTAGTACAGTAGTGCCTATCTATTTGTTATTTTTTATAATATCTTAGTATTATTTTTATAAACAAAGAAGTTGTTCCGATTAATATCTTTATATTTGCGTTTTCAACAATTTAATTGTGTTATTTTTTTTTTTCTACGTATGCGTATTTTTTTCATTTTCTTTTTCTCCTAGTCTCGGCTTATTTATTTTTCATATTTTTATCGGATTCTATTTCTCTAAATTATCTTAATACTATAAGCTAAGTGCATTTATATATTTATAATAAATTTGTATATTAAAACAACGGGTGCTTTTCTTCAAGTAATGCTTACAAAGAACCAATAGTGTCGCATACTAGACATTAATTTTCGTAATTGTTACTCAGTTATGAAACAAAAAAATGAGCAAACACAAATAAAAACATTAGATGATAATATTATGAACATACACTAAAATAATTTCTTATATTTTCTTATAGTTTTAACCTATAAAATATTATAACTTTAATGAAAGTATTTAATTTAATTTGTTTAATTAACATTGTTATTATATTTCCTATTATACCTGGATACTATATAATTTTATTATAAACAATATATTTTGTTAAATTGTATTATATACCTAAGTGTTTAATATAACAAAAGTATGTTAATTTAATTTAAAAACATTGTTAAGTTTATTTATAGTAAATTTTAAATAAAAAATTTTATTCAATGCAATATTTTTTATGTTTCATATAATTATAATTATTAAGAACATGAATTGTTACACTTTTTTATTCCTTTGTTATTTATTAATGTTTTTAATCAATAAAAATAAAAATGACAGGGACACTAGATTAATTGTTTTTTTTATTGTTATATATTAGTAGTAAATTGATTGGATTGGTTATAACAACTAATAAAACATATTGTAGCATGTTGTGAAAAAAAGATCCATTAGCATTTAGCAGTGTTACACATTATATATATATTACAGTTAAAAAATAGTGGGAATACACTTATTGTTGGTTTTTAAAATATTATGTATTTTAAATAATTAGTTCTAAAATGTATTGAAATTTGGTTTTAATAATATCTATATCAATTATATTAGCACTTGACAATATTTTAAATATTGTATTAATCGGATTATAGGATTGGACAATTTACATGAATATCTTAAGTTTTCATACCCAAGAATGCAGGCGCCTTCATTCATTTGTGAAAACGAATCTAGACAAGGATTGACATTGCATTACCGTAGTAAACGCCGCGGTTTCGTGTACTATACTATGGGCCAAATAAAGGAAGTGGCTAGGCATTTTTATCACAAGGTCGATAACATGAACCAATAGTAAGTTCCAAGTCAACCTTTTTCAACGAGTGTGTAATAATTTTAGGAAATGCGCATTGAACTAGTCCGTGAAGAGATTTTAATGGATACAGTGCACGTGACGTTTCAATTGAAATTTGATAATAGAGCGTTCACATTAGCATCGATGACAATGACAAGGGAGGAAAAACATCTTCCAATAAGTGCATCGGTGCTGTTCGAAATATTTCCGTTTTGCATTGTGTTCAGGTCGATGACAAAAAACAGACGTAAAATTAATATTATTTCGCTTCATTAATTATTTTCTTAGCTATTTTTTTTATTTTTTTTTTTATAAAGATTTTTTATACACGTAATTAATTTTAAATCTGCAGAGGAAATAATAGCTGTACACAAAATACATGTATTGAACTGATATTCTTTCTCATACAGCTCCAATATGATTGTTCAAAGCATTGGCAATTCGTTGATGGTCATTTTACCAGATCTAGTTGGAAAACGGATTACTAATTGGTTTGACCTTGTTAGACCTTTGATAGCATTTAAATTTCAAACGGTAAATATTTATATATTTATATACATATATATATAATTATACATATAAATATATTAAATAATCAATTTAAATATTAAAAAAAAAAAAACAAAACGTTTGTGAAATAGATTTTGAATCGAACGAACAATATTTTTGAACTAGTTACTGTTCAACCAGTGCTTTCTAATCGACCAACAGAAAGACACGTCATTCTAAGCGATGAATCTTATTTTTCCCCAGAAGAAAACAAACTTCGATTAAAAGGTATAAAAAAAAGTGTATTAACAAGGTATAAATCTATAAATCGTTTATTAAAAATGAAATTCTGACCCGTTTTGTTGTATACTCAAAACATATTATTTGAATAACAAAACTTTTACTAAATAAAAGCAATCCTCAATTAATTTAGGACAAATGATTTATATGGACAATTGGCAAATGATGATGTACTTGGGTACGCCCGTGATGCCTGATCTCAATGCATTAGTTACTACCGGCCTATACATAAATGATCTCTCCATGCACGATTTCAGCAGGTTGGTTCTCAGTAAAATAATTCATTGGAAATACTTCGTTTATCTGTTTAATTGTTGTCAATAAAACTGTACACGATGGTTGATTACTGAAATACACGTGTACAACTATACAAGTTGATGGGTGCTCGTTTTGTTTCTGTTATACCCTAGGGACCTAATGTTGGCAGGGACACAACAGTCGGTTGAATTAAAGCTGGCACTAGACCAAGAGCAGTTAAAGTCAAAAAAACTGGAAGAGTCGATGCGGAAACTAGATGAAGAAATGAAGCGTACTGATGAATTGCTATATCAGATGATACCCAAACAAGTGGCCGATCGACTGAGGTCGGGCGAAAACCCCATAGACACATGCCAAGTAATAAGTATTAAAATATGAATTGATTATTAATAGTATACATAAATCATTTTTCAGATGTTTGATAGCGTGTCCATATTGTTTTCGGACATTGTCACGTTTACCGAAATATGTAGCAGAATCACCCCGATGGAAGTAGTTTCAATGCTTAACGCCATGTATTCTATATTCGACACACTAACTGAACGGAACAAAGTTTATAAGGTTACACATTAACGAATACATCATATAATTTATGCCATTGCAATATACTGTAATTAGCAATACACGAATTACAATATACAATTTCAGGTGGAAACTATTGGTGATGCATATATGGTTGTTTCGGGTGCACCGATGACCGAAGACAATCACGCAGAGAAAGTGTGTGATATGGCATTGGATATGGTTGACGCCATAACAGATCTAAAAGATCCGTCGACGGGTAATTTTTTTTTAATTTCTAATTTTTCAGATACATACATGTCGTATAAAGTTTCCGTTGATATCTCTACAGTATATTTTGAAAACAAATTTAATTAGAAATCACATTTTACAAACATAACGAACTCGCTTATACATTATACGTATATATTTTATTTTTACCATAGGGTCTCATTTGCAAATCCGCGTCGGCGTACATTCCGGAGCAGTAGTAGCTGGTATTGTCGGCTTGAAAATGCCAAGATACTGTTTGTTCGGTGACTCGGTCAACACCGCATCCCGAATGGAATCCACAAGCGAAGCAATGAAAATCCATATATCACAAACCACCAGAGATCTGATTTCAGCGTCGTACATGGTCAAAGAGCGTGGTGAGATTTATGTGAAAGGAAAAGGTAAGGGCCGCCGCCATTGCTGTGGTCCTGGCGTGGTCTGTTTTGATTCCAAAATTTATTTTTCAGGCGCCATGAAAACGTATTGGTTGGAACACCGGGAAAGCCGACCACCATTAAGTCGGGTGCTGCCACTGGCCAATTCCGATCTACCAGAATTGGAGTGGGAGCGTAGTGCCGATACGGTATTCGACATTGTGGAACGCAACACGGACATGACTATGCAATTGGCCGAAGACAGGATTAGGACATACTCTCCGGTAACATTTCAAGAAGTGGCTAGACACTCGATATCGCGTTCGCCAGTTAGAGAATATTATAGAGGTTTGTACACAGCACTCCGACATAAACTAATATATATATATATGCGATGTCTTAGCAATACTATATTATGTAATATATGATAAATATTATATGTTTAGTACTAAAATCGTTCATTATACAGATTTATACACCTTTAAAATATATTTTACTGTGCATTTCTTCAACAGTAAACAGTGATCAATGAGTGGTCTATTAATCTATTATAATTTAAAAAGTTCTAAAATCTATCTTATTTGTGTGCAATCCAAAATGCTTAAATATAATACATTATGCGTATATAAATAAAATCTGAATATTTTAAATAAACAGTTCACCATTGTATGGTTAAATATAATGTATTTTTAAGAAAATATTAAAATATAAATAAATCTCAAAATGATGTGTATTTTCTCAAATTAAATGTCATTTTTTTTCTCTTTTCGTCAAATTTACTTATTGTATTATTATATAGATTATATATATATAAAGAACTAAAATTTCTAACGTTAAAAGTAATGAATTTCATCATAATATATTAGATACATGAAATATTTATTGTTATTATTTTCCAACCATTCATCTATTAAGGTTTCAATTTAAAAAAAAAATACCATAATCTATATGAAAAAATACAAGTAGTTTAAAATAAAATAATTTCTTAAACAAAAGATAGAAATGAATAAACTGATTCTAATTAGATAAGAATAAATGAAAATCATAAAAAGAAAACTAAATCAGATAATAAAAATATTTTCGAATAAAACAATGGTAGATAAAAAACCCTTTAATGCGTATTATTTAATGCAATATATTAAAGAAAATAATAATCTAATAATCTTAAATTCTGAAGAATAAAAAAAAAATGTCTAATTTTTACAATTTCCAAAACAACGCTGTAATTTCTCTGTAATTAAAATAACAAAATTGAATATTTTTTATGATAGCAATGAAGATTGAAAAATAAAATTTAGAAGATAATATCATAATCCTTTTTTTCTTTACGATCGTAAAGGTTTAGCGTCTAAGGTCACGAACTTACGAGCATTTGAATGTTATAGTTTACGATGTTATAATCTTTACTGTTCTTTGATCACTCGTAAATCATTAGAATGTTTTAAAGTTTTTTGTGTCTTATTCATATGGATTGAATTACTTTTATTATTGCAATAAAAATATTTCAAAAATAAAACGAGATTTCATTGACAACAATTAGGATTCATTTTTATATTTTTTTTTATTCAAAGGTTACAATTTTAAAGTTGTAATGACTATTATTCTTTCGAATAGTGTATTATCAATGTTTTACTTTTTGATTTTAATCGAATATTAATAATACTTACTATAATAAAAATGTATTGTCTATTAGTTTATGAGGTTTACGTATATTATCTAGAGCACTGATTTAACAGTTATTAAATTGAGTTATTTTGAAAATATTATACACGCCCTTTTTTTAGTAATACCAAATCATCTTTTAATATCAATAATGTTTGACTCGAATCACGTGATAAAATATAGAATTCATTGCAAAATTGGTTCGTTATATATATATGTATTGTTTTACATATTATTGAGATTATTTTAAGCACCTACTTTATTTTATTTAATGCACCTTTGCTGTACTTTAAAATAAAAATAATAAAAATAAAACATGATTTAAAGTTTGTGTTTTATATTATCATAAAAATAACATAAAATATGTTTGCACACGACTTGAAAAATGAAAATGTACCATAAGCTTTTTAAACGAACTCTTAAATAATATTATTATGATAGTGCTTGTAGTATTAAGTAATTTATTTTAAGAAAAACACAACGTTAAAAATGTTGCTTGTCTCTTATAAAATGAAATCTATTAACGACGCATTAGGAGTAAGTAATGTATTGTCAACCATTATAATAATTCTAAATAGCAATATAATCATTATGGTAACTATTACAAATTAGATCATGTTTTGATATACAACTTGTTGGTTTCAAGAATAATACACGCAAATATTAACTTGGTAGGTACTTAAATATAATATTTATAACAAACAATAAATTAATTAATCAAAATATACTTTATTAATTAATATCTAATAATTAGGGCACATATTTTCATAAATTAAAAATATTATTAATCATATACTAACTAACAAATTGTACTTGCCTAATCATTGTAATCATTGTGATTCAAGATCTTATTTAGTCAAAAAAAAAGTCGAAATCCATTATACTTTAGATGTATAATTTATATTTTAAATACATTTAAATATCTTTAAAAATCCATAATACCGTAAAAATGAACTATTAAGACAATCATTTGCTGAATAAATGGGTGTTATTAAAAATTTTTTTTACAGAATTTTCATAGTAAATTATTAACGTATGGCACAGTATAAATATAAATATCAATAATTTAATCAATATTCGTCGCTGTTTTTGTTTACTTGTATATGCGTTTAAAGTTGTTCCAACTAAAACTAAATACGCAATATACTCCCTTTTCAAATACATTCCATTAAATCAATTATATGTACAATTCTAAAACAACAACGATATAATAAAAACAGTTAATATTCAACTTGTTTTCCCTTTTAAATGAGTATAATAAGATAGCAGTCTAATGTAATTGTCCGAGTGACGTAGAGAAAATAATAAACCGCGCGCCGTGAATGTTGCAGAGTCCCGATCGAATTCAATAAGTTGCACGCCCATCGTGTCGCAGAAAGAGCTGCAGCGGTTGACGTGTCTGAACAGGAGCTCGTCGCCGTTGTCGCGGTTTGCGAGGAAAATCGAACAGCTACCGAAGCCGCCGGACTGCACTTCCACTGCAGCTGTCGCGGTCGCCGCCCAGAGACACAGATACGTGAGAAACACGGTGGGCGGCCGCGGTGGCACGCAGACGGCTCCGTCTTCGCCGGAGACGCACAAGGAAGAGGACGTCTCGGCGGATTCGTCACCGCTGCTTCCGGTAGTGCTTCCGGAGCCGCCCGCGGTGTCAGCGATTTCGCCGTCGCCACCGCCGCCGCCACCGCCGCCACCGCCACCACCGCCTCCGCCGACGGCCATAAAGTCCAATCCCGTGCTGGTGCACGTGGCCGATTACGTCTCGTCCGATTGCGTGGACAGCGTCGATTCGGACGATCAGCGGTCGCTGCAGACCCGAGACGCGGACGACCTGGGCGGATCGGACGTCGGAGGGGACCACCCGCACCCTTTTCCCGAGTCTTCCGACGACGATCTACCGCCGGACGACGACGACGACGACGACGATTTAGACCTGTCTTCGGCCGATCCCACCACTCCGCCGGCTCGATCGTCGCCATCGTCAGCGTCGCCGACCGACGCCGCCGCCACGCGAGCTGCGGTGACCACGTCCAAGTCGGACGGGCAGATATACGGCCGGCGGCGGCGCGCCGACGACGAACCCGACGACGACGCGAGCATGTCCAGTCTGAACCGGCAGACTCAGTGCTGTATGCGATTTAAAACGCACCCGAAGTCGTCCAGGAAACGATCGCAATCCCACTCCTGCAAGTTGATCTAATATGTGCATCGCACTCCAAGTCACTCGTGTATATATTTAATATTATAATATAATATATTATATTCGTGTTAGCCGCTTTTATCACGCGCAGTAGTCCGCGATAGTCGTAAAATTATACTATATAGGTACAGTGCGTATTCTGTATATATATATATATATATATATATATATATATATGCGTGTGTGTGTGTATGTGTGTAAATTGTTTTTATTAAAAATGTAGACTAGACTTGTCGTGGTAACCGACATGCGAATCGGTTGAAATAAAATCATCATAATTAATATGTAATAGATTCATTACCATATGCGAACACTGCCCAATATAGTCGAAATCAAATTGCATTCAATTCATACGAGCGTTTTAAATTATATGCGCTTAAATCGATGATGGTAACGACGTTTAGGTTGTTCATAAAAACCCGTTAAAGTTTATTACCACCAATAGTCCAAACAGTTGAATCGATAAAAAAAATAAAATCGACAAAATTTTAAATTCTACTGTACAGATATCATACCACAAATCAGCTCCCCTCTCCCGATTATGTTAAGCCCCCATCTTACTGTTTATCGCTAAAATGCAATCGTGTAGTATAAATTTAAAAAAAGTGTGTAACAACCGTGTACGTGTTTAAATTTCCACAAAATTATCAATGAATTCGTCCTCTTTTAAAGTTAATAAAACAAACAGAAAAGTATGTGGCGTGAGTTTTTAATAATTTCTGCATATTTAGATCTTACGGTTTATTTTTGGTGAAGTCTCATGCTGAACCGTTGTCATTTTAGATAGCATATTATAATCACATATATAGATAATAAAGCATTGAATTTTTTTGTGTGTATGTGTGTGAGTGATACGAGTTAAATGTTTACAATCAAAATATCAAATTAAATTTTTAGTACATTTTATTTACATGAGAATAGTATAATATTTCAATGACTTATTTCAATATAAGAAACAAGTATGAAAGACCAAAAAATAAAAAACAAATATAACCATATTGTATTGAATTGTAATTTTTTTTTACTTATAATTGTTTTTGGCCGATTATATATAAGTTTTCATATTATATCTTCTTATTATATAATACAACACTAGGTTTAGTTCCTAATTATTATTTGAATTTATTAAACATTATGTATACTACTTTTTCAACATTAAGTAAAGTAAATTTAAATCTATACCTTATAAAATTTACGTTTTTCCGTAAAAAATTAACAGGCCTTTAACATTTTTAACGATCCCACATGGGACGAATATATAGCTAAAATGAGTAACATTCCAGGAATAATGTAATCAGAACCGAGTTTATTTTCAATCTCTCCCTATAGACTATCTTCTTATTAAATTAATTTCATCATACGCAGTGGTTTAGGTATCATATAAAATATGTAACTATTCATAACTATATTTTTCTATAGCTTTATAAATAATTCAATAAATATATTATTCTGATATCATTTATTAAATTAAATAGATTTTTGCAACAACTTATTTAGATAAATATTAACTAATCAATTGTTTCCCATTTCAAAAATAAAATGACTCGGTAAAGCATTTGTGTAATATTGTAATACATTTCAGATATTATATATTATATATGTATTATTATGTTTTATACTCTTATGTGTTTATTTTAATTAGGTTTCAATAATTATTTTAACTAGATGATTAAATAAATCACAAAATTGGCATGTTCTATTAAATTAGCCAAAACAATTTAGCCAGTAAAATATTTTGAACATTTAAATTTGTACATTAATTTACTTATCTTTGATACTTTTAACTATGAGTGGTTTGAATTTGTTTTAAAATTATATACATTTTTTTAAGTTCTCTTACACTTGAATAATTTACTTTTGTATTCATTATGACTATTATGAGTCAAATAAATATTATACTTTGTTTTATATTATAATATATCGCCATTTATATTATCCACATTACTTCGAATCAAATTTTTATTTATTTATATAATTCGTTTTTACTTCAACATTATACAATTCACATAGGCATATAAGTACATACTTAAAATGTTTATAGGTATATACGTTTCTATAACGTACTTAATATGTACTTACCTATATATTTCAATTAAACTTTGACGAAAACTTTTGATTGTATTATACACATATTGGGAATCTTCATATTGCACGCGTGTATAGTATGACGTGCCTACTCAACTGAATTATGTACAATTGTATTTACCATACATAGTTTATGAACAGGTATTGACATAATATTATCATAGGAACTATTAAAATGAAAAATTCTCCGTTGTTTGTTTTTCTGTCCATGTGGAAATTGAAAACCGTTCAACATCACTTGTCACGGTTATTGTATTTTGAATGAATTATGACCATGCGTGTGAACCATTAATGTTATTATGATTTCAAACTACACGTCGTGCTAACAGCAGCGTGCTAATTGATCGTTAATAAATATTTTGTAAATGTTATACAAACAAATTTACACCGACAAAAGAATTACAAACGCAATTATGTTTTACCAATACTATCAACAACTGCATTTACATATTATTTTCCCAAATTTTCATAAAAATATTTCATGAACCGTAACGAATTTGAACACAGGTATGTACGTCATATACGACGGAGCAAAGATTAACGTTATTATTATTATCTAATTATCATAAATATTATCCGAAGTTTCAATTAACTCTTTTTATAAATCATAAAAATGAAGTCTAACCTAAAAGTCAGCAATCTAAGTTTGAAAACTTTATAATTGAATAATTATAAACTTTATAAACTTTATATTTAATGACCACGTAAGTAACTTTAAATTTTAATATTAAATAGGTAGGTCGTAGGTACCTATGTATCTTAGTGTTATTAATTGATCGTACGGGTATATAAAATAATTATCCTAAAAAATAACTTACACACAATATTATTACCTATAATTTAAAATTAATCTCAAATAAAACATATCCAGAGTAATATATTTTAACACATTTTGTTATAATATTTTAACATGGTAGACCATACTTGATGAATATAATGTTAATTTTTGATAAAGATAAAAATTAATAAAATGTAGATGATACTTTAAATAGGTAGTCTAGAAAAAAAAGAATTTTCTATTACATAATTCCAATATTTATAACCATTATAATTTATAGAATAAAGATATTCAAATGCATTATTGATATGTAAAAAAATGATTTCAGAAAATGTATATATTAAATTTTAGAGTATATAGTTAGGTTTTGTTATTTTTATATTTGATTGAATTGAATATATATTATATTATACATTAAAATTTCATAAAAGAATGCAGTGTGCATGGATAATTTCCCTATTATTATATACCAATATGTGTACAAACTAACTTAATAAAAATGTATTTTTTGCTACCTACATATTTCAACAAGTTAAATAGGTAATACATATTGCATAATTACCTAATTTATATTTAAATACCTACATAACTTTAAAATATGCAATACATTAATATATATTTATTAATAAATTATTTTTTATTATTATTCTTTCTTTTTTTTTTTAATAGTAAATGCATTGAAAATTTAATAATATGTCTTAGTTTCAATTTCAATCGGTGTGGGAATAAAAAATCCATATTATAACTAATTCAATTTTTATTTCAATAATAAATATCATGTATTACTCCAAACTAATTCATGTATCATCTTAAAGTATACATATTTATAAATATATATATATATAATTTATGTACATAATAAGTCTGCATGAAAAAAAAAGTATATTTACAAGTCATCTATAGGCTAAGGCTAAGAAAGAACATGAAACATTTCCATGTTTAATCAACGTCAGTTCTGTATAAAACACATAACTATTTCTACATGTATTTTGTATATATTACATGTTTCTCAGTTAATTGATATAAGGCCCTATAATACTGTATAGTTATTAGTGTGATCATATTTTTTTCTTTAATTGTAAAGCAAATTACACAAATTAAAAAAAAAATATATTTATATAAATATAATATACCTATCTTAATAGTATTATTTTCAGTTACTAAATTTAATCGTTTGTTATATGCTGTTATTATAGAGTTAACCATGTAGGTTGCTATATATTATTATAATAAAGCCTAACGCACCATATACGAATAACTGTATAAACTACTTCTTTTTTTTTTTAATTGTCATGCAAGCAATTAATTAACATAGTCTAATAATCATAATAGACGTATGTTATTGATTATGGTAACATTACATTATCATTAAGTTATATAAATATCATTTAATTGTAATGTAATACGTAAAAATAATAAGAAAAACAAAAATAATAAACAATTGCACAAAAAAAAAAAATTAACAATCTATATTTACAATTCAGTTGATTTTTATTTACAAAAAAGTTTCTGTTTGAATGGATATACAAATCATCTGTTTCAATGACGCGTGTAAATATAATTACATACACTTGTGAAAAAGAAAAGTTTAAACAAGATCACAATAGAACAAACTATTTCTGAATAACACAAATTATATATCATATTACATAATATTATGAAGGGTAAAAAAAAAAATGATTAATATGGATATTTATTCTCAGATGAAATATGGTACCAACTTTTTGGTTCCCTGAGTGTACCAATACAAAAATATATGTATTTTTCGTTATATATATTTTTTTAAATATATAAATCAAGACGTAAGAAGAACTATGAGTATTTAAAATTAAATTATTGTGTTATTTACTCGCTCAGATGACTAGATACTATTGATTATTATTTTTATGTCAATTAAAAACAAATCACGGCCTGGAAGATGTATATGATCAGACGTGTATCGAATGGACGGAAATTGAGCATTTGATAAAAAATAAAATACGTGAAAATGGATTAAAATCGTATTTTTTTACAAGAACGACGAGTGGAATAATGATTTAAAAATAATACGAAAAATGTCTAAAATCGAAACGTCGTTGGCCTGGTTGGTAATTTACGAGACTGAGTGGTTATGGTCATGTGGTAGGGCAGAACGGATATTGAACAAATTATTATTGATTGTAGACCGGTGAATAAGTTAAGCGAGTAATAAATAAATAAATTAATAATAATAATAGTAGATAATAATAGTAATAATAATAATAATAATAATAATAATAATAACATGTTGAAGTATATATTATAAATATAATAATAATAATAATAATAATAATAATGATAATCGTAAATAAATAATAAGTAAACGTTGGCACTATACATCCGATTGGGCCCTAGTAAGTACCGTTTATTCGTCCTTGGTGGTCTTTTTGTAATGCGTCCGTCTGTTTCTTTTTTTCCGGTTTGGCGTTTTCTGGAACCTTATGTTTCCGGGGTCGTCGGCTAACTGCGGTCTGTGGCCATTGACGTCGTGTATGACCTGTCCCTCGTAACCGTCGACTCGCCCGCGATTCACCAGTTCCTCTCGCTCCTCGGTATTCCATTCTGCCCTGGCACCTCTCGATCCGGCTGCCACCAGCGAACGCTCAGACTCCCATGCGCGTTCCACCGCTCGCTTGTGCGCATGTTTCAGCAACCGGTGACGTTCCTGTTGCGGGTCCGTACCGTACCGAATCGATATCAGTGCCTCGGCACTCAGAAGTCTCAGCTCTTTACCGTCTGCTGTCTCATGGGTGGTCACATTGAACATGCCACCTAGCCGTTTCAACTCTTCCATGTCATCGTTCTGCTTCAATGCGTTGTCCTATAAAAATACACATTTTTCGTTATTGTCTCGGGTCTAGCTGTTTTCGTTGGATTTATTTTATGATACTACTTTGAATGATTGACAAAACTGTACCTTGACAAAATAGAATAGATCCTTGTCGTGTTGTTCAAAATGCAAGTCCAAGAAATACGACCCGTTGAACACGGACATAACAACATCTTGTACGACGCTATTATCACCGTCCACCACGGATATCAACGCCAGACCTTCGTTGCTACGCGATACCAGCACACCTTCACCGAATATGGATCTTTGGAATGCCACTCTCGGCAACAGGTTTCTCGTCTGCGTTTCCATCTTCAATAGTGGCTCAGGAATGAATCCAAATTCACCAAACAATGACATTTCCTTCAGGAGAAAAAATTTATAGAAACGTTAATTACCATTATGTTTGTAACACTCATAGCTATTTTACAAATACCTTTTCTACAATACACTGAAGTCCAGATACGACATTAAACTGAGGCGTAAGTTGCGGAGAAGAAACCTTTGCACTTGGCTGATGTAGTTGAGTTCTCGTGTAAGACGATCCGATCATGTTTCCAATATCATAGCCGTAAAGTTTCAACCAACTATTTAAGTCTATAAAACACAGTAAATTAACAATATAATATAGCTAGTATTTATTGCTGTTTCATAAAATGTTTGTTAATAGTTTTATTTCGTACCTGTCATGTAATTAATATTTTGTGCACTACTCGAGCTGATTGGGTCATTATTTTGGAATCTATAGATAAATATGTCCGTGGGATAGCTAAGTCTTGACGATAATCGTTCCCAGTCAGGAGTGATCCATTGACCAACAGAAGGGTCATACCACTTTTTATCAAGATAAATAAGTCTAGTATGCGGATCCAAAATACCGCCATGGAAGTCGATTGGAATGTATAAGTCTGGATGGCTATCTTTTCTAAGCCCACCAAATGGAGTTCTAGTAATTTCTTTAATTATGTTTCCAGAAACATCGAAAACAGCCATTGGTGATCCGTTTTGATCAGTAGCAACAAAGAACCTAACAAATAAATAAATTATATGATGCAATATTATTTCATTTTATATAAATTACCTTTGTTCAGGTGAATCAATCGCAATCAAAGTGTTACGATCATCATACAGGTAATGGAAAGTTCGTCCTGTACTTGGGTAGTGTATAGCCATTACTAAATTAGGCCGTTGAGGATCAGTATAGAGGAATTGAGTTACGTTTTCACCAGCGTTTCTGATACCTAACAACCGATTTTTGTGATCATAGTAATAAGAAACACTAAAACGGTCACTTTCAGTAGCATCACTGAGTAATCCCATGTCGTTATAGTTTAAGTGTGTTTCTCCTCGTTTGGATACAAAACCACGTGTATCATAGCTATAAAGTTGAACGTCAGCTACCTACAAATATAAGATTTTATTTTAGTTATAAAGTATATTAAATATTTTTATTGTTCCAATACATTTCTATGAATTTAAAGTAATGGTGATAAATTAGTAATCTAAACCTTTTCTCACCTGAACCACTCTATCACCGACATCGTAACCCAATGTCAATTTTTGACCGTAGTCCATGACACCAATTACGTTGCCATTTTCATCGTAGATATATTTCCAGTCACTACTACCAGCCACTTCAAACAAATGACCATCGGCACTGTAAGTCATTGTGTTTTGAATTTTCGTTCTGCCTAGAGTAATCTTTTGAGATGAAATTCTATTTCTGACATCATATTCTAATTCCATTCTATAAAAAAAAAAAAAAAACAATTATGTATTTACATTGAATGATCACCAAAACATTTACACAAAACCGTACCTATACACATCCATAGACTTGATGTTGGTTATTATAGATTTTAGACGACCGTGATTGTCATATTCAGATATAGAGAAAAATTGTTTAGCAGTATCATGTATGACAGTTTTATTAAAAGTATTTTTGTAAATTCTTAAGTCACTTATACTTTCTAGTGTCCCAATATTTTGATTATATTTCAGTTTTAACTGTGAAAGTTCTTTGTTACCGATAGTGACATCAATGGAAGTTACGCGTGCATTACCGTCTACTTGATATCTAAAAAATAATAATTACAAAATAAAATAATGAGGAAAATAGTAATTATGTAATCATACATATTAGACATGTATTTAACTTACTTCAAATGCGTATTATGTAATCCACATTTTGCACTGAACAAATAACGTTCGTCTTTGATCATGCCCAGATGATAACGAATTTCGTGTTTTAACTCAAAACCAGGTTCAACAACATTTATATTTTTTACCAAATTTGTATTAACTTGATAAGTATAATGTATAGATAACAGACCTTAAAAAATATATAATTATTAGAATTTGTGCTTCACTCAAAAAAATAATAGTTATACGTACCAGCTAATATTATTTCAATGTTTCCATGTTGGTCATATAAGTAAGATACACGGCCGGATTGATGTGGATAAATTTTCGCCAAAATATTTGTGTTGTCATCGTACCTTAATTCATACGGGTGTGGGCTTACTGGTGAATGATATTGATATTTATAGAAACCTAATGAGGTTTGTATTGAAAACGCATGTATGTGTCCTCTAGGAGTTGTTAGTGATTGAAGAGCACCAGATTCGTCGTATTGTAATAGGTAATCACTACCTCGTGGGGTAGTCACTTTCAACGGCTGTACAATAAATGTTAATTAAATATTTATAAACGTAAATTTGTTTAAATTTTCAAACTTACCAAGCTACTAAACATATCTTTGAAAACGTAAAGCGTAGATTTGCCATCTGCATAACGAATTTCAGCTAATCGACCGGCTCTATCATAGCCGTACATTTCTTTAAGGTCACCCCAACGCCATACACTAAGTCGACTAAAACGATCGTATGTCAACTCTACTTCTGAATATATTTTGTTTCTATTAAAAAAGTAAATAGACACAGTTTAATTAAATTAAATAATATATGTATGAAACACAAAATAATTAGATATTATTTACCTAGGTCCCCATCTAAACGGTCTTCCAGCGATATCGTAGGTTATATTTAATAATTCAATGTGTTCGTCAATAAACGCTGCCACGGTCCCACTATCTCTGTCAAACTCAAGAGATACGATATTTTCACCGTTTATTCGTAATTTTTTACCCACTTGGGCAACAGATTTAGCTGTAAATTATATGTTTTAATTTTTAATTTTGATTTATATTATAATATTATTTATCTTATATTGATATTTTTACCTTCGCCAGGTTTCAATTTGCCTCCAGATTGTCCTCTTAGATAGTACCTCCATTCAAATCTATTTGCCAATTCAGATCCTATTTCGGTTTTTAATTTTCCCGGTACGGGGTAACTTTCTACTAATACTGAATTAGCTTCCATCAGTACTGCATAAGGAACTGACTCAATTGTCACTCGGTTTCCCCAAGATGTTTCCGAAACAATATCACCTTCACTGGTTATTGAAGTATGTTCCTCTGAACCACCTAATAAGAAAACAAATTGTATTAATATTTACATCATTTATTTACGTTATAACATCAAATTTCAATTGAAAAATATACCTAATTTTGTTTCTACAGATGTGCCCTTAATTAACATTGTTGTTGGTTGACTATCATCGTTATATACCATTACAGTTGCTCCTTTTACGCTCAAGTCGAATGCCAATCTAATGAGTTTTCCAGTAGGCGTAACAGCGCCAGTTAATCGTCCAAAATCATCGTAAGTGTACACATAACCTCTACCAGCTGAATCTAACTTTGATCGTAATAAGCCAGACGGCCCGTAATAATCAAAAGTTATATTATAATTATCTGGAGTGTTAACCTCCGTTAATAGTTTCATACGAGACATGCGTAATCTACATTTCTGACCCTTAGTATTTTCGATTGAATTGACTTGCTGTGCATGGTCTCTTAATAAGAACACTTTATTTCCAGCTGCATCAGTAACAGAACTTAGTTTTCCACTACTAGTGAATTGATTGTATGTGAATTGATAACTAGTCTCTCCGGTAAGAATATTACGAGTTGTGATATGTTGGCCAAAACGATTGAAAACATAAAGTTCTTGAGTGGTAGGTGAGTAAACTTCATATTCACGTGTAGCTGTAGCTTCAGGGGACCTTGACATAATAGATCTTATTCTGAAATATTTATTAGATTTTATAAGTAGATAACAAAAATAAAGTTAAAATGCTAAAATACACATATTTTTGAAACTAACCTATAATTTGCTTGATCTGCGACATGGACTACACCATCGGGAGATATAGTGATTGACGAAATTGTATTAAACTTTGCCGTCGCTGCTAAATAATGATCTTCTTCATAACAATCACACCCACGGTCCAAACAATTACATTTTGACTCCGTACCGGCGAAACGAGAAATCTTACCTTCAGTGCCTAAAATAAAAAAAGT
This sequence comes from Rhopalosiphum nymphaeae, assembly GCA_036289425.1. Lineage (NCBI taxonomy): Eukaryota > Metazoa > Arthropoda > Insecta > Hemiptera > Aphididae > Rhopalosiphum > Rhopalosiphum nymphaeae. The sequence goes on from JAZAQC010000004.1 coordinate 228,426, forward strand.
TATTAAAATTTAAGTCCTAGGTATTATTTTAGTTTGTTTTTTTATGTAATATAATTTATGTTAAAATTTAAAATAATTGAATAAATAAAATATTATATAAGTATTTAAAATGTTAAACTTTTAAAACTATAATAACATTATATTTTAAATAAATATAAGTAATAATTACTTATATATCAAATTAGTCTAAATTATATTACAAATAAATAAATATGAACATATAATATGTGCAATATACATTTATAATTATATAACACTTATTGTGTAATAGATTTAAAAAATATTTTTCTGAATTGAGTCATGTTTAATATATCTAAATCATGCACATCCTAAATAGATTAGAAAATGACCTTCTACTCTTTTGAAGGTATGTAGCTATATAATATTTAAACATAATTAATAAATGATCTACATTCTGTTTTAGATTCTATGCAACTCAATGACTTGGTTTTAAAATTATGTGCATTTTTTATGTGTCTGAAAATACTCTTATAGCAGAAAAAATGCTTCTATCTTGAACATTGAAAAATTAAGAAATTTCAATCAATACATTTTATAAAACGTTTTTTTTTTAAATTTATGTAGTTATATAACAAATCATTTACCGTATACATTTGAAATATTTCACCGTTACTTATAAATTATCATTTTTTATACTGAATGCAATTTTTAATTTACTTATATTAATATTAAACTATTTATATCATGTATTTATTTACACCGTTCTACGGTACGTTGGTAGTGACTCATGCGTTAATAATTATAATAATAACAAAAAGTATTATTATGTGAAATAATAGGACTATAAAATAAAATTAAAATAATTATTTTGTGCTACCCGCAGCATAGTATTCTATTAAATATTTTTGGCTCTATTGATTATTATTTTTGAAATGGCTGTATTACTTTGACTTACTCAATGTGAAGTTAATAAGATACCTAGGTACTATAAAATAAAATTATTACTCAGAATCATCATTAAACGTTTTTTTGAAAGAAGTTATTTTTATTATAGTACACATTAATCGGTTTTATACCACTAAAGGAATAAAAATAAATCATTCCTTTTTCTAAATCAAAACACATATATAAAAATAATTTTTGAAACAAACACCAAAACTTACTTATGACTCTAATTCTATTTGTTCTCTGTGAATCCGATTCAGCGACATACATATTTCCATTAGGTGCAAATGCAATACTCTGAGGCATAACTAACGCAGTTTGTATAGCTAATTCTTGGTCTGTATTTAAACCAATACGCCCAACGGGTGGACAATGCATTGGACGGCCGGCAATAACTTTTAATCTGTTGTCTGTGGTCAATTTTAATACCATATGGTCGTCGATAATGTGTAAAGTGTTATCTAAGGGGTTGATACTAAGATCAGTTGGCCACCTTAGATGTACTTCACCTGTATTTAAAGTCCCTTCACAAGGTATAGGTTTCCAATGTGATTTATGCATATGATTACCAATCAAAGTAGATACTAAACCATCTTTGTCTACCATTCGAATGTTTGTTCCATCGGCAAAGTATAAAATATTATCTGAAGATATAGCAACACCTAAAAGAAAAAAAAATGTATTTTTATACATAATTTTTATTGTAATTTAATATTAGAACTATTGATTGGTATATATATATACCTTTAGGATAAGCTAGTTTCGCATCTCTAGCTAATGCACCGTCTCCACAATGTGCTTCATCTCCCGGTAGACAACGTTCACCCGATCCAACTGCTGGTTCCCAGTTATGATCTGGGTCAGAAAAGTTATTTGGGTTTTTAACTTTTAGAATTTGATGACTCTCCGGATCAGAAATAAACAATGATCCATCTAAAGGACTAACAGCGATATGATACCGATATGACACCCTTGTAACACTATGAAATACAACAATATAAAATTAATATTTTGTAATACTACATTTGAAATTAGTAATAAATTTTATCCTCACTTTAATCTGACAACGGTTTTAACTGTACCATCCGTCATGATACGTCGAATTAGATTAAAATCACCAACATATATTGAACCATCAGGGGCAGAAGCTAATGCGACTGGAGCCAAAAGTCTCTGTTTTAATCCATTGTCACCATCACAATCTACACAATCTAATGGTCTTTGATGTCCATCACCCATAGTAGTCAGTATGATTCTAGGCTTCTGTTTCAAATAAATATTCGACCCATCACCCTTTTGCAGTATTCCTTCGTGAAAATTGTAACGATGGTGAATATCTAGATTCCAAGAGCCTACTTCTGAAATACTCATATCATTTCCACTCAGTTTGGTTGTCTGAACATCCCATACAATGTTCCGGCAATCGGTGTACTCATATCCAACCTTAACTAAGGCTGTTGTAACTCCATATACGTTTTGGCGATAAACATTAAGTCTATTCCAAGCGTATGTATATTTTATAACAGGATCAGCCTCAAATATTTTTTCAAAAAGTATTCCTTCTATAGTTATTCTTAAGTGAATCAGTTTCAAAGTTGGCGGAATTGTCTCGGGTGTAAGTTGTAATTGTATTGTAGATAAATATCCAGCTGATCTAGAGCTATGATAAACCAAATTTAACCCTGTTCCTGGAATCTGGAAGGTTTCTTGAACGACCTAATATAAATTATATATTTATATATTTCAGTTACAATATTATTGTATATAGCACATATAAATATAAAAACTCAAAAATACACACTATTAATATAAATAATACAAAATTAACTATTAACCTGTGATTCCGCTAAAACCGCACTTTTATCAGACCAAGATCCTTGAAAACCATGTTTCCAAGATGCTAATACGACGGGTTTCATAAGATCATAATCATGAGCTTTACAAGCTTGTCCGCTAAGTTGAATACCTTTATCATCAGTCAATGACATCACTATTGTCTCAATAATAACGATCTACCAATTTATAATTAAAACGTAAAAATTAGATTAACGATATAATTTTAAATTTCCAATCATCCAAATCAACATTACCTCATTCCAAGGAACATTTACAATTTGAGTTTGTGCTTTAAATGGGCTTCTACCAAACTGCAAAGTTACAGCTCCTCCTCCATTTACTAATAAATCAAACCAACCATCTTCACGAGTTAATGTGAATCCTTCGGGCGCAATGTTCGTGCTAACCCGAACACCCATTAATCCCATTCCAGTTGACGTAACAACTCGACCACGAATAACAGCTGATCGGCTAAATAAAATAAATATTTTGTTTAATTCTAATGTTTTATTGAGTTTGAATTAAAAACCAAAAAATCTAATTTACTGTATTTAACGTGCTATGCGTAAAAAATTTAAACCAATAATAAAAAAAATAAAAAAAATAAAACAATATTCAACTAAGTAAAAGGAAATTATTTAGGGATGTTATTACGTCACTTTTTTATTTTTAAACTGTAAAACAATTTTTATTTAATTATTTGATTTTGTGTATTTCCCCCCAGCGATTGTATGTATTTTTGAATTTGATTAGGTACACAAAATTACAATGTTAAAATACATTTCACTTGAATGATTATTTATAAACCATACGACAAAGCATCAAGTGATAGAATTTGTGTTACATATCTAATTATTTCCAGTTAACGGAACCAAACACAAAACGTCACAATTTATTAAAACAACACAAACATATACAACTACAAATGAAGAATAAAGCTTTGACGAGTACACAATACAAAGGGGGTTTTTTGGATAAAAGCGTATAGGTCATGCAAGCGAAAGCTCGTTTTATTCCTAATCAAATGATGAAATATATTTAATTAAACACATCGTATAGTATTGATGAAAGGTCTATCAATATTTTATTACTAAAACGCATTGAAAGTTAATTCATTCGAAAATTAATGTGAATTTTATTTTATATTTTTTTTATTTTTTATTAAAATATAATTGTGTGAAAAATGCTAATTTTTGCTAAGCGAAATATATAGGAGAAGACGTAAGAGAATAAAAAACACCCGTAAAAAAATAAAAGGAGTTATATTTCCCTTCAAAAATAATACAAAAACAAAATCCATTCTGGGCAAACTATGGCCATTTCTTACCTCGTGTTGAAGTGACTCCAGAAAATGCTGGAAACAAGATAATATTCGAAAGAAAGCGTTAGGCTTTAGTTAAGTAATAAAAAAAAAGTATATAGATATTTTTATTTAATTTTTTTTTTTTACGCAATTGTTAATGAAAAATATGAATCCCTATTAGTACACATTAAGCATAGGTACACATTAAGCTGCTTGGTAGTCATTAATTGTAATGTTAAATGCAAGCATTACCTCTCAACATTTGCATATTATAAAAATTGAATCAAATAAAAAAGTGAATAAATAGATAACATTTTTAAATTTATTTAATCTAATATTATTTATATGCATATGTCAAGAAGTGATGCTAACAACATTTAATCAATTGAGATTGGAAAATTGAGGAAAGGATATTTTCACATGGGCACAACGCAGTTTCAATAGAAAGATTCAAGACAGAAAACATTGAAGGTAACACCATACACAATAAACACAGTCACTTAAGAATTTCAACTTATATAATACATCGATATGTGTTTATTATTTTCTGGCATTCCGATATTCTCTCAATAATGCAATATTATAACATTTTCAGAGAACTACGGAATTTCTAGTAATTTACTAGTCCTATTCGTTCCCCGAGTACAACAAAGTATGAGTTATATTCAGTCATTACAAAAAAAAAAGAAAAATAATAATAATAGTATACTTAAAAATTACCTTTCATTGAATGTATCAGGTCTAACATAATTTTGTAGACTGCCTTCTTCAATTAAAAACTTTGTTCGTTCAAAAAATGATGCAGTTATTGCCGGAGGCTGTTTACGTAAGAGTATGTCAATGGGTTTTGGAGATGACACGCAGTGCTGACTACTACGACACAAATGGTTTAAACAACATTCTGGGTCTTCGCAGTCCATAAGACCATCTGCACAAACATAATATTGTTATTAATTATATATTTTACACAAAAATACAAAATTTGGATAAATTTTGACATTATTCATAATAAAGTTGTCTCACTCTTTCATTAGTATTTTACATGATCACAGGTTCGAAAATATTAAGATATTTTTGGAGGTTTAAATTAATTTAAGTCTAACCCTTTCCTCTAGTGTATACCTATACCTATCTCGGTGTCATAATTTTGTGAGACTAATTACATTTTTACACAATGTACGGATATTGTCTATGGATTCTTAAGGCTTAACTCTCTTACTGTTTTTTATAATCACCTTTGTCATTATCAACATTATCGTTACAATCCCGTTCTAATTGAGTATTGCAATCCAGGCCATCCCATCCATCGGCACATTTACACTGCCATACGTTTTCACCGTTTACCCGACACTGCCCGTGTCCAGAACAACTGTTTGGACATCCTTCGAGCGTACAATGCTTTCCATTCCAACCAGTGACACACAAACAAGTGCCATTTTTACACTGTCCATGCTCATTGCATCGGCTATCGCATAGTTTTGAATTACAATATTGGCCAGACCAACCAGAGTGACAGGCACAAGTGTCACCTACACAATGACCATGCGTGCCACAGTCCAAATCACACAGTTCTAAAAAATAATACATTATCCACATTAAAACTTAAAATAATCATAAGACGAAGAATTTATTAATAAAAAAAGCCATGCGTTTATAATTACTTAAACATTTTTTTTTGATTTATTTGCGTATTTAAACTTAAGAACGAAGGAAATATATTTTACCTTTAGAACAATCTTCACCAGACCACATGGGTTCACACTGACAAGTCTGTGCTTCCAAATCAAATGTCCCGTGTCCCGAACAGTCGGGTAAACATTGTAGGGCATCTTTATCCATTTCGTCACAGTTCACGCCTTTCCAACCTTTTTTGCAAATACAAGTTCCTTCAACACATACCCCGTGCCCACTACAATTTGGATTTGGGCAGTCCACTACATAGTCAAATAAAATAATTATGAATTAATTACTATGCTCTAAATTTGTTGATAGTTGATTTTTCAAATCATTACCTTCAGAACAAAATTTCCCTTTGAAACCAAGTGCACAAATACATTTACCATTTGTGCAGTAACCATGGCCATTACAATCCGGTACTTCACATTCGTCGTGTCTTAGATTACACTCTTTGCCTTTCCATCCAGGATTGCACTGGCATTCACCATTGATATACTCGCCTCTTTGGCTACATAATACTGGACATACGCCTTTAATGGAAAAATAAAAATTACTATTTGAACATTCCATTGAGAACAGCTTGTTATAAAATTGTAGCAATACAAATGTTTACATGCTTTAAAAGCACACCTCAAATATTATGCGTTTAAATAAAAATAAATTAGTAACATATGGTACTAGATATTATTATCATCATTCTTAACACAAAAATCAATTTTTAAATAACAATGTTATGCATAGTGAAATAATAATAACGACAAAGCAATGTATTATGAAACATATATGTTAAAAATTTGTTAGTAAACAATTTTAAATAAAACGTGAATGAATCTAAAAATGGCCGAAGAGTTTGAATTCAGAGATACGCCTGTAGAAAAAAAAAATAATAAAAATCAGAGTATAATGTTAGTCTACTTACTGTCACTACAGTCGTCTCCGCTAAATCCAGGGTTACACTGACAATGGCCTACCATGCATTCCCCTTTACCACTACATCCATTAGGACAGCTCAAAGTCATATCTTGCGATACTGATGCCGAAAACGTCACCGTAGTTAAATCTCCATCGTCATTATACATCGATACAAACCAGTGGCCTGGCTCCAGATAATGTGTAACTTCCTTTTTAATAATTGACTGTAAAATTAATACCATTATTTATATTAAAATATGTATTTAATCAATTAATATTATACTAAAATATAATTAACAGGCATTTTAATTGGTTCATCAAAATAATGTTTTAAATATTTGACCTTATTTCCAATAATATTATTACAATTAAATTAAATTATGCTATGGTATTTATCTAATTATTTAATTATTAATATGTACTCTACAAAGATAACTAGATTATCTACTAAATGCCAATAATGGTAATTTTTATTTTGAATCGTCATGTTTATTTATAATGATGGAAATCACTAATCATTGTCAATTAATGATTTTACGTGACGTTATATTTGATACACAAGTGTCAAGTACACTCTATAAAATGTTCTAACTTGTATAACAAAAATAAATGATACTACTATAAATTAAAAAAAAATACATTTCGTAATAATATTCATGTTAATAGTTTATTTAAAATGTATTACACTACGAGTATACCTACTTTAATTAATGTTATTTAAATCTCAACTAATAAATGCCAGTTGATATTTATTGTACATTAAGCTTTTACAATAACATTAATTACTAACATTATAATTTATTTTAACGAAATGTATAAATAAAAAATACAATACATATATATATATATTATTTAAAGTATTTTATATTTGTGTAAAAAATTACCAAATCGTTTTTAAATTTATTAATGTATAAAAAGCAATATCTAATTTAATTGTTTTAATTATAGTTTTAATATTGAACATTTTCATTCCAATTAACTTGTGTAATAATTAATAGTATATATTACTAAATTACTAAATTATTAAAATTGGCAAACGGAAAACGTATTAAAATGTTAGAAAAACTCACGTGTGTAGAACGGGTCGGTCGTGATTGAAAGCCATTGAGCAACTCCAATATCTCGTATTGGGTGTGCGTGGGTAGTGCGTTCCTTCGCCCGTACACGGCAATGCTGGCGCCTCTCGGAAAGTCATAGTTAAACCGAACGTAGGCAGCCCGCGGATGATAAAACTGGACATTCCAGTAGCCGAACGCCGGTATTTCTCCATCAATTTTATCGCCTAATGTTATCTGTGCGAAAGTAGTACCATCGGGTGGTGCAGTCCGTACTGGGAATAACTTTGACCCTATACGTCAAACGAAATAATAAGTTAAAATCCACTAATGGTTATTCACATTAAATATTGCAATATGCTACCAGGTCAATAATTTTATATGTAGCTAAAATTTATCAAACTATGGGAAAATAAATAGTTTTATTTTTTATTTTACTTTTTTTTTATCAAATGAAAAATGTAATTAAATCCTAAATAGTAAAACATAAGTTAATTATTATATTTTTTTTTTTCTTGTACCAGAGGATTTATGAATAAATTAATAAATAAATAATATGTGAAATGTTTTTTATAATATTGACCAATAAACGACCAAGTTAACAAAGTAATTTGGTAGCACATTGCAACATCAATAAATTGCCTACCAGTATAACTACGTACGTTTAATTTTAATTGTATTTCCTTATGGAAATTGTTTAAACCAATTTCATATTCGATTTACAAAATTATCAAATATTTATTAAAAATAAAATGTCATTATTCGTTTAAATTATTTATTGATTGATAAATCGAATACATCTATTATAGTTAGTTTAAATTGTAAGTTAATATTTTTATAGAGTATATATTGAGAACTATTAAAGTTTATCGTGCAAATTAAGTATGTTCATGATATTATTAAACTCAGAAAAATATTAATACAACAGCAAATAATATGTAAACTACAGTTTTCGTATTACTACGATACACAATAATGATTATTGCTGTTGGTAAATACGTAAGACAATAATAATCAGTTACATTAATACTAAAAATAAAATCAACTAAACTACTAAAAATTAAAGAAGTTTTAAGCACCACTACCAAAACCAACTACAGAATCCAATACAACGCAAATAAAATATACTATATTTTCAATCACCATATACTAATCAAATTACTATATTATTAAAAAAAATATTTAAAAAAAAACCTGCAAATTCATTATAGGTATTAAACTTCAAATTATATGAAGTTACTTTTATAGTCCAGCTTAAGTTGTTGGTGATCGTCGCCATTATTATCGTCGCTTTATTATTTTTAAATGAGTAATTGGCGACTTACCTGTGTCACAAAACAGCAAAACGGGAGGAGGACACGAAACTGCGTCTACAGTTCGTTCGGGATATTCGGTCGTGGAAAACTCGGTCGTCCAAATCGTATCGGACGTCATGTTATCGAACTGCGAAAATGTCGAAGGGTTTGTAGGTATGATATTAGTCGTGGTCAATCGATTGTTGTCATCGTCGTCCTGATCGAGACACGGACAGAAACAATCGCACTCTGCACCGGACGATTGCAACGGTGGCATAGAGTTCAGCGGATTTGCGACGGGAGCGACGGGAGCGGCTCTTTCGGGTTCAACCTGGTCGGCTCTGGGCAACGACAGGGACAAGGCGTACATCGGACTTCCAGCTAAACCGTCGTCAGACCCTATCGTCAAATTTACCCGGATACGGTGTTCAGGATCTAACGGCACGATGTCCACGTTCCCATTGATGATGTTATCGTCTTCGTGGTCATTGGAATCCTCCCGATACACAATCATGTCAGACGCCTGCCGTTTTCGATTTCTACGCGTCAATGGTGACTGTTTGAACAACGAAGACTTTACTTCCACCACGGCGTCGTACATTTGTCGGGGTAAAGCTCTGTTAGTGCGTGCATAAAGCGTGCGAGAGAATAAACTATTTTTTACCGGGTTATCATGCTGCACTACCGTACCATCACCGTTAGCTCCAACGTCACTATCACCGCCGTCAAGCAAGTCCAATGGCCGGTGATTTTGACGTTGTCGTTCCAAACTACGTTTACTACGTGCTCGGGTTTCTGGGTCTCGGGGACGCCACCTACCTGTGTTTTCCGAAGTTGATTTCGTGTGGTTCAGCGATTTCGGCATGGCCAATGAGTCACCATTTCCACCGTTCTCGTCGACCAGCACCGAACACGATGCTGGACCTTGGTACGATAACCGCAAGAGATTCGATGCTGTAAATCAAATGAATAATTTTTATATTTATTTATATCATCGATAAGTAATGCTATTATATTTTTGTTGAAATTTAAAAAAGTATTTTACATTGTATAAATAAAATACGTTTTTCCGTTTTTGTTAAATGAATTATTATTAATGTATTTGTTTTTTTATTTTTAAATTAATATTTAATGCGGTAAAAATAAATGTATTTTGAAAACTTACACGTGATATAAGTTAACGCAACAGCCATCAGTAAACACACAATTATTAATACAATTGACGAGCACTTCCATGAACACCGGGAGGCGAAACCTTTTTGGAACTGGAACCGAGACGCAGATGAAAAATGATGAGAAGACGTTGGTCGTCTCAGGTTGTTCCTGACTGGTAGTACCGGCATGCCTACACCGTAACCTAAAGAGCACCTGTAATCACACCAGACTTTAAATACTAGAATAATTATTCTTAGTTAAGCAAAAAATAATACGATTTAAAATCAAAATATATATTTATTTTATTAAAATATTCGAAAATATAAATTATACTTTTATGTAATATATAACTATAAATAATATAATTTATTAAATGTTATTTTGAATATAATCAAAATTATTCAAATGTATTACATAAAATAAAATAGTTACAAAAAAAGAAAATATTAATAATAATAATGATCTGCAGTGAAATGTAAAATAGTAAATATTTAATAAAAATATAAAATTGAATTTCAAAAGCTTAGTTTGTCATCACATTATGTGATTGGTACGTGTTTTAATAAATTTTAATAAAAATATTTTCATTTATTTTTTATCATTTTTAATTGGTAATAATTTTTTTTTTTTTTTGTATTGTTATAATGTCTCATTATATTATCTGACATGTATTACTTTATTATTATTTTTTTTTTAAATTGAAGTATAGAATAATATGTATTAAACTCGTAAAAAGATATTCAAAATAAAAAATGTCTAATAATAATACGAAAATACTATCCTATACTAGTATATTGATTTTTATGTTGATGATTAAACAAAACCTAAAATAAATATAAGTATTATAGTTCTACCCGGTACTTGGTAGCTACTGGTATCCCAATTCAATGCTAAAATATTCACCAGAAATATCGATAAGTTACATACAGTTCTATCAGTTGTATATGTACATCGGAGAGATTTTTATCACAATAATATCATTGTATAGAAACGATGAGGGGGCGAAATCGTGTGGTCAGCAGAACCCTCTTTGTTTTTAATAGCAATTTGCGGGAGTTTCCATTTGCTAGTTAGAATTCGTTTTTCAAAATAGTTCTCAGAACGAACCCCATTAAATAATTCAAACAATACCATACGTAATGGCTCCTTTCATTATGACTGATTTATGTTTTCGAACCCTCTCCAAAACAAAACAAAAAAGTATGACACTGGGACACCCGATTCTTGTTTCCGACACGTGTTTAGATATAGGTAAAAACTGAATATATCAATCATGATCAAGATATCAAAATAAATGATTGTAAATAATAATAAATAATGAATATAGTCATAAGTCAAATTTTCCAGCTCAACTGATAACGTTAATAACATAATGTTTTGTATAACCACCAGTTATTGAATATTTTAAGCATACCTTTCCGATGATTTGTGAATATCAGTCTTAGAAGGACTACTGCACGATGACGTATTCTTGTAGTCCAACACACTTTTCGTCATGTCTGTAATAACACAAAAATATAAAAAATATTCATAATAAAAATATATTCTACGGTTTACTTAAAAAAAAAAACTAAAATTTAATATTGCACAATGTTTTTTTTCCAAGGCGCTATATAATATTATAATCAGTTCAAAATATTGCACCTCCCCCTCCACTTAAGAAAGTGTTAACTCAACTGTATGATTTTTAAAAGGAGAATTTCTAGATGCATTATTAACGGCTCGGCGTTCTCTCCGACGACAGTGTTCGGAATAATAATTGAGAGCCCTCCAACTTTTCTCGAAACCGTCTTTTATCGTTATTGTTTGCTAATGGCGTTTTTTTTATTTTTTTTTATTTTAGAGGATATCGTTAAATATTTTCAGTTAAGTGGAACAGAAATAAATGTGAAGAAAAAATCTTATTATTAGAATGATTCATACCCGGCTGTATGTAGACGGACCCGGAAGCAGTTCTTATGACACAATTGGATGGTTCAAAGTCTAAGTCCATCGGGTGTTGATGATCTCCTGCAAGATGTACCATCGTGCCGGCATTGGATCCCTGACCGGAACCCTTCAGCCGACCGTTCAATCTACTCATCGTGCCGGGATTTCTCGGTGGCACATCTGGTGGATTTCTCAAAGAATCGTTTAGCAAACAACCTGGAAATAAAATACCAAAAATTAAAATTAGATTTAAATTAAATTTATTTTATTAAAAAACTAGTTACATTATCAATAATAACAACGAAAAAAAATGTTTGTGAATCCAAGTATAATTTTTAGACAATGAATATTGCTATTTTAAGTGTAAAATGTAATTTATAAAATAGTATTGTTTATATATATAATATATATAAGCACAATATAGAACTGAAATTTCAACGACACTGTTATTTGACATGGGTAAATTAATATATTTATGTGCAATAAAGTTTTTTTTATGAAAAATCATTATTTTTGTTCGTTTGAAAAACTTATAAAAATGAAAATAGAATAGTAACAAAATAATAAACGGTTTTTTTTCATGAAAATTCGGAATTTCTGTAAATTAATAATATATGCACAATGCACACCATTAATATTAAAACATTATAAATCATATTATACAATCCAATGAAACTGAGTTGGAACTATAGAAAAAAGAGAACAAGGGGAGCGAACGAAAACCTAGAGATAACTTTTCACCAAGCAAAATAACAACGAGTAGTCGAATTCCGTTTGACACCTTCAACCACCACTCTCCTCCACCACAAAATAGCAATTGATTTTGAGCGTAATACTGTGAGCTCGCGGCAGGATTAAAACCGTGGGGACGAAGACGACAAGAGTGAAGTCTGTAATCGGAATAATGTCCCTTATCCCGGGCAGTATTAAATAGTACGCTATAATATGTATTATATGAAGGGAGTGGCGGGCGTCGCGTCGTCTCGGCGTGTCGTATCAGATTAGGACCTTACTGGAATAATATACAAGATTACTATGTACACGAGAAAGGAACGTACGCGGTATTAAGTGATCCGTCAAATAGAAATCGAGAGAAAGAGAGGAGCTCGGTGACGTGTGAGTCACATGCACAGAGAAACACATTTAGATTATCGTTTCCACCAGGACGGGGAAGTTTTTCTACAATAATGTATACGATAAATGTGGGGTGGCTTAAACAATCGGATTTAAAAAAAAATATATATATAAATAAATTGAAGCTTGCTAATAAAATACGGTTTTTGTTTAACGCAGAAGGGTGATAAAAACCAATAGAGAAACAATAACAATGCTCAGTACCGAATAGAAAGAAGAAAAAGGGACGACAATATTAGGTACTATACTTTATTGTTAATATGACGCTGCTTTGATCAGTAATTATAGAACACCATCAATCGCTAAAATTTTAAAGTTCAGTTTTAGATTCATCCAAAGTTTTTGCGAAAGAAGCTTTTTACGTTTTTAAACCCACTAGAATATATTATTAAACTATAGTTATTAACGGGGTAAATTAATATTAACGAAAACGTTATAAAACCGGTCGTTAAAAAGTTTTTCATAAAAAGCTCAACGAGACAGAATGAATTTTCTGATTTTCAATTTTACATTTTTCAATAAATCTGTTTTGTTATAAGCATATATAATAAATAAGAGCATAATATAGACGAAATAATATAGAAACACTTTATCGACTTCTAAATAAAATATACGGCATTATATTTTTTTTATTAAATTAACATATTTTTTAAAATCTAAATAGGTACATGTAATTATTTGTAATACAACTTTCACTGTAAAATGTATAGGTACAATTTATTTCAGTAGGTATAAAATAAGATTACAAGTTTGTCATGTCCAATTTTTTGTCCCCAAATTTCAGTTGACGAATTTAAACGAATTAAAAAAGTTTTCAGCCTTCTTTTGTCATACTTTGTACACGATGGATAAAAGTTTTCCAATTTATTTCCGATTTAAACAATGTGCTGGACAAAGGACAAGAATACATAGTATGTATCGTTCAAGCCGGTTGAACTTAGGCTTTTCGGGGCCTCAACATTTGGTCGAAAACTTTATGGTTGGTTGTTTTTTAAGTTGCATTTATTCAATCTGGGTACGTCACGTTCCGTTTTCGTTTGTTAATCCCGTATAATGCACATCACGTCTCTATGATAACCCTCGAGCGTTAGGTGCTTAAGAAGAAAACGCCCGGTTACTTTCTCAAAGTATTTGCATATACACAATCTGGTTTTGTATTAAATGAAAAGAAAGCACAGGAAGATAAACTTTGTTTCGACCAGTGCATGAACATGTGGTTCGCTATAAAAATGTTATGATTAAAATATATTGCTTGACTTAGTAATTACTTTCATCTGTATCATCCTAAATAGTATGTGACAAATCCAATATGTAAGCAATGAAAGCAGTTCATTTTTAAACAAAATTATTCTAATTTATTATGAATTAAATATATAATACTATCACCAGTTAAAAATAATTATGCATAGTTGTATCTTTAAAAGTTATTTGTCGATAATTTTACCTCATTACGGAAATAACCGTATGTCCATTATTTTTATCGTTAAAATAATGATGAAATTTTTTAATACAGATTTTATAAAAGTTCAATAAAGAGAGAAGAGAAGAAATATTTTTAAAAAGAAAAAAATTGCTTTGTTGTTGCATAATGAACCAACTGTCCAATGAGTCGTGTCGGTTTATTCTTTTTAATGTGTACGAAGCTCACGCGCGCGCGCGCGCGTGTGTATATATATTCTTACAAAGGGAATTTCGTTCTTGTCGTCCAGTTGCCGGTTCGTTAGGCTAGCTGGTTATAAAAGGATATATAAAGGCGCACGGGTAGAAAACAGGAAGTAGAAAAGGACGGTGTGGATAGGGGTGGAACTCAGTCACCGTCTTAACGACTTGACCGAAAACCGTTGACAACTCGATCACGTCCTAGCCACGGCCTTTGCTCTCTAATGACGCACCTTCTCTTAAACCCCTCCCATTCCTCCTGCCTCTACGTACACTCACAAATGTCACCCTCTCAAAATGCCATCCGAGTTACTCGCGCTATGTTTGACCTTTCGGTATTTACCTATTCCGCACTGCCGTGGTTTGAAATTTTGACACCGGGCCAATAATAACGACCCACGGGGTCTGTCGTCAGCGTTTATTCTTCCCCCGATGGTGACGTGTGTCGGATATTAAAAGCGCTTCTCACGATTTTCGTGTTGAAAAAAAAATCACCACTCATTGACTCCACCCACACACTTTCAAATAGTTTGCTCATTTACGATGATAAAAATATGAAACGAAATCATAAATGTTATTAACCTATCTCTTAATACTGATAAAAACAAACTTTTATTAGTAAAAATGGTTATATATGTATTCCAAATACAGAAAGAGCGAGATGGATAATAAATATTGAACTAATTATCGACAACGCCTTACACGAAAGAAGCAAACGTAATATAGTATAAATTAGTGCATATACCATCGATAAACGTGGAAAGTTTATGGGACAATTAGTTCTAATAACGAGTATTTGTAAAACCATTTAAAGAGAAATAAAAGTTTTAAAATTCTAACAATGATACGTTATGTGGCAAGTCTTAAAATGTATTTTATTTTATGAAATCTATTAAAGTTTATTTTCATCGACTGCATAAGTGCCGAAATGTTTTTATAGTCTCGTTTTGGCTGTTACAACTTACGAGACACTTATTGTCTTTAAAATTCGTGTGGTATTCGATATAACATAATACCCTTGTTTACGCGCGCGTAATGTATTACCGTGTGTGCACGGAGGGATATACGTGTGCGATGATGATCTGCAGTTGTTGCGGGGTGGGGTGATAGCGGCGAATACACGTCATGCAGTGCCAACGCAAACAGTGTGTTTTGGAGTGTCTAAATATCAGCAGATATGGAGGGAAAATTAAGAGCACTATATCCATTAACAAATTGCTGTGTGTATATATGCTACACGAGCTGATAGAGAGTTAGAAATACAGAGTGAGCAAATGTGTACACACAAATATATACATACACAAACACAAATTGTGGAAATATACATAGTAACAACCCTTTATAAAATTCACAAGGGGTTGCCGAATGGAGGACTCTTCTACACGCTCCGGTTTTGAATTTGTCTCGGTTGACGTATATTGTTAATCATCTGCAGACTGCGTAACCAAGACACACACACATGTACACACAAATATATATATATACATATTATTATATATAGTCGAGAGCAGGAGGGAATAACGAAAAATAAAAAATAATAGCATTGGAAAATCGAACCACCATGCTCGTATACGCACATTATACCGCGTTAGAGCTTCGAATCGAAACCCTGGAGTATACGACCGGAATCGATTAGACGTTTCATAAATCACGGCGACCCTTCGAAGACACACTCACGCATACACACATACACATATATATATAATATTATATATACACATACACACACACATAAATGCGTGGGATAGGTTCCCGGTACACGCATGTACATGAGATATTCATACACTGCACGAAACGCTTTTTATGAACACGTTATACGGTAACGGCAGAGGTCCTTTGAGAGGGACTGGGGAGGACCACGAGGGTCGGTTTTTTCGTACAAATTAATATTTTCCAGCTATTTTATTTAAATACAAGTGGGAATTCGGTTAATCTATATCGTAGATTTTTACACGAAATAATAATAGGTCAAACCGCTGTTTTAACTATTTTATATTGAAGTTATATTAATATTATGTTAGATTTAAAAACAACAGATACAAACATAGCGTTACACACATGATAATAAACTTAATTGACAATCCCTCGCTATCCCTGTCAATGCGATACATCATAATCAGTTGATAAACACTATGTAATATTCTCTCAGTAATAGCCGAACACCATACACATACATATTAAATTACATACAACTAACGTAATAATGATTTTATCATTTTAATAGATACATATCGTTATTATTATATGTGTTAGTATCAGATAAGTATAGTACACTGGTCGTGAATATGTACGCTCGCCGTTAATTCGTACGCCATTTGTTTATGTAGACAGGTATTCCGGTGGAGCAATTAACGCGGGGACACGACGCACAGATACGAAACGTACAATGTATTATTATTATCGTGGGCGGTGAAACTCGGAAACGTGACAAAACAATTTAAATGGGCAGGAGCAGTGACGCGATACTGTCGCGACCGATGTTTTTGGGGTGAGTAAAAAAAAAAACTCCGTACACTTCCGAGGCTTACGTTGATTGTGTCGGCGGAGGAAGTAGCGGCTGCCAGCCGGAGATAACGAAACAACAACACACAAAGGCACCCCTAGTGGAATAGGGTACAATATCGGTTAAGTAGGGGGGTGTGTTTGGGAGGAGTAGCTTAAAGAAGAAAAACACGTCTCATCCCTCTGCACACACTGCAATGACTCGCAGTCCAGAGGATCGAATCATATTAGACGAGTCTGACGGATGAGTAAACAAGACATTATTTTTAACGCCAGCGATAGAAACTTCGTATCCCGAAACGAGGTCGTGTTCATAATATAGCAATAATAATAATATAACAGCCCCCCGAAATAATAATAATAATAATAAATATTAATATCATAATAGTATTACCCTCCTACAGATGTGTTTCCGCAGTTAAACGTCGATATATGGCGGATTAAAGTATTTTAATGCGCGGTGCCAGGGCGTTACTGTTTACGACGCGGGGGACCACCGGTCATGTGTACATAGAATTATAATTCCAAATAAATTTATAGTGATCAAAACACAAATTCAGTGAGCGTCCTAGGATTAGGTCTGGGAAAAACTACCGGAAGCGTACACCGGCCGTATTATATCTCATACACCACGCAATACTGCGTGTAACTGCGATGGCGAATTAACGTTATTTTATTTTTATTTTTTCCATAATATATATATATTATAATCTCGGAGACCTGTAGAAGCGATGTAAACGGGATAAAATATCGGCGCGAAAAAAAATGTACGAGAGAGGCGGCAGAAAGAACGACGACGACGATTCATAATATATATATACACTATAATAGGTGGCGCGCAAGTACATATACACATGTAGTATACGTATCGTTAACGAAAAAACAGTAAATTAGTACGCATAATATATATATATATATATATATATAATAAAGCGAGCGCGCGGGAACATAAAATATATACGTTTATATTATATACGTATGAGCGTGTACAATACAGTGGTATATACACTCTGCGGTAATACGTATACGGTTTTAAATGTACATTATATCATTGCAAATTTACAGGCGCCCGTGTGAGTGTGTGCAATATAACGATGCGTATAAATAACGATACCCAATTCACCGGACCGTGACACCCGCACACCGGTGCAGTGCTGAACTTGCACACTCCCACAGACTCGGGATCAGTGTCAGCATTTCCACTCGCGGGCGTGTATAATTTGTGCGAGTGTGTGTGTGTGTGTGTGTCTGAGCCCGAGCATTTGTATCGGAGGGGTGGAGAGTGATTAGGGCTTTTGAATAATCGGCTGACCGAGCTTTATAGTAGTATATATACACGAATTTTAGCGTCCTATACACGGTTCCCGGACGTAGTTACGTAATACATATAATAATATGTATATATATATATATACATATTATAATACACTCGCAGTGTACGAGAATATGCCAATTAAATGACAATCGGCTCGAGTGCATATTGGCCGCCGTCGACCGAATTTCAAATATTTTATATTAGAGCCGTGCGGCCCGATCGAAAGTGAACGTGTGGCACGATACGGGTAACATTTTTTATCTGATTTTTTTTTTTTTTTTTTAGTTGTTTTTTCCCCCTGTCTGTCGACTGCTGTTTTGAGCAGATCGCTGGACTGAGGAGGACTCATCTGTCTAATCCAATTTAGTGCTAATCGCTGTGCATCGTTGAATTAATCGATTGTGTTTTAAAACGATTAACTATTTCTTTTAAACCAGTTGATCGAGTATCATAAATCTACACCGCGGTGTAATTCAAAATTGTTATTATCGTTGCACATGAGTCACACCATAATTCATAACACGATAAGACACTATTTCGATAAACATAACGTTGTTAAAACATTGTGAGTTTGTTACAACTTTAATACCAAGTATTTGTATTGTTTTGTATCGAGAATTAAAACTATATTGAATAACATTATAAAATGTTTTAACGCTTCATAACGGCATGTGAATATAGACTAATAGCTATATTTATAATACATTTATATTACATAAATTATACACGATCAATGTGCAGAAATGTTACTTTTGGTATTAATGTCAGCACAAAATTAAAAATTCATAGTTTTATTTTTAATCAACTAGGTCGGTATAAAAGCTAGATAAATTACTAAAGTAGTAAAGTAGTTGGTCTTTTTGACTATAATATTAATAATATTATGTGTTTTTTAATAGAATTTCAATTTAAAAATAATAATATGAAATTTTAAGAAAATCAATGGTATTTCAACAAAACCATATCGTCCACAGAAAACCCACTCCCCGTGGTGTATATAATTAGTAACAACATTGTTTGAACCCAATGGCCTACCTGTCTTACACCCACTCCTCCACTCGTATATACACGCACATACATACACACCATTTCAGGCGCCCTCTGTTATTAAGAGGCCAATAAGGTTTAGTGACCGGATTAATGAGCCACGGCGTTTAATTAGGGACCCTTGGGCTTTGAAAACCCCGAATCCTAAATATAAGCACACATATTGTGTATGTATTGCGTGTGTTAACGTTTTCTGACGTAAGAACTCGAGTGGGTTATAGGAGAAAAAGAAAATTAAAACTTTGGATAGCAACATCAAATATCTAGCAAATGCTTCTTCCATGTCAAGCCTGTGAGTAAGAACCATCTGCCAAAAACTTTTCATTTTTCCCACATGTAACTTTAAAGTCGTCAACATTTTACAGTTTTATTTTTTAACTTTTACGAAACAATGTGAATGTGAATGTGTGTGTGTATATATTATATGTACGTATATAAAACATATAAATGAAATAAAAATGTAAATTATTGTTGACACTAAGACAGTATAAGACGTAAATTCGTTGAAACCCAATACACGAACGCCTACTATTCTTGTCAAAACTGTATAACCAAATTTTATGTCATAAGTTATAACATATTAATTTTATTTATATTTTTTTTTTCTAAACAGATCATATGAGTATGTCCCATACTTTTAAATTAACCACTTTACAGTTTCCATAAATTATTGACATTCAACTATAGCGACAATAATGACAAGTACGTTTCATACATTTGTACAATTATTATTCTACGAAATAATAAAAAAATAATGATTTTGAACAAAAATGGAATGATTTACCATAAAATTCATAATTTACAATGTACATAAAAATACTATAAATATAAGTTACATTTAGATATTATTATATTTAACTCTTGTCTACAAAGCAAATCACTAAAAGTGGAACTATCTTATTTATACCATATACTTATATATTCTATGTAATGGATACATGAGAATATCTAACGTTCGTGGATGCAATATTTTTGCTTTGCTAATATACTTACGAAAGAGATGCACAGATGCAATTTACTGAACTTTAAAAATATATGAACCCCAATATTGGTTGTGGTTTACGGTTAAGCTCGTTTTTATGAATGATATGGTATATCGAGTAGTTATGTTTTAGGAGGTATTATAGGCTCCCCTCCTGGTCTAATCTCTAAAATGATAAACCCTCAACTATTCACTCGTGTGATATAAATCCGAATAATTCATAAAAAATATAAAACCCCCTTTTTCCATATTAAACAAAATACATCACTATACATATGTAATGGAATAAATAGAATATCCAACATTTTAAAATGTTTAGCGATACATATATATATATATATATATATATATATATATAATATGGCCATTACTATATATACAAATATAAGTACTTACGTATTATTTGTAAAAATCGCCTCAACATAAATAAAAACGGAAATATCGATTTATCAAGTACTTAACATGCATAAACCACTAATTTGGCTTATATTTAGCACAAATAATAAACAGTGACAACCCCAAAGAGCCATATCAAGGACTTAGATAACACAAAATGCACCCCTCTACCAGGTAAACTAGCAATTAAATGCCCCAGCACCCTTATTAACAGCTGGTCAAACTGAACTATGTTTGCACCAACCTCACCGGCAATGATCGTGACTTTTAAGAATTATGACGTTTAACGCGCGTGACACGCAATACCACTAGTCACGCACAACAATAGTAACAAAGTCACTACAGCTGCACCACGCATACCGGTCAAGTTAACGTAAGAACTTAGTTCGGTACGTGAGGATGATGTTACGGCTGTAAGCTCATACTATGCGGGAAAATGGATGCTATGAAAACCAGCTTGTATAAATTTGACAACGTAGTAAATTGGTTATCCAATTGTATTATAAGGATTTAAAAATATAATCATCGATATAAATGATTTTCACTAAGGATTTTATGAAAACTCTACTTTATCGTGAACCAAAGTATGTTCACGACTGTCTGCACTCGTCCGTTATATGGTCTACTGTTTACATAATTTGGATATAATTATAATAATATTAGGTGACAGACAATAATAATATTAGAAATTAGAAATAAATAATAATAAATATTATGAATCCTGTACTGTCGCGATACGGATAGAGTTTTGTTAAGACGTGCGCTCGTCTTTAGTGAACATCAAGACATAATGTATATGCGTATGTGATGTGTGCGAGTGTGTGCGGGTTTGTGTGAAATGAAATAAACTCGGCGCATTAATCCCAGCGATAAAATCTTCGAGTAATGAATCTTTTTGAAAGGATCGAGCAAGGGGTTGCGCACAATAATGGACGAGCCGCCGGTCCAATTAATAGGGGACGCGCTGTGAAATTGATAGGGCGAGAGAGTTCCGGAGCTTTGAACTCGCGAGATAAGCTCGTAGCTCAAAGTGACAGACGCCCACCGACTTCTATTCCCCCTCCCCAATCCCTCGCATGGTGTATAACGCAATAATCTACGTAAAAGCCCATATGAAGGGAATAATATCGAAGCCGGGCTAATAAAATAAATATTCACGGTTCAATGGCTCATTTGTCGGTGGTTGCATGCATTCCAATTTTGAAATTGGATTTTAGTTTTAAATAGAAAATGATGTAAGACCCTATGATTTTTTTTCTCAAAACATAAATCCCAGAATATTGGCTGACAAAATATCATTATTTTTTTTTATTTCGATAACTTTTTATCAGTTTTTATACCAATATGGAAAAAAATCAAGATTTATGTACTCGGACACTCAAATAGAATAAAGCATTCTTCTTTAAAAATCTTAAGTACATTATAAAATCAAGTAACGGGATCAGATATAAACTTTAGATTTAATTCAAATCAATATTTAACAAATATTGAATCCAGTTTTATATAGTTAAATTTGTTTTTAAATTAACTAAATAAAAATAAATGTATGGGTTAGAAAATGTAATGGTTTATTCCTATTATTCTTTAATTTTATTTCATCATACATATTTCAGAAATATTTAGGCTTACGTCAGTATATCACTCGATTATCAACGTCCGCAATAGATTCACAGCCATTAAGTCGTGTACTGTTTTTTTTCTTCATAATATAACGATTTGGATTTTTCTATATACATCACCTGTGCTTACCGCAAACCGTCTTCATGAAAAATAGTATTCCATTTTGTATATTTATTTATATTGTAAGTGTATATAGACACTACTATCAGGAAAAACCTCTTTTACCCGTCGCTGTTTACAGAAAAGATAGACATAATGCTTGCGGGCTAAAACCGAGAAAAAGATTGATTACTATCTTCGTGTGCATCAGTCCAAACACTTCGTAGTACTCTTTCGAAATTTTAGGTCGCGTGTCGGCTGTGCCATTAAAATTTGTGAAACACGAATGACTTTAAATACCGTAAAACAAACGTGTGTTAAATCCCCCGAATTGTCGTTTTTGAGCTGGTTGACTGAACCGGAAATGAACAAAATATTTATTGTTCCATCCCAGTTTACCCCTCTGATATTTACCATTTATTTACAATATTATCATATGTCTCATTATATTGTATACACACACAGTAATATCGAACAAAAGTGAGGCTATAATATTTCATAACGAAATGTAGACATTTAAATATTTGTTTTAGTATGTTTGATAATTTTATACTCCAACTTGACCCATTATATTTTGAAAATAAATATTATGAACTGTATTTCAGTTTACCTTTCCAAAAGTATACTTCATTTTTTTCAGCCTTATGGCAGTATCAAATTGTCTACATTATGGGCGTTCATTTTTGCTGTTTTTATTGAATTCATAAATATACAAATTAAATTGAAAAAAGTACATCATGTATTATGCCTTAGAAAAACTTTTGAATAATCACACATTTTATTTTGACCAACAGTATCAACTAATAATAATTGATTTTGAAATATATCTATATTATTTCCTTCGTGTTTAACTTACTGTCCAATAATATACAATTATTGATGAAGCATAAAAGCTTTTGAATCAATTTTAACAGGGAACACCTTTTAAGTAATTTGCTATACAATCTATATAATTTTAGCGGTTTTCAATTTATCTCTCAATTATTTGCGTTAATACGAAATTATTATAAATGCAATTTATGACAATTTATACACATAGTAGGTATATATAGAATATATATTCATATATATTCATATAGGCGTTAATATTACATGGTTTTCAAACAAATATGCTCTGTCTTATACCTAAAGTAAATTAAATTATATTTAATTACAAAACTGTAAAACCTAATATACAGACTATATTAACTATTTTCAGCTTTTGTATTTAATTTGTATTCTATATAAGTGTATATTAAATATTAATTATGTACTCTTACACTTCAGAATGTAATTTCATCAATTAAAATAAGAAAAGTGCTTTAGTATTTTATTACGCTGCCCATAGTCAACGATGTGACATTAAATTATTATTATACTGACTACTAAGCCAATTGAAGTAATTGAAATAATTGGTTATCAAATTTTTATTATCTTATTTTACACGAATTTATTGTACTATAATAAATGAAGACACATCATATTTTCACGTTTCAAACTATTGCGCCATATAGTCCGAATAATGTTTTTTGGCAAGTTCAACATAGAATTAAACTAAGTTATTTAGTATTAAAAGTAAAGCTAACTACTACGTTATATAAACAACAGCTAAACTTTTACAGAACTTTTCACACCGACCGAGTACTTGTAAAACTCCATTCAATTCATATGCCGTATTCAGCCAATATTATTATATCCTAATTTTCCAACGTATTTCCTCGTTATTTTTCATTGAACAATTATTATGATAGGGCGAACAGAATTCAATGAGAAATAAAAACATACGACGAATGTTGTGTATCGAATGAGTTTAAGCGGAAAACATTAAATTATAATGATATTTAATATCAACGGGTAGAATAACAGAATAGGAAAACAAGATTTACTCGCCTGTGAAAAAATTATCAAGAAAAGGAGATAAAACTTTCCCAAAGAAAAACAAACAACGAGAGATTACACAATAAAAATGTCCAAGTGGACAGCCGCTATTTGTTAGCCATGAACTTTAAAAGTTAATCATTATAATATTCGTGTAAAAAAATAAGCTTAACAAACAAATTTTCTAGTGAAAAATTAAAATACTATGTATGTGGGTGCCTACAGATATATCATACATTTATTAGTATACTAATATTACAGTAAAACAAATTTATGAAAAATTGGATTTTACGTATTATATTAGGATTAATTATATGAATATTAAACCTACTCATGATAATTCATTTCTATGAATATTATTAAAAACTAATTTAAAATTTGATTTAGATTACCTACTCTATTTATTTTGAAAAAAATACTATTAAATTAACTGTAATATTAAATAAATTAAAATTGTAATATTAAGTTATTGATATTTCTTAGTTATACCTATACAAAATTACACAGTACTTACATTCTACAATTTAGTATTTACAAGGAGAATAATTTAATTAAAAATTATAATATTAGGTATAAATATTAAATATATGTTGAATAATAATAACAACAATATTATGGCAACTTTTTAACGATCATTAAAAGGAATAAAGGGGATTCATTAAGTAATTATACTTTGAATGAAATACAATGTTTTTATCTACACAACAATTTTATTTTCCTGTGAAAGTATAAAATGTAAAATTTTTATGGTTTATTATAAAATTAAATCTTTAATTAAAATGATAAACTGTGTTTTAAAGTGCTAGTAAGTTTCATGGTTTTATCATTTAATCTACTTATCGATGGAAGCGGAAAATTTCTTGTCAAAAATAAATTATGAAATAACATATTCCTATAAGCTTTAAACATATTATTACATTCTCGAAGAGTAAATAATATAAGCACTAGAATTGTATCATTTTCGACAATCAAGTACTTTTGATTAGGTTAAACTTTAAGCAGTTTTAATTAACTTTTCAGATGTTGATGTACTTAGTGTACGCAGTACCTTTCCATATACACACATTATTATGATTATTATTATTATTATTAAATCGTATACTCGTGTTTGCTGACTATAGTGACTTTTTAACGATATTATATTAATATTTCATACAACAATTTAATTTACCTGATTTACTACATTGGTTGGTCGACCGTTCTCTTTTTCCCACCCCCTACCACCATTCCACACACTAACACACAATACCGATCGGCATCGGATATTTCCAGTTATCATATCTAATGTATTATACCATAGTGAATATGTACACGGTGCCCAGTGGAATAATACGTACGGCGCGAGCGCTTACATCAATTTACCCTAATTGATGGACGCCGGTCAAACACAATATTCTACTCCGCCACTACTGCCGGTAGCGGCACGTTGTATATTATTATATTATATAGTTGTATTTCGTATTAGCATTATGCATTTTCTTACTACCCCTTCCGCTAAGCATATTATAATAATATCCCGGTCTGATCGTTAATCATGTTAAAAGCGTATTGGATATTTTACATAGAAGGCTCTGTGTATAAACGTTCTAAAAGCACCGCAGAATAATTATAATTACCTAATGAACAACACGCATACATGTGCATACGTGTGTAATATGTATATTAATATAGAATATTGAATTGATTGATGGTTTACTTTGTCCACTTATTTTAATTTGCACTACATAGTAACAGTTATACGATAAAAAATTAATGGAACCATTTAAAAATTAGTAATCAAAATAAAAATATTTGCACATCCGACGACATTTTGTTATAACATAATATTATTTTATATAACTGCAGTAATGGTAATAATAGTGTTCTTTGGACTATAGAAATAACGAACAAGCACAACAGAACAAAAATTAACTGTGAGCGAATCGTAACAAATGTCTTATTATTCGTAACCATAATGGTGGAACAATTTGTTTTGATAACAAGTGTGTTTGGATATTCTCGAGTTTGGATTTTTTCTATGTTTCTTTTACCATTTCGGAGTAGTCCCAAGAGGGACACCCTCCGCTCGCCTACTGTTTTCGTCACGACTCTTAAACGCACATAAATCTTATTGGTTCGTTGTTTGGCGGGAACGACAGTAGTCGCTAATTTTGAAAAACGACCATTATTCGTTAAAAAAAAAATAAGAAAAATCCGACAACACGAGAAAAATACTAGCTCTACACAGTACATATAGTTATAGAAACGAAAAAGTATGTAGCCTGTACTGGATATTATTCAAAATTATCTACGCGTCAGATTCAGTTTGAAAAATATAGGTAAAAAGTAAAAACAAAACAATTCACAAAATTTAAAACAGACGTCGTACTTCCTATAGTTTCGTTTAGCTTTTATATTTTCTATGTTAAAAGCTCACAATTGTAATAGTTAAATATACATAAATTATGCAGACTCTCGTCACATTATTTCATAATAATACATTTATTCATATAAATATTGATGTTAAACTTGAAATTGAAAATAGCATCGTATCCGAAACGTTGGAAAAATGTCGTCGTTATTTTAATCGTAAATCATTTCGGGAGAGGGGATAATTGCTTATTCCAAGTCCAACCCGGGAAATGATTCGTACAGATCTGTGAATCACTGGTCCACTGGGGCCGATTGAATGTTAGGTAACAACAACTTATGACTATGAAACGGAAACAAAAACGTCGCTCTTACCGCCGTCGTGTAGTTGCAAAGTCGCGTCCCTGGTGAACGCTAGTTCCGAATCTGTGAGAGTCGCGTCCGAACAGTTTCCCGACGTGCCACTGGTGTCGGTGTTGAGCAGAGCACCGGGCTGCTGGTATGTGTGGTTCGGCCTACGGTGCCGATGATACTGGTGCTGTAAACTGTGTTGATGACGGTTGGGCTGGAACTCGGCAGTGTCTTCGTCACATTCCCCGTCGCTGCTGTCACCGCGATGCTGGTACGGTTGGTACGCTCGGTTCGCTTTTCCTGCAAAGAAAAAGTTGCATTTTAAACCAAAAAAAAAAAAAAGATACTAAGGCACTGACGTCACAATACGATTGTTTAAGGTCTAAGCTCGACTGTACTTTTCAAATAATAGAACAAAAATATCACGTTCTCACTACTTGATTATACAATATGGCGCGTACTTTATTATTAATAAGCTCCGGTAAATATGTTATAATATAATATTCCAGATTAAAACATTTAATAAAGTTTGAATCGATTCGATTCACAAATACAACCTACGTGCATTAAAATAAAGAAAAAAATAGCGATTTTGACCAACTCGAAACAGAAGGATCGAGAACAATTTTTCTTTTAACATATAAAATAAAGTTAAGATAACTAATGAAGAAACAATGTGTATCTAATCATCATATATTTTCCAAGAAGCTTTTCATTTATCGTCAAACTTAGGAACTGCCCAGATAATAGTACGTTGATTTAGTTAATACGACCGTCGTGCAGCACCCTTAAACGATGTACCTACTTTATTACTATTATTATTATTGTTGTTTTTGTTGTTATTGTGGTTGTGGTGATATATAATAGTGGTTGCGATCTAAAGGGGCTGCGCCCGTTTACCAGAGAACTCAATCACGATAATTGGCAAACGGGTTCGCGTGGCAAGTGATCAATGCAGTACGAGGCCGACCTGCTTCCTTTAATTACGAAATGGACGGTTGTGTGCAATACTGCGGAACTCGACTGTCCGACGTTTGTTTCGTAGATATTATTAATAATAAAAAAAAACCTTCAACGACGTTATGGTTCGCCTTACAATGTACAATATTATTTTCATTTAATATAACTACAATACATATCCTTTGATTTTCATTTTTTAAGACTAACAACTTACAACAGATAATAATAAAATAAATCAACAAAACAGTTTTGTTCGGTTATTTTAAAATTATAACTATAGGTATTTCGAACGAGGAAAAATATTAACTTTTAACGTTATTTCTAGACAACTTTTAGACAGAATTTTTTTCTTTTTAAATACTATAACAATAATTTTAGTTACTTAAATAATTTTCGTTGAACATTGTATTTCTTGTACAATTTGATTAACGATCACTTTAAAAGAAATGGAGAACACTATAACCATGAACACAGTTGTTTATGTATAGCTCCACAAAAGTCTTTACAGAAGTAAAGGGGGCTATAAAGTATCAACAGGAGCTTACTATTGCATGGTAAGCCTATAGTGTGAGAAAAATGTAGTTTTCTGGGTGAAAACAGTTTAATTTAAATGCATGGAAAATAATAAAAGGGACTTTCTTCCGTAGAATACGATGGAATTTCGCCTCACACTTTACTGTTTCTAATAACGTGTACAGCTGTTATTTATTTTCTGACTATTCCCAACCCTTTTCCTCTATCGCTGCCAATGAGAGAATAAATATATATATACATGTATTTGGCTTAGATGGGGTGAGTTATATAGTGAGGAAATGAACGGGGCATTGTCAGCGGTGCATTTCTCGTCTATTACTGAATAAAAGGCCCGGAACAAGAATTAGTGACCCGAGCAATATCTCATGTTTGTTGCCCCGAGAAAACGTTTAAACACAACGACGACTCGAGGCTTTTAACGCCGGGACCAATGTTGTTTACCCTTATAGTTACTTGAAAAACAAACATACGATGGAGGCACATTCTACGACCCCTCGGCCCATGTTAAGCTCTCTAACAGCCACTTGTCTGTTTTGCGTTCCCCATTATTACAAGTCTTCATTTTCTATTAAAAACGACAATCGAAAATTCGACATTTTATATTATAACTATATATTGTTATTGTATTTTTGAGCACTTATAAGCCAAAAAGTGAGTGGTTTTTGTTTCTCAACTTTTCGGATAAATGGGATTTTAAAATAAAGACAATTTGCGTTATTCATCAAAATGCAAATACGACTTTAATGCACCCTTTTTGATTTATGTTTAATTCATTCTTCGGTCAAACAAAGAAAATATTATTATTTATATTGTAACGGTAATTTATTAGCAATAATAATTGTTATTGTGATTAGTAGAACCTAATAATACATTTCATACGTCAAGTTGTTCTGCCGAAGTATGATTTTATTTTAATAAAGGCATGGTACGTTCACTTGGTAATTAAAATAAGCCCATGATACCGTTAAGTGTTTACGAGTATAATTGGAATATACATGTTTAGTTATTTTACTACTCAACCGATAGTCAATTATAAAATCCATTAGTCTGTTGTAAACTTAAATGATGTATCATATGAGTGCATCAATAAACTAGCCAAGTACTATAAGCGCAATATACTAATACCTGCATGTGATAAAAGATGCAATCTATTACATTGTTAATTTTTATATGATTTTAACATTTGAAAAAGCAGGTCTGATAGTCAAATATAATTTAGCGATTTATTTATTTAGATAATTTGTTTAGTTTATTAGCTTACATAAGTGTATCAAATTGACATTGTTAGCTATTAATATTTAGGATACATAATGAGTAAGGGTGCATATTATACTGTCATGAACAATTTACATTTTCTACGATTTTGAAATAATTACGGAAGGCAATTTATATAACATAATACAAAGATACCAATTTCGATATTAAACTATTCTAATACAAAATTATCAATTCAATTGGAAACATAGTGTAAACTATGAGGTAAAATAGGGAAATATCTAAAGGTAAAAAAAAAAAAAGTTGACAAATGGGTACCACTCTGCTATGCATTAGGTGTCCAGTGGTTTACTATTATAGTTGTGTTGAATTTAAATTCAATGACATATCATTGTACACGAAAAATGATGTTGAGCGGAGACGGTCAGCCATATATCACAAACTATTTTTCATGGTATTTTTGTTTATATACATAGTCCTTTATTTTACTTTTATTACTAAGGGTTAGTTTGATATAATTTATTCCGAAAATATTGCATTCATTATATTATTAGTATTAATAGCAGGAGCTATTATAATTAGTATATATATTTACTATATATTTATTCAAAATTTAAATCATCTTACTGTTAATGCCGTAAAACAATAAAAATATTTTATACATTAAAATAAATAAAATTTTCTAAATTTGTATTTTGTTTTTACTGTTAAAGTTTTGACTCTTCAAAGCACTAACTAGAACTACTTTGTTACCAAATACAAGCCTCATTTTTTAAAATTGAAGCATTTTTATTGCTTCAAAAAGAGATGATAGACATAAAAATAAACACACATCGTTCTAAAATCAATACATTTATCGCTCTGCTCAGAGTCTAAAATACAAAGAACAGCCGGAAGAACTTATTATAGTTCACACTATCAATACGAGCAAAGCTACGTATTGACAATATGGACAATATTGTCTAAAGACAATATACGCAGTGCATGGAAGGGTTTTGTAGACGAGAAGCGGTGATGGAAAAAGAAACTTTTATTGTGAAAGCCTCTTGAAATCCTCAAATTCATATTGCATTTGCAATAACTCAGAGCTGATAGTGAAAAAAAAAAGCAGTAAAAATAAAGGGGTACGTTCATTTTTCAAATCCGGGAGGACGCCGTCCTAGCAGTTTTTTTTTCTTTTGTAATAAACCGAGCTCGTAGTTTGGCGGTTATCATCCGTCTTTGTCAGAAAAATTTTTGAGCGTCATCGCACGACTACGTGAAATCGATTTCATAGCTTTCAATGATCATAAAAAAAAAATATACAAACAAATAATAATAGCTTATAAATGCGTTAAACGGGGATAAATTTACCGAGCACAGAAAACGTCTCGTAAATAAAATGTTTATGCGCGAAGTCAGTGTACGTTGTAAATTCGTGTGTCGCAGGATTTACGCTCGAACAACTAATCCTCGGAAAGTGGACTCCCGGGGGTTTGTTAATTTTGAATGGCTGAAAGACGAGCTGTAGTGCTGTGGACAGGGTGAATAGCGCTGTATAAGTGCGATAAACCACCTCCTGGTCAGGAAGCACTAATCAAAAAGGGTTGATTTCGGACGGTAACCCGTGAATGGCCGGAGGTATGTGTTTTGATTGCCTGTCAACCATCCCAAGGGTGACATTTACAAAGTCACTATAACTGTGCCCTTCTTCCAACGTATGTCGTCTTATATTTTATATACATATGTGTCAAATTAGTGCACATAATATTTTATATTATAGTTGAAACAAATAACCGTACTTCGGTCTATTTAATATTATATTTCAAACAAGGTTAAATATCAATAAAATATATTCTGAATTCCAGGGTAATATATCTAAAAATGTCAACTAGGTATACATTTTATAAACAGTAATTTATCATTTATTTTAAACATTAACTTTTGAAAAGATCTAGTAATGGCAATGAATGTGCAACAAATCAATGTTCTTGGTTGAAATGAATCTTATAAATATAAATATTTAATTATATTGTCGTTATTATAAGATATAATGAGTATAACTTGTACTAATGATCCATATAATACACAATAATATTCAATTTTATTTTTTTCATTGAAGCTTTGATTATCATATATTTTATTGTATCTATTATCATAGTTAAATAAAAAAAAATCAATCAAAATTATTATTATTTTATACCTCGGTTTCTCATGTTCAACTGATGCAGTATTGATTGTGTAAATATTGACTTATAAATTTAAAACTCTTATTTAATTTAATAAAAATATGATAAACATTGTATTAGAACATATATATTTATCAGGATATGACTTATTTAAATACAAAAAATAACAAATGTCTATATAATATTAAATATAAATTTTATTTATAATATAATGGCATGTAATTTTAGTTTTCCGAGCACACATACAAACGTCCCTTATAAGATTGATGTCCTTACGACTTCCAGTAATATTCCAGGAACCCCATCATTCATTGGGTCATTTCATTGTATACATATGTTATATTTCCTCTTTACAAATATAGTTTTATAAATGAGAAAATACCATTGTTGGAGATTCTGTTGTATTATCGTGTCGATTTAAATTCTTAAAAATCATTATACCATAGAAGTTACCACTATTGTTTATTCCTATCACTGCCGGTGAATAATAATTTAACTTTCGATTTTTTTTTCTTTTCATTAATAATTTTAAATCCAACACAGTAACATTAAACAAAAATTTATCCTACTTCAAATTATTGTTATTCTATTTGCGTTTTATGTCTAGTTATTTATTAAATATAGACATAATGATATTTTTGTTGGTCTGCTTAAAATATTTTTCTATTTGCTAGAATATTTATAATATATATAAAAAACTGTACTTGACTAATGTATATATTATTTTAAAAAATAACATAAAAAATAAAAAATACTATCCACTACTATATACTCGGTATCGTTTTACCCAGTAATCTGATAGGTCAATCTCATAAAAGAGAAAGAAAACCAGGCAACAGGATAATACTATGCACCTTACATAATTTAAACTTTTTAATATAAATACATAATTAAATATTGTCGAGATACGATCTTTTTAAATATATAAAGATTACTATACATCTTAAATTGATAATTTCTATATTAAGTATAACAACTATATTTGGTTTGTTAGTTGTATTCGATTTTCATTCAACAATTTTGGTTTATATTAATTTAATCTAAATAAAAATAGATTGTTACAATGCAATAGCGTTCGATTTCATATAATCAAAATCAGTTTTATTTAGTTTTAGTGAAAAATGAGAAATTAAATTTCCACAGAGTCCTTGAGCACGACCAGTATAGTCAACGATGCGAGAGGATCTTCGCCGCGGTGTAATACAACTCCGTCAGATGAGACTGATTTAAACCGATTAGTCGACAAGCGAAAAAATATATTAAAGTGTTGAATTTCAGCACCGACCTTGTCTTTTGTTTCAACCGGACTAAGCAGTTCTATACTCCCCTTCCGTATTTCGTTCATTAATATTATTTTTCATGAAAAAAAAAAAAACACTTTACAATATTCAAACCTCCCGTGACAGATTTTAATGGTGTATACCGGGTGGATGATAATGATTTTATAATTAAACGTGAGGGACACGATGATAACAACTCTGCCGAATCGTTTTCATTCTCGTTCTATCTCCCTCCTTCTTCTCCTTTCGTAAGCACTGCAGTAAATTCTATATTTAAGATTAAATAATCTTAAAAACCGTTCTCCGCTCGTTTGTCAAACAAATCGTTAAGGCGACCTCGTAATATATATATTATATATTTTCCCCTTCCAACTAGCGGCGAACAGACCTCCATAGTAGATGGCTTTCATGGATCACACTCTCGGCGAGTCCATTAGTTACGACAGCGAGGGACCGTCATTTAATTGATGTAAAAATCGCCTGGCCCGTTTTCCCACAGTATCATTGGAGGGTTTTTGCCTGAAATAACACTCGTGAATCATAATTAAACGTGATAATAATAATTTTATGTTTTGCTAGTTTAAGGGAGGGTAAAGCGCGTCGAGGGTGCTAGGAAACCACAAAATATTTGGGAAAACGTTAGTCTATAGACTTTCATAATGTAATTAGATACGGAGTTAAGTGCAATTACCACTACTTTTATTGCTACTACTATACTGATAATAGTAAATAATAGTATTAATAACTATACGGCAGCGGTGAAGTTTATTTTAAAAGAAACGAATTTTTAATAGTAGACCACCTCAAATAAAATGTTCCAGTTATAATTGAAATAAAAGATAAACAATATTTTTGAACACGATATAATAACTATTCACTATAATGTGTAACGGAAATGTAAAAGAAGTACCGAAGAATGCAAATCACCCATGTATGACTACGACGCCATGATATTTTTACACCGTCCATTTTTCATCCACGGTTGATAATTTACACGACGTAATGCCATGTATTTTCTTTATACAGTAATTACATATTAAACATAATACATTTTTAACTATAGTTGTTTATCAAATTACATTTTAGATACTTTTGAAACATATAATTATAGAATACACATCACTAACACTATTAAGAAGTGTTTTTTTTTTTTTAAACTTTTTATTGAAACATTAATGACTGCGAAAAATTAAACGAGTAAAAATGTATTATTTGACAGTATTGCGTACATTTTAATTACAATTCTAAAGTATTTTATTATTATTATTATTATCATCATCATCATTTTTGTTTATAGTGTCGTGAAACGTTTTTTTAAAGAGTCCATTCGTATTATTTATACCTTTATATAAATACGACATTTATTACAAATGTGATTAAATTATAATTGACAACATTTTAGAATATTTCTAAATAAATATACCACATATAGATAGTTAAAAAAAAGAATCATTAAATCATTAAATTGTATTTTTCACGGTTACGATGACGTTTAAAAAAATTGGACTAAAGAGTGACGGTTTTTTTATTATTATTATTATTATTATTATCTTCGCCGCTCGCCTCTCCGACAGCTTAACAAAGTTAAAACGCCCGGTAATGAGAAAAGTTTGATTTTAATGAACCGAAAGCTCTGCACACGGCCGTTATTATGTCGGCTGAGTTTGTTAAAAACATCACGAGCCGACTTCAGGCGGGAAGTGTTCAAAATCGTTATTCCGTTTTAGTGGCATAGAGTAGAGAATGACATCCGAAATGTCTTAGGAGTTTATCTCTGAAAACTGATTTTTCTAAGAAAAATAAACAAAACAAAAAAACACGTAATATTCTACAAACGACTTTTCTTTTGATTTTCAATCAACGATCTGACATTCATTTTTCGTATTTTTTTAAAAAGATTTTTAGGGGACTTTTATTTACTAAACATACACTATAATATGTATTAAAAAAAAAAATGATATTTTATATTAATAATGAACGACAAATATTAGTTGTGTAGTTAAACATTCGCATGTATTTTAATTTATAGCTTTAGATACATATGAACTATACTTCACAGTATCTTGTATTTTTTTTATAAATTTTTTATTAAGCATATTCATAATACAGTATAAAAACATCACCGAGATCATATTATATACATTACATAAATTATAGATATAATTTATATTAAATAAATGTATTCCTTAATTTTGATATTATATAATATCATTAATTAATATTCGGAATATATTGAAATAAATTTATTCCAAAAATATTTAAATAGTTACTAAATACAAATTACTCTGTACCTACGTTCAACTATAATCATCAATCGTTATAGTATTTGCAGTAGATTTAATTACAATTTTATAATAAAAAACTTTATAAAACCATACAGAAAATAATTTCATAGATCATAGTGAATACATTGCCGAAGATGCGTTCCATACGCATACAATAAATCTATACCTACTGTATTATAGTAAACAGTACGAAAAATAACTAATATGTATGTTCAATTGAAGAATACAATTTGAATAATAATACCATAATCTTTAGCTAACAGTTTACTCTCAACGAACTAAAACAAAAAAAAAAAACGAGTAAAAAATAAACTTACTATAGCACTGAGCACGCATTGTTTGGTCATAAACGAATGTCCTAGTTTTTTTTTTTCATTTCTTTTTAATCCTTGTTGACCTAACCCGTCCTCCGGAATAGCAGGAAGTCGATGATGCACATCGGTTAGTGTGTTGGTGTATTATCCGTGTTCGAAAAATAATAATAATAATAATAATAATAATTGGAAGTACGCGTCATTGTACACCGGTGAGACGGTGTCAAGACGCCGCGGGCGATCATCCAGCCATAAAACAATAATGTTCATGTTACCGAGGTGTTCGCTGATGTCGATTTGACAATAGTCCTTTTGTTTGTGTGCTTTACCGGCTGCTGTGCGAATATATTTTTATTCTTTATTTTCCACCTCGAGATCATCACAGCTCGCAGAATCACAAAATATAATACCTGCTACCTACAAAACACCTTACCTTGTACGCTTGGCCGAGTGTTCATTATAACAAAACACCATTTTACTCGCGTCATCTCAAAATATTTTTTCGATTGTAAAGCGAAAACAAAAGTGATCCGAGTGAATAATAAAAAATTACTCGTCAACACCGATAGTAATATCGTTGGCCATATAGAGAGGTATATTATATATTATGTTCTCTTGAATTGTACAGTTTTTAATTAGACATTATGTCTTTACTGTACCTATATAACCTACAAAGCCACCCATATGACAATAAAAAAAATCGTACGGACATAAAAGACTAGGGAGAACAAAGACGAAAGGTTTTAGTCTTATACAACGATCGAGTCGAGAGTCGAGTCGCTTCATATATACCTACAATTAATAATTGTAATAATTATGGAAACCACGCGAACACAATATTTTCGAACAAATGTATTTACAGCAAAACACAACTGATTCACAACACTGTATAGTACACGAGCACACTATTAACGCATTATAATATATATCGTCGCAGTGTTTATCGTACGAAATTTATTTTGTTGATTTCGGTCGTGCGTCACGGCGGCGTTTAACGCGCGAACGAGCATGAATATTTACAACCGAAATGCAATCCGAATGCGATTTTCATATACAGCTGCAGCAGTCTTCGGTGGCGTGCGTGTGGATAATATAATTTATTGTGTTATTTGGTACGAAATTTTGTTATATAACATACGAGAAGTCGGTGTGAGGTCTGGTTCGTTGGTATCATTTTAAACGGGAAGGTTGGAGATGGCGGCGGTCTCCCGATTGCGGATATAATATATATATGTGTGTGTGTACTATTATGCGAGGAAGTTTAATCGAAGTTTCGGTAGGGCGACGGCGGCGCGAGCAAAGTTCAGTGTTCGTTCTCCTCCGGTCGTCTTCGGGGAGAATTAATTTCCTTTTCATTGTTTTTCGTCTTGAATACACGGTAATTAAACGGCCAGATGGAATCCGCTCGCGGATGCCAGGAAATCAATCTTCATTATAGATATATATATATATTAATATATTATTTATTCATTATTTTCTCTTCATTATATTGTTTTCTTTCTTTGTTTTTTTTTTTTTTTTTTTTTGTTTTTTTGCGAGACATATTTTTATAGCCACCTTTTTATTCACCCTCCTTTCTCAGTTCTGTTTTATTTTTAATCAATATCTCACGATATTACTTATGTTTACGAATATTATTTCCTTTTCATTTCTTTTACGCCCGACCCGCCCCTCCAATGTGTTTCGTTTGGCCATTCCGTGCAACTGTTCGGAAGATAAATCGCAACGACCGTGTTGTAGAAACGCAATATTCTGTTACTCAGAACGTTATGCACAAAATTTCATTGGCTATTCCGGAATAACTGTCGTTGGCAATTGGATTCGGAAAATGGTACATGACAAATTTGCCAACGTTAGCAGATGTCTCGACTTTGTGCACCACGCATTTGCCGGAAAAGGCAGCTTTTCGTCATGGAAACGGCAGTAATGCAAAGTTCGTTTTAATTCTTCAAATAACATGCAAACCCGACAACAAATAAACTATCCACCTAGGAAACTGTTATATTCGTACAGTATAAATGGTAGGTATTAAGACTTTTCCCTTTGCCATACAATCACGGCAAACAATATTAATAGAATTTTAGATTTCAATTATTCCAAAGTACATTTCCCAAATGATTTAAAATTATTGAGCTGTGCGTTGATAAAATTAATAAACTGTCGGAAAAATCGAAACAGTTTTCACTCGAACTAGTCATCGCTCGCTAAGTAATTCCGTGGAGACTATATGTTTTCATAGCCGACGGACATTATTGTTTCCCTCCGATCGGAAAACAATATATTTTTATTTTGACTAGCGTAAGGTAAACCAGAATAGTTAACAAAAACACAGCAACCGTGTCCGAGCAAATATTATCTTTAGTCTCTCGTCTTCCCAGTTCGAACACCGTGTAGACCCGCCTATAATACGCATATATAATAGATATTCCGACGATATTGATCAAACGGTATAAGTCTGCAGCAGGTGTAGAACGATAACTGAGAAGGGTATATGCATCAAAAATGTATAAAACGACATGACGGGCGTGAGTTTGTCTTGAGGTGGGTGAAACGTCAGTAAATCTTGCGTTATTTTAATTTCCTGTTTTATAAACGTCCAGTCCGTGATAATCATGTTGAGTGGCCGCCAGAAAGGCACCGAATTGGTGTTAATATTTATATGTTCGGCCCATTTCTTCCACCCCAGTTGTATGAACTCGTAATCGACGGAATGAATATTTAAGCAAAAAAGTAATTATTATTCTGATGTAAATAGTTAAATTTATATTTCAATAGGTAACTCATCATACTAATTTATGTAACTAAAATTATTCATCAGACTTGAATTTTGTCAATATTATAATTATGATAATATTATTATGTAACGTGATAGCTATAGTGAAACTAATAATATATATATTATTACTCATAATACTATTGAAATTTAATACAGACTATACAAAAAAAAAGAAAATACAAAAATGTTTGATTCCAAATATTTATTGGTTTCATATTATCCATTTCTAATAATAATATGATATTATTATAACGTATCCACCTACTATCGATTAAAAATATCAATAAACTCCGCTGCGCCATTATCATTTGTCAATCTCAAATCCAGTTTTATGAAATAAAAACCATTCGATATACGTTTTCTCACAAGACCGTCCTCCATTGTGTTGAACGAGTAACTGTTTTTATTCATTTATCGTGTTCATATTATATTATAATATTATATATTACACGCTTTATTAAAATTATTATATTTTATGGTATTTACTAAATAACCTCAAGTGAATTATCTTGGATCTAGTGAATTCGCCGCGACGTACACGCACGCAACGCTCGTCGTGTGTCCAATGCACAGATTAACCGAACTGTACACTTCTGTGAAACGCAGGCACATGGGTACCACTTTATATAAATTATTGATGTCACTTAATGCGTTGTGACGGGCTATTACCCCGTTCCACTACCACCCTTTGAACAACCATTCATTTGCGGAGGAAAAAACGCGGTCAGCAGTGCGTAGTACAATACGAGTAGGCGCGCATAAACCGATCGCTGTGGATTTTGCGTAAAAGGATTTAAAAAAAAAAAAAATACTTTTAATATTATGTACGGTTTTCAAAAATGGTCGCGATGATGGTTTCAAAAAGTAAAAACACACACTCACACAAACGTGTATAATATAGTAATGCATTCCGTCGGCAAAATCGCTGTTTAAAGACTCGTCCGACAGTCGACCACCACCGCCGGTCGGGTACAACACCGGACGCCTGGCCGCCGCCACCTCCCGCAGTATCTCTTCTCTCCAGCTACCCGTCTCGACGAATAACGCACAGCCACACACAGGGGTCATAATGAAGGCCCGGCGGAGATCATCTACCCCCGCCGGTGCGCATCGCCCGGTTTATTGATCTCGTGTTGCCCCTCCGCCCCCTCCCCGTGGACCCTTCATACGCCGACCGCTGAATGCGTATGTATGTACACACACGCATAAACTCGCACAATGTACGCACATGCATATACACGACGCCGAGGCTGAAAGTTCGGGTACGGTCGACGCGTGTCCAAAAGTTTTACCGCCCCCCTCTTCCCGATCACCGCCAGCGGCAGCTGCCCCGGCACCGCGCGGACCCACGGGCAGAAGATACGAGCGAGGACAGCAGGTGTTAGCACGTGCGAACGTATTAATTACGCTAATTACACCGTATATAGTTGTTTATTATAGTGGCAGCATCGCCGCAGCGCCCGGACCCGCGAAATAGCTGGCGTAATATATCGCGAAGTATATGAAGAGGTGCGTGTAGTAGGTATACGCGTATTGTGGAGTAGACACCTGTGTACAAGTGGAACGGATAAACCGAAATAACAAAAAAACCAATACGTCATGTATGCTTATCCGTTGGGCACGTTCGCTGGGCTTTACTTAAAAATCTGTACGGTCTCAGTCGCGGTCCGCGACCAGTGCATTGGTGCGTGGTGCCCGCTGCTACCACCGGCTCCGATCTCGCTTGACGATAAATTAATAGGTTAGGTGTAGTACGCATCACTGCAGTAGATATTGTTATGTGCGACGTGGACATCGGCTTCCAGGCAAATCCGATAGAATTAACAAATAGTAAAGAAAACAATTGGAAGATACGACGTATAGGTTATATTACCATAAGTGTATGGCGATTGTCAAATAAAACCCTCATAAAATGACTGTCACTATTGTTATTATTGTTTATCGTGTTTATTGTTATTGTAAGCACCGTAAAAATGCTCAAAGACACTATACTAAATTATCTTTCTCTCACTCTCTCTCACTCGCCGTATTCCCGTGTAATATTGCCGTTGGTGGTAAACTGGATATCCACCTACATTATAAAACGAAATAAACGGGAAATATTAGCGTTATTAGTGAATAGTATTAGTTGAGTATCACGATTTGCCTATATGAACTAAAATAATTGGCCTACAACGAGAATCGGTTTGCATATTTTAATTTTTTATCTTTCATAACGGTAAAGGTTTTACACTTTAAATATCGCACAGTAAAAATATAACAGCGATTTTTTTTTTTTATGTCTGTAACAAAAGTTAACGAAGTGAAAACGATTTTTGTTTTTTTCAGCTAACAAATAATTTATTGTATCAGTGGAGATTTTTTTTTTTAGACAACTAAAACCAAGAATTCGTTCAGTTTAAAAAATATATGCACAGGTACCTATATATTTTTTTAATAATTTCACGACTGAATGGTTTCGATTTAAAGAAAAAAACAAATATGAATTATATTAATTGTACACAAATATATAGAATACTTTGATTAATTATAAGATAAATACTTGAAAACATTAATTTGTTAAAATATGTGCGTTATTTTGGGGTTTTTATTATAACAACATTATTTATATACAAGATTGAAAATCTTGGATTTGAGCCAAATTGAACAAGTGTGAAACCGATTTTTAAGAAAATTTAATATAGATGTAATATATATTTATATAAACTTGCATATTAAACATTTATTAATTAAGATGATTTACTGCAATTTAAAAATGTACTTACTGAAATATGTTTAAAAAAATTCTTTCAACCACAGTAATATTTTATTCTTAATTTAAAAACCAAATTATTCAAAATGCCACAGATATATATTTAATAAAATTACATTTTCTTTATGTACAATGAGACGAATTGGAAGTATGTTAAAAATGTCGATTAAAATGAATACCTAAATAAAATATGCAAATAAATTCATTGGTATTTGGACCCTATTCGTTCATTACGAAGTCGTAACATGATGTCCAATGGATAGTATTCGTCGGACGATACCTTATTTTTTTGCCTCCCCAAAACGCAGAGGTGGTTCCGGAATGTTTAATATTTTATTATTCATTTGAACGTTTGACCATTGTCATGGACAATTAAATATAAATATGAAAGAAAAAACGAGAATTCGTAATCGATAAACACAGACTGGCGTCGGCGCCTATCCTATATATAGAAAATAAACAACAAGAGGAGTGCTACACTAAAATATAGTCCCTTTTCACGAACAATAGAACCAACGAAGAGCAGCGACGACACGAGTTTGTCCTTGCGGCGTCTGTGACCCGTGGAGAGGTAGGTATAGGTTTATAATTTTCTGAGTACAGATGACGTGCGATAAATGGAGCAGTGGCGCCCGACTAAGGTATGCCTATAACACTGTGGCGACAAAATATAAAAAGGATACAATTGTAAGATTCTTGGTTAGTGTCTGTCGGAGGGATTTGACCATAGAAGAAGGCTACGCTTATAATAATATCACGATACAGTATATTAGGAAAAAATGTAATGTAAAATTTGTAATGAACAAATTTTTTGTAAGGATTTTTTTAAACAATTTTTTTGATTTGAAGTTGCATAATATATTGAAATCAAGGGAAATAATAATAAAAAAAAAAATATTAAATAATATTTAATTTGCCACAATTTTTTCCCCACCAATTAAAACCGTGTTCGTAACCCGATAATTATAGAACGCATATTAAAACAATATGCTGTAACACGAGCCAACAATAATTATTTATTCAGTCAGACGGCGTAGTTCAATATTAAAATACAGCGGTACAAAGAAAATTGAGCGTATACCTACAACGTCAAAACGAGCACACCACAAGACCCGGACACGTGATAGCGTGTTTCTTTGTGACTATAATATAAAACAGTATATATCGTTTGAACGCGATGTGCGTAAGACGAGTGTATTATTATTGTCAGGACGAAGAAATTATGGAATTTGCGTGTTTTTTTCTATACTCGACTTTAACACAAAGCTAACCAATACGAACATTTTTATCATAATATCGTGTCCATAAAAATATGATTTTTCGCATAACATTTCGATGATTTTCCAATAAAAGTACACATTTTGACATTTTTTGCACGTCTCGCGCATTTCTGTAGACATTTGTAAATTTAACATTACCTCTGCTATTATTGATATTTTTCACACTATATGGCACTGAAGGTTAGTTTTGATTTGACAAAATATTTTTCATAGGCAATCTAGATATGGCCTTAACATGAGTACTAGAATATTTAAGTAAACATAAAAAAAAATGTACTAATACAATATTTGTAAAATTAAAAATAACCATATTAGTTATCAATAGTTATTTGTGTAAAATCGTCTGAAATTTGACGTCAATTTTCAATGCAATAATAATTATAATTATATACGAACGAATTATTTACAAACATTAATATATTTAAATTTAATAACTAGTTTCTTACACTCGTAAATTTTCCTAAATTTTTATGTTTTTAGTAAAACGAAAAATGTGTTTAATAAACATTGATGTTTTATGTATATGTACAAAAATATAAATACTTATTTCTATAGTTAAAGTTTACTTGATACTAAGGGAAAAATATAAAATAGCGTGGACAAAATTTAAGGCAACATATTGTTGTAGCTTGTCTCAAGAATTAGATAAATTAGTATTAATAATTTATGGATATTTTGATTTTTTTCTTGCTCATTTCATCAATAAGTTGAAACTTTCTTTTATTAATATTATAATTTAAGTGACATTTATAGGGTCACTTATATTTTATTTTATACATAAGTTCGAATTTTCCACCACCTATAATATTATTAAATACAATAAATTAAACACGACAATATCTTTAAGTCCCAAACCTAAAACTGCACGTCTCGGGTGGTCTCACTGCAGCTATCCCAGACCAATTCACACTGCCACAAGATTAATTCGGCGACATTCCGGACGCGGGCGCCTGACGATTTTCTCGGCCACAGGACCGTCTCGCCATGCAGGATTAATGCCGGATTAAACGGCTGCCGCCACCCCCTCGTCACACACACACACACACACAGACTCAAATCACCTCGACCGCTACCCCCGGTAAGGGCAAAGTCAAATGGCCAACGCGGACGGATAGCAACACATTTGTTGGGATACATCTGTGTGTGTGTACAATACACACACACACACACACTTATATATATACACACTCTACATTATATATTATATAGTGTGTGTGTGTGAGAGAGAGAGAGAGTGAGAGGAGAGTCTGTCTGACGACCATTCCGTGCCGGACCTGTTAATTATGTCACTGCCACCACCGCCACAGCTGTATGGCGTACCGAATTATGTGTAATAATAGTCGCCGTCGGACAA
Organism: Rhopalosiphum nymphaeae; assembly: GCA_036289425.1. Lineage (NCBI taxonomy): Eukaryota > Metazoa > Arthropoda > Insecta > Hemiptera > Aphididae > Rhopalosiphum > Rhopalosiphum nymphaeae. The sequence goes on from JAZAQC010000004.1 coordinate 272,723, forward strand.
GGGGTATTAATCATTTCACCTCTGAAAATGTTTCACTCGTTTCCCGCAAAATACCTCTGCAGCAGTCCGGACCGCTAAAGGTCGCACTACGCACCACAGTGGAAATCGGATTAGGCGTGTACTTTTTAATCGAATTCCCTGTCACACCGAAACAGTTCTACGATAGTAATTGTATTAATTTTAATTTAAAAACTGCGCCATCCACTACAGATTGCGATCGTAGGACGACCATTTAACGTTTAATTTAAGCCTTTGCAATACTAGAAATTAGTTATATAGTCCCGTGCATGAATGATTTTCCATCAGTACATACGACTACTTTGTGCTAGCCAACGTTACTATACGGTACTCCATACGGTATTACAATAATACAATTATACATTCATAAGTATTAAACGTCTAATATTCGAATATCTATATACAATGTTTTACTCAATACTGAAATTGCTTTAACCTAATTTTCGTTTCGTTCGAATGCGGCGCGCCGTCATCGTGGATAAAAACGCCAAATTGAAATAAATAAACACCTCGTTAGTTCGATAATACTCAATCCCCAGGTCGAATTACACGCTATCCGATCGTACCAGGTTCTCGGTTGTCGTGTTTGGAATTGTTTTTAAAAGTCCTTTATACTACTTCACCCTAGCTTGCCGTTTACCTACATATTATTATCATTATCATTACGATCTTCGGCAAACAATCGTTAATATTAACACGCTAACGCAATAAATACATTTTTTCGTTCAGAACTTGTTTAACACGTAATCGCGACAAGCAGTAGCTCTTCTTTAAGGAAAGGGGCAACTAACCCAGGAACAGTATATTATATATTTATATTATATTATATACTGCTATGCTCCGGCAGCGAGCACGCAATTAACGAAAACGGTTATTTCGTGTCGGTTAAACGAGCACCGAGGGGCACTGAGCATTTGAAGTAATTAAAAACCTCGCCGGCCATGGTAGGCCACAGTCGTGTCAAATAATATACGGCCAACATCACCGCATATTATGTACACACATACATATAAATATATATATATATATATATTATATGCAATAATATATTCATTATTCAACGCATACTGAATTCCAGCGAAAGACTCCCTATTCTGATCGCATTGAAATTAAAGTTGACATAACATTTTGAGTGAAAACCTTAATGAAATTATATTACGAAAATAGTGATCGTTATGCAAATAACTAAAAACTGTTTAAAATAATTCATTTAAAATAATAGCTGGAAAATCTAAACTATAATGAATTAATGGACTGAGGAAAATTAAAAAACACAAATTTAAATTAAATAAAAAAAACTATAGTAAACCAATAGTAGATAATAGAATATTATAAAATACACTTCGAATAAGTATTGATAGTTAAACTGAAAAAAACAATAATAATATTATGGCATATTATATTAAATGCAGACCACATTAGTACATAACAGTATTTTTATAATACGTGAATCAAGAAATGTTTAAAAAAGATTTAGAGGATAGCATTTGGTTTTTGTTTTGTTTTTGTTTGTTTTTTGGCAATTCCTGCGATATAATATTATATATAGCTCGATATAAACACACCACCTCACCCGTCGATTAATTCGTTTTCCTCTTTCTCGGGAACTAGAGACCCACGAGGGCTTTTGGACGTCAGCCAGGCTGAATAGCATTTATGTCAAACTCAGATAATATTATGGCGGCTATTAAGGGATAGGAAACGAGTGTATGTGAGCGACATGGATGGTGAGAGAGACTGAGAAAGACTGATAGAGAGAGAGAGTCAGAGGACCTTTTATTAAACTACATATTAACCGTGGCGCGCTCCATAGCATAGCTGACGCCATTAAACTTCTACTCGTTCTTACCGTACTCTATACTTTCTTATATAATAATCGTTTACATGGGGAACGCTAACGAATTTTTCTCAATAGTATATCCACAATGTTAGTGGCAGTTTTGAAGTCAGATGTGGAGGGGGACACCTTTCCCAGTCAACAAGAAAAATTATCGGGGAACGTTATTAGCAGAATGTTATTATAATACTGCGCCCTGGTACACGGTGTTGATAAGAATCTTTGAACTGTAGTTAAAAATTTGCATTCATTGCTCGCTTCATAATATTATAACCATAGTATATTCAACCTTCGGGAAAAACACTATTTCGTGTAATTTCCGAGAAGAAAATTATCAAGAATAAAGTGGAAAAGTGTTCGCTCATATTATATATTCCATACTATATACGTTCTCCAGCAATTTATACGGGAAATCGTTTTACCCGGCATAGTTACGCCCGGTAGAAGTGGATTGCATACTGAGTAAAATAAATACCTATTAAATTGATTTAGATTGTAATAAATAAGTCTTAAAATACATTTATAATATCATATGGGAATGGTATAAAGAATAATAAATGGTTATTATGTGCTCAACATAATATGATAAAAATGTAATTAAACATAGTAATCAAAATTCAAAATACCTCGTTAAATATTTATTTAAGTTCCTCCATTTGATACAAAATATATTTTACATAGGTAATGATTGAAGTATAAAATATTTCATGAATGTGCGTAATAAAATGGTAAACTAGGGTATATATATATATATATATAGGTACACTAGTTATTAATATAGTAACAATTGTCATTATTTAACCCAACGATACTCCGATTCTTTAAAACGACATTGTTTACCATGTTGAAAGTAATAATAATAAAAAACAAAAAAAAACAACATTAAACACTCAACGATTGTTAATGCATTAATTATGGTGATTGGGCAATATGGTTTTTAAGCACTACAAGTGCACGTCTCCGTTATACGTGGGCGGGGGATGTACTGAGTGAAATGACTCGCAGTAGGTAATACTGCCGACGCATATAATAATTATATACAATAATACACCCGTGCGCGTCGATTGCACAAGTGCGTGAAGTGGTTAAATGGTCCTGGCGGAATGCTGAGTGTGGGCAGCGATGCAGATTAGGACAGGAAACGTCCGCCCGTGTCCGGTTTTTCGGGCGGTCGGGAAGTGGTGTGAAATCATTTAGTGATGAATGGACCCAATTATTGCCTCGCGCGAGTATTTGTACGACCTGTGTACATAGGTTTGGTGAAATATTATGGTCACAGTGGAGAGGCGAGGCGGAGTTGTATCGGATGTACACGATGACGTGCAGAGGGTGCTGCTGTAGCGAGGTCTCTCCCTGGAACTTCGCTAACTACAATTACAGGGCGAACAAAGTCGCATTGAATTTGCCACCCACCCTTTCCCGCAACCTCGACCTGGCCATCGAAGCCTTTAATTACGACACGGTCTCCCTCTGGATTGTAATGTTACAGAACATCGCGGTCCGGGCGGGTTCGTTAAGCCCCTCCTGCCCCCCGTCTCTTCTATCGCTTGCTCAGCACACAATTAGGTCTGCGGGACATTCGATTCCGTGCATATATATATATATTTATATATACAGTCGGTGTAACCCCTGGGATGGACTTTTTATTTTTTCTCTTTTTTTTTTTTTTGTATTTATTTTATTTTGCTAGAATTTCATTAGTAACCGAATACGCCCTACGTCGGCTTGTCAGCTTAACGTTCGCTAAACGGATTTCGCAGCTTCTCGATAGCTTATATACTATATACTATATAGTATGTATCGGGTATATAGTAGTATTGCATGCAACGAACAACGTGTTCTCTGGAAGTTTTGTTCCCAGGACACGGAAAAAGTTTGTTACTGTGACATTTATGAAACACGACTACGGTAGCGGGAATGTTAAAACGGGTGGCAAATCCGGCCTTACAAACTTATTCGTGCGTTAGTATGTTAAATTTAATACTCTGTACGAACAATATAATTATGCAGATTTTTTTTTCATAGTTTACCTATCTGTCTTTTCAATGTTCGAAAGTCGGTATTAACTTACGCAACATGCCAGCCAGATGTTTACTTCGAACATATTTCGAAAACTTCTGGGTCCCATTGAAATCAATTTGTTAAAATATAATCTTAGGCACACAGAAAAGTCAGATTCTTCTAGATTTATGGGTGCATGTGTCCCATGAGGGTCCAGGTTCAGAACAAATTGACACAAATCGGGAAGCTTTCGTATGTTTATTGGCTTGGTCAACAAAAGGGGATGTAATACAATTGAAGTAGTCCCATAATACAAAACAAAGGAATACATTTATCTACGTACAAATCGAAAAATTCTAAACTATTTAAAATCCTACCATATATCACATAACTATAATACATTAATAGTTGTAAAATTAATTTAATAATTGCTCATAACCTGACGTATAACTATACTACTTATCCACATTTTACATTTTATCCACACCAAATAATTAAGATAAAAATAAATACTTGCATTAAGTATAGATAACAATAACGATTGTAATGTAAGATGCAATAATCTGTAAAATGAATTAATCAATGTATAAATAATATTGATACAATAAATGTGTATACAATGTAAAGCGTATATTATAAACATAACATAAACCGAAAAAAATAATTTAATTCGTTATTAAATTATATTTATTGGAATCGTAAATTATAACATAAACTATCTAACAATATATACTTTATACATTATTTTTCTCCGTAATAATTTTAACTAGACTATAATATTAAAACAAAACATAAAACCTTAAATAATTGTATTACTGCTTAAATCATATTATTTTCAATACTGAAACATTAACTCGTGAGAATACAGAAATAACGCGAATAAAAAAGAATAAATATAACACAATGCTTACCAGTGACGAAAGTATTGATATAGCCGATATAGATTACTATTTATACACATTTTGTAATGTTATACGTTTATAGCCAATGGCGGCGATATTCAAATTATAAGTATTGAATTTTTAAAACAAAATAACATAATATTACACGCAAACAGACACATCGAATGCGTCAATGAACCAACTTGAATAATATTTCACAAGTGGCCTCGTGTTCAGGTATTTATAACGCCTCCGGATCGTTGTTGGAGCATAGTCAATTGGCCATTTTTATGACCGCCATCCAAATGGCGTTTAATGAAAACTCGTAATTCATATTTTAGCATCATCTTTATTTCAAGCGCGCCGAAAAATGACCCCGCTCAACATGCCGCAGAGTTCCATTCCCCTGTACACTACTTGCTGTAAGAAGTGATATTTATGTGCCGTTGCTCGGGCGTTTGACATTAACGGCTTTTCCAAATTACATTTTTGTGTATGCCCAACGACAATGGTTTTCCCCGGTTCTCCTCGCCAGCCCACCGACACACGACGTTCCCGTCGCGCATGGCCGGCTTATTGCCCGAGCAGATACCGCGGGACACCATAAATCTTATACCAACTCTGTGTGTCCGCCGAGACTATTCACGTCTCCGGGGGGTGGACCCAGAGGACGGCGGATTTAATTAGGCGATTGTGTGCGATTATTCAAAATATTCTTGATCTCATTTATCAAAATTCGACGTGTAGAAATGACACGTGCGGACAAATACTCTTATGTTTCCGAAAAAATATAAGTACATTACAAAAAGCATAAAATTAATGTGTTCGATGACTTGCGCAACAACAAAATTAACAATAGACGCTTTAAAGCTCGTGGTATACGAGCACCAAACTTTAGCACTTTAGCACCACGACAGCAGCATTATTATATACGATTAGTGACAATAATAGCATTACTCTACAGTTTCCTTAAAGAATTATTGAGATAATGACAGTGATAATATAATAAGTTATAATGATAAGACGTGGTCGCTTGAGAATTTAATTAGCCGTGAAATAATATGTTTAACACCAATTGCAATCGGTGCGTGCCAGCACGGAAACTCGCTAAACCTACACCGCCCGCGACACGATCGAAAGTAAATACAATTCAATATTCATTAGAGCTCGGTTTGGTATCGCACAACGGAGTAAATTATAATACGAAGCCCGTAGTAGAGAGCTCTTATACTTAATTCATCGGACCGGATGTTTCGCCAGTCTAAGCGTATTTCCGGTCGGATTCATAATATCCTCGGCGTCTGTGCTGATAAATCATTTCCAAAAGACCCCGCCAACAACATCGTACATACTACCCTCGCCTACCGTCACACACTTTCTCCACGCATACGGCTCAGCTGTATAATATATGTACGTGTAAACTTGTACACATACACACGCGCATCCGCCTTAAAGGGTATAGTAGTAATTAGGTTGCAACTTTAATTGGTCGGAAAATCCCCGGGTCCGGATAAACTCAAAGGAGGCGGTGGTTTTCTGTCAACTCTGCGAACTCTCTTCGCCGGCATGGTGCACGGAAGGTGTATAACGGCGGCAGAACTTTTGCAGTGTCCTCGCCCGACCACCACACACTGAAGCGTGCCACCGGTGCGCCAAACTAATTGTGAGAGAAAACGCACACGTCACACACCGAATACAACTATATATACATCCACCGTCAACGTGAAACTTTAATTGCAATTTTATTATAATATCGGACTATCATCTCCGGAGTTAGTGAAGGCAGGGTAGAAGGTAAGTCGGTTTAAAAAGACTTAAACGATTCGAATATCGTTCGGACGTAAAGCTATTTATCAAAAAGTTCACACGGCAACAAAATACACGGTATACTGGACAGGGGAAGGAGGGGAACTCGCAAACTTTCTCACAGGCTTTTTGGTAATGATTAAACGAACTTGGAGCCTTGTTTCAGTTTCTTACCTGCCACCTTCATCCCCGAAAACTCCTAATTGTTCCCGGCACAGAAACGTCGCATTTGTCTGTTTTAATTGAGATAATTAATTGCGCACACTCTTGATGCAAGCAGTAGAGACAACGTCCAATTAGTCGTGATACTTTCCAAAAACAACCAGGATATACATTTTTTTTTTGTGTTATCGTGAGCTCTTAAAAAATTAAATGGAAGTTGCGAATGTGTGATATTAAAATTGCACAATATCCGGCAATTTATAATTATAGATATCGAACCCTCAATGTTATTTTAAACTAAAAATAAATCGATAAAATTATTGTTGTTTAATACTTCGTTATCAAATTTAAATTATTTCCTGGTTAGCCTTGATGTCTTATCAGTAGTTGACATTTCATAACATCAATTTGTTATCGTTATAAAATAGAATAAAAGTCATTAACTACTTTACTACAATTGATATAGTTATTTTATTTTCATAGTATCAGCTACTAATATATTGAAAACGAATTATCAGACAAAATAGTTTTAAAAAATTATTTATACAGAACAAACATATTTATTAGCTCCTACTATTAACCACATCTTATTACAAAATTGTATATATTATTCTAACGAGGACCTATATTTTTTTGAACAATTAATTTTTAAATCAGTTTAAATTCAACTAGTTTATTATTATAAAATCAAAAAAAAAAAAATGTAATGATTGATTTAAATTTTTAATACATAAAATAATTTACTGAATATTTAAGTTTATGCCCAAGGCATTTAAAAAGATTTCGTCACTGAGACAAAGAAAATAGAACTGTATTATTTTACAATGTGTAGGCGTATAGTGTAAAATTGTTATGATATATATTTAACGTTTGACCAAACAGGTGTGCTGAAGGGGGACATCGATTAAGAGTTCGGTATCGAGTGCCAGATAAGTCTCGCCGTCATCTGTTGCCCGACGTAATATTGGTAAAGCATATGGGTGCGGATAAGAAAAAATGTAAAAGGGGTTTTTAAAGATGAATTTCCAATCTGTTACATACACTTACACGAGGGTTTTAATCTTGCCAGGTCGGAAAGGGTGTGGAACGAGTTAACGATCCTGGCGGACCACAGGTACCTGTGCATGCGGCGACATATGGTTACCGAGAAACAATATTACAAAACTACATTATTATATTATATACCTAACATGTTATTTTAAAAAACTCTTTTTGTTTAGTTGTTTTCTCTCGCCTAGTGCGCGTACGTATTTTATTATAAATTTTTTTTTTACCCATACTCTTATAAACTAATGTGTTTTCATTTGTCAAGGAACAGGTAAAAAAAAATACATTAGGGTAAGATATTGAACACGGTGCAATTAACCGTTTACAGACTAAAAGAGTATATTATCAACAACTTTACAATTCCTGAGTACGTCATGTATTCGTGTCTATAACAGGTACCTATATATTTTTATAATAATAATATACAATGTTATATATTATCGTATATTTTGTCAATCTCAAGATACCTTTAGATGAAAATGCTTTACCCTGTTTTTAAATTACTTTTATGTTTTATATCAGTACATCTAATATGTATCATTGTTAATGAAAATAATAACCCATTTATCCTGTAAAAACATAATGTAGTTCTGTGGTTTGCATATAAAACTTTTTTGCTTATGTTAACGCGGAGTAAAACTATTTAATCTAAATTGCATATTATTATACTTTACATCACACAAGTACTTCAATGTATTATACTCCGATGAATATACTTTCATATATGAAGGTAAAATACGTACAACGCGCACTATGTGTTTTTTATTGCAAGTCTGAAGACATTGTGATCATATTATTACGGACGATTTGAGTGGTTAGGGTAGGCATTATTAATACTTTGACTATACCGAACCTTTGTAAAAGGAAATGAAAATAAGTTTTTGAAATAGAATATGACGGTTTTCCCTCGGTAGAAGTGTAAAGTGTAAAGATACATCGCAGGATGTTGCGAAAGTCCACCGTCGCCCGCCGACCGGATAAACATCTGCTGTAAGCACTAAATGGGACAATTTATCGAAAACGTGCATCCATTAGTTTTGCTTAGGACATTTTTCACACCAGCTCGGAAAGGGGAAAATAACAGAATAGGATCTTTCTCTATATATTGTGTATTTTGTTACAAAAAGCGTTTTCCCGGGATAGCTTATATTATTTTTGCAGCGTGAGTTAGGTACACTAGAAACGCATTTTGAATACAGCCGCGTACTTCCGCGTCGATACGTCGCACGTTATATTATCTGGGACCGTTTTCGACTGCCAAGTTTTTATCTTCCATCGATAGTGTGGGGTATTAATATACTATACGACGTGTATGTATAATATATATTATATAACCCCGTTCATCCCCGAATATAACGCGAGCTGTTCCTATACCCAAATACGCCAATCGTATGTAATATATAATACTATGGTCTTCTTAATAAAATACGTCACGTTCGTAACAATTTGTCTAAAAAGATTTTATTATATTTATAAACGTATACCTATATATATATATATATATTTTACAATTACATTATTATATATAAGTACCTAAAAAACCTTAGACGTCGGCATCCCTCTGAAATCCGATACATTCGTACGAGATGTATACATAACCGAAGCAGCTGATGTTATACTATACGGTGCATACAACATATATTATTAGCGTATTACAAGACGCATATAATGCCTGCATCGCGTTTGATTTTACTTTAAACTGGGATTAAACGTGTAAAGAGAAATGGGGGACAATACGGCGGGCCAGGTGCCGTACCCTTAGTTTTGAAATGGATATTCCGTTTATAGAACAGCGTAGTACATAATAATAATAATAATAATAATAATATATCGTAATAACGCGTAGGCGTTTAAACTCCGGCACTGTTATCACGCGTCGACCGGATGCTGCCACTATCCGTTGTCAGCTGTGGTCCGTCAAACCGGAACGGATATTAGGTGTATATATAAATATACTGTATAACCGCCCCAGGATCGATAGCAATTCGCATCACATATATATATATATATATGTGTATATATATGTATGCATATCGTATTGGTTGTGTGAGCGGTACGACGCGACAGTGGTTGGAGGCGGAGGCGTTAAAATAACACACGGATGAAAACGAAAGGGACGGGAGGATATTATTATTATTATTATTATTATTATATTCCACACGAACGGATAAATATGTGTGCAGCTAAATCAACAAAAAAAAAAAAAATATATGAGACGAAACGACTATAAGAACCTCTAAAGAGGCGGCTTTTAATCGCATCGACAATCGCACATTGTCCGCGCAAGATCACTCGACATCTTGAACAGCTGTTGCCGTCGCGTTATCCCCTATATATGCGCTACGTACCAACGAGGGTTCTCAAAACTCGACCTGCGAGTCAAGTGCACACGAACAATGGCCGAGAGTTTAAAATAAAATTAATTACCCGGTCGGTATATACATACACGACGCCTATTATAATAATAGTCAGTTATTATATTATATTATGTACCTGAGCGCGGCCCATCTCCGCGAAAAATAACATGATATACGTTCAAAACTGACTCCGCACACGCTCGTCCCGCGACCACCGCGACCAGATAGCCTCCGCCCGAAGGTATTCTCATTCACGCACCCGCCTCGGTCTTTATGGCTAATTTTCCAGGTGTCTCATTACGATTCGTCTCGCTGGTCGCGAATAATCGATAAATTCGCTGTTGTGTACGAACACGGTGCAAAGAAACTAACGTCTCGCGTGTGTGCGTCGTACACTATAAAATATATATGGTTAGGTCCAACAATGGGTCACGCCTCTCCGACGACCGTCCGAATCGCGTCTGAAGTGGCTGCTATTCCGTTTTTCACGGTTTAACAGTAAACCGAAAATATTATTATATGAATCGCAATCACGCGCGCGCCTTTTTAAAACCGCCACCGAGAAACCGTACACACAAATCGAATTCCTCAAACGCTCGTGCATAATACACGGTCCCTTAATATTTCATATTATTAGCCGGCGCAAAGGCTTACAGATGGAGCCGGTTATATTGTTTTGTTGATGTTGCTGAATATGGAACAACAATGGACACAATGCAGATTCGAAAGGGGAATTGGCCCGGGCGTCCCGTTGAGATAATTCTCGAATTACAAAACTGGAATAACAATAACGTATACACGAGTAGCAAAAAAAATAAAAAAACAACACGGTGAAAAATTAATAATACCTTAGGTAACAATATGAAACATTTTTTTTTTTCAAATCTACATTGTTTGTTTAACCTTATAGAAGAAAAAAAGGGTGGTATGAGATATATATATATATATATATATTTATTTTCTATAACAAAAAAAAATCATGTACCTATGCTACGCGTAACTAGCATGTATCGATGTCCGAGATACGACGATAAGGAATTTAATAGACAGAAGAATCCGTAGAAGCCAAGAGACCATATGGTCGTTTTGTATAAACCTGATTTATATAATAAACACTTTTGAAAACTGCAGATTGAAAAATTCTATCGGTTTCTGTACTTTGATTGCAATAGCATTGAATGAAAAAAAATTAACTCGGGAGCATTACTCACAATAATAGTTAAGTACCGGGTTACGGTCTAGGTTAGGTATTAGATTGAAGTTTAATTCGCTACACTTATTTTAATTCATTCATTCTTATAATATTGTGTGCGCGTTCTGTGACTGTAACACTATTCATTATGTTGTTAAAATAATATATACTGTGAACTTATCTGAAACTCGGAACGTATTATTTTGTGGATGGTTTCGTGTACTCTTAAAGATCATGAGGGATTGTTGTGGGGGGGAGGGAGGGGTGACAGGAATGAGTCATTTACAACCTCTGTCACTAATGAATATGTAGCAAAACGTTTTGGTACCGACTAACGAGTTTTTCAACCTCAGTAATGTTACTTTGCACAATATAAAAAAAATATTTACTTGAACACTATAATACGAATATAATCGTAGAGCATTATTATTAAATACGACGAAATAAACAATAAATTATCACACGGATTAAATAAAACAAAATTATAAAAAAGATTACTTTGCAGGTATTTATACAAAGATATATCTGACATGAGTTATTAATATTATTGTGTCATTTTACACGATTACGTATAGTTATAGAACAAAATTAATTTTTAAAACTTGTACACATTAATATTAACCAAACGACCTAAGTATACAATAAGCCAACCATGTTTGGGATAATATATTACACTGACTGTCGACGAAAAGTTACTGGAACCAAGTGTAGGAAATACTTTTGTATCGTGTTAAAACAACTCGCGTAATATTTAAATGTTTACCGTCTAAGGTCTGTTGTAAATAATACTTTCGTTGTTGATTATCAGTAAGCCGCGACCTTTTTACTATAATATTATTATGTTCCGTTCCTTACATTGTGTTTAATACAAATAAAACCATTTGTATGAATAAAATAATTAAAATATCATGTTTTCGGCCGGAGAGAAATGTTATTCACTGTATCGGACGACCTTGGATCACAATCATCTCGATACAAATCGGTGGCTTTGATGATTTAAAATATTATACAATAACGGCTTAGTACAACAGGCATTATTGTTTTTACCACCGGTAAGACGAAAAAAAAAACACACACAAACAGCCATGTGTTGGACACCGGTAGTCACCGTTTCGAATATCAATCAATCAACTACACATATAACAGTACGCGTTCACGTGCGTCGTGGTATAAGAATATATTTCTCTCGTTTAATCGGAACTACAGCTGCACGACATTAAGTGCTATTAAATACAAGTCGTTTTTTTCTCTCTCTTTCTCCCGGAGTAGTGTGTAATAATATCCCTTCTCTTTCCACGCACGTACTCACTAATCCCGGTAATGTTTACCCCCGTACATTTAGTGCTATAAATAATAATAATAATAATTTTAATACACAACGCGCCGCTGAAGGGATTCCTAACGAATTAGCTTTGTTTCCGCGGCCAACCGTATCTAGATGTCTGGTTTCGAGCAGACAGCGTGTAATTACCGTGGACAGATAAAAATAAAAACACCATATACGCCATCGCGCATATTATACGTATACCTCCCCGAAGGTATAATTTGCCAAAACAAAACGATACGGAAAAAAATCCGTATGCAGATGTAAACCCTTTTCAAAGGGCGGACAACAAGGCGGCGGGGGTGGCGGAACGAGGGCGATACGGAAAAAATCAACCTATACGATACGCCGTTTGCCCTCGAGCTGCATGTGCGGATGAGCAGCATTCCGAGGCAATTGAACTGAAACGATTGGCAAGCGACCGGGTGTTTAAAACGGAATACGACACTATATAATATTATTATATAGTAAACGACCATAAATCGTGGTGGAACAGAACGGACACGTACGTAGAGAAAATATTATGTATTGTTTTTAATGTCGAGATCGTAAAAATATCTATGGTATTCGTATTGTAGTATTGCACGAACGAGAGAAATGAAAACGAAAATTATTATGCGCTAGGAAAAGGATATTTTAGCATTAGCATGTATTTTAGCATCTTCGTGCACGTAGGACGTAGGTATCATAATATTATTACCACTGAACACCGACGATAAAAATATAAAATCGAGAAATCTTAGTTGCAATGACGTTAGTTAGTGTTTTCGTTTGTTGTACGAAACGTACTATATTCTTGTGTTATCGTTAATGTCGTCGTAATATGAATAATTTTAATAAAAATCAACAACTGTTTTGTAGAAAATCTCGTACATGAAGAGGTAAACCTGAAGGTTTGCACAAATTGTACAATATTTTATATATCTATGTATATTAAGTATTTTTCTAGAAATACTTGACGGCAATGTTTATTAGCTAGGTATTTTATTTATAGAACATACCGTATTCCGAATGAAGTTTAATTGCGTTATAAATAAATAATAATACAAACATTATTGATAAAGTACAAAATTTGACTAATTGAATTATGCGCTTGGTTTTGATATTTAGTGTATCCCACGAGACCGTGTTACCTCCATAATTAATTTTGCCCATATTTCAACCATAACATGCAAAATGATAAAAATGACACAAAATAATACGTTCGAATAGCAATATTATGCATACACAGATATACTTTTATGATTCGTCGGATTTGACAGAGTACACTGTACGCAATGTAGGTAACACTGGGTCGAGAATTTCTATGGATATTTACAATTTATTAAGGTTTGTGAAGAAAAGATCAAACACCTACCTGCCCCGATTTTTTAAGAAATATTTTGGGTTTACGCTTACGTTCAGTGTTCGTCGTGTAAGAATAGTTTGAGTAGGATTACAACCCTCATCCAAAGCATATTGGCCACAGCCATTTCTAATAGGATTTAAAATCTAATGATATTCGATCAACCGTTATCACTTTTTAAACGATTGTCCTTTGACTATAGGTACCTATTACCATTTTCGGATGCACAAAATAATTGAAAATCATTGTAATTTCTTCGCTTGGATTACTACAAATGAAAATTTAAGTTTCGTTACTAACAATACAAAAAGAATAAAGCAATATTATGCTATCCGTTTGCAGCCGTACTAAAATAGGTACCGGTAAGTTTTCAAACGATTCTTTAATTAATATTATTTTTATTTTTATTAGAATAACCCACGGCATCGTGATCATTGGGATTTCATCACATTCGTTATAATAGTCGCACCACGTTTATTAATTTGTTAATATTATTGTAATGTTTATCATTATTACATGTACAAATTAATATATATTTTATAAATGTTTAATTAATAGTAAGCTTAGCTGCCGATTGCGATAATTTTAAAAGAAATGTTGTAACTTTATTATTTGTTTTCAACGAATTAGTTTAGAATGAAATAAAACTATTCAAAAATAAAACCGAATATTTTAACAATAAAATTATGTATATTTATATTTTAAATCTTACCAACCATAAACGTACAATTTAGCGAGAAACGCACATTAAGCGAAATCTCACGATGTCTAAATACAAACCATATGGTTGTATGGCTCAAAGTTCAAAACCGGATTGGCCATCGGCGCTTTACAAATATCTCTGAATATAGAATTCGACCTTGCACGGAAATTTAAATCCAACTACTACTACTTCTACTAATTCTACACTACTATTCCTGCGACTACCTACTAACACTACTACTGTGCTTTGCGAGAAATTTTGTTGTTTTTTTTTTTAATTGACAGCCGGTCATTGTCCGCTCACGAATTTCCCACGGTACCCTCACGTCCCTGTTAGCAATGATACTGACAATAATAATAATTATTATTATTATTATCATCATTATTATTATGCACGCGGTCCATTGTCTTCTATTAGTTTTCGCCCGGGAGTAGTCCGATCAGCTGTGACCATCGTCGTCGTCTTTTACAGCGGTGACGGACGTAACAATGTTTGACGGCCTGACACTCGGTCGTCGACCAGTGTCGCCGGCCGTCTCATCTTATCGGTCGCCATTGTATTACGACGTGTTTGTATATTACATTATAGCACAGACAATGCGCTTGTTAATCTGAACACTTACCTGTAAAACAAAAGAATACAAAAATATCAGTATCATCCGAAGCTCCGGGGCACCCATTGTCAGGTCGAAATTATTATTAAATACTCCCCCGCCTGCACCCTGCCGAAAACCACATTCTTCTTATTGTACACATATCTTTTTTTTATTTTTACATACAGGGTGTTTCGATCATAAAAAAATAAACCAAAATAAATAACAAATCCTTTGATCGGAGCCGTCAATCTCCGGTAAAATCCTACTCTTGCGCTGAGACGTGTGGCGATCGTAATCGTCGGCGATGGCTTTAGTTTGTACATGTATTATCGTACCTATACCCTAACTTCTGATTTAGAAAATAATAATATTACGGTGTGTTGTTTTTTTACATTCTTCTAAACGTAATGGTTTTTATTTTGTTTTTTATTGTTAGATGATTTACAGTCAACCATACAATGCGGTCAATTAATGGCTCTTCCCGTTTAGGTCTATATACCTCGAAACGCACGACTCCACATACACAGTACACACATATTCATTCAGTATTTATTCTTTGATTTTATTTTTTTACACTACCTATGCTTATGTCAATATACTAGAATATTTCTCAAATAACGGAACTTGAACCAAATACTGGATGACTATTAAGTTATTATTCATTATTTTAGATGTGTGTGCACAGAACACGACATATTTTTTCTAACTAGTCAATAATAACTAAAATAATGTGACAAAGTCTAAACAAACAAAACAAATTCCTATTTAAAAAATATAATTTTATCATAGGTATTATAAATTAAAATAGGTAGATAAATAGATCTAGAATAGCTATTTTTTAATATTTTACTAAACTTACGATATTATAATATATATCTTCAAATTGAGATTAGGAATAAGATATAAAATATTTAAATTGCAATTTCAATTGAAATATTATATTACTTAGATTTTCCAACCTACGACTTTTTCTCCCCTTACTGATTTAATGAAGCTAGGGATTTAAATCCCTAGAGATCGATTTTGTCTATAACTCGATTTAACGTCCCGTTGGGCAATCGTTGATAGAAATGCATGTATGTATGTATATATAATATTGTACGTCATATAAAATTTATTTAAATCTCACACATCTATAAAACATGATATTTTATTCCTCCAATTTTCTTTCTTATTGATGCTATGTACCAAAAAAAGGTAACATAAATATTGACCCTAATTCTCAACTTGCAAAGCTCAATTGTATCGCTCACACAAAGCATACATCAGGCATTTTGTTCTGACAAAAATACAATATTCACACGCGATTCGATAAAAATATAACGGATTTATAACAAATATCGTTATAGAAATCGATGAAAAGAGAGCCGAAAATGATTATTTTTAAACAAAACTAACAACCAAAAGCATCGGATTGCTTACCATACGGTGGATATCCAAGTATCATGCTTTTCATCAATCACGGTGGTTTAGATCAATAGTAATAGTGAACATAGCACGATTGGCACGGTACGATATTTTAACAAGAATGAAACATAAACGACGATTATTCGGAAATATTATGATAAATTATTTGGGAAAAACAAATGAAAAATAAAAACACGTAACCCGAAACGAAACGTAAACGAACGCAAAAACCGCGACGGCGAGTAAGCACCACAAAACAGTCGGAAGATGCGCACGGCAGGGCGACGTCAAACTAACTGACTGGATACGCGCCGGGACGACGAACGGCGGTGGCGGCGGCTACGGTGGCGGCGGCGGCGGCACTGGTTTCGGCGGTGAGAACGTTAGTAATAATAATAATACGATGATGACGGTGCGGTGCGTGAGAGTGCGCGCGGGTCCCTCTCTTGTTGCCACTCGTAAAAACCGTCTCCCGTTTTGTAGCAACTAGCAGTACAGCAGAAGGGTGAAGACAAGTGAAACGGTCAGGGCAGGACGGCCTGTTTCGGCGTAGTTCGGTATGGTGTGAGTGGTGGTGAGAGGGGGAAGGGCAGTGGCGACAATGGCCAATGCTGACAATGTTCAACCGCGGTAAGATGGAAAAATCAAAAATCAAATCCTAAGTGTGTGTCTGGGAAATGTACTTTAGTCCGGTGGAAGGAGGGGGGGGGAGATATACAGAAAACATTTGACCTCCAGCCATTGGAGGTATTCAAAAAAAGGTAAAAAACGTCGACGAATATTATTTGGAAAACGTTTGTAAAAATACATTACCAGGCAAAAAAATAAAATACCTACATAATATAAAAACAAAAATGTACATTTATTACGTTAATTATTATTATTCGTTTTGCGCATTTCGAGTAGATCTTATTATAATATTGTTCCAATATATTATAACATTTGAATCCGATGAACAATACGAAAATAGACATTCCTTATAATTGTTAATATTGACTAATAATATTTGTTTGCTATACGATAAGATATTAATATAAGCTATTATTCAGTATTTATTTGGTGTTTCGATTCGTATAATTTATTATAATATATTAGTATGTATCATTATTGCTTTATTATTCGACGATATATTATAATAATATACTATAATAAATATATTATTAATGTTGGGCACTTACAAACTTAAATAAAACCAATTCAGATATTTTTAATCCAATTGTAATTTAACGATATCCGTATAATATTAACAGTGATTTAAATGTGTATAATATATTTATGTTAAATCGGAAAAAAGCCACTAGACTAAGAAAACATTAATAGTAGTAATTTAATTACAATAAAAATGTATATATGAACGACGACATTAAATCATAATAAATAAAATACAATTTAATGACTAAACAACCATTACCATAGTCCACAAAGAATGCAAAATAAACAGATGAACAAACAAATGTATATTAAAACACAATATCGGTAATTGATTATATTAAAATAATACTTCACAAACGAGCTTTTAACTATATTTATTTTTAATCCATTAAAGTGCATATTTTTGTTATTGGTAGAATAAATAGTCTGTGTTCAATTCCCTCTGAAATCTACGACATTGAAATGCTACACAGAAAAATCTATAAATTATAGGCGCCTATAATGTGTATTTTATGAATAGATTAAGTACGTTATAAACCTATGCACTAATAGTAAACTGAAAAATTCCAACATTAACGTGTTACATTTAAGCGATAAACATTCATAAATAATACCGATTTTTCAATTTCATACTTAAATTCAATAAAATGTTTTTAGAGAAAACTGAGGAGTTTTACGGTCGCTCAAGAAGTGTGGAAAATGTTGCTGACGTGCATTATTGTGTGTTTCGAGTACATTTTCTAGCGACTAAAAACACCCTTAGGATCAGATTAGTCTTCGATAGCGATCCACGAGCGTTTATTATTACCTGAACTGTCAAGGGGAGGAGGACACAAGGATATCTTTGGCCGATCTAGAAAGGACACAGTCATGCGCCTCCTGTTGTAACGTAGAAACACGTATACTGTGAAAAAAAGGAAGACAGTATCTGTGTAAAAAAAAAGCAATATATATATATATTATATTTTATACGTTTTCTTTATTATACACACATATATATATATATATAAATAAAGAGAAAAGTATAAGGCCTTTAATCCATGACGCCGGACAATGGGTCCGACACACGACCGATAATATAATGGAGACATCAATATTTTATCCTTATATAACGGTCTGCAGTGTGCGCTGTATAAAATGCGATGCCACGCGATGATATCATCTGCAGTGCGCGAGCAATCGCGCTATACGTCTGAGCGTTTGCGAATCCGATATTTTCTGCACTTCGACATATGGACCGCTATCGTCTTTACATTTTTATTTTATTTTTATCCGACATCTTTACCATAATAATAGGTCGTATGTCACAAAGATTGTGTGGCAGACGCATATACGCTTTTTATATTATTATTATTACGCGTTCACGGTAGAATTGAATAAAAAAAAAAGTTTCTGCATGTGTGGGATTCACAAACCGATACTCCAGACCATTATCGTTAAGGGTGTTGTGTAGCGACGTGTTTGTGTTGTACATTAGGATTCGTCACTACTGCGTTATTTTGTATACGAATCTAATACCTTCCGTCTTATTATACTAATGCTCATTACTATTTTACAAACTAAGCTCATATCACTCTCATTTGTACATACTTACTGTAGATACAGAAGAAACAGCTAGACAGTTGCTTATACCGTCACTTACACTATCTTTACCTCTCTTAACTTCAAAACCATACTAATCCATATACGCATATTGTACGTTTTATGTCGTATAAATATGTAAACGCAATAGTAATAATATTACTAATATATTATATATTATATACAAATCAGTAGGTTTATTTGAATTCAGCTTTGAAATCTCTCTGGCAGAAGATCGCTTTAATATTTAGACGGTCCGTCGGAAAGAAACAAAACCCACCGAATACCTGGAGACCACTTAAAGGGTAAAACTACACGATGACAATAAAACGGATACTTGAGCAATTTCGCTGACTGCTGAAAAAATAAAATGAATACGAAACAAAAAGAAATTGTTTGACTACAGACAAAAATCGAGGCTCAAAGGATATCTAACTAAATGGAATACCTTGGCGTAGGTATACTATTTAAATTGTATATATTAGTTTTTCTCTGTCCTTTACTTTTATTAAAGTTAAGCGAGGTGAGAACCAAGTGGAAAATTTAAACATCAATTTTAATACATATTGATATTATAATTATTATACTGGAACCACTTACTAAAACTATAAAGAACACATAAATATTTATTCTGTAAAACGCATTATTATTTATACTTAAATTGAAACATGAGGGTTTTTATTTAAACCAACAAAATCAAATATATTCGATTAAAGATTAAAGTATAAATAGCTGATTATAAATTAAATTAAATGAAGCTCAAACTCTATGTATGAGAAATAAAAATATGTATATAAACGTTTAAATTTAAAATAACAATTAACAAACATGGTGATTAAGATTAGTCATTAACACAAAAGAAATAGGTAGGTACAATAATGATTACTAATCATAATGATAAATTTTTATTTTTAGTAATAAATGTATAATCCGATTTCTAATTATACTTGTATTTTTATTATGTTACTGATTAGTGATTATGAATCTATGTATAAAATGAACATATAATTTTACTCCTAGACGTAATACATAGTACAGAAATAAAAATTCAACCTTATGTAATGCTTTGTTTTTACATTCAACCCGTGCATATATATACATGTGTGTGTAATGTATAAACAGTACATAATATAGCCTTGGTAATCGCGTGCTGCAGGACAGGTCCATCGATAAATTAGATTTCCAATCTCTATACGTAAATCCTATGCGTATTATTTACGGATGTGACGGAATTTCTCGAAACCTCCTTCCTGCGTCCCCCCTGAAATCCCACCACTGTCACCACGACCGCGAAAAACGGTCTAGTCGGACGGCAGGAATAAAATCGGACTCACGTCATGGTCGGTAGGAATGAATGCGGGTAGGAGAGGTCGAATATTGTTGGACGGGTCATGAAATAAATGACCCGTAGAAAAGACCACCCCACCACCGCCAGCATCACTGAATTCAATCGGACGGGGACACGAGAAAAATACCCTCTCCGCCGCTGGTCCGAATAATATCATCCCTCGACCTGTGTGTATCCCATCGTGAAGGCAATATCTCGAAGAAAAGAAAAAACCTCGCGGGAAAGGAGATGAGGAGGAAAAAAATAAAAACGGTATATAATCTTAAATGGAAAACCGATGATGGATGTTTGTCGGGATATTAGCATCGGATGGCCGGCGAAGTGCAACCGGGAAAGAGCCTCTGTGCAGGTCGGAACGCGCGTGTGTGTGAGCTCACTCATCATCCGCATGTCATCGATCCATCATGTACCCCGGGGGTGACGACAAATCCGTAATCGCTGCGATATATACCCCTATCCGGGCAACCTTCCCACCACCCGCCAACCGATCACTTGTACACCAGGACGATACCGTTTTCATACATTATATATATATATATGTGTGTGTGTGTACAAAATGTATGTGCCGTATGGGAGAACGACGCACCCTCGTCGAGGATCGAAAAAAAAAACATTTTTTCTCCCTTTTTTGAATATTATGCACATTGTACACGCGTATGTATGGCTGTGCCAACTCAGATGAAAACATATCGTTTGTAACCGATATTATTAGGGAGCCAAAACCTGTATGGATATTATTATTATTATTATTATTGTATTATAGATCCGCAATTGTGTTTGAGTGTAATGTATGCCTGCAGCAGCGACTACGAAATAAAAACGAGTATGAGTGCGAGTGTATTGGAAACTACGAGACCAAATGTGTGTGTATGAGAGAGACAGAGATAGAGAAAGAAAGAGAATGGAGAATAATGCAGTCGACCGGCTGCCGGAGAATTTGGTATAATACTATTATGTACATTTGACCACAAAAATGCAAAATTAGACAATACGCAATGTTTATTCAATAGTATCCTCACGAATTCGGCTTTAAACGCAAACATTTGAAAACATTTTAACCAGCGTGACAATATAATAAATATACTGTTGTTGTCGAAAAAATGCATGACTGAGTGTAAAATACACAATGTTATTATAACTATATTTGTTCAAAAATGTTCGCGAGAAAATCGTTTTTACTTAAACATAAAACGCTATTTTTACGAGACATAACAAAATTCGATAAAAATGCTCGGTTCATACAATGTTTAATGGTATAATTGTGTGTGTAATCGTAGCTGTTTTAATCACTGTGAACACGTACTACACGTATAATAATTACATAGTGTCCCTACTTTATTATCCAACTTCACAGCACGCCGAACGTATAATATTATAATAACATATCGAGAAAATAATACAAACGCCAACAATAGCATAGACGGACAAAACAGTTTATAAACATCTTTTTATCGTTATTCTTTCTTTTTTTTTTTTTATCTAATTTGTAACCACGTGCGGCCGTGTTATACTCGTCTTTACGGTTTAATGCATTTACAAAGAATCTGTTTATCTATTATTATAGATGATTATATTTTAACCATGAAATCTTGATTTTTTTTATTAATTTATTTTAATTTATGATTTTAAAGTTAAAGCAACTCATTACTCGGAAACATGGGTATTATAAAATTGAGATCTAGTAAAGTTTAAAGTTTAATGATGTGCCATTCTACGTAAATCCGTTGATTTTCGTTTGGAAAATAAAATATCAAAGATAAATATATGTATGTGTGCGCTGCACAGGGATATTGGAATTTGCAAGTAGGTAGCATATGGAAATTGCTAACACGTGTACGTATATTATGCGTTATGCTTTTATAAAAATTAAAACAAGCGTGTTGTTAAGCCTTTAGAACGTTGTGCGCTTAATTTTCGATTTTTTATTACGGCTGACGTAAATTTGTAATAATATTATTATGTAAATGTTATATTTGTTTTAACAGCATACAGAAATAAACGTATACGCGAGTATGTATACGCGTATGCCATTTGTTGTGTGTGGGCGCTTTTTGCCAAGTGCGATTGTTTAACTAGAAATTTGCATACATTAGAGGGCAGTTTGGAGAATCGTCAGAATGAAAATTAATTTAATTAAAAAGGCAAGCGCTGGTGGTGATAAAATATGAACACTCTTACTATTTGATTTTCTACCTCCTAACCCGACGGTGATGAGCAATATGCACAGGGTACCGACCGGTGGCGTGATATTTGATCTGCTAGATAAATAAATAATAATAATAATAATGAAGAAAATCAAACAAACGACGGTTACCCATGTATATTTTAATAATATTGTACAACGACATTGTTGCGTGCTCGTCCGTCGCTGCTAACCGAACACGTTTTTATTTTTTTATTTTACATTTTTGAACTCAAATCGCAATAATTGGCAAGTATTTCTACAACCTCTCTCTCTCTCTCTCTCTCTCTCTCTCTCTGTCTTCCTATCTATAATATCTGTGTTTGTTTATTTTTTTCACTTAATTCGCGAGATCACGCATTACTCCTGACCGAAACTCCCGCACGCCCGTGTCTCACTGAGTTTTGTGTACAACCAACCGCGATTACCATCATTACCTCTCGATATCTCGGGCCGATGAGCCTGTGCAGGTGTATAGGTGATGTCAGCGAAGGCGCCAGCATAATGCAAATCTCCTAGCACTGCAGTAGTCGTGGGTCATCACCATCGTCCGTTTATAATATTATTATGCAGCGTTTACGAGGCCGTCCCGGACGTTGGGTTGGCGCTGCTAAAACGTTGACGTAACAATAATATTTTACGTCCGGTCGGTCCCGAATCGGTTCACCAGCCGGCAGAGCCAAGTCCACGGTAGTCATTAGTCCGTCGTCCGCCACATGATGGCCGACCACGGTGAAGACAACGCAATGCGCATGGTATGCATATTATTATTATTATTTTTATAAATATATACTTTAGGCGATTACAATATTATTCACTTGTATAATGTGTATAATACATACACAATGAACGGCCATGAATCGACGATATTTTTAATGGCGGCATCACAAAGTCTCCATTCTTGTATACAAAATGCGTTGACGTCGCTGCATATTGTAATTTGTCCCGACAGACGACCGCTACAGTATAGGATAAAAAAAATAATATCATTTGCATAGACGAGTATCGAATGATTGTCGTTACAAATGACACGCGAATAATGAACTAAGAACTTGACAGTTGACAATTCGGTAGATACCTAAATATATCATACATACAATTACTATATAGCAATAATAGTCATTATTGCAGTGTATAGTATCAAAGATTATTATACCCAATATATCTGATCATAACAATATACTGTAATTCGTAAACAAATCGTAAGTTGTAACCGATAAAAATAAATTATTGATTTAAATAATAAAAATACGTTTCTTAATAAAATATTTATGTATAGTCCTATAGGTATATATGATTATTGGCTTTATCAAAACGTATCTATCTGCATCACGGATATTCTTAACGGTAATAATAAATCGCATATTGTTTGCAACTTGCGCTTTGACTGTTGTGCTAAACCACGAACGTGGAATGTTCACTTGTATCATTCGTTTTGTAGATGTATCTATATGATTTTAAATATGTTATAACCCGCGGCCGGTGTAAACTTGAGTGTTTAGTACACTTACACTATGGTACGTAATGGCCAACACACGCAACTAATTGCAGTCGTTTCAATTCAGACACGAATATTAGATTGTCGTAAGATATTCGTCAAGCTTTATGGACAACTATACATTCTGTCCTGTACGCATAATAAAATGATATCCTATTTATACATTGGGTGTATACTGATTTTCAATCGATAAATATTGAATACTATTATCGACCTCGAATGATTGTTGAAACAATATGAGTATATCTTATGCAGCCACAAAACTACAAACACGCGAAGACTACAGTAAGCATATTATATATTATAAATTATAATCTTCTCTTATTTCCTACGTTTTGATGAAATAAATCGTGTGAAATACGACCGCTCGGCCTGGAGGTTCGAAACGTTTTATTTTAGAATTCGAATAACAGTCGAATCTAAGCTTCCGTGTATATATTCAAATAATTACGTTTATAATAAAGTGGCCGTCGTCATATCGCCTGCGAGGACTATCGGCACTGCGGGGAACGCTCACAGAACGACCGAAATGATTATGGAATGAAAACGACACGTTTTTAAAGGCCCCGCGGGACCGTAGAAAAGAATATATACATACCACACGTTTATACATATATATATTATATAACATAATAAAATATGAAAGGACGAAAAAAAAATGATAATAATAACGACTTAAAGGCGGTTCTGGCAGACGGTACTCTAAACACTGTGCACATATTATATACATAACATATTATAATATATATATATATATTATACATGTGTATAGGTACACATGCGTGTGTATATAATAAGGCCAGGATTCGGGTTAAATCCACTTAAGTATTCAATAAACCGTCGTTGGCCGCCGAGATAATGACAACATGCGCGTACACAATGTATGTATACATAAAAAAATCATATACATATACATATATGTATATATATTATATAATATGTAGTAGTATATATGAGTTGTGTGTGTGGGCGTGCGGATTCGATTCTGGAATGACCCACGGCTAACACCCATTATACGCTGCAGGAATTATTATACTTGTATACGCGTGTACCGTGCGTTTGTTTCGTTTTTCTTCTGAATTGTTAGTAGTAGCTAGCCGGGTCTCTTTAAAATTACCAGGTAATCGATACCGGTGCTCCAAAACGATAGGCGGGTACGAATGATAGTCTGAGGGCCACATCTGCAACAGCTATTTCGTCCGTTTTTATTTTTTCTTCTTTATACTTTACACCCCTTTCTACCTGTATATTAGGTCTAAAGACAGGATAAACTCCTCCGCGGACCTACTACTACGGTTTTTGTATTAGTTACGTGGTACGTGTTTAAAGTAATGATTGCCCACAACGTAGGTATACTTAATAACGGCAGCAGTAAATATTTTTTGGAGCCCGGTGCGGTGAAATTAGTGTTATTTGTTCTGAAAACGAAATTTGGGAGGAGGCAAATAAAACGTGAAATTAGATTATAATATTGTATTAAATACACCGGCTGGGTCGGCGCGTGTGTGTATACTTAATGTGGTAATCGTTATTCGCTATCCACGCGCACTTGAAATTGTATACAACGACTGGTCTTTAAGATTAAAAAAAAAAAATAAATATTTTAACCACCAAACTCTTAAGATTATAATATTATATTATTGCTTATAGATATAAAAATAACTCGATATATATGTAATGTATTGGTGTTTTTATGTAATACTTACACCCGGTACCTCGACGTGTGTAATGTTTTCAATAAACACTATCCTCAATTGGTACGGCTATTACAATACGCGATACCGATAAAATACTATTCACGGATAAATTACAGGGAAGTCATCACAATACTGTAATTAAACGATTCTAGTCAAAAGTTCCATCATAATAATTTTCAATAACAGCTATTAATAGGATGCGCAGACATAAAATACACATGTTAAAAAGTTTCCACTCGACCGCATATTATATATTATTATTATGACGTACACGGCCCACGGCTGTTGTACCTGCCTATATTAATATATGTTTATGCACGACAGCAGCAATCAAAACTATTAAACAGATATCGTATATACGTGATATATAATGTATATGCACAACACATACGATATAAAACTTTAAAAAACCCATATTGCGCGTACACAAACCAATACCAAAACTTTTGTCATAAGATATAAAATATATGATATTATATAGTAATGTGACGTATTCAAACGCGATGGCAAAATAACGTATGGTACAAAATATGCATATTATATAGTCTCGTCGATGAAATAGTGTGTTGTAAGTATTTTATTGGTACATATAAACATAAAACCATAGCATAATAATAATTATAAAACAATTTATTCTTCCGTCGTTTTAACGGGTCGGTTTTACGGTAATATAATAATAATAATAATAATAATAATAAAAAAAAATAAATAAATAACAATTATATTATTATGCCTGTACGTCCAATCGCTTTATAATGTCACAGGTATTTTACGGCTTATTCGTCGCTTTGATTAATCGCTTTTAATTAGCCATCGCAGACGCTACTGCTATCCCTCCCCCTCCCCCCGAAAACGTCTTTCTCTTCACTACCACGCGGTGGCGGACGGCGGTCTCCATACGCGGGGTGTATGATGTAGTTGGCTGTTTTAAACCCTCCCCCCCACCGGTTCTGGCGATTTGTTTACGACCGAAGACTAATGTCATCGCACGCTGCAATAGTTGTGTAGTGCGAGTCGAGCGAGACTATATACGGTCCACGGGTCGGACCGTCGAGGGCGAGGGTTATACGAGTTTTATTAGTTTTCGCATTTGCACATTTCGTTATAATACGACTGTATAAAAATAATAATAATAATACACAGCCCCATTATAAAAAGGCGTCGACTGCGGCTCCGGAACATTTGGCGACATTGGAAACGCGTTTCACCAAGTCCGTATTATTAGGCATAAATCAGGCGGCGACGGTACGCAGTTACAGCGCGGTCCAAATAATAATATAATTCGAGCGCAAACGCAACGAGAATAACGGGGGGAACTGCCGTGGCGGCGGCGTAGGTGCTTCACAGAAGTAATCCGGACCCTCTGTCGCGCGTTTCCGGCGCGGTGAATCAGCCTGCGATATATTATATTAGATATAATATGTATATATGCACGAGGACGACTGTAGAAAATTCATCTGTGTGACAATCAAATCTCCCCCACATGTGCTTATAGTAATATCGCGCGAATTACTCAAGTCCGCATAATATCGACTGTCATTGCTTTGAGAACGGTTTTTATTCGACCTTTTTAAGACATCGTAATTTATATTATATTTTTACGACTACCGCGTATACGAGTATCAATAACGATGTAACGACTATGAGCGGATAAAGAGAGGGAGATTTAGGATTCACGATTTATTATGATGATGTGGTTTTTTTTTTTTACTTCTCATTTTTTGGCATGACGAAATGTTCGTGAAATCATACCTTTACCATTAGGATTGCTTTATATTTTAGTGTATTATGGCTATAGGTACTGAATTGATATTATATTATGTTACAGCGCAGGTTAACTCATTTTACGAAGCGCTAAAAAGTTATGACAAATATCATAATCTATACTGCTTAATTTATATGCATCGTTTTATTGCGTGTACACAAAAAAATACAATGTACTTTTCCTATAGCTTTAGGGAGTAGATATAAACTTTTAATGGTAAATGTAATATTTAATATTATAAAGTTGAATTATCAATAAATAAATAATATGGTAGATTTAACAATTTATCATTTAAATTCTTCGGTAAAATTCTCCGGGGTACACTCTATATATTACAGGATTCGCCAACTATATTATTTATTTATATTATTCAAAACTTTGCCGAATACTTTCAACTGTTCGGTCGGAATTCTCCCGGAGAAAATCAAAAACAAAAACTTGGTAGTCGGTATCCGCGATGGCTGGTTATGTGTACGTACGCTGCGTTATAATTATATACGTGTTCCGATGTATGTAAATATTACCGTGGTCGGGGAGGCTGCAGCGCAAGAATTTCGGAATACAAGGAACGATCCACATTAATATCCTTAAATTACCGAGTATTTGAGCTCCGTCAGGCCGAACTACAGATATAATATTATTTAATCTGAATATATGATGTTGCATATCCGATTCAAATACATTAGGTGTTGGGCATTTTTAATATTCATGTCGCGTTATTGTTGGGCTTAGAGTTGTCAGGCCTTACCCTGCGTACCCACGTACCTGCGCTCGCACCTAACCCATCCAGTACCCACGCTTTTAGAATGATAATAATTTTGGGGCGTATAGAAATTGACGGGTCTGGTACTCTGGTAACGTTGTTATCATATTATTGGAACTTAATTCATACTTATAAGTTACAACATATACCTACACAAAATGGATTTCTATACAGCGCATGTATTTTCAATAACGCATTATCTTACGCTGTTAAATACTATATATATATATTATAATATAAAACGCACATACAAAATAATATGATATCTTACACAACTATGATAGCTCTTCATAGATTATTTAGAAAATAATTTTCTCAAATCTTTGAATGAAAACTCAATTTAAAAGATATAATATAAGTTATCAAAAATTTGTATTTATCTGTACTTATACTAAGAACTTTATATTTAATGTTTAATACTTTTTTTTAATTTCATACATTCTAATTTACATATTATTTATGATGTTTACAATAAACTCAGATAATATCTAAGATATACATGTTATAAGTGCGTATATATATTATTGTTTATTCCTTTTCATTTCATAAAAAACTTGTCGCTCCTACAGAAGTTCATGTGCAGAATTTTGAATAATTCAGTCAGATTTGTTTCCCAGTGCCCTATTTATTTTTGCCAACAACAAATGCACTATTAGCCATTAGGAGATTAAACGACACGGAACCAAAGGTTATTTTGAAAATGACGGTATGCGACTTTATAGCGATATGTATATACACTATTACACCATGTATAGTATTTAGGTTGCGGTGGATTTTCATTTTTCCTCGATGACGTTTTATATTATACATAGGTAGGCTATAGTGGTAAAATATTCCACGGGCTCGTGAGCACACCCAGACGGCCAGACGCCCTAATAACTGACTCGTGCGACATTCACTATTATTCGCTATTGTTCGTTGATTAGTGACGCTCAGAACGTTTCCGATTGTGTATATTTTCATATTATACAACGGCGTACTTATACGTACCTATAATAATATTATAATAATCGTTTCGAAGGAGTGTTTATTTCTTCTTCTTTTTTTTTTTTAATAATACTAAAATAACAGTAAGAAAAATAAGATAAAAGGCTTGAGGAGGGGTGGGCTGGAACTATGCGTTGTCATGAAATGGAACTACGCCCATAACCACTAAATCAATTCGGTCGGGAGAAGGTCCACCTCGAATAATAATAATTATTGTCGAGCCATGTACACCGCAGTTATACCCGTGGCATATAGGTATACTCGGAATGCATTATTTATCATGAGGACGTGCGCGCACACGCTTGTGTATGGTTGTAATTAATATCGGACAATTAACAATATCTGCCCATCTCCTCACACACACACGGCCGACCCGATGACCCGGCGCTGTCACGGTTCACGATGGGCCACGGACGGACTCGAGAGACGGTGCGTGGCGGAGGCACCGTGTTGTTGGCATTCCCGGGGAACGTGGATGATAGTACCACGGTCGTGTTGTCGAGAGGAAAGGGAAGGAACAGAATTTCCATTACCCATCGCAATGAATACCAGCGCACTGCGAATAGGTCGGGGCCGATCACATATGGGCGTGCCGATTGTAGTCGGATGCGTCTTGAACAAATATCACGTGGATAGGTAGGTATAATATAATATAACACAATATAATATTATAATAGTATTGTTGTTGCGTCGGCGGCGTAGCGTGGTAAATTAATTGTATTTATCGCCCAGGATGTCGGAACATAATATTTTTTTTCAGACAATAACCAATCGGGTGGTTCCGAGAACACGAACTTCGTCTTTAATCGAATTTATATATAGCGATTGCCGGTCTATACTATACCTATACAACATTATATGTTTATACCAATATATTGTATAGCATCTGCTCGGTCTTCCGAAAAGTTTGACTATGCGCTATATAGTCGACATAATAATATATTATTATACATAAAAACTACAAACATTCTTAATTAGATTTTTATCTATAATTAGATTTAATGACTTTATTACGCACACATATATATTATATGTATATTCCTCCGGGTATTATAATAGTAAATTGTTTTAAAACTTTTGTTATTTTTTTTAAAAATTTTCATTTTTTTATTACACCTATACATACACTTCAGTTCAGGTCACGGATGGTAGAGTGTATGATAAATACCTTAAATGGCATATCCGAATGCATATAATGTGCACATCTTCAAAGTTTATTTGGGCAATATATTACAGTTATTCCTGCACGCAAAGCTTGTATAATAATATGTGTACGAGCAGCTGCGAGGAACCGAGAACGAAAATTAAAACTAATACTAATAGCTAATGTACGTTTGGTAATTTAAATATAAATAGATAGTATAATAAAACTATAAACTTTAAATTAGTTGGTTAACGAGTAAATGCGTCGTGTATACGCGATGTATATGTTGAAACGATTCAGCATAAATGAAATGTGTAACTATTCCCTTGCTTATTCTTTTTTTTATTATTATTATTAAAACGAGTTAATAAAACGTGATAATAGTTATGAGATTCATTGCGTGGGGTTAAAGACCTCTATTAAAATTTAATTTGTACAATTTAATAAAAATATTATGTACTTACGATCGAAATAATAAAATCGTTTTAACGTCATTTATCATGATATATAACGCGTTGAATTGGATATAAATATTTTTCGATAGTCTACACATCATAATAAATTAAAATTTACAATATTATTGTTTCAAAGCTATGTCTTAAGATTTTAATTTTAATTGAAAAAAAGGACTCGGTACAGAATTATTTTTATACGATATATTTTTAGAATTGCACGTATACCTGTAGTGTACACAATATCTGTGTATTCCATTTAAGAAATCTATTTTCAGAGCGATACGACGGTGTTTTGCAGGTGGAAGCAGAGGTATCTACAATATATTATATATCTATACAATATAATAGTCTCCCTAAACTCGATAATAATAATTATTACGGTAGGAAGTATCCCGAGCCGAAGGCGGTGGACGGGGTAGCACGTGAACTTTGTCTGCCGGCTTTTGTTCGGGACGATTCGCCCGGTGTTAACGCCCGTCCCTTCTTATTTATTATATATAGGTGTATATATAATAGATATACAGTATATACACGGTCGGACCCGGTGGGGCCAGGAAATGCGCTTTGAACCTCACCTCGTCCGCGCCACCACTATCGCCGCCCAAAAACCTCGTGTTTCCTCACTCGTCCCCGGGCCTACTCACACTCTCGGTGTCCCAGCACCTCCCGTCCGTTCACTATATACATTATGCTCGAGACCCTCGTCCATCCGACCGCGACGGAGTCGTGTAATAATATAACGAAAGCCGATTGTAAACTACTACTACTACCACTACTACTACGCGAGCAGAGCCCGATAAGAAGCGGTAGGTAAAGTTCTATTATCACCAGTTCGTCGAAAAAGGTAAGTTGTAAATTGTATACCCACCTATAATAATAAATCTATACGCTATACCACTTACATAATATACGTGCATTATAAATACACCAATATTTTGGTCGAACAGCGTGATTTTAACACGATCGCGATTATTACTATTATTATTATTGCCGTCGGAATTTGAACGACAGCGATATATGGTAAACTATATTTTTAAACCCGGACGGCGCATATTGTATACATTGTACGGTTTTATATCGGTTGAACATTTAGGAAATTTACTCGGACATAAAACCGTTCTCAAAGGTTAATACAGAAAAAGCTAGTCGAATAACAATTACTTTTAATTAACTGTAAATATACAATAACTTTACAGTAAAGCTCTGTGTTACGGTCGAACACGCACACGGCATAAATGTAACGCGTTGACCGTTATTTTTTTTTTCGTATTTATTTGCACAAGCTAATCACGAAACTATTAAATTGCTCGGTTTAGAAGGCAGTTAAAAATATATATATATAATATTATATATTATTATAACGACTTAACACAATATCGTAATCATAATAATAATAATAATAATAATAATAATAAAAAAATATTATACTGCACACTGTAAAGTAGTGTAATTACTATGACTCATATCTCGATTCGTGCGACGTCTACGTTATTATTGCATACATACGAAGTATACACTTTGGCGGTGCTCGATCCGATCAATGTATATTGTATGAAAATAATGATATAATAGCAACCCAACTGCTACTGAATTGCATGCATGTCAAACCGTTCCGCCGGCATAGTTAGGGTGGTGCACCACGATCAAGTCGGCGTGCGCATATTATTATTATTATTATCATTATATAATATAATATGTTTGCACAGGATTAACGAATGGGTCTTGCTCGTTTTTCTTATGTTTTTTTTTCACCGTCCGAGCATCGGTCTGTGCTCTACTACTTCGCTCGCCGTCCCCGTCGCACTGCACGCTGCACGCATAATATTATACATAATATTATATTATTTTTATTATTGCGTACGCGCATTTTAATGATAAATAAAATAACCAGCGCATTATAATGCGTATAGTAAACATTCCAACGAAATCGTCGTCGTCGTAGTCGTCGTCTTCTTCTTCTCGGTTGCGGTCATATATAATAACAATATTATCGCCATTCGCCGCTGTATCGTTTTCCGCGGAAGGTGTATCGGGTGTTTAAAAAAGTAACAATACTCGTTACGCATATTATACGTATTATAGGTAGGTTGTCTAGATGAGGTATACAACTGAATACCGCAGTGAACCATACCGGTTCCGTCCATCGCGGAGTATATTATTATAATATGCCAACTGAAGAACTGACATTATAATATTGTCTAACTAACTCCTCCGTGACGTGCACGGAGTTCAGGATCAATGCCGACCGCAGCATGTTATAATATGCAAAGCTATAGTGTTACATATTGTGATTACCGCAAAACGATTTTCGTTCTAATGAGATCGTCTCGCTGTAGTTGTGTTATAGTTTTTTGTTCACTGGTTAAACATTAAAATAAGAATTTATTTTTTACAAGACCGCATTATCTATATCATTACATTATATAGTGCAGTATATTATACAACATACACGTGCCCAAATCAATAAAATGGTGAACGTTGTACGTCAGTTCCAGTTAAAAATTGTATACATTTTTATTATTATATTTTAAAAAGAGTTGCGATAACTATTGTTTATTAATTTATTATTACTATATAATACCAACGTTTAATTATTTGTTCATGTAATAATTTTTCATGTACGATTAAAGAATATTATAACGAGACCTCAACTTATTTATCCATAAATATTAAATAGTCTAGTAAGAGCAAAAGAAATTATTAACGTTCAAAATAAAACGATATTATCTGCAGTTGCAGTAGATTACCAAAACGTCTAAGGTAAGAAAGTCTATACCTACCTTATTTAAAAGGAAACATGTTTGTTCAAATGAATTTAATGAATAAAATAAGGTATAATACTTATGTGTTAAACAATTTGTAGCCCAATTAATATAAATCGAAATTTAAATAAAATAATTTACCTTGAGAAATTAACTAAATATTTATTTTGGAAATAACCTATGATAAATAATAATAAAAATAAATTAGTAATAATTGTTCACTTTTTCTCTATAGTACAATATATATATATATGTAATGAAAATATCATTCACAATGTCAATATTGATAGTGATAATCACACAAATAATTTACATGAAATATGAAACAATACATTCAAACATTGAATTGGCCACACTTATTAAACTATACGGACATTCGTCCAGAAAACAAAGATATGAAGTAGCAGCAGTTGGAACAAGGTTATCGTTATCTGATTACAACATGAGTGAATAAGCAAAAATATAACAAATCCTACTAATACTTTTATGCTAAATAATAGCCAATAATTAAATCACAATTGAAGTATTTAAAAAAAATTAATCACATTATTAGAAATAGATAATAATAAATAATAGGTATTATATTGGTTTTGCAATGTGTTTTTTGTTTGTTTCAGGAAATATTTTTTCTAATAGAAAAAAATGATCTAATCATCGACTTCTGGGGAAGTTTCTAGTAGGATATGGATTTAGTTTATATACTTCGATAGAGATAAAAGGATAAATTTCCTAATACTTTAAAAAAAATAGATCATTTTCACATTTTTACTCAGAAACGAATTGTATTGTATAGATATAATGATTTATCATTGAATTAAAATTTAACACATTCATTACAGTGATGTACTCAATTTTTAGGTACACTCAACACCTACAGTAAAGCAGTTATATACTTTCCCTTTTTTAATTATAAAATAATATAATTAATTTAACTTGGTTGTTTTTAGTTATACTTTTAAAAAGTATTTAGAATACCGAACTATTTTCTTACTTTAGTTTTCTATGCTTCAGACTTTTTATCTGAACTTTTATTCCTTGAACTTTTTTTACCAAAGCCATTTTACCACGTTTCATTTGTTATAAACCAATTAGAATAGCATACGATTGCTAGGAAAAAAAACGAAAAAAACAATAATGGAATACATAAATGTTCTTTTAGAATATAGTATTGGACTGATTAAAAATATACAAATTTAATAGTTTTCATGCAACGACGCAATACAAATTAATGCAAATTTTAAATATATTGATTATATTAATTATTTCGGATAACCATCATAGTTCAACAAAAACTAGTTCAGTGTAAAATATAATAATATTATTAATGAATTTAATAACCCCGTAAAATTAGGAATACAGTATAATATACTATAAGACAGATAATAGCTAAGACAAGAATATGTTTTGTTAGCGACGACTTTATCTCCAACATGTCTAATTATCGCTATGATAAACGCATAATGTTTGACCTCAGTCCTCAATAGCTATATTAAGCGAATATTGTGACATATATAATAATGATCTTATCAATAAAAATATAGTGTGACTCGGCGAGCAATGAACTTACGCACGTGGGCATGATATTTCGTCTAACAAGTAACAACTCGTATATTATGTAGACAGTAATCAAACAAATCCTATTGACAAAAGCTGAATAATAATAACGAGTTACACGAATTTAAGGAATGTGAATATTATTTTACAAATGACACGACCATTAAGACGAGGTGATTTTTTTTTTTTTTATTTGTGGCATTCATTTGCGGTGGCAGAGACAACTCCATGATATTCGTCGCCCACAATAGGAATATTCATGTACCTGAGTTAGGCCCAAAAAAAAAAAAAATAATAATAATAATAAATATTAAGAATAAAAATCACTCTGCTCAGCTCTATATTATACGCCGGAATTTCGTTGTCGCGTCACTCACGTTTTCCTCGTCCGATTTAATAGTAATTTTTATTTTTCA
Organism: Rhopalosiphum nymphaeae; assembly: GCA_036289425.1. Classification (NCBI taxonomy): domain Eukaryota; kingdom Metazoa; phylum Arthropoda; class Insecta; order Hemiptera; family Aphididae; genus Rhopalosiphum; species Rhopalosiphum nymphaeae. Next base: position 308,702 of record JAZAQC010000004.1, read on the forward strand.
TCTCCCCTCACAATGGCCCCGGGTAGATCTATAGGTATATGGTTATGACGATTGTAGGTGAGGAGAGGAGAAGCGGCTAGAGGCATCCGTGTGGCTTTTTAAATAATGAAATAGTAATAACAATAATAATAATAATAATAACACGGCGGTCAAATAGGCCGGTGCTGATGCTGTTCCAGCACGGTCTCTGCTAATGAGCTGTTAAGAGCGTTTAGGAGCGGTTTCGTCAGATGGCAATACATCAAATAAATGAGACAACCGGCAGGCTAGTGGGCCGGACAGCCACTGCCTTCGCCGCTGCCGCCATACACAAAGAGTGTGTGTAACGTGTATGTATAATATATAATACATTTATAATATAAAATTGTTGTATATAAGAGCAACTCAAAATTGGTAGTACGAATGCGATCTACGATAATGTTCTTGTCAGACGGTATATATTATATTATATGTACAGTACATAACTAAAAGAAGTATCACGCGCGGTAATATTCCGAACACAACGAAGACGACGACGACGAAACGGCCGCACAGCGTAGGCGGTTGTCTGCTGTATTCGACGACGGCGATGGTGCACATAGTAATAGACCTCTTACAAAAAAAAAAAAAAAAAAAAACAGTAATATAATATCGCCTGGTTCAGACAATATTTTATGTTATAACATCTTCAAAAACTGGTTATTTATTTATTTTTGGCATTTTGAATAATATGAACGCAACGATTTATATGCGAATTCAAAGGTGTCCGACAAGAGCGAACCTACATGTATATACGACATATTATATTGTTATGCCGGTATCCGCTATAGTGGATCATTGAAAATGTAAATAAAAACACAATTGCCAATTGAAATTCATTTCGTCGAATTAACATAAATTTTCAAAAGAATAGGTAACAAATCAAGAACACTGTTATATCGTACGTATTATTGTTCGGATTTAAATAAACTTCATTCAATTATTTTTAAATAAATTTGAATGGAATTCAATTAAAAAACACACACACACACACGCGCGCGCGCGCGAGCGCACGCATACACGACTATTATAGATAAACCTACTCAAAATATTCGTGTCTCTTTGACATGTGTTTCAAATAGTAATTGTTTTGTTTACGCATATATGGGACATGTAGTGTAAATAGGTATTACGTATGTATTATGTTGTTGCGTGCGTACGTACGTGCGTGTGTAGTTCCACTGTAAACGCAACTCTATCTCAAGACAAACTTTCCGACGGTTTTCTTTACTAAGAAAATGAAGTTGGTAATGATTTTATCAAGACAACTTGTTTTTATCACAAAAACACAAATGTTTACAAGAATTTGATCAACATTGAAATGCGTGTTAAAAAGTTTCAAGACAATTGTATCGCCTACAGTTATATACATAGTACCTAGTGTATTATTTATAGTATTTCAACTTAAAACTACGAAGCATATCACAATGCGGTTGTAATTGAAAATATCGTCTAAATTGTCATATAAATTAAACGGTTATACAATACAATCAACTCGTAATATATACCTAATATGTATATAACTTACTCGTTGATCACGTTACAAAACCACAATATAATAATATTCCAAAACGCGCGTGCAACGACCTTTGCGCATGAATTATGAAATCATTAATTTTATTATTCGAAAAATGTATTTTAGTTTTTTGTGCGTAATACTAGCTTATTATATAATATATATTTTTAGGTATAGCTATGCAGTTCAGTAGTTGTAGGTTGCGCACTTTCGACCGGAATAGAGTTCCTTTGAGATGATTCGATACAATGCGGTGCATTACCAACTATATATATATATATATAATACATATATAGGTAGATACCTGCTATATATGTATAAACATTTCACCTTCACTATATTGGCGTTGATGCGGATGTGGTAGTGGCGCTTGTTCTCGTATGAACTGCCGAAGTAAATTTTCTTATAAATAATAATAATAATAAAAAAAAAAAAAAAAAACTGGAGAAAAAATACCGTCGCCTTTGTGTACGTGCATGAAAAGAACAGACCACAAAACGCTCTCGAATAAATGACTCGGTAAAAAATGCTTGTGAGTATGAAAATGTTTCGAAAGAATATATAGCTAGCCACACACAGGCGGCGGCGCACGGAATAAAAGCGATTAATACGTCGTAAGACTCGAGCACTTTGCTTGTGTAATAACGATCGTAAAAAAAAAAAATGAAAAACATGTATACGAACACGTTATGTAATATCAACATCATATATATATATATATATATATATATAGACTCATCCTGGGCCTTGTTTAATGGACCATAAAATCGCGAACGGTCGATTCCTGCCTTTTAGCACGAAATCCCGGGCGACCAATAACGGGAGCTCTTCGATAATAGAGAAATATGATAAAAAAAAACCTCAGGGCTCCCTAAGCTTTTTTATGCGATCAGTTGACTCGTTTCCTCAGATAACGATTGTCGTTTACAATATTATTATTTTTCGCGTTTTAAATCCAAATATACGATGGTGATATCACTATCTGCCGAAATCAATCGTTGCTGCGGCGTATTAATAATAATAGGTATTATTGTGTATAATTTATATAGAATATTAATAATATGTTATTATAAACTAGTGATTTATGATGACGATACGAGAGTGTCGTTTAGGTGTCCGAAAATATATTATTTTCGTTTTTTGTGACTATTATTATCATTATTAATAGCTGCTCCCGTGCGTTTAACCGGTCGTTGGTGTCAGCGGCCCCCGGAGCGAACGTGTTCGTTCTTAACGCGCCATAAAATATATCTGTACATTATTCATTTTTATTAAAAAAAAATTCACTGGTGAGTTTGTTATTAATTGTATAACACATATATATGAACCGAAAGAAGGTATTATCGGTTCACTCACTATCGTCTCATTTGGTCCATGTCTTAATAGTTAGCAGTCTTTCGTTGCAGTGGTAAGGTATAAATTAAACGTTTCGAATAGATTTAAACGAGCAGAATAAGTGTGATTGAGATCGATTCAAAAACGTGTACCTATACAATCGGATATTGAATATACGTGGAATAGAGGGTGTGACGAGTGAGTGCGTCTTAAAAAAAAATAGAAAACACAATAACATTAGCAATTCATCAAACGTAAATACTGAATAATATTATTGTTTCGTAGAAATTCACCCATTATCCATTGAAACGTGTAACACATTATAACCAATTAATATTTAATATTATATTATTATACCTACTTTGAATAGGCGTACACTAATTTATTGACTATCGCAGAACACGTCGACAAACTTAATGCGATGCTAATATATTATTATAATACATCTTACTTGTTTTACGAGTAATTTTTAAAAGATAATCAAAAAAAAAAAAAAAAAATATTTAACAATGGAAATGTTTTTTTTTTTTAATTTAATAAAGATATTTTCATCAGATTATTGTTTCAATGATTTTTTCATTATTTTCCATTATGACGGTTCGAAGAAAGTACCTACCATAATATTATTTCATTCGACTCTCACAGTTGAAAAACGTCAATTATTATTGGTTCCAGTAATATTATACGCAAATCGGTTTGAAATCAATTAGGTTTGCACTGCGGGTTCTCACTAATATCGGCCGAGACCGTGCCAGACAGTCTGCACTTCTGCACTTCTACGCCGCCGCACGCAATGCAATTCAATTATTGTGTAACATTAATAACCGAATTCTAAGATGTAATAATAATAATATGCTGAAGCAACTGACGTAATACTTTTTCCTTGTCTTACGACGACCGGAAATCATATTGTTACATACTTATTGGCCACGACGCGTTTATGGTGATGCACTTGTTTTGTATTTCAATTTGTAGACGTGCTCCCATATAATGATAATAATAATAATAATAATAATATACTGATGCTATCCCATATACGCGTTGGTTAATTATTTTTTTTCCCCCGTCATCAATCAAATAAGTCGTGGCTCGGTGGACGTCGAGGCGTTTAGTACTCATAAACGAATCATTAATCAGTCATCCCGTCAATTTGCCAGTGACTATGGATCAGCTACCCGAAACATAACCTAAACGACTGCGTATTAGACCGCATCTCAAGTTCAACGTCGAGGACGTATACTATCTCAAAGTACAACCATCAATATTACGTTTCATCGACGATGCCACACATCGCCCGACAACAAATCCGTTCTGTACGACGCAGACACGATTTACATACATTTTACAGCCATATATGTATACAGGCAATAATATGTGTATCTTGTCTGTAGCAATAAAATAATTACAAATCACATGATAATGTATACAAATCGTCGGGATATTCGCGAATGTTAATAAAACATGTATCGATACAAATAAAACGTGTTAGCAAACTCCCAATTGAATGTAATACCGTGGACGGTATGCGTATATATGTATAAATAAGTAATATACTTGTTATATGGTCCTCGGGCCAAAAAAATAATACGACTATATACACTTATAATTCGTTTTATAACAAGAAATTTACATTATAAGTTTGAGTGGCATGATTAAAACCAATTTATCGGTGTTGTAATATTTTAACATGCATACCTATATGCTAAAAGAGGGAAAAAATATCGTGAGAAAAGTACAGTTTACTAAATGTAAAACGTATATTATATATACACCTATACATACATAACCCATAAGTATACATTATTATTTTTTTATTCCGACGGATAACACGTAATCCATAAATAAAATATGACTACCTACTATGAAACTCTAATGACAGAAAGGTACGAGATATTTTAGATTCTAAGCGGAGCAATGAATGTATTGATTTTACAATTATGTGTTTTTTTGTGCCTGTCACCACATTTCGGAGAGGTAAATGTGTTTCGATCTTCAATTTTGATGAAGGCTTTTGGCAGTGAATCAGATCCAGTTGGTATTTTGGGTGATCACGAGTAAATTCCCAAAATTAAATAATAGGTAATAATAGGAGAAAATTATTAAGAAAAAACTCGGAGTTTTATTGATAAAAAAAAATCGATTTTGATTTTTTGGTGTAATCCAAAAATGAATAACTATAGAGACTTGAATCATTCATCAAATATTAATTATTTTAGCATTTTGTATTTGTATTTTCGTATACGTACAATATAATTTTTGTTTATGAGTAAAATTGTTTGATTATTTAATACAAGTTGGCTCCTCATAAGTCATAAGTTGTTTTTATAGAAATTAAAAATATCAAAAATACATAACAAATGAAATTTTTATTATACACATTTCAAGTAAATATTTTGACAAAAGCAGATATTTCAACGAAAATAATTGATTTTAGTTGTTTTGTTGTGATTGAGAAACTATTATTCGTAAAGAGTTGAGACTTATTCAAAAAATAATATTATGAACATTGACTTTTTGTTTCTTAGCATTTTGTTTAGACATATTATATAATATTTAAATAATATTAAAATTAAAATAGTTGCATTGTATCTCGGGGTACAATGATGAATATTTGAATAAAAACGTTTTATAATCGAGTTTCGGGAAAGCGATCATATTTATCACGCGTCATCTCGGTTTTTATTTTATTCATACTCCGTCACAATGACAAAGTCATTTTTACACTACACATAAGCAACAACCCTTTAAACAATTGATAATATTTATGTCTTCATCAACCGCGGTGACGGTTGTCGGGGTGTGCATGCGTGTGTGTGTGTGTGTGTGTGTGTATCACAATTATTATTATAATATTATGTCGGTGGTGACGACGAGTGCATTATGAAAAACATCTTTCTGTGGACATCCGGCAGCCAACAGACTACGCGGTTAAGTGTTCTTTTTTTTTCGATTATTTTTACACGAAAACACGTGGAATAAGCGAGCAGCGCGCGCGTAGGACAAGAGAATAATACAAGAAAAAATAATAATACAAAAAAAAAAAAATTGTCGCATTTGAATACAATGTACGATTGATGTGTTTATAATAGAGTCGCGTGGTTGACGGACGCATTCGTATATTATAAGGATTACGTATTCAAGGCTCGTTGTCACTGATCGGCACACAGGCTGTGTAAGGGGTTCCAGACTCGACAACCGCGGCGCATTGTTCTTGTATATATATATATACATATTTTTCTTCCTGCTTTCATCCTTTACGCGTCTATTCCTCACCCCGTCGCCACTCCTTTATCGCAAACAGGGGTGCGGTGGCGCGGTCCCCGCGGACCCGGAGCTCCGTGCCGTCACCGCCTGCACCGCTGCAACCGCCATAGTCAAGAACAAGACTGGAGATTTTAAAATTGTTTGTTTTATTATTCCGACAACACAGTGATAAATACAATTTGAGACAAACGCCGCGCTGCGCACACAATGCTCGAGCGTGGCAGAACTACGGGACACGCTCGGACAAAAGCAATATAATTATTATTATTGCGGAGCACAGACGACGTGATGCTGTGTTCCCTGCTATCGTATCGATACAGAATGTGGTAGTAATAAAATGCATAATGGCTGCGCGCGCGCGGTGAATACGCGGCGAATCGGCTGTTTTTCCGTCCACGTTTATCGTAGACGAAATACGTTTTTGAGGAAAACGACGTTTACGACGACGACGAACCGAACGTGTGTGGTGTGTCAAACGCAATATGACGTAGTATTCTTTATCAGGCAAGAAATCGCTCGGGGGGCACTAGCCGCGCGGATCTCGTAACCGCGGGGGAATTTAAAAACAACATTACATTATACCGAAAAAGTAGCTTATGTACACCCAGCGGAATTGAAGACAATAATTATTCGATGATTATCGTTTCCTATTGTGTACGAAGCTATTGATAACAATCTGACTTCGTCATCGTCCAAAAACAATATTATTATAATATAGCACGCCTTTAGAGCTGACGAATAAAAAATAATATTTTAATTTGAAGAGTTACATAAGAACCGCGATTGTTTGGTTTAGAGTTTTAGGTGTATTATATTTATTTTTCTGTTGCGTGGAAAAATGTTTGCACGGTGTTCTTGAGGTTTCTTTCTTTCTTTTTTTTTTTTTTTTGTGACAGAAAACGTTATTATGTAACATTATTTTCGTTTAACTATATAAAATGTGTACAATAAAACCCAAGTAAGATTTAAAATACGTTTGTTGAAATTGGGTACATAAAACCAACATATTATACCTCGTGTTGAAACGTATATGTATACAATTTTTTTTTTTTTTTTAAACATCGCTCTAAAATAAAATTTTTACATTTGAACTCAACTCAAATGAACATAATAAATCGTCGACGAAATAACCAATTTTATTTATGAAACTTATACTACATTATTAATTTATTTGGTGGGTAAAACCAGAGTAAATAAAACGAGGGCGTGGACAAAAAAGAAGATTATATCGTGACTTATGTACTTAACAAAAATGATTCAATCAATATCGTCAACATCTTTCAATATAATAAACCACCAGCTTCGACAAAAGAAGATAACATTTCAGTAATTTTCTCGTAAAACGCTTCTTATAGCTATAAGAACCTTTCAGGTCTTGAAAAATATCAATTTTCGTATTCGAACTGAAGAAAATACTTTCATTCTTACATTCTCAATCTCTTAAAAAATTTATATTTTTATATCATAAAATATCTATTAAAGTATTGAATATTTTTATCCAAGTGGTATTTTATTATATTATTTCTACCAATAGTATGGCTATTAAAGTCAACAGAATTAGATTAAATCGTATAAATTAATCTACATAAAAGTGAAGAAGCATAAAAAAATTAAGGGATTTATAGAAACCAAAATAGGCAAAAATATCAAATAAATAAATCTATAAAAATACTATGCAAAATATAATATATATAGGAAAAATTAATGAATATATCATACTATGTAGATTATTCCGTTTATTTGCAACACATCAGATATTTTATAATTAAGTGGTGAGGGATTCAATGATAAACATATAATTTAATGTAAATCAAAACATTACAAACAGAAACCTTTAACATCTTTAAAATTATAATTGTTTCAGTATTTTTTAAGCATCGCCTCTAAATATCAATTTTATAAAATTCAAATGTTTTTAATTGAACGTATTATTAAAAAAAGTAAAAGAAAATAGTTATTAACAATAATTGGTAAAACGTTGATTCATATTTTGTATAATTTAATCAACTAGTATGCCTACGGGATTTACATATTAATGGTTTTCTGTTCCATATCTATACGAAACAAACTTAACAAGGTAACCAAATAATTACAAAATAATTGAATACTTAGGATAAAATACATACACTGTGATTTGTTTGCTTATACTTAAATTCATAAATATATGTATATATTATTAATTTATATCAAATCATGGTTCAGTTATTTTTACATTATAGTCTATTTATATGTGACTATGACCAGTATATTATACATTATACTATATACCTAACCAATAAATTATTCCTGTGATATAAAAGTGTATATTTTAAAAATTAACATCTATAATAGGTAAATTGCAGGGTTCTTACAAAACATGTACTTTTATGAAATTTTTAAAAACAGCATTATATACGAACAAAAAACAAATAATATTATTAAAGGTCTAAATAAACATACCTATCGTTGACACGCCATTTTAAAAATTGTTTGGTTAGTTCATAATTATGTATAAATTATGTATACTACAGCAGTTGATCTATTTCCCATGAAAATTATTTTTGATATCAATAAAATAACGAGACCTTCCACAATAATTTCCGGTTCATTAATTGATTGCAAATATAATAAATGCAATTACAAACAGATATTTTAGTATAATGTGATAAATTATAGTAACTATTCGATAACATTATAATAATATGTAAATGGGAAAAAAAATTTAATTTGTAAAAGTATGTAAGCTGAGATAAAATGTGCAAAAAACAAAGATTAACAATATCGTTATTTATTGCATTAAGTATTGAAGTAGACGCTCAATACATGCACTTGTAGGTTTTAATGTAAAATAAACACGGTTTTACGATTGGCTGGAAAAATAAATAAACCAAAATACGTTTAAATTCCTATCCCACGCAATAATAACAAAAGATTGCAACCTGAAATGTAAATGGGTAAATGGCAGATCAATTATTAACATATATTATTACATTACGGCTGTCTGTGTGACTATTATAATTATTATTTAATACTATTTTGAACATTTGTAGTTGCAATTTATTGTCGCGCATCTGACTATTATACGAATCTGACCACTACGCCAAAATGTGGTTTAATCGTAATAAACATTTTCCATACTGCATAATATATTATTATTATTCAGAGTATAATACTATTATATTGATAATAATTTTATTGTCGCGTAATACGTACAATTTACAGTTTTGCACAACTACGTGACACGTGAACTACGTCTTTATAATATTGCAGGTTTTCAAGCTACGCGTAATTATTTATTCATGTAAATTTTAATCATTGCACCGACTTAATTTTTAGTTAGCATGTATAGTAGCTAGTCAAATATTTTTCTCCGAGTTAGTGTTAGTATAAATAAGGCCCTCGTATTTTTACAGTGTAATAATAACAAGATACGTATAATGTCAGCACACGAGCCGATTAACGAAGACCGATTTAGTTTTTGATAATCCTGCTGCCCTGCACCATTACGATTATTTGTATTACGGTGATCTACAAAATAGTTGAAAATCAAATTTACGTCTTATTGCTATTGATCGGAAAATCAATAGGTAATCTCTGATCTTCTGTATGGCTGTTGCATTCTGCTGATAGCGAAAAATCAAAATTTTAAAAACGTCATTTGAAATAATCCCTGGTAATTTAAAACCCCGTCGACTTATATAACCTCAGGGTTCAACTAGAACGTATCGAAATGGAATTCGGATTATCCGTGTGCCTTTCCGCGAAACATTAACATGTAAATCTTTTAGGAATGGGCGCATGCACCCGATATTCAATAAAATATTTGAATTCAATTCTATTGGCCTTTACCGAATTTATGGCCGTCAAGTCATATTAACCTAGCTAACGCGATAACATTACCTAAATTAAAACAATATTTTTAGCTACGCGTTTTAAAGAAAAATACTATTTCATTTAAATTATATTATATATAAATGCAGTTTCTAATTCCTGCCCGATTAACTTGTGTTATAATAATAACATAGTACCTACTTATCAGTTGTATTTAATTATGATTAAATACTAATTAGAGCTATTTTGTTTAAATACAGATTAGTTATAGGAAACGTAGAGTTTGGTATATCATTATTGATTTAAATGTATAATAAACAATACTAAACATTCGTATTATAGGTAAACAATAGTAGAACAAAGACTGAAAAAAAGTATCAACTGGGATAACAATATATTTTTATGTATTGAGAGTTGTAACACGTTTATTAAAGTATTATATAATAAAGGTACCACGAAATGTTTTCCTTTACCTCAATATTTTGCGCAAAACAGTATTTTAATAATAAATTTATTTCGACTCTATATTTTATGACTCGTTTTTGTTCTATGTCTTGCTCCTATTCGATGAAAAATATGTTGAACAAAAACATATTAAATTACCATTAGTGGTCGGGTCAGGTTTTAAGTAAATTCTAAATCAGTTCTCGAATCGCGGCGTAGTACAGTTGCATCGTAGACGATGACTAAATTAACAATGGGTTTGATTTAATCAATAATAATTACGATACTGCAGACTCATTCGGATTACGAAGTGAGTAATCGAATTCGTAATAGGTATATCCGATGCAATCACAATAATTATCCTAGTTTAGATGGCTGCCCACTGTCTAAATGTTCGGTGAACTTAAAACTTTAATACACATTATAACAATGACGTCGGATGAATGCAAAATAGGGTTGTGAAAAAATGGTTCGGCTACACACGAGATTTTGTACGACTTTACAACTTTTTCTGTTATATATTACTTGTAATAAACGCTCGATTGTGTTATTACTTTAAACCAGAGTTTCGAGTTACTGCAGATAAGATAATCGCTTCTCAAAGTTGGGAGAAAATCATTTATTTTGTTTATATTATTATTTTGATAAGCACGATGAGCCACAGCCTAACTCGACACGTGTGTAGGTACTGCAAGCGCCACTATTTTTACGATTCTCCAGACCGCTCTCCGAATAATTAGTCCCCGAGGCATACTGGATATTGTTCCCAGTAAATGTGTAGAGAATAGTTCCAGTCAATATTTTTAAGTTTGCAGATTTAAATAATATAATATTATTCTGTCCGTTCCTTTATCTATCTTAGTTTGTGCGGAACTATATATTACTCGTGGCTTATGAGTAATTATTTATTAAATAATCCAATAACAAAACCCGTCGATGTACCAGTTATTATAATGTTACATTTTATCTCGTTTAGTTTTATGGCACTGAATTAGTAAACAAAAATAACTTTACATTATTACAAAGTACAATTAATATGTTGTTGTATTTACTTTTATAGACAATTAATTTGACCACGTCATAGTTTTCTATTGTTTCTAATACGTTTGTCGAAGAATAAAATGTTTGGTTTAATCATTTGAATATTTACATTTCTAAAAAATATATCGGTTCAATGGTTTTTGATAAATGGTTATGTATTTATATATTTGCCAGATATAAACAACATCGCAAACAAACACACGTTAAAAAGTAATGAAAAATATTATTTTGTTTTATTAAACGCATTTCAACAGAACTATTGGTCCACAACATCCTTACAATATTATATAATTTGAAATAAAAATTTCTATATCGATATACCGCACTGTGTAAAAAATTATGTTAAGTCCTATACACAACGAGCTTATATCCTAATACAATAAGATAAAAGAGGTATTTTCTAGAATTGAAGTTCGTATAGTTATGTTTGACTTTACAAATACTTTATTTTTTGCATTTACTATTACCCAAAATGTTATTTGAATACTGTGCTACAAAATAACTAAATATTTTTTCATTTCAAATAATGATATGTACTAAACAAGTAGTCGTCGCTATGACGGTCGTCGGTGAAAATAGGACGAAAGGGAGTGGGCACACGGGAAATTGGTTATGATTAAAAAAACAAGACTACTATAAAAATGTAAAACAGCTAGCTTCAGTCGTGTAAACGTTCACGTAAGTTGATACGTCCCCCAAGCAAAGTAGGTTATTAAAGGGGCTCCCAGAATCGCGTTAAGGGATTATTTAATTATATCGGCGACGTTATTATATCGTGTAGCCCGTGCGCAAGTAGATTGGATTCCGAGTACGGAAAAAAAAGAAAAAAAAAGGAGAAAAATCAAGAGGTAGTAGAAAAAAATTTAATCCCAGAGACAAAGAGCCCTTGGGAACCATAACGGCATTTCCTCTCTAATAATCCCGAGGGGTACACCCACTCCACTCCTGCCATTACAAACGGAACGGGTGGAGAGGGCCGGTTGGAGGGGGGCTGCATTATTCATTTAATTTCGCCATAGGAATCGGGCCCGGGATAGTCATAAATTAATTTTGATCATATGTATATACTATATAGTGCAGTATACGTGTACATAGTATACATATACGTATTATTATTATTATTATTATTATTATTTATTCTTTATATCGTGTCTTCGAACGTTTCCCCCCGCACGGTTGCGTCGACGTAATCCTTGACCTTGCGTTTTGAGCACATTCGCCTGTGTTGACACAGATGTTGCACTTGCATTCGGAGGCGACAGCGTATTGCATTTCCTGCACCATCCCTCGGCCGGGTGTTTTCCGATGACTTCGGTACTGAAATGATTTAAAGACCTCATCGCCCTCGCCCCTGCCCCAACACCGGCCCTAGAGAAGCAGCAGCAGTCGTAAACGTAAACGCGATTTTTAAATTGAACTCGCTCGCCTGAATTTGCAATATTATTATACGAGAAGGGGATGCCGTCGAGTATAACTACATATATACGATATATACCGCCATAATAATGGTATTCTTTTGTCTCTCATTTTACGTAACCCATTCTGTTATATATATTATTATTTTTTTTTATATATATTCGTAGGTTTTTTAGTGGCTGTGTGGATAGGCCCCGGATCGTTTGAAACAATATTTTTTCCCTCAGTTATTTCACCTCGCGTACTTCAGTTAATGGATAATATTATTATTTTAAGGTTTCCTACGGCAACATTATGTCGTGAATTTATGTGCATTTTCTCCACTCGTGGATCTAGATTTCAACCAAAATATTTATCGTGTGCTAAATTTAATCGACTTACTATGGCCATATAGTTATTGAGATCAGTAATCTTATACAGAAGACTAGTTCGTATTATACCTACTGTTAAATCGATATTGATAATATCTTTTGTACACACGAATAATATGCTAAATGGATAAAGGTAGGACACGGATAGGCTGTTGTATGGTTTTGGAGAAAAAAAAAACATTGCTGTAGTGGATTATGTTTTCTGAACAAATTCAATTTAAATTTTAAACAATATTTATAGGTCATTCTTAAGTTAAGTTATAAGTTCATACAGTTACACAATTATTATTATGTAGTGTATTATATTGTATTTTATTAGTTTTAGTAAATTTAATAACAGCCGAGTTGAGCGTACTAAAAACACAATTATTTTCTAGCAGAAACAAATTTAAAATATTGTGTTCAGCTTCACGTTTTACATTTAATATTGGTAGTAAAATAAAAAAAAAAACATATATTTTATTTTATTTTTCTCGAAACTGATTCAAATTGAATTTATAAAAGCAGACTTGGTACAAGACATAAGTGTATAGAACATTATAATATGGACAATGCAATATACAGTAGGTATATACTATACGTACACTGCGTCTAAGGAAATTAAATTAAATTGCATCAAAAGCTATCCAAGTTAATTTCTGTGTATAACACCACTAAAGAATGTATTCACGTTATATATTTTATATTTGTGTGAGTATGTTCAACATAGTTTCGATATGCCAAAGTCAATCGAAAAATGGTGCGAACGACAGTTTTTATATTTATTTAATAATACTATAATGTATGTATAAAGAAAAATTGTTTACATTCATAATAAATTATACAGGAGTAGGGAGTATATTATCTGTGTATAATGTATTATTTTATATATTACATATGTAGAGCCGAACAGTATTGTTTAATTGAAATTCATTATATGAGAAGTATTTCATATGTAACAAGTGCGTTGGAGAGGGAAAAAATCGCGCATATAGGGGCACAGTCATATACCCTTTTATATATTTTTAAATTAAACCTTTTTTGGTGCATGAAAAGGATGCATGTGACGTTTCTAACTGAATTATTGTGCTCGTAACACAATTACGCTGAGTGATTTTTCCAATTTTATAGTTTAGCCAGAGCATAATTCAATATCGGTTCGCTTTACCGACGTCTAAAAATATAGTTGCGCGTGTACGTCATTATTCCATATTATTATAAATGTATAGATACGAAAAACGATACTATTGTCTTATAAAGTAGTAGGTCGTAGAAAAATCAAAATTAAGCGTGTAATATTTTATCAGATTATAGTATGATATAGGGTAATCGGTCAAAATATTCAAGGAAAAAATATCCAAATTTGTAAATAATAATATAATATATATTGCAGTCAGCAGCATCATTTGGCAAACCGACCTCATCGTAAAAAATCCCTATGGAAAACGCTCGGTTGTGACACATTATTATTATCATCCAGCTATATTACATATTTATATGATATATTAAAATAATGCGTAGTTTATAGTAAAAAATTGTAATGTTATTTATTTTTGTTTGTGTGTAAATGAATTAATCCCACGCGTGTAACGGAGTAAAAATTCTCTGTGTAATTATATTATAACTATATTATAATTACACTAATTAGATGAATATATATATTTAATTTTTATAAAAAATGATTCATTACTATTTTCGTAAAACGAAAAATGCTACAAGGATTTATACCGAGGCAGATATATCACTATGTATCTCTGTTCAAAAGGCTGAATTAAACAAGTTTATATCGTACATCTCGTTTAATGAACTCGGTTCGTGATGGTTTCTGAATACATTTTTATAGGTCACTGAAGACAGACTGCTGAAACTAAACGGATTAAAAATATGAACTGATGATAGTGTTCATCTTTATATAGGCAACATTTTGTTTTGTTTTTATTTATACGACTATAATATTTATACTTACATTTATAAAAAAAAAATTAAACTTAAATAACTTTATCATTCAATTAGCCATTGCAAGTATTTAATTTACTCTCCGGGATTTTTTTTTTTTTACAGCATACCGTCGAAGGCAAGAATATTCTAAACTAAAACACGACAGTGGAATTTTTACGAATTCTATGTATCTTCCGTTTGGAAACATAAACGTTTTAATGTATGTCTGATGATCAAAATTATATTTATAGAGGTTCACTCGGTGCGGAGGAATTTTTGCGGTGACCGACAATCCCAATATATGCCCGACTCGCATTATATAACGTTCTAAAGGATTACACGCGATGGAGGTCGTATAATATGCAGTATAATATATTATAGCGGTGAGTTGAAGAATTTCGAAATGAAATCATACAGTTGCGATAAGAGTAATTGTCCCGGACGTATCCTTGGGGATATGGTTTAACGCCGAAAATTGACACCGTTAAAATATTATTATTTTATTATAGTAGTTGTGACGTCACTGCTGCTTCAGAATTTCATCCATTGATAATATCTTTATGTGAAAGACAAAGCGTAATACATAGAACTGTTACGGTATAATAATAATAATATGTTATATGGTATTTTTTGGGACAATCTATCGCGTTTGGTTAGGCTTAAGGGATTTACCGAAAAATGCAATCTATATACTAAATAAACATTTGTTGACTGAAATATTTAAATTTAATTCCATATTCATTTGTATTATAAATTTTATTTTTTCGTATAATTATAGATTTATCGCATTTGACATTCTATATCAATATCATCCAATCACTTAAATATTAAAAACAAAATCAGTAATAGAACATATTTTTAAGTAATTATAGATATTATGTACAAATGATTAACATTATTTTAATTATTATAATAATATTATATTATATGTTTGTGTTTTTAATTGTTGAATGTCGGTAACCAAATAAAGAGTGTTCTATCAATAATACTTTTTATTTGTACTCACTTTACAAATACTTATGGTTTTTGATAACATGTTATTCGTTAATTATTTTTTATCGTGTTCTCGTGAATGACTTTAGGTCAAACCAAATAACTCACAGATTCACACTGGATCATATCTCATCTTATAAATATGACCTTTTGGTCTTCAGTTTTTTATCTCCGCTGGACCCAAAGATCCGTTTGGATTGCACTCTATTATAGAAGTCGTATACAATTTGAATAGACCCACAGAAATGTTGAAAAATAGTTTTTTGGAGTTTAAACCTATGAGAAAAAATAGAATTTTCAACAAAAAAAATAAAATCTAGTCCGTGCGGGTCAATACAATTTGTTACGCTCACTGTGGAGGTGAATACGCACTGTGCAGCACGCACGCACACGTATACTAAATACGCTATGCACACTGCAGTGGGTTTATTCTAATTGCCGTGTTGGACGTATTCTAATATTATTAAATTCTATTCTGTACAGTGATGATGTCCGAATGATAAACCATTGTCGTGATCGTGGAAACTATAAACACCTACACGCGTGGCCGGTGCTCCGGTTATTCTTTCTCGTGCGAGTGCATACACGAAACACACCATACACGTATGGGTAGTATTGTAATAATAATAATAATAATACAGAATACGTCTATGGCTCGCACATTTCGTCGTTGTCGCCTCCGGACACGCGGCGTGTAATATGTTATTAGTGTAATACTATTATAACAACGACGTATACGTATATACGATTTTATAATATATTATATACGCTCGACGGCCGTCTATTTATATCGTCATTGTTATTTCTGTTCACATTTTATAATACTTTTAATATACGATGCAATGCACATAGTACCTAACAAACCACAGATACTGTACTGTAGACGAACCACGGTCGATTACGTTACGCTGCCGACATCGGAAAAAAATGTTTCATCAATATTGTCGTCGGAACGGAATTTTATTGGTTTTGATTTATGTTAATTGGGTACGCGGCAGTGGTCAATTATTGTGAAACGCATGTAAATAATTATAACTGTTAGCGTTTATACGTATAATAGTAATAACAATTAACGGTAATAATAATAATAATAAAATAATTGTAGTGAGCGCGTATTAGCGTGGGCCTGTGAACGGATGGACGTCTGCGTGAGGTCAAGCAAGCATTTCGATAGAAGACAATAATATTTTTCATTGTCGTCGATAAATTTTGCCCTTGTTTCAATAATATATTTTATACGATAATATATATTTGATCGTTCATCACCGCGCGACGTCGTCGTCGAAGGACCGTAGTTTTTCTTCTTTCAAAACTTTCGATTTGATTTTAAATTATAAATTGGTACATATTTTTTTTCGACTTTTTCACGTTTTCAAAATTAGATTAAGATGTATTCGTAGATAGTGTAAGTTTTTCTAAAAAAAAAAAAAAAGGAGCTACGTGCCAGCAGTGTCCGTGTTCTGTTTTGTTTTGTACAAACAAGATTAACCAGTTTAGGCGTTTTGATTTAATAACACTAGTTAACGCGGTCCATCCCTTTGTGACTTTGACCAAAGTAAATCTAAACCGTATTTTAATCTTAATAAATCAAAATAAACGAAATACTGTTGTTGCGTGCCTACGTTAACTTATTATAATTGTTCGGTTGAAGTTAAAACAATCTCTGGCCAAGACAACAAAAACATATTATTTTAAAAACATTACTTTTTAAAATTATAACAAACTGAAATGATACTAATATGTTATTATGCATTCCAATTACACTATTGGAATAATAAATCGTAAAGAAAAAAAAAGTTGTTTAGTTATTCAAACTAAATATGTAAGCACTAAAATATATTGGTGGTTTGATTAAAAACGAAAATTTATCGAAAATAATAATATGATAATATTCATACATTTTTTATATGATAAGATCACACAATATGTAGTTATGTTTGAGTCAAACAATTATTAACAATCTGTCGGTAACGTGAGATCGATTCAGATGAAAACGCGTATGATCGGCGACAGTCGAGAAGTCAGAATACACGACGTGATTGTTAAATTCAAAGCCGCGATCGCCTAATGAAATTATCGTTAAATTTTATTATTAAGCCGGTATCTATAATATATACATTTAACACTTTTAAATTTATACAACACTACTCCTTAAGCGTACTTATTTATAATGTTAATGCGTCCTGCAGACGTGTCCGGTCTTTTTTCTCGCTCGCGAATTTAATCATTTGTATAATCTCGGAGAAACCATACGTAGAACCACAGCCGGCGCGTATCCCGTGTTATAAAACACTGTTATTATATAGCTGTGTATTCATTTTAGTTTTTTTTTTCCTGTCTCTATTTAATAATAATATATCATAATAGGGTATAACCGTATAGGTACATACCTATCGTCATTAAACCGTAATTAGTCGTAACAAACGGTTGAGTGTATCAAAATGGTAACTACACGCTACAGTGTGTATGTACAGAAGTATAAATGTATAATATAACGTTGAACGATAAAAAATATAAATAAATATTAAACGAAATGAAAAAAAAAATACTAATCTTATGGAACGATCGGCATATCCGTTTGCCGAGTAAGCCGCGGGCCTAGGGGGCACATTCATTTGTAACCGGCGATAATCGTATTTCCGACTGTTTTTCAAATTAGTTAGTCAGTCGTTCATAAATCAGAGCGTTTAGTCGGTTGAATTGAAATATTTGATGTGATCTATCTCGGAGGAGAAAATGAAAAAAAAATGCCGATGATCATGTGTGTAAGTGCGTATCACAATAATAATTACCGCGCGTTTATAACGAGTAATGACGACCATGTATACGCTAAAACGTATGATACGAACGATGTCGCTGTACTCATTATAATGCAATGTATAACAACATTATACAAATATCAATTCGATAACATTTAATTATGTAACGTACAAATTCAACTATATAGTCTCGTGATGCTTATCTATATGGCTATCATCTACCAATGGAAATAATAAATCACAGAAATGTACTACGATGATGTTATAATATATACATATATATTATATTTTAATAATCGACATGAGTAGCGACGTATAATAATAATAATAATAATAATAATAATAATAATATAATAGACATAATTACAAAACCTATTAACCGATAATAATCCAATGGAAAGCAACTGGGAATAAGTGATGTTCCTCACTCCACACTCGTAGCACAATAATAATATACAATCGCTTGTTTACTTTTGTGTTTTGTTTCATTTTTTTTTTTTATTGTTGAATTTTTAATCAATAGTTTTGCTGTATTAAAAAAATTATATTAAAGTTCCTTCACGATTTATCGCGTTCAACGTATAATAACGTTATAATACTTTCGGGGTGGCTCGGCGTATATATATATATATATATATATATAGTAATATATTACTTCTTTATATTAGAATATTTGTTTAGGACGCCGAAAAAGCCGATGCAAACTTGAGAAACTTAATACAAAAGAGCGTTTAGTAGTGTTAGGATTTCGTAAAACATTTAAAAAACTTTAGGTGGTCGGTACTTAGATTTTTTTAATTATTATATTTTATTTATTTTAAATTATTTTTTTTTTTTTTTTGACTTGAATACCGGCGGCGTTGACGGATCGTCGAATAGGAAATACGGGATGGTGAATGTTTTTCTCTTCTTATTATTCCTCTTCACACCCATCATCGACCGCATTCCTCGACCCACTCGAAAAGGTCCATTCGACGAATTCAATCGCCGACCAATTCGTTTCTGCGGGACTCAAATCGTAGATGACACGGTAGTTTTCAGTGGCCGGTCTAAACTCCAAATGCAGTCTCCACAACAATAATATAGTGGCTTTATACACAACGTAGCCAACACGGCGGTTTTTATGCATTTTTAATGGTTTTTAAACTTATAAAAACACATCGCGTTCGAATGAATACTGAAAGCAAGCAGCTGCGACCAATCTACCCCGGCGCGTATAATATAACAGTTGTATATGCACAGTAGGTAGAGGTACGTTTTATACATTTAGTGTAACTGCACGTCACACTGTAATACTCGCCGGACGTCCAAAATACATATATATATATATTGTAACGACCATGCTTATCGATTTTGTATTATTTTTCGTTATAATAATAATAATATTTCATTTTGACTTGTTTTATCGTATACAGTTCATTAATCATTTTGTTTGACGCGGTATCGTATAATTAAAATATAGATATGCGCTAATAATAATTCAATAAAACGTGTAACAACCATTACGTAAAAGTAAAAAAAATAAAATTACACTTGTAAATAATAATTTAATCGGGATTATACAAATTGATTTATTAAACTTGCTCAGCACCCTTTTTCTTTAATATTACAGTTATTCAAAATTTGATTTTTGGTATTTTTGAAAAACAGTAACTTGTATTGTTACAGAATACTTATTAAGTAGTAAAAAATCTAAAGAATTTTAAACTGTAGTCTTTAAGTTTATTTAAACATTCTAAAAATTACAATTTAAATAGTACCTATCGTTATTAAATACAAAATGGAATGAGAATACTTGGTGAATCACCCTGTAAATACATTATACGTAATACATTTTTTTCTACGCGCTAATAATAATTCAGAAATATGTATAACAACCATAACGTAAAAGTAAAATAAAAAAAATGTAAACTTGTAAATAATTATTCAATTAGGATTATATAGAGTGATTCACCAAGCATGCTTACCCTCATATTTTCCTTTAATTATGTATTATAAAATTATAAATAAGATATTTAATTTTTTTATACTATTTAATATAAGGGTAATGCGATGATATAGTTTTAAATGTAACTTAATTTATTTTTAAATATTGTACTTTTAAATGGTAAGCAAATGATATTTTTTTTAATGTTGTTTGTACCTATCTACATTTATTAAAGCATGAGATAGTAGTTTATGATTTATTAAAATGTAGATATTATACGTAGATCGTATATACTTTAGATATTACGATAATTCTTATTTAAAAAATTGTTTGTATAACCACACGACACTTTTTAGATGATAAACAAAACATATATGTATTTGAATTACATATTATATATATTTGTATCTATATTCTTAATAATATATACCTGGAAATTCTTGGTATTATTAATTAATAATATAAATTTGAATTTCTTTAAAGAAAAAAAAATGATAGTGTGTATTCTTAGTGAACCACCCTTTATAATACTATATATGTATCGATTAAAATTATGTAATTAATGAAAAGTATAAAATATAAAAATAGTTTTCTCTGGTCTGTTTATTATCAAAACTGATATTATTTTTTTAATAGTTTATCGTTATTAACTGCAGCCTTTACCTTATTCATTTTTCATTACATCATCATATTTTCGTAGTATAGCCAGGTATAATATTACACGTAATGATTAAAACTATAAAAAAATGTATGCATTACAAAAATAAAAAGCAATGGTGTGAAAATATTGATAATAATATTATTATTTTTCGGTTTGCAGCCAGTGGTAACTTTTACTTCATATCAGCCGGAAATGTAAAACACACCAAAATCGTTTTTAAAATAGTTTCCCGATAATAACAAAAAAACAATGACAATAATAATATCATCTGCGCAATATACAAAATCAAGAAAAAACTATTTCAATTTATTTTTTATCGTCCCTCGGTTCCGTTTTGAGTCTCGGAAATGTAACACAGTAAAACAATATAAGTAATACTACCCAGTACTCGATATCAGAAAATATTGATGATAACTCTAGAAAATTGTTTTTATAAAACCATCGCTAGGATAGAGAAAATTGTAGGAAAGATAAAAAATATACATAAGGATCAGTTGTTATTAAAATTAATTGTGAAATCGCCTCTCCGTATTTTGACCGGCACTTGAAATTAAATTTAGCACCATCGCTGTAGGCTTGGTCCCACAGCTATATTCTCTTTGTTTCGCATAAAGCGATTTTCCGGTCCGGTAATAACGGTCGATGGTAATTTTGCCGCTTGCACGTGTACGCGTCTGTTGGAAAGCTGTAATTTCAATTTTTTTTTTTTTTTTAATATGCGGTCATCTCATCCCTTTGTCCTCGGAGCGAAAAGACTGCGGAAGGGAGAAAAGAGAGTGAGAAAGAGAAACATATAGAAATAGTTAGGGTGAAAACTCTAATCACGGTATAATAATCACGAGATTGCTGGCCCGTTAACGTTCGGTATAATCACTATAATATATATAAAATATATATATATAAGAACTGGATTTGTGGAAAAACAAGCCTTTAAGACGAAACCCAAAAGCAGACAGACTTATTCAAGCGTTTGAAAATAATTCGTTAAATAATTATTTTGGAAATAATGATACTTTAAGAGGATGCAACACTCAAATACGTCTCACAAATGTACAATAAGTTGTTTTGGGTCATTTGAGCATTCTAAATACCACTGACAATGTACACACTGCAGGTCGTATCAGATGTATAAATATTTTTAAGAATAGTTAATTGTTAATGTAAAAATTATATTATAAAAAACGAATGATTATATACGTTAATTTTTGGCCATCATATAATAGGTATTATAAATTTCTATGAGTCGGAACAATAAAATTCGACACTGCAAAAGTGAACATAAGATATTTGAGTGCACCCGAACTAATTATTTCTTTATAGTGTATAAACTTTTATTTTAGAGTGAATTAGCCTAATATTAAGCGTAAAAGTAAGAATGTTACATATATTTATTACTTCATTTTTTACGGTATCTTAATTTTTAAACAAGTTAAGAACATTTTAAAATTGAAATATTTTACAAGTGCTATGTTCTTATAACACAAATAGTTCAATCTAATTTTAAAATTGGTACTGTTATATGTAAATACTATATTTGTTCAACAAATGTAACACACGCGTATGATCATCTTGATTCTTAAGAGGATGCTCAACCTGTACGTGTTATCTCCGTCTTACTAATGTACAATATAGCAAATTTATTTTTAGTACAAAGAATGTTGTGTTGTTGTTTTTAATTTTAGAACAAATCGGCAAATAAAAAAAAACATAAAAATATATCGTAAAAACCCATCGTGAGATAACAGGTAATGTTCTTATCTTTAAATTATGAATATAAGATTTAAATATTAAGATATTTTAATTTTTCAGCGAGCTATGAACATCTTTATATTTTACGAGTAGTATTAAAAATCAAAATATCTTGAAAAACCAACGAGAGATAACAAATAATATTCTTACCTTAAAGTTTCATAATAATTGGTAAATTTGCTTCTAAAATCAAAAATAACAACATTGGTTCGACTGAAAGAAAATTTACTATGTTGTACACTTATAAGACGGAAACAATACATGCAAATGTAGTACTTGTTCTCTAAGTACCATTTAATACTATTTACGAAACATATAGAAAAACAAAAATGATGT
Source organism: Rhopalosiphum nymphaeae (assembly GCA_036289425.1). Lineage (NCBI taxonomy): Eukaryota > Metazoa > Arthropoda > Insecta > Hemiptera > Aphididae > Rhopalosiphum > Rhopalosiphum nymphaeae. The sequence goes on from JAZAQC010000004.1 coordinate 332,259, forward strand.
GCTATTATTTTATATAGAAATGTTATGTTTTCGCAATCATTTAAAGCGTATAGATTATGTAAGTATATATTATATATATGACGTAATTAACATTGATTTATAATTTCTATAAAATAGAATTTTGAAACGATTGCCGATTTATTTTTACACGGTCTGATACATATTAATATATTATATCTATAATTAAATCTACGTGGGTACATATTTCAGCGTTGTTTGAAAAGTTTTGTACACTCGATTTGTACAATACGCGTACGGAAAATAAACAAAAATTACTTTTATAGTTCTTATAAATATGTCAATAAGACTCTGACTCTAAAAACTTTTTCTAGTCGCCATGGCAATAAATGTTTAACAATGAAATAATAATATTACGTAACTATGGATGGAAATTTGATTAGGAAGTATAATATTATTATTGAACGAAAGTAATTCACAGTCGGCGTAATATTACTGTCATCGCTGGGTACTTTGTACGTTAATAGTGAAGATTTACGTGACTTTACTTTTAGAACTGCATATGTATGAAATCATAATACCATACGCACTCCACGACAATATATAGCCAACCAACGAGCGTATTATTAAAAGATTCAGCTACACAGTGTTATAGTAATAATTATTAATATTCAGCTACTGGCTTTCACATAATTTAATACTTGACAGGTAGAGCTATTCATTTGGTCGAAACAGAGTTGTAACATCTGGGGCCGAGTTCTTCAATGTGGATTTCCACATAATTTATACGCTCTAGGTAATCTCGAGGGCTTTTATTTTAATATTTTCGCAGATTGGATTTTCCTAAACACACCTTTACACACGTGTAACAATGCTGCGCAACATTGCAGCTCACTATTATGGTCGCACTTAATATAAATATTAAACCGTATACGCAGCGAATTATTTTTAGGACGCTGGTAAAACACATCAGACCTAATACGCCCACTTAAATTTATAACGCGTTCGTCCATTAATTTGTTTTTCGTAAGATTAAGTAAAGGCCTTTAATGTGTAATAGTATTATAAATAATATTGTGCGATGGTTAGTATATAATTATTTGCGATCAAGAGGACTTGTAAGAACACAAAACTGTTTCGCTCATGACCGTTTTGTAGTAAATACCTACGTATTACAATAATCTCACAACCATTCGAGTGATACGTTGCAGGGGTGATCGATGTCTTTAGAACTCGCGAGTCGCCGGGTGGACTATAATATATTATTATGAAACGATTTTTACCGGACGACTTAATAGCGAAAATAAAATATAAACCTGGTTTGTGGTTTACGTCTTTTTTTTTTTTATTTTTACCGTGGACACGGAAGGCGCGAAGGCGGTGTCGAGGACCCGACGACGGTCGGTTGTGGAGAGGTGAGCGCGGGCCTTGCAGGTTTCCTTAAACACTATTCCGGGGTACGACGACGACGTGTCCTGAATCGTGTCGCGTAGGACGTATAAAACCCTGGCAAAATGCTCCAGTACACCCGGCCTCTGGTATTATTATTATTACTATTATTACTATTATTATTATTAAACGTAAACTTTTCTCCCGCCACTGCCGGTTGACGTGCCAGGCGTCGCCGAGTCGCTCTAACACACACACACACAAACACAAACAAACGTCGTCGACTATAACCACAGAGAAACCCTTCGCCGCGTCGAGTTGTTCTACTGGAAGACATTTTCATAGTCGTTCGAGTGTGAACCCACGACTGCCGACGCCGCCTTTTGCAGCAATAGTGCGGCTGCTGTTGTCGCAAACGCTTCCATCTAGTTCTACACAGAGCAGTAAGTTGCTCGCGTAAAAATATTATAAAACAAAGAACGAAGACAGACTTAGATTGTTTTTATTTTTTTATCATCGCATTTAATATTATACTGTGTACGGAATAATTTTTTATACATTAGATTATTGTACGAGAGATTTGTTTTTAAAACAATGACATGCACAATGATAACGACCATTATAATGATATAATATGACACATTGCATTGATCTTTCGCGTTACAATATTATATACAATCATCTTTAAACAGAACAAATTATAGGTATAGGTACCTCAAATTATATTAAGTACCATAATATATTATTGTTATTACGGATATTGTATACGAATAGGTGAAAACGAAAATAAATAAATGATGGATTTTAATCTGCTTACGCGTTGTGCACTGTCGTCGGTTGAATAGTATACATTTTTGGATTTTCTCGCTACAACGAATTGATGCTCCATCAGTTGAAATCCAAACGCGATTATGCTGAATAACATACGATTTACTGAATTCACTATATCTACACACATGTTCGATTCAAGGTTTTTCCTATAGCCATTACTCGATGTCTACTTTGTTTCGTCTGTAGCTGCGACAATAATCGATCTTTATTTGTTACATCTACGCGCCTTGTCGACATTAATCTTAATAATATTCGTATTGTTTTTAGAATACCGATGTTTACCCAAAGGAAATAACATATTTTTAAGCTTGGCATTCAAACAGAACCATCACTGGCATCTCGACTGTATACAATTATTAGGCTAATTCAAATAAATAAGAAAATTATTAGATGTATGATAATATTTCGCGGAGGAATTTAGAAATTAAAACAGTTACGTATAATATTATAATTCAATAATAATCAAATTTATTGTAAAATTAAATTATTACTGAAGAATGTATGTTTTTTTAATATAATATTCATAATAATAGTCGTGTTCGTGTTATTTTGTATTTAATGGTTACATTTATTTATGCATTATAATAAATTGTATTTAAAACAATGTGATGAAATCATGCACTGAAAAAATATGCTACAAATATTTGTCAGGTTTGTTTTCAGTACAATACTATAATAATTATTTTATCTTACAATCATAATAATAAGTAATTGCTTTTCAAAGAATTTATATGAATTATTCCGAGTCTATTTAAGTATTGCTATACGCGTTGTCATTTGTCGCATTTTAATTTTGTCTGTTCCATAGTAATATAATTTTATAATAATAACCTTAATGGATTCAGGATATAATATAATTTAGTACACTCGATTTTCAATATCAAAACATGATCCAATCTGTTTCTTTTGCATTTCATGTTCTATTCAGAAAAAACCATTATGATCTCAATCTCATGAACATAATTCGGTCTTAAAGAAAACTTCATCTTCTTTGGATGTATAAATTCGTTTGATTTAAAAATCCAATTTGTTTTATATCGTTTTTGTGTATATATATATATATATATTATACATACAGTTTAGTTTAACTTCGCCGCGTTGTAGTTATTTTATTGTTTTGCACATTTATTTTAGATTTTTATTGTTTTAAAAAAATATATTCCGCAGCAATAAATCGTAATAATTACACACTGGGTGTCTAAACCGGCAGTTTCTTATTTGAAGATTTATTAGAGAATTTATTCAGTTGGTTTTAATAATATGGTTCAACTTATTCGTATACCATTTGGCACATTGATTCAAAAACGCGTTTTCGAAATTGGCAATCGTGTAATAAAACAGTTATCCGTGTACTGATCACCACAGATGAATTTCACCAGTGGACGGTCGAACTATCGTTTGTAATCAAACCGTTCAAATGGAAAACCTTTCAAGACACGGCGGACATTGATTGAAATTATTGTACTCAGATGTTTTAACCGTTTCGTGGCGATGTGTCAATATTACGTTAATTTTAGTGTAATTTTTATTTTTAATAATGTCGCTTTATACCCAACTTTCTGTGAACACCGATACTCTGACAAATGATGAATCATTCGAACGAATGTTTGCCACAAAACGATTACCTCTGAAGAATAAATTAAGTTTTTATTGCACATCTTCTGACCTAGTGAGTATACAGAATACAAGTCACCAAATAATTAAGTGATTAGTAATCCGCTCCGAGCGATTTCCTGTCAACGGGTGGTCGTGTGTATATACAATAAGAGTCGATGTGTCATACGGACACTGCCGAATGCAGGTAATACATAATATTCACATTTCTCACATTAGTAGTCACTGACGGCCGGTTGACGTATATTGAATGAAATGGAATACAAAAGTGACGACGACGTGTGTTCTTCTCCTTTACCGACTATAGGCGTCCGAGTCCACATCGATTCGTTCGCTGCGAAGACACACCCCTCGATAACGAGGTTCAAATCGATGATTCTCGATGATTATTATCGTGACTGTTAACACGTCTATCAAGGATTCCTCGGTAATAGGTCCTCTACTACCCCCAACATTCGATCGTATTGTTGTGATTTTCCTTTAGGCGAGATTTGCGATTCCCGGGCTCTTTATAACGTATAAGTATTGCGCGATCATATTATTATTATGACGTTTGCGAATTTTTGCCTTTCTTAACGAGTTCGTGAAAGGAAAATAAATTATGCTTCCGATGAAAATATGGTATAACACATATACTATGTATATACTTCACACGACACGCACATTCGTGGTTATTATAATTTCTGTAAACGAAAACGTAAACTGTACCTGTCGATCACGCACAGATATGTTTTGATTGATGCAAAAAAATAAATAAATTACAAGAGTAAAAAAAAAAATATATTACAATAATAATATTTGTCACCTCGGTAATAATTATAAAATTGATCATGAATTCGACTTGTGCAAAATTTGTTGTCATGTATATTAGTGAGTACACACTTCAATATTTGTTGTTATATTAAAAATTAAAATATTTCATTTATAATTATTATTTATTAAAATATAATGTTTAATAATAACCATTATTATTGTTTCACATACGGGTAATATCGAACTTTTTCGAAAATTGTTTTATGTTTTTGGACGTAGGACGTATTATAATAAAGTTAATACCTATTAATAGTAAACAGTTTATAAATTAGTTAGTTTAATAGTTATGCAACGTCCAATGTGATAACGTCTCCAATTCCCATTGTGTTTCGTAACCTATTGACTCTTTTTTTATTCATGTTTACATACTTAACGAATACGGTCACGTTGTCACTTTTATTTATTTTGCTGTTTGTTGACATTTTCCTAAAAAAATCATCTAAATAAACTGAACAATTAAATATTGTAGTGAAAAACTGAACGTCCCGTTTCGTATATGCAAAATCATTTTAAATTTAAATTAATTAGAATTCTGTGCGTTCCTCGTTAGCTACGTAACTATTGTATTATATTACATTACATCTTGCCTGCAATTTAATCAGATTAGAAGTTAAAAAAAATCATTAAGTACTAAAAAGAAACACACAACAAAGTCAATAACTAAGATGTCAACAATGTTTATACTATATATTATGTAACGTTGCAAGTGGGTGAAATTTCGGATAATTAGAATGTTCATTTAGTATGAAAAAAAAACTAGAACAAACATGTAATTAAACAAACATTTTAGGTCTTAAAGGTTAGTGGCCTCTGTTAACATATTCTACCCTTATTTTGTTAGATAACTTTTTATTTTTAATCTCGACGGGAAAAAAATAAACTACAATGTGTAGTGAAACCATTTTCATACATTTTTTTTCTCACTCATGGACAAGCAGTAAAGACATAGTGTCCATTAATAAATATTTTAGTTTTAGTATTAGGTATAGTGACTAATGACATAATATATTTCAAAAGATATATAAAAAAATACAGTAAGCCATGGACACAGTTTGAAAATCAATATACCTAACCTAAATATTGTAATCACTATATTAAAAAATAAAAATAACATCTTAAATACATAGTTTTTACTATTATGATTGTTTTTTGTAGTACATACTTACAATTTAAGTATTTTATCCATACTTTATTTTCACGAAATCTGTTTGTATGTAACAATAACATAATTTTATACACACATAGTAATGAATAGGATAATGTGTAAATAATTTGTGTAATCAAACTCTTGACTTGAAAATATATGGGTATTTCTTGGTTGGAGTGAATTATTACTTATTACGAATATGATATACGGCAATTTATAATATTATACATTATTCAAATCCACCGTACCTACTCGATGGTAATTGTAAATTAAGCTTTATTATTCATACACCGAAGACTGATAAACTAGTTCTAATCGAATATGTATATTGCATTGAATAATAATTAATATTCCAGTAATGGTATTTTAAATATTATGGAAATACATTTCTCGTAATTGTGCTTGTTCTAAAAATGTATTTAATATTACTGTTTTTTATACAGTATATATAGTATATTTGAATATCTTTAATTTGTACAAACTAATTCAACCTGAATGCCATACGATATAAATACGATTTTTTAATAATATTGGTTTAAAATGTATGCACTATATTGCGTCCTGTAAAGGTGTTCGTCAACTCGGTATTCTGAATTATAAATAATAACTTCTCATTATATTTTGAAATTGACGTCCAATTTGAAACGGTTTGAAATAATTTGTATCCATGAAATCTGAATTTGCGGTCTAATAATTTCTGCTCTTTAAATTTTATTTTTAACTCACGGTGCCATCCTGCAGAAGTACTGTATAATATTATCAGGTATTTTATTTTAAATAGCTAAATGGAACAATAGTCGAAACTCATAAAACATTTTGTAATTTTTTGTTCTTTAACCATTGAGAAAAGTTATAATTCCATATTAATTGCAGTATTACTTTGATTACTTTTTCTTAGTGCGTCGGACACCGTAAATAATAATTGTTTTCACTTCATAAGGCTTTATGACTGTTCGGAAAGTTTACGGCAATACATATTGTAAAGAATATAGTTTTATCGAGAAACGAGGACTGCTGGCTATAGTGATTTTTACAACGTGGGAAGGAAATTTTTCGGTTTTGAAAATTTGGACGACGTTACGCAGACAGAAATCGTGGTGGTAAAAGTTTTTGCGCTCGTATTCCCCAGTCGCAACCCGCCCCTCCGACAGAACACCAGATGAGTTTTAGGACAAATGGTCCGTTACCGGGCACCACTATTATAGTTCGTTATTTCTCAATTAATTGTGTCGTTAAGAGGGGAAGAGAAAAAAAATCCACTGCGAGAATGGGCTGTGCATATTATCTTAAATTATTAGACGTGTCTCTTGGCCGCAAATTCACGTTACGCTTATTGGTATATACGTCATGATATTACTATTATATTGCGTTCGGTAAAGAGAATATAATGAGTCATCCGTTTATTCTGCGTAAGCGTATAGTTTGTTGATAACCATATAACAATATAATATATTTTATGTAGGTGCGGCCAACGCGCATATTATTATTATTATTATTATGATGATGATGATACCTGTTATAACATTTTTTTTTCGCACGCGAGACAATTGTTTGCTTAAAATAATATAATAACACCGTCCGAAGTAACGCTAATTATCATCGCCGAACAGAGTAGGCAGGTACTGTGTAGAATTATGATTTTGTGGCCGTGATCCCGAAATTACCGATTTTTCGATTTCGTACCGTATCGGCCGAGGATCACGACGTTCGCATAATTCACGTCGCCGTGTCGCGGGCAAGTATACACATTATACACGCATATAATGTAACATTATATCATAATATATTATATTCTCGTATCATTATTATTATTATTGTATGGGTAACGCAATACGCTGTCATGTGGCACGTTGGTGTAGGTACCTCAAACACGTTTATTGTATTGTTCACAATCGAGAATTACGCAAGTTCACGGGTCGCGTAGAATATATTTATTCGGAATCGGGGCTAACGACGATTTTAGGGTTGCATGCGGAATTGCAAACTATATACATGCACGTAACCTGCAATGAATACGGAACAATAAAATGAACTTGCGCTGTACCGCGTCCAAAAACGAACGGGTTAAGTCGTGATAAAAAAAAAAATCATATGTACCTATATACGCAGAGCTGCATAGTCATTGAATTAAAATATATTAGAATACATCGAAACCGTGTCCTTTATGTGTATATATATTTATACGCTCATGAATAAAACATCAGCACTATAGGTTAAAAAATAACAGATATTTATTTGACATTTAATTATGTATTTATAGGTAATATTTATTATAATACATAAGATATTGCACAATACGTATGATCAAGAGTTTTATTTAAAGCGAATTATTGAGAACCAAAATATTTAAATCAAATGTTATTTTTTATAGTAAATATGTGCATACGCGTAGCAAATAGTATTATTTACTATTATGGTTATTTGGTAATAAATAAGGTACACGCAACTCGTGGTGACAATGTCAAAATAGTGGACTTTGTTCGTCTTCGTCTAGAAGCATTTAGGCACATGTTTATTTCCAATAGGTAACTAATTAAATTGTTATTCTATTTGCAGATCTAATATTTCAGTTGAATATTACAACCAATATTATCCTCCATAAATGTATTCAATTAAAAATAACATATGGATATTAAACAATTTTTATTTATATTATAGTAAAGCCATTTTTTCGACTCGTTATTTGATATTTTTTAAATATAAATTAAATTCAAAACCAAATGTTTCCTTGAACATGCGACGTTACAGTCATACTTGTTACTGTATTTCTCGGAATTTCATGATAATATGCCAATACTAGTAAATCTGTTGAATGATGACACTCCGCAGTTTTACATATTTAAAGTTTTTAATGCACTTTGCAGTTTTGAAAACCAAATTCGTTTAAATGGATACATAATCTAATCAAACACACTTAGGTATTAACGTTTGATTAAAAAATAAAGAAAAAGTCAAATATTATGAATAAGCAAACAATAAATCTTCAAATATAAACGGTCTACGCCCAACTAAAAATAATAGGGCACTAAAAAAGTGGTAGGTAGTTGTTATATTATTCTACTTGCACTCTACTATAACTCTGCTACAATTGTACGGCGTACCTAAACTTATAGGACAATTACGATGACTATGGATGCTATTGGAAATAAAACAGTTTTGATTTTGATACTATATCTCTAAGAAATTATTGATTTAAAACGTAAGATTAAAATTAAGGTAATTTAGGTAAATTAGGTAAACCATTTTTCCTAATCCAAATAGTAATGTAAATGTACCTGCCACAAACGAATTTAAAATGAAATATTTTTTCTTACAATTTTACTTTTTTGAGTGAAATAAAAAAAAGGTTTTATTTTTACATTCAAAGGATAAAATTAATAGGTTAGATATTTATTTTATTGTAATATGTCATTTAGTGTTGATATTTATATAGTTATATATAGTAACTACCGTTAATACACGCAAATATTGTTTGAAAAGAAAAACTATTTTTATTTTAGTAAACTTCTGAACATTTAACTAACTTGAATATTTTATGTATTATATCGTGAACGTTTAACGATTTCTTTACATAGATACCTATTTATTTATATATTATACATTTAGTGGACAAAAATAAATACAGCTAATAATTTATAAGGATAATATTATCCTATATATTTTGTATATTTGTATATCTTTTTACGACAACATAAAAGTATAACAATTATTTACTTTAATATATAGTTTAACTACATACAATGTCAGTGGATCTTTGTCACCGCAAAGTTTAACTTTCAATGAACCAACGAAAAGTGGTTTAGGAAATTTTGTAAAAAAAAAAATATAACATAGTTTTGGCCACGTGCACGTATAACGCATATTGTGCAACTTGCTGGAGTGAACGAGATAAAAATATTTCTCCGATACCGTATAGGTATATAATAGGTGGTACACTCACACATAAATACATAACTCGAAAGCAATTGGTACGTTGCAATCGCAATGAAAATCCTTCTATGTATATAAGCATATGATATTCTTAGCAGAGTCGTTAAAAACTACACACACACACACACACACACACACACACACACACACACACACACACACACACACACACACACACACACACACACATACATATGACAAAGATAGGTAGTGAAGATTGTGTCGGTAGCGGTGATAACATGCAGTGCGCGCTCCGTTATGGTCGGTCTTGGATAACGGCCAAATTATTATCATTACGTGCCCAGACGTGTAGTTTGTTGTGGAACGGGGAGGAAAAAAATCCTATTTGGAGAATTACCGGCATAAGTTCCATTGTCGGGATAGGTGAAGGGGCGGGTATTTCCTTCTTTTATACGTGCGATTATTGAACGGTATCATCAGACGTGCAGATGTGTCAGCGGCCCAGTTTGCCTACAGTTAATCTATACACAAGACATTTTAACCGCAGAACTACACGGGTACGAATTTAAGATAAAAATTATGTAGATAACTTTTATGGCCACCGCCGATAACCTACACATTTACGGTTAAATTTAAAGCGCGTCTTTATGTACAAACGTATTCAACGTATAGGCTACCCAGTAAAATATTACAATATTAGATATGAAAAATGTCAGGAACCCAAATAAAAGTCACAATATTACTATCGTTATATTATCTTCTATAATTATAATACGTGTTGCGTTTATAATGGGAAACTATATAACCGGTATATTATTGCGTAGTTGTGCACAGACGCTAATCAATGCAGCGCCACGGCAGAGAGTTGCAGGTCGGCGAAAAAGAATTTTATTATTGTTTAACATTACTCGAGTTGTCTTCACTCCGGCGTAGGCGGTGCCGCCGTCGCTGTCGAAAAGAAAACGAGTGAAAAAAACGTTCGTGTCTTACCTGAAACAAAACAAAAAAAACAACATAAAACACACTGTTAATACTTGTCTTGCTGCAGTTTATAATATAGGTAGGTATATAATAATAATAATAATAATAATAATAATACGATGGTGTTTATTTCGTCGGCGTCGAGTGGGGGCGAGTGATATCGTGGCAGTCGTAGCGGCGCGATAGGGGGAGGGACGGGAGGTGTAAAAAATTGCAGCACTGTATCCAGCTGTCGAGTTTGTATGGGGTAACTAATTCCGTAGAAGACGCCTGGTATATACGTAGGGGCTAACCGTGCGCACAGAGGCGGCGGCGGCAGCGTCTCATCGTCCGCCCCGGAGGGGTGCATTTGTCGTTGGGGGTCGTGCGAGATCCGGTGATGCTCAACGGGGCGGAGGGATTTAATCTGGACCCAGAGAAAAAGTCCGCAAGGTTATTATTTTCCTCTATTGGTTTATTACAACCAACACTTTATATCCGCTGACTATGAAGAATTGTTCGCCATCGCGGGGCACCCGCCGGCCCGCGCACCGCACACTTCACAATAAATGTGTATTATTTTTCCCTTCGCCGCGCGCCGTATCTTACGAGCGCCCCCATCCGGCCGGCCGTTGCCTATCTCTTTTTCCCTTAACGCTATTTTATACAACGCGGTAAAATTCCCGCCGCGAACTCTATTCCTGAGAAATTGCTCGGCCTCGGCAGCCACTTATTTACTACCACCACGCCAGCGTGTGTTCGTCCCGAAGTTTACTTTTCCGTAACCCATCAATATGTGTTAAAGTCGTAATTCGATTTGTTGACAAGTGTAATCTAAACCTTTGGTCAGCGATATTAATATTTGTTTAGTTACACAAACTAGGGTGTTATCAATTTTTTTCTTTTCAACTACAACGTGCTTAGCATTTTTACTTATGTTTGCCGAGACGTTCTCAACAATAAAGTCAATCACGTTTTATTAATTACATTATTACGTTTTCACCAAATCAATAGTTTATCGAGTAACGAATGTTTTTCCATTGTTTGTTCATTTTTTTTTTAATTGCAATAAAAGATTTTCAAAATTCTATTTCGGAATTAGGAGTTACTCTCGTGGTGGGTATAGACTCAAAATGTTAAAAATTATTCAAGTCAACATTTGACAATGTACATGAAATTATAATGCCTATCGCTACACGTTGTCAAATTTAAATTTTCTGTTTAAAACTATTATAACCGTGGGATTACAGAAAGCTGATCGGCTAAAAATTAAAATATTTCGTTGACGAGTTGAGATGTTCAAGATATTATTTTGTATAGTGTGCAACGTGTTTTGCATCACTTATACGAGCAGTAAGTATTATTATTTATCGAACAAAAGACTACAAGTTTCTTCTTGATATTGTATACAGCGTCGAATGATGTGACGTGACGTTGCTTTTGACATGATATTATGCTGAATGTATTATTATGATATACCTAACCATAGGAGATGTATTAATGAAACACACACACTATATTTACTTAGCAACGCGATTGTTGCCACAACTACTGCTCACTACCGATCGTATATTATAATGACAATAACTATTATAAGTAAGAGCCAATGGTACTGTGTCGGATGCTCCCCAACGTTCGCGTAATTATGAGGAATGTGTATTTAAAAAACTGTCTCAGGCGCCCGGAAACGGGCGTGGAAAAACAATTCCTTCAAAGACTATGATGTGCGTTGATTTTATTCTATGCCTCATATTTTCGTTATAAACGGAAATTAAAATAGTCGATTTCATCCGCTTTGGGCATAATGATAACGGGCTAAACATTTTACACTTTACGACAATGATATAAGTGAAAAAAAAATGGTACAATATTAATTATTAATAATTATATATTTTTTTCAATCAATCATGGATATTATTACTAATATTTGTTTAATAACGTCACGGGGAAAAAAATACTTAACACTCTATCGTGTTTCAAATAGTGTTTTGTAAATATTTTTTTTTTGGAAATTAATTTTGCTAAAGCAATAATCAATACTTTTTTCCCATTATTAAAATACTGGAAAATTGTTATCCTTGAGGTAATTAATATTTAATGACGATAATATCAATACCTAATAGTATATGGATAATTATTAATACATTAGTTGCATCGTTAGCGGTTGAAAATATTTTATTTTGAGTGCATAAATATGTATTAAATTCTCAAGCATCTTAAAGCATTTTTTTTTATTATTATTTACCTCGTATCTAACGTATATTGTTTATTTGTTGTATCATTTTTACTCGCAATAATACTTCAATACTAAAATATGTCGTACATTGTTTAGATCTAATTTCTCATTTTTTTTTTTTTTTAATTATGTCGTACACCGAATATTGTGTAAAACTTACACGTACTTACGGCTGCTCGAACAATATCATATAATATATTATTAGTAACAACGCAAACGTGATATTTCAAATTTTACAATTGTAATAAAACATCTAATGCATGTTAGATACAATATGCATGGTATGTATAGAAAAAGACAATTTTGTTCACCCCTGGGGACCATATGTTTGGGTTAATGTGTATTTAAAAAAACATTCTGGTATTGCACTTGAGATGTGTATCGTGAAGCTTTCTAAATATACCACAGCGAGTGGTCTATTCGATCAGTTCGTAATAACTGCGTCCATATAGTTTTGTTTCCAAAGCACGCAACGGAACGTAAAAATCTAATATGCAACAGACATATATTCTGTGTGTGTGTGCACTCCACCGGCTATATTCTGTACGTTTCGTATTTCGTTTTATTTATTTGCCTTTAGTGTTGTTTCTACGGACGATGACAAGTTGAGGTTGAATTATTGTTATCATTGACTGCAGTAATGCGTGCACATAAATTAATATTATTGGTAAATACCGTGGTGTGGTATTTCACCCTCTTAGTTACACCCCTTCACGGAAGCCATTCTATTAATTACCCGATTTTTCGTGGGATATTAATAAAAAGGAAAACGATTCTCAGTTGGTTTGATCATTATTTTTATAGTAAACTATAATAAGATTTGAATCGTGAAAGTAATTTAAACAGCTTTTAGTCAAATATGCAATTTTTAAAATGGAGATACTTAATTTTTTTTGTGTGCGCGAAATCCCTAAAAAACCTCTTTCGACTTTATACATATATACTTATTGTATATGTTCATACACATAATAGTAGGTCTATACATAGATACATATATAGCAATGTCATTTATGCACGAAATTCCTGCAGGCCTTTTGGTTTCGTCCCCGATGTGATCAGATTTCAGTGAAATAATAATAAAAAAAAATCAGCAAATTCTACTTCTGTTCACAGATTTGGACCTTATCCGACGATAAGACGAGGGTTACGATTGCTTTCCGAAAAAATGTACTGTGAATGGTATATTTTTCTTTCTCGTATATTGGATCCCTGATATTGGATGTTATTTCCACTATAGCTGTTTATCGTCACACAACTCTCATTACGCGGATAACATCACACATAAAGTTAAATCAGTATTGTGTTAACAAAAATAATATCATCACAATGTATACAATATTATGACATTGTTACGTGTATGTGAAACAGTGTGTTATTGCTAGTTATTGACATTTGAACGCTACAATGTTCAATTTGTTTTTCTTTGTTGATAAATATTTTGTGATAGATGTCTAATAAAAATGTTAAATAACTATGATATACAATTTATGTCGTAACGAAATAAAATAATGACAGTCTTTATCGTGTTAGTGATTTATGAGCAGTTAATAAGAGTAGTTAAGAATTATACCTATAAAAATTGAAAAAAATAAAAACAAATTCTTTTTTTATTTTATTCTGAATCAATTGTTTTTTTTCCCTGTGGTCAAATAATTAAATTAAATTACACCCAGGATAAAGGTAGCATTAAGGTTATATTACGTTAAAATGTTGACTGGTAATAATTTATTTATTACCTTCCTGTAAATAGGTACCTACTATCCGATTAGGCAGGTATCATAATTACTGGATTTCCTTTCATTATTTATTATTAATTTTAACGGAAAACTGAATAACCCAATGTAGGTATTATCCTTTCGTAAAATTAAACTGTTGAATAATATGAAAATAAAATAAAAATATGTACATATATGGCGGTTTTATATAGAGAAAAAAACGATCGGCGACAATGTTTAATTAAACGCTATTTTATTAAAAATTGCATCTCTAGCTCTTATAATATACATAATTGAAGTATTATGATCGATCGAAATACACATAATAATATATTTATATGTGAAACGCAGACTGCTAGTCTACGTAAATAATACTCAAGCCACATTTATAATATAATATTATTATTATTATTACCATTTCCTTGTAAGGCCATAAAAGTATAGGGAAATCGTAGACAGACCAGAAGCAAATTTGTTTGGTATAAAATCGACGTCTTTGTAATAATATATGTGTTTTTCAGTACCGGTTCAAGTGCACATTTTCCAATAGTGCTTACCACTATACTCGGGGTCGACCAGACGCATTTCGCAGATGTATTCACATATTTTTAGAACGTTGATAGTGGTACGCGCACAAATATAATATATACATCAAGAAAAATAATCATTCCGCCTCCATAGCTGTAAAGACGCATACATGCGCTAGGGCCGAGAATATTACATATATATGTATATATATATGTATGCATATAATATTGTAAGGTACCAAGTACCGACTGATCAGAATAAATCGCCACTGCCGACGGTATATTCCAGCTAAAAACTACCCCTGGCTCCCTGGCTGTGCTGCTGCCGTTACATTATGCATAAAAAATGTGTGGGTTGTTTATTTATATTTTATTTTTACTCGCTCCCCATTACCATTTTTTTTTTCAGGGAGAGAGAGGCAAAAATCCTCGAATGCGTGCACACCGAGTCCACTTGCGAATTCAATATTTACGGTAATGCGTGGCCCTGAGTATAGCTCGCGCGCTCGCGCGCGCGTGTATGTGTGTGAATCGGTAAGTACATTATTTTTGTGTCGTTATTATTACAAGCGTCAAGTAACCTTTCTTTTTTTTTTTCCATCGTATTTTGCATAATGTCCCAAATAGACGTGTGCACACGTATATGACAAATTTGATAACGCCATGTATTATACTCGTACATGTATACATACTGTTACTATAATATATGCGAGTGAGTATAACGCATATACGCTTTTATGCAGTCCAAATTGGTCCATGACCCGTTCCTTACTCGAAAACCCTGAGTCGGTACGTCTTTTTGACGCACACTCTAATGGGATTTACGCCAAAAAAAGTATTTTGAGTAATAATAATAATAATAATAATAATAATAAAAATAATACGCTGCACGCGTTTGAAGATGTGAAGTGCGACATGAACCCGTATACGTATTTACTATGAAATAACGTCAGCTGATCGTCAACGCAGAATGTATTCCGGACGTCTTTTTTCTGGAGACGAGAAATTTAAAATCTCTAAATCAAAACCAACCATATCCACATTAAGTCAGCGACATTTGTTTTACGTAGGGATTATACGAGTAATTTTATTTCTTAATCTTAGTCTTACTGGAACGGATCTTTAGAAAAAGTTAACGATAATAAATACTCGATTGTACCTAGTTCCGATTTTCGACTGTTGACTTAATGTTTTAACGTGGAAATCGTTATTATTTGCTCTTGTCAATGGTTATCGATTGCTGTATTACAAGTTATTACGTTATTTGAATTTTGAGTAAACATTATCGGAGTCTGTTCATTATTTTATTGTGCAAAAAATTTTGTATTCACATTTATGCGTGATTTTTTTTTTCAATTAATTTTGTTGACCACCTAAATGAAAACGTAATAATATTGTGATTAATTTATGTACCTTTTCATTGGTTATTTGCATAAAACATTAAACTAACAATATTAATAAACAATATTCTTCATCATTGTGTAATAATATGTACGACGTACAATGTGAATTATTAGGTATATATGAACGAAGGCTGTAATTATAAATATTTAAATTTAAGCAAAAAAAAAAAAAAAAATGTAAGAAGTATTGTTTCTTAAGAAAAGTGGTAAAAAATAAAATATAATACGGGTTTAATTTTTTACTTTCGTAAGATGTCGAGACGGTTGTCGGTACGGTATTTTTACAGTCTAAGTAGCTTGGAAAAAAATTATTTTTGTTTTTGATTTTTACGCGGTATCAGCAGAGGATTTTATGCCATTCCGCATCAAAGTAATACATGAATGAAATTAATGGCAGATGTTCCCCCACACTGTTTACAGTCTCCGTTTCAGCCGTTTCGCGTAACTGCAGTGCGAGTATTGTACTTGGCAAGTTTCCTGTAATGTGTACATCCAACTACGCGATACGATTTTTCATAACGCAACACTTTATTATTGTATAACAGTTCGTTGTGGTTTTTTTGGCAACTTTTTACAAATTTCATCCAGCCCCGTGACAAAATAACACCATCGAAATGCTCTCAGATAACAAACTAACTCGGCGGCGATATATTACAGTACTATATGAACAAACCGACCAACGTGAAATTTCATTTTTTAATTTCTAAATTTGCGTACTATAATTTAGATGTTATAGTTAAACGTGAAATAATAATACCTAATAATTATTGTCGCGTTAGCTATCGACACTGGAAAACGACACTATTCCGTGTCGGCGTATATCCACTCGTAATATTATATATAAATATATAGACGGTACATTGTAAATATTATAATATATAAATATTTGTGTGTGTGAGTGTGTGCGTGCGTGTCTATGACAGGTACGACGACGGTGCATAATATAGATTTTCGGCAACGAACATACCCGTGTAATACTTTTGTAATGTTTTGTTTTTTGTTTTTGTTTTTATCGATCCTTCTCGAGCCGTATCTGTTCCGCGTTGTTAATTTACTATACTAATAGGTACTGTTATATTCATTCAAGTCGGTATGGTAATAATTATAATAATTTTGTGCAGAGGTGTGTATTGTTATTTTTTTTCTTTTTCCCAGCCTACGCGTCATATGATTACGGTTTTAACGTGCATGTATTGTAGAGGCAACGGAGAAGAGCGTACACAACGGGAAAGCCGCGCCATTAATATCAGAAGATGATTAATGCATTCCTCCGCCGATGTCGCCAGTTACGCTTGTATGAATCGCTGCCAGATTATCGTCAGATGAGAGCTTAACCGATTTTTAATTTAGAGACGTTTTAGTAGTAAAATTCCGCAGGTACCGCGCCCCGCGACAACAATATTATCGTCATAGTGCGCACAAACTTCCTATTATACTGTACAGTGCCCGTTTCCAGTACAAAGCTCCAAAACTACGAAAAGAACTCATTGATTTTTTTTTTCCGTAAAACTTTTGCTTTTGCACGAATGACAATCACGCCGGTAATCGGGACCGTGCGAAAACACCCTACTGCGAGAAATATACACTCCACCACGCCATCACCGCATAAATTATCATCCAGATGAGATGTTTTTTTTCCAACTACTGTAACCCAAATGTCCTTTGCCATATAGAAGATCTCGTTATATTTTATTATATCATCGACCAACGGGATATTATATTTTTGCGAATCAGTGAAGGAACTGTATTACTTCTAAACTTCGTTTTTTTTTTTTTTGTAAACCTACTATCGTTTAAAAAAAATAAATTTATGTTTACGTTCTTAAAAAAAAAAAAAAATGAACATATTTATCTGGCCTCTCATTATAACTATCGTTTTATGAATACTTATATAATATTTTAAGTGAGGTATAAATAATATTTAAAAACGTTTATTCTTTATATAGTTATGTAATAATTAAATCTTGTGTAATAATATATTATCCTTTAAAATTTAAAATACAATTAATTTAATTAACTATAAAGTAGAATATATTTACTTAATTTTAATATAATCAGTGTGTCGGTATCAAATTTATTAAAATCAAAAGATATAAATATGATTAATATATTTTATATTTTACAGTTTGAGATATGTAAGTTATACAATTTGAAATTTAAATTTATAAACTGAAATTGTTTCATTTTTATAGTTGTCAATCTATATAGCAGCTATCATTAATTATAAAAGTATAATAAATTATTTTTATCTACCACAATATTATTTATAAACATATAATAACTAATGAGTAAAAGTATTTTATGAAGTATATAGGTATACTTAAGCAAATTTAAATTCTATCTTACCTATCTGGAGTAAAATATTAATAAAATAAATAATATAATAATAATATTGTAATATGAATAGATTATAAAAAAGTCTGGTAAAGTTTAAAATATAATTTAAATGCAAATCTTTGGAAATATTCTGAAATTATTTATTAATAATTTCAAAATAATCTTTACAACGATAAATAGAGAGTTTAATGTTTATTAACATTTCAGCGAGTTTTGATAATTTAAAACTCATATTAATGGCCAAGAACATAATATTAGTATATATTATTTCCATAATAAATAACCACATATTTCAGTTGTTATTCTTAATAATTACTAAAACCGTTTTAATAAAATCGTTTAATAGCATGCACAAAGTAATTTTAATATACAAACCATAGTTTATAAATAGATTGTAATTATTTTTCAGCAATAATAATAATTTTTATTTTTTCAAAATTGCTATATTTAGAATATTTAAAGGTAAATATTTAAAAAGGCATCTAGCTACAAATGTAATGTAAAACTTAACTATTAAATACAATTAATACCTATTTATAATTATGAAATGCTCATATTTTTCGACTGTATACTAAAACAGTGTTTAAAATAAATTACATATATTTAATGCTTTACCACGTAGATTTTACATTTCCTATACCTATTTATTTTTTTATTATTTTATGTTTTTTGTTAATTTTGATTAGACCACACTACAGTTAAGTACATACGCACAACCAGCCGCAATTAACACGTAATTCATGAGGTATCAACATGCGATCACGAATGCGACTCGTGCGATATATTTCTCAAAGGTATAGTAGTATAAATAAAACAATTTCATGCGAGGGATAGACAGGGGCATACGTACAATAAAAGTATGATAGAAAAGATACATCGATGCATGTTGTATACACACGCAGTTATTATAGAAAACAACTGGCGAGATTTGTGGTGGGTGTCCTGGGTGTGGGGGATAGGAAAATGAAAAAAAAATGAATTATGAATGAAAATATTGTTTTGGAAAATTCGGGGAGAAGTCCCTTACGTCAGCGACACGCTAATTTTAGACCCAAATATACGTACAACACGCCGAGATTGTTGGCCGGCATTCAAAGCACCGTTGGTAATTGACAACAAAACATTAGCGTTTCCTGACGCTGGACTGATTATCATACGGACGTTTTAAAGTCAAAATGTAAATGAGAGATAGCTAAAAATATTTCCATTAGAATACTTCAACCGGTCAGCATTTGACAGCGCAGAACGTTAAAAAAGTTCCTATTCAAATTGTCATATAGAAATGGAACGAATGTACTCGTAAACGTAATAAAGTAAATTATTTCGTGAAATGTAGTAGACCATTAATGGGTGCCTAACCTAACATTTGATTTTGGGTCCTTAATTGGTTTTGGTGTTTTGTAGACTCGATAAAGTAAGGTATTAATCACGGCTATAGATACTATAGTGGTATTAATTGCATTGTTTTCACAAATTAGATAATCAGTGAAATATCAGTCTTACCAATATGTACGCAATAATATTGTTTGTGTTCGGTTTCCTCGTTAGAAGTATATAATATATTTAAATATTAGTTAAACCACCTCGCATAGACTTGTAAATGAGAACTTTTCCACGAAAAATACCCGCTAATTTATAATTTGGATGAAAATTGTGAAATTTGTAGTATTGCTCGAGTATACATTATATAGGTATTTAGAATAAATCTACTATATTATATACTTTGAAAATGATAAAAAAAATGAAATAAAAATAAGATTCTACTTCTTTTCGGTATATTGAAATCAGCAAGAGTACAAAAGAGAAGATGTATGTACTTATATAAACCTTTTGAACTCTACTTGATGATGGATGTATTTATGAAAAAACTGGGTAGAATCAACAAGAAAGAGACACCGGAAACATGGTGACATGAAAATTCGCAGATAAACGCACGGTAGATCCTGCAAACGTATAAATATATACATATATTTTGTATATGTGTGTCGTGTGTGTGTATAGCATCTACCTAAACAGTAGATTTGTCGGCAGATTTATTGGTTCGCGTCTTTTAAACCAAAGGAAATAAGTTTTTTTCTTTCGATCGTCCGACGATGTGTAGTGACGGAGAAGTGAAAGGGGAAAAGATACCCGCTACAAATATAAATCGTTTTCCCTGCAGCTCCTATACCGTTGTATATATATATATATATTCGATTATTTTTCGATTTCGGGTGGTTCTTTATATTTTTACTATGCAATTTGTTCCGAATATACCGAGATATCCGTTTACATAGACTATTTATATTGATCCAGCTACAGTGACCGAAACGACTAGTCCTAAGCTTATTAGTTATGATATTAATATGTACTGTGGGCCACGTTATTACTTTGTTAATCAAATATTACACATGTATAATATGTGCAATGTATAAATATATGTATATTTATATGGAGTGTGTTTAAAATTACAATAAGAAATGTGACCAAAAATTCGGATGGCCGTTTAAATCTTTATCAAAATAGGTATATATTTTATTTTCAGACAGACAGCTATCCGAAGAAACACCGAGGCAATAAATAAGAAAATCTATTACTTTTCAAAAGTACAGCAATAGTTTTATATATAGGCTTGCTGCAACGCTATACCGCCACTCCCTCGACGACCAAAAAACTTTCGTCTGATGTATTATACCTTTTAAGCGCATCCATGAATAACACGGACGATGGGAAAAACTGTATTATATTGGTAAAAAGAATTTGTATCTCCCATAAAGTGTTTGTAAACGTATTGTATGTAAGAAATGCGTGGTGTCTTCGGAGGTCGTAAATTTGAGCCCTGCGAGAATGTATTATTATTTCCTTGAAAATTTCGAGCACCACAATTCAATTTCCCACGTCATGAAAATTGGTCGATCGTATAGTAATATGCATTTCAATGCATCGGATAGTTTATGGTAATCGTAATCGGTAACTCAGTCGGTACAACATAATATTATGATATTATATATTATCATGGCGATGGCTTTAAAAACAAACCCAGATATTATTATATTGTACAGCAATGCAAATTGCTTGTATCGTTTAGAACTACAACTGGCAACGGCGCCGTTGTGACGCGTTATAGACAATTTATTATTGTAATATATTATCGTTCCGCCCAAGATCGAATACGGTCGTTCGAACACGGACGGAATGGGCAGTGTGGCGAATACGTCATTTGCTTTATTATTACGTAGACTCGTTAACGGCTGAAACCGCGAAACGCGTAATGTCTGGTGGGTCGTGTGGTCGTCATAGCACAGTACACGTCGACAAACCGAAATTCTTTGAAACTTTATTTTAAATATTATATAGTCACTTTACGCGATACTATATAGGAGACAGTGGCGAGTTCAATTTGTATGAAAGATTTGGATGGTCCCCTTAAGCATATTTTTAGCTATTCTCAAACCTCGTTATGCATAAAAATATATATGTATATATATATATATATATATATATATATATATATTCTTATATTAATCGCGTGTAAGGGGAAATTTAATAATATATT
Source organism: Rhopalosiphum nymphaeae (assembly GCA_036289425.1). Classification (NCBI taxonomy): domain Eukaryota; kingdom Metazoa; phylum Arthropoda; class Insecta; order Hemiptera; family Aphididae; genus Rhopalosiphum; species Rhopalosiphum nymphaeae. Next base: position 354,615 of record JAZAQC010000004.1, read on the forward strand.
ATGTACCTATGACTTATGTTATTACTTATTGATAACGTCCTTGGCGTAAATAACCCAATAAATACTTTATCATACGATATTTTATGGTTATCAATCAAGATCTTACATGAAAAATTAAAAATCACACAGCAAAATAACAAAAGTCGAAAACACGAAATTGTGTCTAAATAATTAATGATGAAAAATCAATAGACGGCAATAACAACGATATGACACCAGCGTTTACCCACCCCCTCGGTGAGCAGGTCCCTCATTGGAAAATTCATAGGATACGACATGGCGTAGATATGCAATAGATATAATACCTATAATACCTCACGAGAGTTCAACAACTCCGGCGGCTCGTGCACAACGTTTATAAGGAACCGCAATAGACGGCACGCTATCGAGATTGGTGCCGAGATACTATGCGTTATTAGCGACGAACGTTTAATGGATGTACAATATTATTATGTATTATGTATGGAGGTACTACTAACGGTACGAGGACAACGAGACTGCAGCGACGACAAGCATGTACTGTGCACACGATGTTTACGCCGCACAGTCGTTGGAATTATACACAGCGCTTTGTGATCCGAAAAAAAGTAGAAAAAAAATCTCTGCGGCATCATTATTATTATACTATCACAAACGCTTTGCGTTGTCTGCCTGTGCGTGAAGAAAATGAAAAAAATAACTTGAAAAAAAAAAACGGCGGATATCGTATAGTAATTACTATAATAACAACAACAATAATAGTGTTGTGTAGTAGGTGTGCTATATTATGACGTCGATACCGCGTGCATTATTTAATATAGCATTACGCTGGTAGGTACCCTCTTTCCATTTACCTAAGACTAAAAAACTATTTAAATGCTATATTAAATGGCAGAATATATTATACAGTCGTCTCTTTCGTTACCCGAGCTAAAACCAAATAAACGCTTTTTATCACTATACTTCTAGAATATTATACGATTTGATATAGTGGTCGTAATAGTCTTATGTTATGAACTCTCCGTATAATTGTGTTATAAATATAATATTTTTTTTTTAGATTTCATATGCAGGTGAGTATTATTAAAAAAGATCGTACATTTTATATTGTTATACATTTTGAGCGCTTTGAGCAATATTATTTCTATTCATTCGTATATATCTCGTCTATTGCTCCTTTACTGTACTTAAAAAGTTCTTTATTGCATTTTCCCCTTTGGTTTCTTCAAATCCGTGGTTCGTGTAATCGAAACTAGAGGTATTTAAAGATTTAAACGATTGTCACGCCCACTGCGCTTGCGAACGCACCCACACTGGTTTACGTACAATAATATTAATTGTAATAATACAACGGAGTAGTAAAACATTCATATTATATATACGTTTGCTTACTTTAATTTGTATTGACAAAACAAAAATCTCTTAGTGATTGCGTTTCAACAGAAACTTTAACTTTATAGCGTTAATTAATGAATAAAAGAGGTGATTTATTTTACCTCTACATCGCTCGTTATACCTGCTAATATATATATAAATAGTCGTTTGCGGCCGGTAAAACTGAACTCTGTTAAATTCTCATTTTTACTTCGTTTATTATACCTAATATACTTTACTACGTTATATATAAAGGTATAGGCTATTATAGGCATTGTTAGCGACTAGAAATTTCGTCCAATGTATATTATGTACACTGCACAGTCGTTAATCGTCATCATTTCAACACACCAACACGCCGAGATTACGAAAACTACACACGTATTCGTGTTTACACGATGTGTATACATTGTACGATGTAACTTGTAATACACAGTGACAGTATTTTTTTGATTATCTATGGTAACATTAATTAATTTAATATTGTTCAAAAAAGAAGAAAAAAAATATAAATATATATTTTAATAAAAACAGTCTAAATAAAAAATATGACACGCAAATTAAAATGAAATAATACACGGCTTAATATACGTCATAATATTATATTATTGCGTTGTATTTGATCGATGGGTTTTGTTCCAGACAATAATTAGAGTAATTAGACATTTTTTAGCTCTGGGTAAAGACTTATAGGAGCATCAGAAAGATGGTTAGTGATTCCTAATTTACACATCTCATTTGTATGCGTTCTACACATTCTATTGAACTGGGTTTAAGTGAAAAGGTTTGACTGTGAGAGATGAGAGTGATGCCTTAACAAGTACAAAGTCTACGAGTACTTAAAGGGTCTTCTTATAATAGTTTATTATACCATGCTGAGATGATAAATATGATAGTCATTAGTTACTATAACAAGTTATTTAAATGTGTGATCGAGTGTCAATACATTTTGTGACCCAGGGCAGTATACAATATTATACATTTATACGTTTAATACATATTTTATTTCATCTATGACTGAGAGGGTAAAGACTAGATACATTTTTAAAAAAATCATAGTTATTATTTCAATTATTGTAATATTTTATTTAAACAATATAGTATTATAAATTAATTAAAAATATTTATTATTATCATGACAAATCATTAACTAAAAAAAAAAAAAAAAAAATTAAATATACTTATTATTTTAGTACTTATTTTTTTTACTTGTTTTAATATTGATATCCATTTGTATACATACGCTTTTTTCGCGGTAAAATATAAAATAACACAATTTATTTTTTTCAGTGATCGTCAAATTCATTAATAAGTTTACTGTGTGTAAAAACTATGATAGTAATAATATGATCCTATTCATGAACGGTGTACATTTACGCCGTTGATGATGAGACCCAAACAAATTAAACGATTGGACACATGCAATAAAATAACGAAGTATCTATTAAGGTATTTGAAGAAAAATCTTAAGTAATATTTTTTTTTATAATATTTAAGTAACAAAATTATGGCGTACTGTTGGACCGAACATTTTCTTGGCGAGTGTAACTTTTCCATTCATCAACGGTTATTTTGTATTAATATTATCAAATCTTGAAGAAATTAAATATTAATACATGACTGCATGCATAAACGGCTTCGTTTACAGAAAATAAGAAATAAACAGAGGGTGGTTTTTTGTTAAGGGTCGAGAAGGAAGTTGTAGACGAATATCTTTCATATTATATCATATTATGTATATATTTATTTATTATCTATACTGAAAATTCTGAAGATATCCTCAGAAATCTTGCAATACGAAGACACGTTTACCATAATACCCATAACCATCACGCTATATATAATACTATATAGTATATACATTATAGATATGTACTGTTATTTTAATTTCCATATGATTTTTATTTGACAAACAACGTTTAATTTGTTTGAAATAAGATTTTTAGTACTATTTTGAGTTATTTAATTATATCATATTAATTCGAGTCAAGCCCTAATAAAAGTCCCTAAAGCAATACGTCTGAAAAATTACATTCTGTCAATGTCAAAATAACATTTGTTTGTAAAATGTATCAAACTCATTACGTAGTCGTGGCGTGAAAAATTTGAAGGTATTTTGTCTTTGAAAAATAATATTTTGGCACCAGTTACCAGAAACACAGCGCCTTCAAACATCTATCACTCACTAATTAAAAAGCAAAAAAATAAGTAAAAAAAGCTGTATGTATCTAGTGGACAAAATTACTTTTGGCTGTATGTGTATATCCAATATTTGCTTTAAATAAAACATTAAAAAAAATATGTTTTTTAAAAATTATTTATTTTTAATATAATTATTTGTATATTGGTACGTAATATGCGTCACAAGACACTTTAAATTTTAAATCTAATACAAATAAAATTCGATAGCAGATTAAAAATTAAACGTATTGTTATGTAAATTATAAATTTACTTAAAAAATTGAGTACAAAAATATTCTATTCTATTAGATGTTCATGTACGATGTTCAGATAATGTAAACCATTTTGTGATTACTATTGGTGAAACGGTGTGAAAGCCATACCTTACTGCACTTATTATACGAGCAAATTACTTGCATCTGAGTTAATACTCTTCATAAGCCTACCGCCTAGATGTGGATACATCAATAAAAACTAGAAAATCGTTCGTAAAATTAATACTGTATGGGTTTTTTTCGTCAAAAGTAAAAGTATAAAAAAAATTACGAAATTATTTACGCCGCACCTAAGGTCGGTTCACGATGAGATATACGGGCATGGTATGTATACCATATAAGAAGTCAGCGCCGGCGGGAGTGGTTCGAGGAATGCAATATACGATAGAGGGACAACACTGCGGCAGGGGTAGATTCCGTGCAATAAACCCGAACGATGCCGATAAATTAAGTTCGCCAGCAGTCTCCTCGCACGCGAACGCATCTCTTCCCTCGTGTGCTTGCGGCTTCGGTGGCATTGGCGACGACGCGAAAACGCCGGCGACTTCCTCGGCGACAAATCATACGGTGAGCGTGGTCGGGCGAAAGTGGTTGTGGTGGTGGGGAGGGACGCCGCAATACGGAACGGCATTTTGGCAACCGCGCCCGTCTTCCGGTCGGCACGAGAGAATCATATTTTACCCCTTCGACCCCTCCCGACCGCGACGATGTATGCAAATATTGCCCCGACGTCTGCATATATATATAATAATAATAATAATAATGATAATATAATAGTGTACATAATATAATATATACTTTCCGACCAAACGAATTTGTACTCTGTTTGATATTGTTATAATAACATAACGCTGCTGCACCGGCGAAACGACCCCGCGCGCCCCGCCATACACTGCAGCAATATCTTATAATAATGTACACACCACCCACAACGTATACATATAGTTTTCGTGCCGTATAGTGCAGTTTGTGAACATTGTTCGGTTGTATAATTTAAATGACTCCCCCGAGTTTTGGGCCTGACTTGGAATGCTTGACGACTAACGGGACGATGATAAAATTATTGTATAACTGATGGGTGAGTAATAATCACGACAACGTGTTTTTCGTATAAATATTATTACAATATGCATTAGCTCGTCTTGGTCAGACGGATTATCACAAATTGATGGTAAAAGAATAATTTGACTATTCGACGAATTCATATTATGTGTATAATATATATAATATTATGTTATAAGTTATTAGAATACGGTTACAGCTTGCTAGTCAAATTTCAAAATAAATTTATGGAAATGATGAATATTACGTATATAATGATATCATAATATTATTATAATAAGTTTTCGAGCGAAAATAATAATGGTAAACCCTATTAAGCAGTATAGGTTAGACAAAATCCATTATAATTTTTATTTTAAACTAAACGTTATAAAACAGTAATATATATTTTTTTTTTTTTGAAATCTACTTACTTGATAGAGCAATATTCTAATGAACGACGATTAAAATAAACAGGAAATTAACGTCAGACTATATTTTCGAATATGAACATAATTTATTTTCATTTTAAAACTATTGGAAACACTACAGACTTGTACTATATACAATTACGGTAAATAAGACACAATTTTTTGATTATGTATACATAGTCTTATATTTCAATTTTCAATACCGTACGTTTAACCAACGATCATAAATCCTGATAATCTTATAAAAATATATATATATATATATATATTCATATGAAAATATACAGCCACGTGAAACTATTTTTTATTTTTTTATTAACAAATAAATTTAAGTAAAAAAACTACAACACGAGCTGAGAATCTTGATTGTTCTCAACACTGTACATAGACAATAAAGTTATTTTTGGTTTTTTTTTTTTTTTGTCTACTGGACCGCATGGCATTAAATTATTATCGTTTGACACATCCATCGAAATACCAGCGTCGTGCCGACTATAATAACCTACCTAGCCGTATAACATATATCATTATAGACTTTTATATTATTATCACCGTCCTAGACTGCACAAAGTTTCTCCCCTATACTAATATTTTACGAGTGTTTTTTTTTTTTTCCGTTTTGTTTTATTTATTGTATCGTTTTGTCGTGGTACGAGCGCACGCGCGCACGTTTTCACCCGACGACAACCACTGCAGCAGCAGGCTACAGAACGTCCGCGCCGCCGTCATGTATGATTATTGTCGCACAGAAACGATTTTTGGTATTTCTGTTTCCGCAATTGAATGTCGTCGGCGGTGGCGCGTTGCAACAGTGGAAAAAGAGTACACTATTATTATTACTACTATTACTATTACTATTATTATTATTATTATTATTATTATTATATACACTAGCCCGCGGGTGTAGTGTGGCCGTTTACAAGAGGGTAGAGGTGGCAGTTATTTACTGCCCGCGCTCCGCACGATAAATCACAGCGGCTGCGGTGACGGCGGCGGCAAAGGGGTTGTGTGGCTCACGGAATGCGTTATTATACACACACACACACACACACATATATACATATAATATGTATACTACGAGGTTTCCAAAACACGAGACGACAAACACACACACACACATACAAGCACACGCACTCACCCACACACGAGCTCTCTCTGAGGTGTCTGAGGGGATAAACACCCTCTGCTCGACCGCGTGCGAGCGTCTGCGTGTTCGGGTGTGAGCGTGTGTATTTTATGCGTTTTGTATTCGGTTTTCATGTGTGTGGTCTCGGCGGTCGTGCCCGTGCCAATTGATAATGATAATAATAATACGCCGGCGTATAATAATATAATGTATACGTGTGCGACGACGACGACGACGACGACCAGGCGATGTGTCATTCGACCGGAGAGATGTATTTTTCAACGTGTGTTGCTTGCGTTGTATAATGTTATTATTATTATCGTTGTACGCGGCACGACGTGTGTGCGGCGTGTACACACTACACACCATACGCTCGTCTCGTCTGTATTTAGCCGCATTGTGTTTCCCACTAAAACGGTTTTTATCGAATTAAAACGTATACAAAACACCACACGTAGTACGCCTGAAATAAAATATATCATTGTACGTGTACTGTGCGGTGTACAGGTCATGATATTACGGCATAAGACGTAGGTTACCCCATCATCAGAAATCCGAATGCGCCGTAAGCACACACACACGCGCGCGCGCGCACACGCTCGCAGACGCTGTTCGTCGGACTTTTATTGCTCGACAAGACACCCTCGAAAGCGACGACGTCTGTCAAAGGTCGAGTCGTATATAATGCGCTGTACTATTCGAAAAAGGGCGAGCAAAATCATATATTTATCACCGTCTAGGGATATTCGCCGTCGTCTAATGTTACAATACATAAAAAGGCACCGATTTTTTACACTCGAAGAAGAACATTGATTGTCATACACCTGTTTTTTTCTTTCAAACGACATCAATCCCGTTTTACATCGTTTGATCGGTGATCTGTGCATTTATAATAATTTTTAAAACACAATTATATCGTAACATTAATGATTTGTATACCGTTCGGCAACGTTAAGACATGTTTAAAAATACTAACTACGTATATATATATATATAACTTATAATTTAATTTTAATAATCCTAAATAGGATGTGGAAACGCCGAGAATAATGGTTTAAAAATATAAATTTGAGTTTTAAATACAGTATCTTACATCCCAATTATTTTTTCCAAGTATAATTGTCTGGAACGACTAAGTATATATTTTTAACTTATTTTCAAATCGCTCAAGTGTTTCTAATTGATGATTTACTCGGGCCAAACAGCCGACTAATGGTAACACACCCCAATTATAACAAATTTAACTAATTTTACAATGTTTTCGTGTTTTTTACATTTTATATCGAAAACATTATAATGATGGATAATATTATTTCATATTATTTACCAATAATATTATGCCAATAGACAATATGTAATAAGTTAAAACAGTAACACACTATACGTGTACATAATATTAAGGTGTTTTTTTATAGACATTATATCAAATATTAATGTTTTATAATTGTAATAAAATATTATGTTTGCGTAAAATATTCCATAAAGTGTACTATGTATATATCTACAACAGGTTTCATGTGACTTATAAAATATTATTAAAATATTGTAACTTATTTTTTATATAAAAAAGACGGTTTAACCCTAGGTAAATATACTATAACAAATAAACACGTGATTCTGAATTTTTAGAGTTTATTTTTATATATTATATTCTATAGATTTTGAAACTGTTGGTATAACCCATAGTATAAAATAAACGAAATTATATTATCGATCTTTATTATTTAATCGATTTTTATGTGACCCGATGTAATAATCCAAATACTTTAGTATAGCAATAATATTTTATGCTTTAATATAACAGGTATATGTATTATGTACTTATGTGTCATGTTTTGTTTGTAATTTCAATAATTTTATTGACGTACACGGGAGCAGAATGATCGTAAACAAGTCAACCGGTCAATTGAACCATTATCTCGGCGCAGTCACCGTACAACAATAATATTAATTCAATTTTCATAAAGGTGTTGTTTGGTTCACTAAACGCAATGTTAATAGAAAACATATCACCGTATAGGACGAAACAGTATTATGGATTTATTAATCTATTTTCTTTTAATTTTGAAATAACAGAAGATACCGGCAACGGTATAAACACTTTAAAAATAACTTTCCTTTTTACATATAATCAAGACGACAACAGGGGAATAATAAGAATTCTTTGGTGAACAAAAACGTTTTGTTCTACAAGCTGAAACCGTTTTATAGAACATGTGTTATAGACGAAAGAAGAATCTGTTATTTAGTTATTGTTGCGACACTAGCCATATGAGTACAAGTATATACTATATATAATATAATGTATATAATATAATGCATCGAACAAAGTTTACATAAACTGCAGGCGTAAACAAATTTTTATTTTAAACAACTTAATTTGCAATAATAAATGTTTTATTTATTAACAAACAAATTATATTAAATGTAGTACATCATATAGTACATTATTATATTATTATACAATATTTTATTTTATTTCCATTTATTCGTGTTAATTTATATCGTGTTCATAATCATAAATATCATCTCATTCTTAAAATGTCTCATTTCTCTTGAATTAAATAATTTATGATTTTTAAATTAGAAATAATTAAATTTAATCAGCTAATTAAATTAAACGTATTTTACTTAAAATTCTTTAATTCGACCAGTTGACTATTTACGGGATAAACTTTTAATTAAACGAATTTAAGGCAAATGCGTCGAATTTAAATAGTGTCAAGTTTTCTCACGCTTTTGAATACAACACATCATAAATTTGTTTTATTTGTCATTTTTATTTTTGACTACAACCCGCAAAAGTCTGCTGGTTTTTATTTTTATAACTTTTGAATTTAAATCATGTGTTAATAAATACATAGGTATTTTATATTATGTATATAATAATAATAATAATAATAATAATAATAATAAAAAAATCTATGCTTATGAGGTAACGACCATAGAGATTCATGTCGCAGATTACGCGAATAACGGGTTGGACAAGCACCACGGCGATTATATCCACTGATATATTACCCTGGTTGTATGTAAATTAATGTACACTTTACATTATCGCATTTAAATTAAAATACGTGTGTTTATTATAGAATGTACCTACTTTACTCAAAATGTTTGTGTTATAATAATATACACATGTATTATGTTATAGTTTTCCATTCAAAGCAAAAGTAAGACGTACTGTATAATAAGTGAATCGTTTTAAAATTCTCCGCGATAAGTTCGAAAAAATTTAATTCACATCATATACTCATATCATAGTTATAAATTTCATTACCTATTTATTTATTTTTTTTAAGTCGAACATTTTAACTGCGATTCTCATCAAACTCTAATGCGATACACGGTCGTATGATTTATACGTAAAAAATAAAAAAAAAAACCGGAAACGTGTTCACGAAACTGTATCGAACGACATAAACGGTGATAATCACTACGTTGTACCGTCAAGTCAAGCCCGTCAGTCAATGATCATGTCCGTACAGCATATACCTATATCTGTAGTGTTATACTGTACAGAAGAGGTTCAAGTACAAGGTTGCGGTGCGTTGGGATATGCCAAGGTCAAAATGTGTTATGACTTTGCCGAGCGAGCGGCGCGGGGTGGTAGTCGTGTATCTTATCGGCCGTAAACCGAAACGCCTTTAGCCGGCGATGATAAGTAAAAAACTGTAATGTTTACAGTGGGTATGCCATGAGTAAACAAACGAGGGACTCGATAGAAAAACAAAAAAAGATATTATTTCGGACACGTAGCGTGTGTGTATAGTCTGCGCCCGACGACACCGCGTCATCGGCCATGTGGCTACAGCGTCTCCGTAATCTCTTAACGGCATCCCGTCTTGTATAAACACCGATCAGTCGATTTCACCAAGTTAAAATAATATTGTTATTATTGTTCTCTGCGCCACCGAAATCGGGATGATCGCAAACAGATTATACGGTGCGTCGTCCCCTGCAGCAGCTATCGTATAACCGTATTATGATAATAATATGCGAACATGATTGTGAAGTCTTTTCCGAACTCTCACGCGTCGTCCACGTGTTTTTATTGTCCGTCGGCTATTCGATCGTTTTCTCCAAATAAAAAAAAAAAACTATTTTCCAATAAATGTCTACCGCACTATAGATAACACGAAATAAATATGATTTAACAGTCACCGAGCCAGCCACATTTCACGTTCAAAATATAGTACGTACAGGTATATTATTTTTTGGTTTTGTTATATATTCAATTTCGGGTTTGCGTCGGTAACATTAGAGGTGATCCTTATCCATTGCTTATTGCCGCATTTATCGCTGTGGTCACGCAAAATCCTTTACGCCGCCGGAGAGCAACCGGTAAGGACGTTTACACTATTCGTTTCCGTTCATTTTTATGCTATTGTACCCCGCGAGTAGGGCGGGAAGTGGTGTCCTGTTTATAATCAGCTGCTTAATATCACGAAAACAAGGTTCACTCATTGTTTCTGGTTAATATTCCTGGGAGGCATCCGTTTTTAATACTTTTTATACAAAATGTACCTTTCCCTTTTCCACCAACATTTATTCTAACCAAATGAGATGTAGACCGACTCCATGTTGCCACCAAATCAATTAATATTCTATTAAAAGCTGTTATATATATGTGCAGTGAGCTTATTTTAAATACAATACAATGAAAAAAATTACAATGAAGAAGGTATATATAATATAATTATACATTTTAATATATGTATTATAAATATATCTGCATTAAATACATGTTAAATGTATTATTTATTATTATTTTTTAATTATTATTTAGTTGTTTTTAAAATATAAAAATGATTTTAATTTTGAATTTTTGGTGGAAACAAGCTACACCCACCTGACTGGTTAATATTCGTAAGTTATTGGTTATATAGATAAGGTTTCGACAGCAATCAGTCAATAAGATTTAATGTTCCTAAATTTGATATCATAATTTTGCCAATTTTTCGGCGTGTTTTGATTAAAACACATTGTTATTACAATTATTACATATATTATTATATACAAATACAATAATCTTAATATATTTACTTCATACTTTCAGTAGTCGGCGCACTTTTTTTATAGTACCATTAATTCCATTTTTACGTTTTTTTTTTTTTTTTTAAGCACACATAATAATATTATAGTAATATATAATATAAAAATATATTTTGCCGCTACATTACGATGTAATATTCTAAGCGTGCAGCCGCGCCCCACCGGTGGAAGAATAATAATTTGTTTTTTGAGTTTAATTTAAAAAGTAAAACAAAAAAAAAATATATACCGTCGAATACGCATCACGTTACTGCGGAACATATGTATAGCAATGCTTCTATTATATATATACATACGTATAACGTACACAATGAAATTGGTAGTTTAACGGGTGTACACATACTTTATTATATTCTTCCGATTCTTTATTATTATTATTTTTTTCGTATTTAAGGGTTGCACCGGATCGTAACGGGCACGCCCTACGCGACTGCCGTCACAACCTCCGAAGCAATTACAACTTCTTCTCTTTGTCTCGTGATTCTGGCGTTTAGAGGTAGTGTACGCTCAGCGAGGAAAGTGGCAGTAATTAAACGCCAGCGCATAAATCGAAAACCGATTAATAGGGTTGGCCCGCCGGCCGCGTAACGTAATTTTCCCAGGGCTAACGGCGGGATAATACATTGTTGTATCATACCTATATATGTTTGTAATAGGTATACATAATACGTAGCAATATATACAATATATCGGTCGTTTACACGCGCGCGCATAATAACGCACCTCGTTCCGGCTTATCGGCCTGCACTCGGTATTCGCTATAATATACGCGTGCAAACAGTTAAACGAGTGTAAATTTCTGATGATATAATATTATTATATTACCTATAATAATATTATAATGTAGGCTGTGATCTATACGCACACGCACACATATAAATATGTATAATACTTGAAAGTCCGTCGTCGACAACACATATTGACCGATATCGTATTTCCGGTGCTCGCCGTTATAATAATAATCTATATATATATATATATATATATATGCCGTAGTATACTTCATCTGCCTATATTAATACCCTGTAACCATTTAGGCGCAGTATATAGTGATATGCGTACGTCGTTATTATAATATCATTATATATATATATAGGTACATATATATATATATTATATAGATTACGAATTCGCATTCAGGAAAATTATTGATGCGATACCGTCCGTGTTATGCATATAATAACATTATTGTACTGACGTATTTTATATCCATTTATTCAATTTAAAATTTCACTCATAAAATAACATTTTTTGTTTAAAAATATTTGTCATCGATATATTCAAACAAATACGGTATTTATCTATACGTTTTTATGTACATCCCACGCGAATACGATTTGTCAATTGGCGGTTAAATATTTTTTTTTTTTTTGTTGTTGTTGTAGAGTATTATTATCTTTACGTTCAGGTTAATATTTTATTACACAAGAAACGCTAACGACTGAAAAAACAACCACCATATATCGAGAGTAGAAAAAAATAATAACATAAAATAAGGTACAATATTTCAAAAAAAAAATTCTCATCCTTACGCATTGCAATACTCGTATTTATAATAGCCATTTATAACGTGTACCATTCAGGTTAATAAAAACTTCATTAACAATGTAATAATATACTTCATCATATTATTTATCTTATCGAAGTTGTCAATTGTATCCATTATATTATGTTAAACACCAACACAAAATACCAACATATTTTGTTATTTCCTTTTCTTTCGAAACAAAACCAGTTTGTGCACATTATTATATCTTTAAATATCTCGGTAAAAGCATGCAATTAAACTCGAACAGCCATCTCTCTCTATATGCAAACAACTTTGGTACTGTATGTGCACAATCATAATATATTATTATTATTATTATTATTATTATTTACGTTCTTAAAATAATTTTTCCTCTTAAAGGCACGTTTTTGCATATCTCAGTGGGCAGTATTTGATAAATCAATTAGTATTCACGCAACTTAAAGTACTGAGTATTTCTTGTGCACACACAGCGGTTAAAAATGTATTTGTTTGGCACGTTTGATCATATTATGAAACCGTCCATCCCCTAACGATTCGGGTGACTCGAGAATAACAAAAATAAAAGAATAAGAAAAAAAAGCTTCTTCCCTTCTGTATTACCACAAGAATTCAACGCATTTATTTTTTATACAGTTATCTTGGTTTGAGCAGTTTTTTTATCATACACATCGTGACATCGTAAACGGTTTGTGTTTATCGTACAACTCCATTTGTATGCATGGCCCAACACCTATTAATCATTTAAACATGAAATCGTTTTCTATCGTTTTGCTGTTTAATATTATAATATATTGTATATTACAAGACGGTAACTAAGAGAATATTCGACAAACACAAATACGGTTAGTCGTTTGTTAATCATTACTGGATACACTGCACAATGGGCACATTTGGAATTGGTTTTGGAAGTTCATTATAGAGGAACCATCATACCATTATTATTATTATTATTATTATTATTATTACTACTATTATTGCTGACAGCCGTCTTGTGGCTTTGAATTGAAATTGCCACTTATTTTAAATACTAATACATTTCCCCCTTAATAATGTAGATTATAATAATTCTGAAGCGATGATCGATAACCGTTTTTCTATACCTACATACCGACTGGCGCGTTGAACAAAAAGGAATGCGCAATAAGCTTTGAAGAAAATACGAATACGTACAATTCATATTAACAAAATATTTTACACACCTACATTCTATTATCGTGGAAACTTTTCAGAACGTTCTTGTAAATATTAAATTCGTATTACCTAGCTATCTGCGTATAAGGCGTTGATCAATATTGCGTTGAAGCACTCAACAACCGGACACGTTGTAATTAGACATTTCCATCGCCCACGTCATCTCTGCTCTGCAGAGCAGTATAATATTATAGTGTTGTTTCATAGAACGTTTACCTAACTCGTACTGCGAGCACATAAATTTGTCGGAAATATTTTCGCACTAGTATATTCCGCCTATTTAAAGGCATCAAGTTTTCCCATCACAATAAGTCGTAGAACCATACATACGCATGGGTCTAAATCACGTGTCGACTTTAACGACCGTCTCTGAGCAGGAATCTGTCTCGGACACACACACACACACACACACACACACACACAGACTCGCGTAATATAACTGAAACCTGTTTCGGAGGAACCTATTTTTTTTTTTTACACTGTGCCCACGCGGGCGACCGACTGTGTTTATGTATGTACAAAACGTCGCCATCTGGCCACCAGACCGACTGCTACGACTGTAAGACAGTTGCATTATAATACGAATAACGTGGTGCGCGGAGACGAAGACCTTTTTTCCCCCCTCGTGTCTTCTTATCTGTCCCCCATAATCGCCGTGTTTTATGCGCGGTGTAACAATTAGGTTTGCGACACAACTTCGGCAACACATTTGTCTTCCGAAACACACACGACCGCGCGTACTACTACAGGACCACCGCCGGGGGTGGATTGTATTATATACAGCTCTTTTCTCGGTATTCCACTTCGGCCGTCGACATATCGCAGCCGCCACCGCCGCTGACGACGACGACGATTATGTTTTTCTATTTTTACACAAATTTTCACCCTCTTTTACACGCTGATTTCCGGCAAACAATGGCCCGCCGCCTTCGGAGCTGGTTATCGAAAACGTCATGATGTTGATCCAGGTTTATACGACATAATATATTTTTATGTATTGTATGTTTTAGTTTTTTTCTATATTAAATAAATCTAAGAAAACTTTTACACAATCATTTATATATATATATATATTTTTTTTGCAGATGAATCCATATTAATATTGTTATGGTTCAACATAATCGAACGAACAAAACAACAGTTCTATGTCGTAATGAGAGTAAGAATATTCACATTGGTGTATTTGCATAAATTGTGAATACGGAAAAAAACTTGTATTCGAAAACAAAATGTGTTATTCGATGAAATTTAAAAAGGTTGATGTTTTCTTAAAGGATATGCTTTCAATGCGTTTTACATTACAATTTTACAAATAACTGAATATTATTATTATGTTTTATAACAGTTAAGTTGCATTTTACGTATTTTAATTTGAAAGAGCAAACTTTTAATTTTCCCAAAACAAATTAATATGAGAGAATGAACAGTTGTTGTTGAAATGAAAACATGGTTTTTTTTTGTATTATGTACGAGTTGTTAACTTATAATATACTTTATATCACAATAATAACCTACTTTTAATAGCAGATAGAGTTTTAAAACATTTTTCCGTAACATATTATTTTCTAGAACTAACAACTTCACAACAATATTATTGTTATACTGTTGTTTCAAAATATAATAAATTAATAACTATATAATAAATAAATACATCAATATAGATATAATATATTTTATAATCGGGAAGTGTAATAAAATAAGTAGCTTTTTTAAATAATGTTGGTACACGTATGATTAAATATTTGTTCACTTCATCATTTTTATTAAAATACTTTTGAAATATTACAATATCTCAATATTACTGTTTATCATTAATATAAACGCTGCAGTGTAGTTGAAGACAATAAAAAATGAAATATTTCGATTTTTTAATATAATATATTAAATGTTTACAGACACCTTTTTTATGTTATGGAATGTATTTCCCCCCTTTTTGAAAGCTAAATGTTGTGAGAGCTTTAATGTAAAAGCAAATTCACCGTAACACTTAGGATAATAAACTAAACACAACATCATTTTTATCGCCTTATTACAAAGTGGTTAGTTCAGTTAGTAAGTTATTTCTGAGTGTTCACTATAATAATATGATAAAAATGTGTTCGTAAATTTAAAAATAAGGCATTTAAAAACGTATTTTTAAATTATTTTAAATAATTAAAAGTAGTTATTTAGTAATTTCACTTGATAAAAATATCTGAATTTTTGATTTACGCGAAAAAGTGTTTTATATTATTTTGAAAAAATTTACTCATTTTAGGAGCGGAAATAAAATTAATTTATATACAACCGAAAACGTAAAACGTTGTGCTCTGCGTTCACACGGTTGTTACGTGAACGGTCGTTGATTATAAAACAAATAGCCGATGAACAGATAACAATAAGACAACTAATAATATAAAACCAATGACGTGGATCAGTGTACCAGTTATAAATGATGTGAATGATTTGTGAGGAAACGTTTCAGCATCTGATAAATTCGTCGTCTTCGGTGTCTTTGTTGTTTTACATATTACTATAATTTTATGTGACTCTGTCTTGTGACGATTACACGCCGTGCGTGTATTATTATGGTGACCGTGGAATTTCGCGCTCATCCACGGAGCCGGTAAATGGTTAATTTTGCTCGTTAAACCGAACCCAACTTGCGTAGACTGCAGTCTGCTGAGACCTCATACGCGTGGTTGTGCGTGTGAATGTGTGTTCAAATCTCATTTTTCCTCCTACTCCGTTCCCCGCTATCTCGTCGAAAAATAAAAATAAGATCCTCTGCTTTATACCACAACGACTACTATACACGACTTTACGATTTATCTGAGACACGCGGTCTTAACCTCCGGGCACACAAATAAGAACAATACGTATAAATAATTGTCATGAAGTCGGTTTTTCAGTCGGGAATATTCGTGTGCGCGCGCCATTACATGTAGGAGCGCAGTCACGACCATCCGAAAAATGTCACGGAGAAATCTACGATTTTTATCTTTCTCTCTGTCCGTCTCTCTCTGGCTCGTTTGCTTTTCCTAGCGCAGTGCTGCGCGCGTACAATTTAATTTATTCTCTCTTCATTTTTTTTTTTTTTTTTTTTTTTTTTTATCCATATCAGACATAATTTTTCAAAACACTCGCACGGTTTCTTTATTAGAAAAAAAAAAAAATAAGAAAAATAAACCCAAGCGAATCGCCCCGTGCAGTATTATACACAACATATTATAATACATAATAACTGTAGTTACGAGTACTTATATGGTGGGTACACGCCGTTTATGTTTCGGACATTATGAATACGAATAATAATAATAATAAAAACATACCTCCCTAGTACTTTGCACACACACACACACACACACACTTTATGTATGCATATAGTATTAAAGCCTACCTTAACCGTCTCCATACGTACCTACGCTGTTCCGCGTGCCTGTCACGAACATTGCATAAAGTCACGTCAATGGTTGGCGCGTAATACATTTTATTTTGATCGAATTATTACGTATTACTATTATTATTATTATGTACTTTCTCGGTTCGTTTCGCCTCCTCACTCCTCCGAACCATCACTTTTTCCCAGTACGGGCATTTTTGCCACTCCACCGGCCCATCTCGGTATACTCACAACTATTATATAGGTATAATAATTACAGCGACCTACAAGTCTTGAAAATCCATATGAACATAATACGGCTATCAGTTACGTAACTCGGAAATAATCGTTTAAAATCGTATAATTGTTACGGTAAATTATTTTGAAAGCTCACAATATGGCTAAGTTTTCAGTGAACCAAATCGTGAATAAGACGTTACAACGCATTCGTCTCATCAAATAATTAGGCAGTTATCACACTAGCAATATAACATACTTAGTATTTTGATTTTGTATGGGTATTTTTGTATTTCTAACGCACTTAAAGAAATATTTATTCATGCAAACTCGCAATATGCTTTAATATGTTTGAGTAATGTATATTTAAGTATATATTATTATTAGTTTAATCAAAATTTCATCATTCTAAGTGAGAAACATGGTCCTGTCATCAAATTTTACCCCATGCGTAGTTTAATATCAAACAGAATTAATTTCGAATGAGTGCCGATCAAATTTGCATAATAATAATTACAATTAAATTAAGAGAATATAATTAAACATTCATTAGGCGCGTTATTTAATTTTATGAAATTTACAATATTATGACTTAATCATAACTGCTCGTGGTACATAAAAATGCTTTTTTTATAACCCAATAGTGGTTATTATATGTTTTAACTCGTTGAATGTTTTATTTTTATAATAAATTAGCGATGAACGTTGTACAATATTGGTGACAATTGTTAATAAAATAATTAAAATAGTATGTTTTTACAGACTAAAAGTGAATTTAATGTCCCATTATTATGATGTGAATGTTTACGTTTGTAATTCAAATAAATATCATTTAAATTGGGTTTTAGATGACAAATACTATTACAAACGTATTATAAATACAAACGAAAAAAAAAACTATATGCTTAATGTTTATAGTCAAAATATTTGTGCGAGCACTTAACAAAATAGGATTAATATATTTTTAAAAGGTTAACACTTATATTTATGTACATTTTATTTTTATAATAATACTATCAATATTAATATTACAACCATTAAAAATTATTCGGTTATCGCAAGTGTTATTTATTTCATAAAAAACAAAACTAATTATTTGAATTGTAAAAAATTGAGTTTTGTAGTGCAGTAAATAGATCAAGCTAATAAATGCGGTTATAGAGTAAAATTCTCTACCCACTGAGTAGACAGTGGAATTTTTTTATCTACTATTATACGGTAAAACGATGAATTTCTACGGCTCAAATAAAAGAAGACTATGGAAAATATGCTTTTGGCAACTTTAACCACCTAGTGAATTATAAAAGGAAAATTGGCATGAATTGGAACAGTTTTGGAAAACTTGTACGATTTTGGGTCACCCTACAGAAGTAAAAGAGATTCTGGGTTGTTTTGGATCCCCTCCGGGAACTATCCGGGATTTAGAGTGCGGTGACCAGGGGATGTAATTGTAATAAGCACTCGAGAGGGCCCCACGTTGTACATATAATTTGTCATTGCGACTTAAACGACTTGGTCTCTTCGAGACCACAAAACAAAAATAAAAAAAATAAAATAATGTGCATTTATATTCTTCTTTAAGAAAAAAAAACAAAAATATACCACTTGTGATATAGTCTCTAATAAACAATGTAATCCTTCTCCCATTACATTATTGCCTCCCGCCGTGCCATCGTTACGCGTCCCTTTGCACAACAACCCCTTGAACGGTTTTTGCGTGCTACCTATGTATACTACGTAGATACAAAGTTCCGCCAGCACACGCATGCATGTGTGTGTTATTATATTCAAGGAAAGTAATTTAATCTAGTTAAAACCAATAACGACTACAATGTATTGATTAAGCAACATCTGGCTACCGATAATTAATTCTTCAGTGGTTGTTTTTTCGGCGTTAATGTTCACATGACACGCACGCCGAACTCACACCCCTTCCATCCCTCCTTACCATCCCTCCTAGTTACACGCTGTGTGTGTCCTAATTGCGTTTATTGTTAAATCATTTTCTATCAACACGGGCAGAAAACAAACTATGTACAATATATATAATATATCATTATTATTATTATTATTATGTGTTAATGATTAAAACCGTTGAACCGTTGATATCGGGGCTTCCCCGTGGGGCCGTCGATGACATCCGTGTTGTAGTACTCCGTCACGCACACTTTTTATGCATGTTAAAATGTTGGTATACAAAAATAATAATTATGCTTGGATTTTTTTTTTAATCCACGACATAATATAGACCCATGTACATGGTTAACAAATTTCCTACCGAAGGTCATTGTGAAGATAAAATTTCTTTTTAACAGTTAAACGATTTGTTTTTTGTAAAAAAAGTATTAATTTTTCAACGTGAGTCACTAATTATTATTACAGCGACACTTAAATATTTTTAATTAATCTAAAACCATGTTAGCAGTCATAAATTATACGGTAAACATACAAAAATCGTATGTTTAATTTAATATAATAAAATATTACTATAGATTTTGTTACAGAATTCACATCATATTGAACTAAAATTAATATATTTTTTAAAATAGTCAATAGAAATAACTACGTGGGACTTTAAATGTTGTATTTTATGTTACTAAGAATAAAGTGCATAATTTTCGGTTTAAAATTTAATATTCAGTAGTAAACAACAACAAAAATCCATGCTAAACAATATTGTGTAATTTTCATGGGGCTTATTTACGCCCAAATAATTTTTAACTTTTAACTAAATCTTCGATTTATTTATACACGAAAAAATTAAGTTTCTTCAAAACAAAAGAGGAAAAAATAGTTTAGTTGATATCATCTCATTTAATATCAATTAATATTGTATGGTTTTATTTTTTATTCCTTAATGTAAGAATATATTACAAAATCGTTTATATTAATAAATTGTGTTAAAACGTTATTTACGAATACGTTATATTTACACTAATAATTTATATTATTACGATATAAGGATATATATTTTTTTTTACATTTTCTTTGTCTGTTAACATATTTTATTATAACAAAGGTCTTCGAAATGTTTTATAGTGTGTTATTTGGCCGATAAGGTTATTTTAAATTTCCATTTGTTTTTATAAAAAATTGTGAAATAATATTTTACTAAAAAACCATCACCTTAACAGCGTCTCTTGGGAAGCACTGGTTTTATAAAAACTTTTCACATTTTTTGCAACTTTTTAATAATCCTAGAGATTTTAAATCCTCGAACATTTGTTATAATTTTTCTCTTTTATTATATACTATGTGTAATTTTAATTTTTAAACCTTAAAGTTTAATACTTGGTGAACATTAATGTGTTATTCTAATTTAATTTAAAATATCTGAAAATTCGACTTTTTGGTTAAGCATGTAAGTTAAAAAAAAAATTTATTTATTTATTTTACAAATAATAATTAATAACGATGCATTAAAATATTTAATATAAAGTGTTATTAAAATTTTGAATTTTATTTTACGTATATTAAATTTAAGATGAATTCTACCATCTTCATTATTACCTTCAATAAAATGGTCAAATCTTCAATCGTAAACTCTTTTTATGAGTACTTTAAGTTTTAAACACGCCCTATAAATCGTAAGTACTAATCCAAAATCCACTCAAGATCGTTTTTCGAAAGCAATGATTTATCATTGTATTAAGATTTACAATAATAATGCAATTTAAGCATGCGCCGGTGTAGATGAAGTAAAACGATAGCGAACAACAATATTTATACATATATATATATATAATTAGTTAATATGTTATGTATATTGAGTCTTGATCAATGACTAATTTAATATATTTGTCTATAACTATTCTTTATAAAGTAGTTCTAAACTATATTTGAATCACCATTATATTTCTTTTTAAGAAACATATACCTAATATAGTTCTAAAATTTTCAAGATTTCTATTTAATATCACTATTAAAGCTACCTATAAAAAGTCATCATTTTATAGTCTCAAAAACGATGATTTGTGTTCTATTACTTTTATGCGTGTAAAAAGCAAACCATTTTAATAGTTTGTTTCGCGGTTAAGTGAACATGAGTTAACATTTTATGACTAATAAATAAATGTTTGCAAGAATATCATCAATGTAATAGAGAGCATTAAAAATAAAATATAAAAACATTTAAACGATATAAAATAAAAAAAAATGAATTTCCCAGGTTTTGTAAAAGATATTGAAAAGATATAACTTCCAAAATGATTGCACTGATATAAAGTGTAATTAATTGATTTAGATAAAAGTCTTATTTTTAGTTCTAGATTAATATTTCAACGAATAAAAGTTAAGAATGATTTATTTTAGAATTCATTGACCGAAAATTAATATTTAACTATCTAGCGGGGAAATATGAAGGAAAAAAATGTCAACCATCTTAGTTGCATAATTTGCAGTAAATTTGCCAATAAAATTATTTACGTATTTCTTTGAATTTAAACAAATTCTGGCAATCTATAAGGATATATTACATATATTATCTATGTGCAAAAAGTTGTCACTCGATAAACTTTTCAAATAAAATTTTTAGATCTTTAATGTTTATGCAACTAAAATGTATGCCAAATTAAATTTAGTACGCAATACTTTAATTTAGAATATTTACGACTCTTATAGCAATGCAGTAGTATTATAATTTATAACAGTTTTATTTCGCGTCCATTAAAAAATATATGGTTGATAACCGGGATTTTTCGAATGATTATCGTAACAAATGAAAATGTATTCACGATCGATAGCGATTAGTAGTTAAAAGATGAGATTATGAAGTGTTTTATTGTTATTCGTCGTCGTTACGATGACAAACTGCGAAAATAAAAACAACAAAAACGGACCTAGTCGTGTGTGCACGGTTTTACCGTAGATATAATACATTTAACGAAAAACGATATAATAACGAAATAAATAAAACGTAATAAAAGCTGCAGGTCTCGCCGTCGACCGCCCAACGATAATCGGTAAAGTCAAAGAACCCATGGGCCGTATTGTGTACAAATGCCGCGGTGGTTCGTCCTCGTCTGAAGTAATAACGCGCGAAGCGGCATTTCCGATGTCTCACAGTGACGTTACATCGTACAAGACCGATAACAACATGTTCCAAGTAAATCGACCACGGTTTCGCGGTATACATAATATGCCACCGAGTGGTCGGTTACAGCGGCGGGACGAGACGTTGCCAGATAGTCGTACGCGGCAACAAGGTCGGTCTTATTATATAATAGGCGTGTGTGTGTGTGTGTGTGTGTGTGTGTGTGTGTTTAGTGTGTGCATTGTGTGTATATGCGAGGAGTGAGACGAAACTCTGTTAATAACCGGTAAACGTTTGTTTGGACACCCAGGTACAGGTGGAAAATAAAATGTAAGTATATATATGATCCGCACAGATAATATTTTGTGTGCGAGAATTCTGTATAATATAATAATAATAAGAAGAAGAAGAATAAGAATATACAATAATATACGGTGACGAAGAATGCGTCAAGCCGGGCGCCACTGCGCTCCCCGGGGTGGCCGGTCGCCCGCCCAGTCGATAAGCGTCGGCGATATTTTTACGACGACCGTCGTCGCAACCGGTCCTCGTGCGATCGAGATCGGTTTCATCTCGTCCCGTACACCACACGACGCGGTACGTATCGTAATGATATTATTATTGTTTAGGTTAGGCGCGTAAAACGCGGCCCACTATATGGGGTGACATCGCGGGTAACAGACGGGAACAAAAAAAAAAACTACACTCGATTCTTATAATACACCATAATATACCACCGCCGCCGCCATGTGTCTTATATAGTTATAACGTATATATTTATGCGTGTGATGCGTGTTTGTTATACACACACTATTTCTTTCGGGACGACAACAAAACGATTACTAATTGAAACGGCCAAAACCAGTTTGCTGTAATTTTTTTTTTTTTTTTAATGTTTTTATCAACACGAGAAATGTGTCCGGGGTTACAAATTAAGCAATTAAAAGCTGCGGTCCGGTTTAAGTGGTGTCTGATGTTTTATTTTAGAATCTTTTTTTTTTATTATTATTATTAGTTTAGTTTTTTTGTTTATTTATTTATTTATTTATTTATTTACACCGACCGGACCCATAAAGTTCAAAACCGGTCCGACCGATTTGGAACACCTGCATCATCACGGCCGACGGTCTCCCACTGTAATCCGGTAGTCCGTCAAACGTTTATTTCATAATTTATTGCAAATTGTAATATTACAAATTACACTGTACTCGACAATAATTGTAATAATAGTAATAATAAAATGTCTTATTCCATTTGACGGCGTTCTTAGTTGGGATTTTTTTCAAACGGATCAATAATGTTGATAGTTATTAAAACCGAGACCGCAAAAAGGAACGTATGCTATTTAAAACCATGATAAATGATAATATTATATAAGTTGCAAAGAGTGCAGAAACACGAAGTTTCTAAACAAAATGTAATTCATAACAACTCCGTCATGTGTTTTGTTAGCATTTTAATTTCTTACTATGAAATACGGGTAATTAATAGTTTTTAATGTGTCAATTATAGTGTAGTATGTATAACATATGGTTGTAAAACTCGAAGAACAAAAATATTTTGGTATAATTTTCTACATATATATTATTATTATATTATGTATAGGTACAATATATGAAGTGAGATGTTATATAACGATAATAAAGTTATAATTAATAGCAACTCCTAGAAACCATAAACTATAGTAAAATTACATCAACGTCGTGCGTCGTCTATGGTGTTTATGGGTTATTATTTATTTTTTTATTTTATAGCTTTCTGTTTTATATTGTTACATACCTATACGCCTAGTTGCCTTTTAAAGTAATATTCATAGTTTGATCTGATAATATTTTTTAAAAAAATGTATGTAAGCAAATAGCTGTTATTTGGATTAAAAAAATAAATAAATAAAAATAACATTTTTTTACAATACATAAAATACTTATATACCATAATATTAGTCTTAAATACATACATCAATGGTAAAATAGAGTAAAGCATATTATGTTTTTAAATCTCATAATCGACATTTCAATAATAAAAAAAAAACATGCAAACCATAATAATTTCTAAGGTATGTTGCGGAACGTGCGTGAAAATTGTTTTATTTCTTCGACACGACTTGAGTAAAAACACGAAACGCCTTTTCCCTATGGGCAACGGGCCGCGTCAGTAATAATATTTGGGACACACACACACACGCGCGCATACACTTGCATTTACAGTGAAATAGAGTTTATACGTTTTACACCTGTGTCAGATATTAAAAAAGTTTTCTAAAATTATATTTAACTAGTGACGGTAGCTAAATTCATAAATATTTTGCTTTATTATGCAAATAATATCAATAATAAACAAGTCGTGTGTAAGGTACAATCATTATTAGAATGCTATAAAACAATGAGTAGAGAACAATTATAACGTTATGTAATGAAAAAAAAATGATTTCGAAAAAAAATTATTGTTTATTGAGATAAGGCAGCAAATTTTAGTAAAACAACAATAATAATAATCATAATACACTGCAGTTGAAAATAAATTGTACAGAAGTGTATAAATTAAATAATAGTATGAGTAAATACGAATTGACATAAACAGTCAATGTGTCTTTCGGTAAATATTTATGTAAGCCAAACAAAGATGCTTATATTATTATGCTTTATATATAAATATATGTATATATATATCACACATGTTTAAGTAAATGCCCACCCTGGAATACTTGCAGTGTTAAACAATTTATAAACCGGTTTAAGGTTCGAAGGAAAAGTATGAGTTGTAAATTGTAACAGATCACCAGACGAAACTTAAACATATACATATGATAAGAGACAAATATCATCACAAATCACAAATACCGTCTGTGTGTGTCTAGTGTTTGAATACGTAAACAAACGTCACACAGAACATAATAGTCACATTATAATTTAGTGGTTTAGTCCTAAAACAACATAATATTTGTATAAGACGAATGATTCTCATATTTAAAAGAATTGTGTAACAAATTAAATATGTTTACAATAATTTGTGTTTTTATAAATATATTTTTTGTGGACGAAAATAGGTCTAAAATCTATAATCATGCATTATCATCGATATTGTATTTGGTCGGCACTATATACATTATTATCTTTCCGTTATTATTATTATTATTTTTTTTTTTGTATAGTCACCGATATTATATATAATATAAGAATGACGATATTGTTTGGTACACGGACAAGCTAATTGTGTGTTAAACTAACAAAACGAGACGGAATCTGAAAAAAAAACATAACAAAAAAAATCGATGAGATGGATTTAACGATACTAAAAAATCGTTATAATTGTACGTTGTTAAATGAATATTTTTTTTCCGGTCCCAAAACGCGACAGACGGCGACAAAAATACTTTGTCCGGAAAAACAAATGACATTTGGGTACATAATTGGGGCGCAAAAAAAAAATAATAACAAAAAAAAAGTAAAAATAAAAATACTCCGTACGTTATTTTTTATTATTATTATTATTTCGTTCGACTCGTTGCCATGTGTTTCCACCGACGACTATAATAATAATAATAATAATAATAATGAATAATGGTAATATTATAAACTACAAATTTCGTCTCGTCGGTGCTGCCACCGTCGAAGCGGCGGCATCGGAGCAGAACGATCGCTGCGGCATAGACGGAACTTACGACGGCTCGCACATCGCGTCCGACGGTGCTGTAGTGTTTGTGAATAAGTAAACACGCCACCGTCGCCGCCGCCGCCAATGGTTCATCGAGCAGACACACTCGCTACATAATAATAATATTAGTATGCATCATAAATTATCTTACGTGCTCCATCCACGAACACACATGTAAGGGATTAGTGATGGATTAAAAATATTACACGCACGCCCTTCGCATTGAAAACGTTACGTTGTGACGTTCGCGTTTTTAGCCGGTTGTGTTCAGATAAGAATCAAATAATGGGGAGACGAAAAAAAAATAATAAAATTAAATAAAAAATATTATATTCAATAAATCATGTTGTCGTCATTGTGGGTGGTCGTACGAAATTTGCAAATTATCCATAGATTTCCATTGGGGAATAGATTCCAAAGCTCGCGGTGTTGTTAGATTTCGAGAAAAAGTATTCCGTATACAAAATTATAATATATTTCATGCGTAATACTATGATAATATATTGTTTATAATGTATGGTTTGTACAAAAGGAAAAAAAAAGAAAAATTGTGTGTAATTTAATATTATTTACCTAACGACAAAATAAAACTTAACAATTAACCTTATTTAGAGTAATATCGAAGTACCTACAATTGTGAGGTTTCATTAATATAGCACTAAACGGATTTTTAATCTCATTAAAGTTCACTGTATTAAAGAATATTTTTTTTCTATTTTTAAAACCGAATTACCCAAAGCTCATTATCTAAAAAAAATTGCAGTTTTTTCATAAGGAAATTGAATTTCTTTGGGATTTAGTTTTTAAAGAAAAATTATTTCATAAATTAATTGTTTCTTTTTTTCAACATTTTTATCAAGATAAGTCACTGTAATGGAATATCAGTTAATTAAAAAAAATATTTATTGTTGCAATGCAGTTTCTAATTATATTATTTAAAATTAAATATTTACTTTCGTTAGAACTATTTATGTTTGGTAAAATATATTAGGGGTCTTAGTAGTTGAGTTTAGTATAAAGTGACAACTAGCAACAATAACAGTGTCGATGCATTACTCGATCTCAATTTGAGGACAAAAAAAACTTCTACTATGAACTAAACTAGAATAGTTTTTTGCTCCAATGTGTTGTCACTGTGAAATCAATAAACATTTAACGCTCTCAAAATCTAAAATATTAACTGCTATAATAATGGAGTTTTTTCAATATTACACTTATTAAAAATTACATTTAATAAATTAAATCAGATTTAAATAGTTGAAAATAATCATAAAAAATATTTGTACATATATTTAAATTTTAAATAGATATAAAACAAAAAGTCTATTTTTAATGTCTCCAATAATATTTGTATACTTATAATTTATATGCATAATATATATTTCCCTATTAAAATAACAAATATTTTTTTTTGCAAATATTAATGTGAAAATCATAGCAAGCCAAAGCTTTTGAAAAAAGCTATGTGCAGTTTTTAAATGTAATGTACTCGTATTTGAATACTTAATAAAAAATAATTATAAAATCCTTCAAAATGCGACTAACAAAGAATACTATAATTATATTTTTATTTTAAAAACTTGATCATTTATAATGATGATGCTTTAGCGGTAAGATTTTAAATCAAATATAATTTATGAATAATTGTTTTTATAACTCGCACAAATAACGATTTAATAAGTATGGTTCCGAACGGCCGATAAAAATAAAAATTCGTGATCGGGAGTCGCATTGTCCTCGGGAATGTACCACGAATGTTAATGGCGGTTTGATGTATTTTTGGTCTCCGCAGTGGGTCGTTGAACTGCGGGGTGCGGTGTAAGGGAACACGGTCGATAAATACATGAGGAAATGTGTCTCGAGGAAAAATAGATGAACTCAAATGTGGAACAGAAAGGGTCACAATGAGAAAATGGATAAAATTGGGAGAGAAAATATTAACTAGGTACAGTCGGCAGTAGTCCTTCTTTAATTATATATTGTCGGCTACACGAGTAAGATAATTATTATCCCGAGGAAGCCTCCATTTTTTTTTTTTTTTTTTTGATAGAGGACACTGCGATTTTCGTGGGTTGCTTTACAAAAATCGTAATACCGGGTATCCCAAAGAATGTAGCGAAACAACAACTAAAAAAAAAAAAAAATATTTAATAAAGTATTTATTTTAAAATATTATTATAATATGTCCAGGAATGAAAGCAAAGCATAAACTGGAAAAAATGTGGCCCATGTTTAATTATTTTTTTCAAAGTTTTTATTAAATTTATTTCGTCAAAAATCTTTCGTTTCTACATGACGTGTGCATTAAGCACATATTTTTTTATTTATTTCATATGATCTGATATAATTTTTTCCACATTTTCTAAGATTAGAACGATTGTATTTTATAATTTTTAGAGAATTTTTATGACGTACAATATACTTGTATGTTTTACCTATTAGTTATTATCAATTTAAAATTAATAAATAAACGTATTTTTTTAAAAGTAAGATTGAATTATACATAATTGATAAAAAAAAAGTCTAATATCGTCAGCCATTAACTTTGTTATATTGCTTTTAAAGATCATTTGAGATGAACTGCAACAGCCTTACATGATTTATGGGTATCTTATTATGCAAAACCTGTGTTAATTATAATTTCCACAGGATTATGCAAAATAATAATTCCCGCGAAACTCTCAAAATAGATGCAGTCAATATTTTAATATCGAAATAGCATTCACGCGAGTTGCATTGGTATTATGATATTTACTTATTAAGTTATAGAAGATAAAATTATCTGATATTGTAAATTTATTATCTTTGTTAAAAATTAAAATATTACCGTTAACTGTTTTATAATATAGTTTTAATTATATTTACGGATTATGTTTATGAATATTATTGATAATGCGTGAGGGGGATGAGGTAAAAAATCCAATTGTAAAGTTCTTAATAATAATAATTATTTTTATTATTTATTCCATCAAACAAATAGACATTACAACTCACAATGTAATAATACGTTGTAATAATTAGTTTTAAATCCGACTAGTGCACAGACTTAAACCATAGATAATATGTATATAAGAGGCTCGAGGACTCGATAAAAATACGTGTAACAATTTAATAATATCCCATAAAGTACACACAATAAATCGGGTTCACGGCTCTGCATACCTAGCACATTACCACATGGTATTTACATTTTGGGCAATGGTCTTACTTCGCCGATTGCCAACAGAGATCTGTAGTACACGAGTAGTATAACGTGTTATATATATTTGATAATCAGCAGATTAATTGCATCGAGTTTTCAATCGATCATTCAATACATTGTTTATGACATGGGTAGTTTTTTTTTTTTTTTTATATATATAAATCGTAAGAAATACCTACACCAACAATTATCACATAATATTATTTTTTACCAACTGGGGGTAAATCTGTAAATGATATTATTATTTTATAATTTTCATTCCCCGTCGACGTGCCACCGGTCGTTGAAATTCAATCAGCACAGTTATTATTATACGAGTCCACGTGTGTGACTATTACAACGCATACACGATATTTAATGAAACATGCGATACATCGCATTAATTGAAACAACGTCGTATATTTTATGCATGTATAGTGTTTGTATAATACGCGCTTCGTGTATGCGTGTGTGCATCAGAAGCGTGAAACTTTCAGTGCACACCTGTCTTACACTAATTCGATTTTGAAGTCGACTGGAGTTGATTTTTGATTTCAAAAGCGGTAATTTTCAATGGCACCCACCCGATCCGCGATTCACCGTTATAGCTGACAATAATTATGATGGTACACGACGCTGTGTTGAAAGTTTTACAGTTACATAATATAATATTGTTCCTTTTGGTTTTGATTCTTTTATTTTATAATGAATGTGTTGGTTATATTATGTATATGTCACACGGTATAAATGTATAATATACGATAATGTCATTATATCACTTTGACGCTCGAAATCACTATTTTAATTCCATACATCGGATAATACTATTTTCCACAGTAATAACCATATATTATTGACGAATAATTATTTTTGCTCTGATTATCAAACAAGTATAATAACACTAAATAATATATGACATTATAATGTCAACAACCACATATAAATATCACAAATCAATATTTTAATGCTTTATTTTCTTTTAATTAGCTTATATTTGTATTTACTATTTTGTAAATCAGTGGTTTTAATTATTTTAGTATTATTTATTTTTAGGTAGACTTATCGTTTATTCGCAGATTTTATATAATAATAAAACTACCATAATAAATAACATTTATAGAAATCATAAAAAATGTATAAATATATATCAACTTACCAACTTTTTTAGAGAAAAAATTATATAGTATATCATAAATAATATTATTGCGTGTAACAATTTAAATAGTATTTTTAATTTAAAAATAATTAATAACTATACTGTTTTAATAAAGTTTAAAATTCAAACTTTATCACAAAATTTACTTCATAAATTATTATAGAATTTCAACAAAAGATTGAAGCAATTATATGAAATTGCGTCATACTAATTTGTTTAACCTTATATGCATCTTAAAATATAGTTGTTATAAATATCAAGTAGTTTTTTGTAAATAAAATTTTGAAGATTTAAAGACTTAAAAATCGAATAAAAATATAAATAATTATATCCAAACACTATTACCCAGCGATCAAAAATCATTTTGTAAACTATACATTTTTGTTTACATTAAAATAAATATAAAATAATAATATTATATTATACTCTGTATCTAAAGCCGATGTATACAACGCAACGTGTTTTAATACCAAATACCAAATATGTTATAGTCTTAAGATTAATTAATTAAAAACACAATTTGATATGTATTTTGTTCTATTTTTTAGTGTGTACCAAATTTTAATGCCAGTTCGGATTGTATCCGTTCCTAAGTTGTCAAGAGTTTTTAATAAATATAAATACGACTAAAATCAGTAGTTGAAAACGTGCTTCATCATCATTTCCTTACAGTTTTTAAATCATCTCTCATTTACACCCTAGTAATCGGTATACGCCTTTTCTTCATGTAGATCCTGCTGACCAATTTCCTTTAACCCGTCAACGTTGATATTAGTAAGCACTGGAGTGTTTTCATTAAATATAGATTTTTTTTAAGTCTCTTACGCCCAGGAAATTGGCAACTTGAAATTTTTAACATATTATATAAATAAATTATTGTAATTCAGGTTAAAATTTGTTCGTAAATGAACATTTTGTAAATTGAAAACAGTCATAATGCACAACGGTGCATGTATGAAAAAAATGAATATCGACGTTCCCCTTTCATCAATTATGTATGGTGTTTGAGTTAAAAAAAATTCCAAGCCTAACGAACTGAATACACGCAGAAAGAAAAAAAATCCTCTTTGAATACGAAAAACGGTCGAGTGGACAAATTCTGCCCCATAATTATTTGATGTGTACTGGGTGAAGGGAAATACCGGACGAAATCGATTTAGCCAGTCAGCAAAATTATTTCTTTCTTTTGGTGTAAGGATTAAATATTAATGGATTAATATGAGTTTGCGTGTAAGACCCATAACTGAAAAACTACGTGGGCATTATTGACGTGATTCATATATACTTAAAGCTAAACTTTTTGGCAATTCAACATTACGCTAACCATAAACGCGAATCGGAAAACCTCATTATATTTATTCCATTGAATAATTTACAGAATAATAATTCGGAAATACAATACAATTGTATATAAGAGACGTCATTCGACAACACATTCCAATACATTTTTAATGATCGGACAAAGAACAAAACATACGACAAACTTTTGTGGTAAGATCTATTGGATTTTTAAATTAAAAAATCTGAATAATAATAATCAAATCAAATCATATGATTGTATTAAAATGTAAAAGGGTAGAAAATGGTACAGATACCAGGTGTCTCAATCGTCAACATTTTCTGGTTATAATTAATTGATCTCGATGCAGAGTAGTGAAATATTACTATATTTATTATTATTAAAATCAATATTTTATCGTTATAATTATCGTACTCGATAGACGATTATAAGTATAAATCTGAGTTATATAATTTAAATTATTGAAACACATATACAGTTTAATTTCATATAATTTCGTTTACTGTAAAATAAAGTAATTTAGTTTTTCAAATATTATAAACTCGGGATTATTTCATAATATTATGTACTATTTTATAGTTTTAATATTGTGACATTTTTATATTAACTCACTAATTATTAAACTGATATTGATAAAATAATCATAGTTTTATTATAATTATTAATTAATTGTATTTATTATAATAAAATAGTTAAATTGTTTATTTTTAAATTAAAACCTCATATAATGTTTAAAAAAAAAATATGTATCTAAATCATTTTTATATTTATAATACACTTTTATTGTATGTTAACAAACTTACTACTAAATTTTTTTTTATTGGATCAACTTTAGTCTCTTATATACTATGTATAATTTATGTTATTAATATACTTATTAATACATTTATTATTTATTTATTTTAATTTAATGTACAAGGGTTGGATTTCCCTTTCATCAGATGTATACTATTTTTCTTAATGGTAGAGATATGTTAAAGCAAATGGAGTTGGGTGTAAAATGGGTGTTTTGCTATTGGTCATTTGGAATGAAGCACACCACTTGCAATAAATGAAAAAAAGTATTATTGTGGACTCGGTCATGACGAAGGTGCCAAAAAATAAAGAGTAGTTAGTAATAGCTATTACGAACATTCAATGTTTAAGTTCCAGGTATACTTATTGATAAAACAGTTTAAATTATAGTTGATAAGTTATAAATTAAATTACAATTTTAAATTAAAAATAATAAAATTTTGAAAAATTACACAATTCTTACATATGT
Organism: Rhopalosiphum nymphaeae; assembly: GCA_036289425.1. Taxonomy (NCBI): domain Eukaryota; kingdom Metazoa; phylum Arthropoda; class Insecta; order Hemiptera; family Aphididae; genus Rhopalosiphum; species Rhopalosiphum nymphaeae. The sequence goes on from JAZAQC010000004.1 coordinate 387,984, forward strand.
ATCTACCTAAAATGACATTCAGTCGTGATAAATATATTATGTGTAATTATTGGAATTTCAATTTACTTTACTCACTCTACTATATCGTATTTAATAATTTTCATGGTAGGTTCAAAAAACTATTATCATGAAATCTATGTAGCTATTTTGCCTAACCAAAACGCCGTGGTTCCTTAATTATTATTGTATTATTATTGAAATTTGTTAAATAAAAGTATCAAAATATTTATTGTTCTGACTGTTATGAGGTACTATGAATATAGACCTAATAGTAATTAAATGAAATGATGTAATCATAAAAGTAAACACAATTTTTTAAGGTATTAATTATTTTATATTTTTTATACTTTTACAGTTAATAGGAAATTAATAAAAAATAATAATTGATATTTTTTCCTAAAAATATTGTATTTATATTTTTCTCAATTGTTTAAAATTATCCCACTTCACTTTACAAATACCGGTATGTAGGATTAAAAAATCATGTCAAAAACGTACTGTGATTATAAGCCTGTTGGTCATGGAATTAATCGTTTATTCAGCATTTTACATTTATCAAACGATAGAATACGTTTTTAGTGTTTTTTTTTTTTTTTGTCAAAAGTACGTTGTAAATATTTAAATTGATTTCAAAGATATTATATTACGGTGTATGTATTAATGAAAATTGTTGATCAAAAAGTTTAAAAATACTAATGCGCCTACTACCAAATGCATAGTATCCATAGGTTATTTAATTTGTATAGAGTATTTAAATGTTCACATAATGAAAGCTCAATCTACCTCCTACTCAGTTTACCAAAAAAAAAAAAAAATTAATATATAACGAATTCTTAATTATTATCGTTGTTGTTTCGATGAACTGTATAAATCAATTTTTATTTTTATTTATTTTTATTTAGCAATATTTTAGACTAAAATATAATTTATTTCAAATTCTTTCTGATTTTAAAGTTACGGAGAGCTGCAGACATTTTTTGCTAAGGTATTAAATTATTTTTGTCGTGAACACTTAGTCGAACGTTGTATTTTCGTTAGGTTAGGTGTATTATGTTCACACCGAACGTATATTTTAAGCAATTTACGCAGAGGGTGCTTGAACCGATATACTCTGGTTATTGGCTCGATGCACATAGTACTGCTGGCTTTTGTTATTGTACGAGCGAAACAATGACTACGCGAGCAACTGCCTAAAGCTTAAGGAAAATACGGTGGGATATGTTAGGCGTGTGGATTCGTCGCCGCGACCCCTTAAAAAGGAAAACACTATTTTGTTAATACAACAATAACGCGCGAAACTGCCGATGATCAAAGCGCGTCTAATTTTAACATTTGGTTATTTGATGACATAATATTGTATCGTGCGGCGAGAGTGTCCCATATGCGCGTGTACGTGCGCGTGTGCCATACAATATAATATAGTCATACATCACGTAATCAACGTGTAATTATTATTAGTGTCAGAAAATACCAACGAACGGTGTAGTAGACGGGCGGCGATACTGGATGTGTCGTGGAAGGATTGCAGCAGGGGTGTTGACGTGGGGCGGTGCAGGCAGTGGCAACATAAATGTTATCGGGTGTATATGTATACGGATATAATATATATATATATATATATCAAAATATAGTCACATTGTGCCTTTTACGTTTTTCGACAATGGACGTCATCGGCGTGGTTGACAGAGATTGATTCGAAACTATGGATGGATTTATTCATTAGGTCGGAGCTTTTTCCAACTGTGGTCTCTTCCTCGCTATCGCGCTCCCGCGAATTCGCGATGGAGGGACGGAGAAAAGTACTTATACACACACACACACATATATATATATATTTATACAGTATACACACGCACACCCATATACATAACGAATAATGGAGGACGGTAAGTGGGAAGAGGTCGATGCTGGGCACGCGGGTTTCACAGTCATGAAATTTGTTGTGTTTTGCTCCGACGTGGCGACCGGGCTCGTAGGAATAAATTCGAGAGTAGGAACCGGCGCCGCCGGAGTACGAGTGGGTATGAACCGAGAGAGTGGTTGCTGGAGGGATCCAGTGAGAGAGATTTTATTAATGATTCGGTGGCCCGCGAACTGACAGCCGCACGCCCGTCGAATCATTTCTCACTGCTTCTGCTCTGGAACAAAAGCGACCCACCGCCGTCTCGTGTCTTTATTCACCGTTTTAATTCCCAACCCCGGTGGCAGCCACCCCCCTCCATTCATATCCTTACAGACCTCCCCATAATCCCTTCCAACACCACCGGTGTACTCCGTTGTCGTTGGTCGTTTTCACAGTAATCATGAATACGACCAGAATTGGTTTGCATATATTGGTATTTGACAACGATTACACTGTATGTACATTGTATATTATACGAGTAGTGCGGCTCGGTGCTTATCGGATAATAGACATCCACAAGAAACTCCAAACTACTCTGTTGCTATAATCCACTTTTACTTTTCTTATTCTTATTTCTTATTCTTAAATACACTTGACTATACAACTAGTTCGGAACAAAGAGTAATTCAAATAAGAAACATAAACATATTTTTACTATAAGGCTTTAAAAAAAAAAAAAATTAAGTCGGAAACTAAAAAAGTTAAGAGATTTTCAAAGAACTTAATGTTCAAGTATTCTATTTTAGATAATTTATTGATCAATAAATGTGTTGGTTTTAGAACGATATATAGTTTTTTTGTCGTCTAACGCACTTTATGTTGCAGTAAAAATGCCTCGATAGTGGTTTCTAGTAACAATATGGATCTATAGTTCACACTTTTGAAAATTATTGAGTAAAACAAAAACGAAAATAATAAAACGATATTTACTCAAAATAAGTTTTCATTGAAATCAATTTTGTTTTTTTGTTGTAACTAAAAAGTAATTAATATGTATACCAAATATTAATATTAAAACTTTCTAAATAAATGGTTAAATTTTTAAAATATTTTAGCCGTTTTTGTGACGCAAGTAGGTATTTCAAAGTTTTAAATATACGCTATTTTTTATCACGTTGTATTTATTTACGTCAAAGTAATTGTTTGCAAGTCGAAAATATGAAAATTTATTTCACTATTCATCATTAGTTATCCTTATGACAAATAAAAAAATGTAGAAATTATTTAGTTTAATTGATTTTTATGGACGTTTAAAATTCAAATTTTGATAAACTCCACAAAATTGAGTATAATCACAAAAGTTTAGAAATAGTTTTGTAGTTAATAATTTTTAAATTTTTATTTTAATACCTATATAGTATACTAAAATGTAATACAAGACTTTTCATAAGTTTTTTTTTAACTATAATTAAAAAAAAAAGTTTATTGTAAAGAAATATACATTTTTTATGAACGTTGAAGTTTAAATGATGAGGACATCGGATATTCAAACGTAGAACAACGATGTATTCAAAAACTACCTATCTTTTTTTTGTTTATTATTTAAAAAAAATTAATCATAAGAACTTGAAACTTTTGATGAGTACATATATTATTATTTAATCATAAATAAAAAAAAATCTACGCATTATGAATTGTATGATATTTAAAAAATGTTTGTAAATTTTTAATTTAACATTTAACATGTGATATAATGTTATAATAATATAATATAAGATTTATTTGTAAAAAATATTTTAATTTATTGTACTACACTTAAAATATACTATACAGCAAAGCGGACATCTCAGTTTTGAAATATAAACGTATAATTATTGTACTTACTCGATTTCCTTTCCGTGAGAATTATATAATATTGTATACTCTTGAAATATCTTTAGTATTCAAAATATTAAGATAAACTAGTATAAAGAAGTTTATTAAGGAAACAAAATATTATTAATTATGTTACTGTTTAAAAATAAGTTTGTAATAAAAACATTGAACTTCTTCTTTGATAATATTTTTTTAAAACTTTTCGGATGAATCAGATGAATATTTCAGCGGAGAATCTTTATATATTTATGAAAAAAATTACAGGAGTCGTGGTACATAAAAATACACTGATTAGACAAAGTGCCCTACGTCAATTTTGGGGCGCCTCTCTTATGCCTCTATGAAATATTTAGTCCTGACCTTAAAGTTTATCGATCGCAAAACCGAATGGGGAATGTATATAAATTAGACCATTCGTAAAGATAAACATTTAAGCTTAATTTTTACGACGTTATATATTTTTTGTCTATTGAAAAAAAAATCGGTTACACGTAGAATTTCACTGGAGCGGAATAGACAATTTGGAGAAATTTAATCAACTGGAGGACAAACTAGGGTGAGCAACGAACCGTTCGATTGCTCGGCGCCGGTTAAATTATTAATAACAAATTCGGTTTACGGCTGGAGCGTATAATATAAATATCTTTCGGTGGTAATATATTAAAAAAATTGTTTTTACACTAAAAACAAAAATAAATATATCAGGAATGTTTAAAATAAAATAAAAATCCAATGCTTACGAATTTTTTAGTAAACTAAAAGCACGATTTTAAATATTGTTCAACTTGAAGTTAAATTATGCCAGTATAAAAACGGATTGAAATTGAACAAAATGTTATTATACTACTCACTATTGGTTAAAATATTACATACTTATAATTAATTAACTAATAGTTATAAATTTGATTTTTGTACATACAACAATTCTCAAAAAAGTATTCTACTTCCGAATATTAAATCAAAAATGTATGCTGTACAATTTTCTTAAAAGCGTGAATATTTTATGAGAGTTAACTGTTAAAATAATCACTCAGTATAAAATCTGTACACTTTATTTTTATACTACATTGAATTGCTTCTTATAATTATTAATAATCAATACATATGATGTTAATACTCATTAGTTGATATAGTAATAAATTATATTATTTATCTTTATCATTTATCAGGAAAAAAAAAAAAATATATATATAACAGATAGACAATATTTATTAAATCAAATCAGTCATCATGATTTTAAACTGCATACTAAAAAAGGTCGCTAATTTTTTCTAGAGAAATAACTAATAAGTATTGTTTTAAAATGTATAATATATGCTACTGTAGATTAAAAAAAATACTTTAAATAATGATCACTTCATGTATTTTTTGGATGCTTTGATGCTCTGGAAAAACACAGCTTTATCGTATTAACTTTATAAATAAAATTTAAATTATATGTTAAATTTGTAATAGCTTTGACAAATAAATAAGTAATTTCATCACAATATTGTTTATGTACTATATTATTCGATAATTTTATTAGTCTATATAATACAAATACTCTCTCAATGAAAAATAAATAAAACGTTTTTTTTTCACAACAAACAAGCATCTGTCGATGAAAAATCACCATTGGTTAGTCACGTTGTAGTACAATTACTTTGCAACACCCAGATTTCCCGGCACGTATATGACGCGTTTCCACTATGAGGCGAGCGTGAGCACGCGTTTGAATAATTTCCCGTGTCTTTTTTTCCCTCGCACAACCTGCAATTTCCCTCTGACGTTTTTTTTTTTTAATTTAACGCCCGCCACCGGTTATTCGACAGCTAACAGATCACATGGCTCCCTCTCCACGTATTCATAATAGTACCTTTTTCCCCAATCTTCCCGTCAATTTGTTACAGGTAAACTAAACGAACGTAATGTGTTTTCTTTCCCTCTCCCTACCATGTTCCTGGCCAAAAATCTATATATACATGTAGAATGTATTCTGTACAGTAGATAATTGAACGATTTGGTAGTACAAGCTCGATAACGGGCCTTAAACCTTTACGTGAACAGTATACCAATTTTTTAATTTTTTTTTTTTTTTTTTTGACTAGGGCACTAGGTGCTTACATTTATTTAAAATGTATATATTTTTTATTTTGTTTAATACATACTTTTATTTATTTGTTTTAATTTACTATTTTTTCATTTTCGTGTCAATAATATATCTATTCGTCTAATGCATTAAAGAAAGATATCAACATATACTACAATATAAGGTATTTTTTTAATATGAAATGCTGTTAGAAAAAATTGAAATTAATTTTTATAATATTATTATGACGTGTACTTAATTAAGTTTCATTAATACATAAAAAAAAATCATATATTTTGTACTATAAAGTTAAAAATGTAAGCGAGAGGACACTGTAGTGCTGTAAATTTAATGTCAAGTGAGTCACTATTATGAATGAGTTAAATTTGAATTCGATAATACATAATTTTATATGAACAACGATTTTGAACGAAGGCGGCAGAAGGTTAAGTGTCAGTTTATATTATTAAGTATATTTTATGATATGTTTTTTTTGATATAGCTATTAAAGCAATTAATTTTATTTTTAGTATTATAATAAGTTGATTAATTTTTTCCAAAAACATTCCATTTATTATATTATAATAGTATTGAATTATTATGATTATAAATATCTATATTATCATATTAATATATTATTTTTATTCATTTTCGAGTTCACCATACAACTTATGGAAACTTTATATTTTTACTGCCTAAAATATGATAACAGAAAAAAAAAAAAGTAAAAACACACGTCATTGTAAAATCAATACATTAATTCTTAGCTAAGAATCTAAATGTATTATGTACTAAAACTTGAAATATAATCATTTCGATTTTTACAATGTTTTAATCTCTTTAAAACGAGAATGATTTTTTTTTATTATTATTAATAAATTAAAAAAGTTAATTGATTTTTATTTTTGAACTATTTGTGTAAATGTTTAATACAACATTTTATTGTATAAAAAATTATATGTAACACGAGAAGTCTAAAATAATACAAATCGAATGAATTAATTTTAAATATACCTACATCGTTTAATTGAGAAACTATAGTCGGATAGACGATGGAAAGCATTGTAGTATTTTGGATTATATTATGAAATAGAGTTAATCTCTGATATTTCTTGAATAGTAAATATTTGTTCTATATAACTAAGAGTTGTGATGTTCCAAAGTGTAACATTATTGTGGAATTTCAAAGAAGGAAGTTATAATTTTCATCAAGGCCGTGCTGTTACAAGAATATCATATAAATGACAAGACTTATTATTATCAAATACAAAGCAGCGTTAGATATAATGATATTATAATAATAATGATATTATCCTTCGTGTTATGCATTTTCTAATTAATTTCCAGAAACAGTTTTGTTAACAAGTTTTTCTTTTTTTTAATGAAGGGATTCAAAAATCAATATTTTCACCGTGATTAATTATAATTAATTATAAATAATTGTTGTCAAACAAAAATATTGAATTCATGTAAGTCTGAATTGTATATTATTCATGAAGCATTTAACATAATTATTATTATCGTAACCATTACTTACAATGTTTTTCGATAAAATTCGTCTGTTATATTGTTAGCACAGTAACGTCAGTAGGTCGGAATATAACGAGAATATTATCAAACTTTTCTGAAAAAGATCAGTGACCTAGTTGAGTATTTATGCATATTGCATAAACCAATATTATACTGACTGTAACAACTATTGGTCTCTTTACACTATTGTGGATCGAGTTGATTGTTAACGCAAACACACGCACACATCTGTCAGAATAAGCATTTATTATTACGTCTAAAACAGGTGTTGTTAAACTTATCAAACTTCATTCGCTGAGGAAGCAGACAAGCTTTATACTTGCTGACCAAAGTTATTTGATTATATTTATATGATTCAAAGTTCCTATAGTTATCTAACCTAACTATCCTAACGAGGGGTTTGGTTAACGGTAAAACACAAATGCATAACGTAATTACAATGGTACAATAAAATGTAACTAAAATAAAATAAATTAATAATACCTTTTACCTGGAAAATCTGATGGTGATCTACAGGAATGCGAGGAATTCAAATAGTAAACTCAGAAATGATCTTTTTTAAAAAACACTTATCGCTAGGATAATTTATCACGTGATGTCCGTTTAAGTGTTCCACTATACTCATTTTACTCCTAAATAATAATGATAAAAATTAGAGTTCGTATAATACTATTATACATTTCTCGTGTCGAAATTGAAATTTAAACATTCGATAGAGTGTTGTAGTGATTTTTTTTAGACATTAATCATGTCGAAAACAATTTTCTTGAGAAAATGCACAATAATCCACTAAATAATAGTGGTATGACTAGGATTTGCCGGCAGCTAGTGACAAATTAAAATGTCACGAAATTACCAAATATTTTATTGATAAAAAAAAATATATATAATACACTGTCCCGCGAAAAAAGCTTGAGTGTTATTTATGTATAGGTGTATATGTACACCCTTTCCCGATATTGCGACACATAATATTTATGGTCTTCGTCGATCGCTAAAATTGACGGCACGTTTTTATTTTAAAGAATTATGCACTGAAATAAATCGAACCGCGTCTCCGGGTTTTCGCGTCAAAATGGAAAAACTCGGTAATTTTTTCCTACCTATCGCCACCGCAGCCATTGCTGCCATGGCTTACTTCAATTACCTTACAGACAGAACCGATTATTTCGCTGAGATTGATTGCCAGAAGCCTATACTGTCGCTTGCCTGTAATTTACGGGATCTGAGCTATCCGTGTACCCCTTCGGTTACTCATCGAGCTCTTACGCCATCGAAACTGGATTGTCATGAAAGCAACGCTGAACAAAAGGGACATAAGAAAAGACGGAACATATTGATTCGATATAATTTTATTTTATTATTCCTCGTAATTTATTATTGTGATTAATTTTCTTCGACATTTTTTTTTTTTTTTTTTATTACTATTTATTTAGTTTTAACAATAAGAATATTATTTTTCCAAACGTTGTCTTAGCGACGAACTTCGCCTTTTAATAGATAATTTGTTGTATTACTAAAAATAAAGTAAAAATATCTCTAATTATAAAAACCCACCCAATATAAACCTCATGTAACCTAAACTATTCTCGGTTTGTTTATTTCTTTACAAAATTTATATCAGATTATTAATATTAGGATGTTAAAAAAACAAATTCTACGGCAACAATCTAGAAATAGTACGCACAGTTTATCTTTGAATTATTAAATACTAACAAAGTAAAATAATATACATTATATAGTATATGTATACGAGAATATTTTTTAAAATATATTTTTATTTCTAAATAGAAATTACTATAAGTATTATATTTTAAAAAAAACCCTTTTAAACCTACAGTTTAGATAATTTTTCTTGGGTAATATTTTTAAATTTATAGTTATGACGCTATTAATTTTTATTTAATTAAAATATGTGGAACTATTAAAAAATAAAAATAAAAAAGAACGAATACAAATGTAGGTAATAAATAAAACAATAAAATAATAAAACAGTAAAATAAATTTTAGTATTATATAATATTACAATAACAATTTAACTTTTAAGTTATAATAAACAGTAATATAATTTTGTTAAATAACTCTAGCAATCAAGTTATTCATTATTAATTAAAACTATCATTGGTAAGTTGTATTTTGTGTAAATAATAAAACCAGAATTCGGAATAAATATTAATTTCCTTATTTTATTTGTACATTAATCTTAACAGCATATAATTGATAATATAATCTAAATTAAGTTATCCGAGTTACAAATTACGTATGGTAAATCATTTTTGACATGTTATAAATTTTATTTTTATATCTGTCTTTGCACAGTATTCTATATTAAATAATATTTTTTTTTCATTAAAATTTTGATGGGGCTTTCATAGACTTCTGGGACAGATCAAGTATAAATCCAAGAGTTTAGGAAATATCGTTTTTCATCATCCAAGCAGTGCCGATTGCAAAACGATAGTGACCTGGTGTACAAAGTGCGGCGGAGATCCTTTGTGCAGTATACTTTAGAAAATACTATTGAATACGTCTTTTCCATTACTCGGATTGTGTCTATAAAACCTTCGGGACATATTGTGTATTCTGACAACAGTAGCCACTATGGATCTCTAGGTTTATAATAATATTCACTCCCCGTTTGTATAGATTTAATTAACTTTATCGGCGTCAGGTTTGGTCGAATTATTGTCTATTTTGGGTCTTTTTGGTGCTCAATTTAATTTTGTATCTCAGACATACCGAACCAGCAATATCACCATATACTATTATAAATCGGGGGAGCACAGTGATTACAATATGAAACTGGTTCTAAACGGATACTCGAACCACCTGTATAATGCTACTGCAGCAGTTTCTTCCTTCGACGTCACTTCATCACTCGTCAATAGGCTTATAATATTATGAAATTTCCAAACCAGATGTATAATAATATTACAGTCTTCTGGCGTCGAAATATCTCAACGACATTTTTATTTCTTCCTATTTCCCGGCATCACAGGCTCTCTCACTCTATCACTTTTTGTATTTCTCTCTCTCTCTCTCTCTATATTTCTCTTACACGCACACACCTTCTCGTATATTTGTGCGTTTTAGATAGGCTATTGAACGAACACGCGATAGTACAGTGTACGTTCCTCCAACTCATTGACTCACACTATTTATTGTCAGCTGCCAAGGACGTTTTATATATTATAACGCTCGTTGATCGATCACCATTAATGGTGACATTATTCAACGTATAGAATTGTAGAGGCTCTGTCACAGTACGTATGATAATATAATATATATGTGTAACGTCGTGTATCATTTATTTAATATTATGTTTTTCGGACTTGACTCGGAGAAGGGAACAAAAAGTGAACCATAAAATATTTATCCCGTATATTATGTCTCCCATGGTTGTAAACAGTTACATACAAACATAAAACAAATTAAAAATATTATTTTGCCATCATTGCGTCTTGCTAGAGAAGTAACCTCCATAAAATTTACCAGAATGGCAAGTTTACTGACTTCTTTTATCGTTTTAAGTTTGTTTACTAAAAAAATTACAAAGTTATTTCTTAAAGATGCTAATATTTATAAAATAACAATATCGTAGTTAATACAAGACACGCGTTTTTAAGTAAAAATGTATTTATATTTTATATTATCTTCAAAATTATTATATAAATATATTTTCTGTTTTACAAATGAAATATATTTATATGTTATAAAAAGGTAATAACTAATAGGAAATTATTGATATTAAAAAAAATAAGTAATAATAATTGTAAGCATTTTAAACTTATTGCGATTACAAATAATATTATTTTTAATACACGAATACATTTTCAAAAAAATTAAACATTTTTGAGATATTTATATCATAAAATAATTTTCATCGTTCTATTTTATGCCGGTTATTTTTACTTATAATTCAATAACAATATTATGTTTGATATGATATAATCTATGCTATTTTTACAAAAGAAAATAGATCAATATAGGTACTATATTACTGACCGACGGTCATCTACCTCAATTTAAAATCGTTTTTCATATGCAATAATTTATCATTGAATTTATATTTAACACATCCATTTCAGTGACATTATTAATTACATTCAAAGTCTCCTATGCTTTAGAACAACTTTTTCGTTTTATTTATTTTTTATATAACTTATATTTTAATTGTTTGTTATTAATTATTATCGATTATACTAGTTAGAACACATATAATTCTATAATTTTTTGTGTTACAGGAGAAAAAACTAAATTTGAAATAATTGTATAAATGGATCAATATTAGATATAAAAATAAAATCCTTAAACATCAGAATAGAGAACTTGCAGTTTGTTTTATGAGCTGCTTTTATTTTCTTTGTATGAAACGTTTTCTCAATACAAGAGTGCTATTTATTTTTAAAAAAAGTTGCTAGTTGGACATATTACAGCAAATAAAATCTTTATACTGTTTCAGACCATGAATAATTCCGTGATATATTAAGTGACAAAAATAAATTTATTGAAAATCGATTGATACCATTTTTTACGCACATATAATACGTATTGTATTTAGTTGTTTGATAGTTGAGTATCTTCGTTTTTTTCATGTACTCATCCAATGTTATCGTCTTGGTTTATCATAAAACTATAACTGTCTTAAGTAAAATATTGATTTACACACCAACGCATTCACACAACTTAATCTTTTTATGAAATTAATAAAAAATAATAATAATAATAATGTTTAGGTTAGTACCAGAGTTATTAGCGTTTAAAAAAATAAAAATCGTGACTCGTTTTTAGTAAAATAAAAAGGAACAACATTTAAAATTCTTAAACTGCTGTAAATATTGACAGTAATTCGGCAGAGACGCTGTAACTATTGAAACTTCCAAGTAATTAAATGGAGAGGTGCAATCAACAACAGGATAACTATATATTTGTCTTAATACTTCGAGAACGGAAACAACACTGTTTAATAAAATGATGGATGATTGAAACATAAACCATTATGTTTATATATGCATATATATTTCCCATATATGCATATTATATATATATATTGTTTATGTATACAATTTGTATCCTCTTAAAATAAATACAATTTAATTTTGACTCATCAATTTTTATGAAAAATACTTGGTGGATAGATTTAAGTAACGCGTAACTAACATTTATAATGTTGTAGTGAAACCAATACGAAGAATAATATTATAACGAATTCCATGATACTTGAAGGACCTCAGATTTTTAAGTATAAATCTAATCTCTAATAAACCCATATGTAGATTTTAAATTATATTGCAAATATAAATAAAAGATTATTTTAAAATGAACGGTTAACATAATGTTTAATAAAAATCGTATTATAAAAAAAAAAATCAAACCTAAACGTTATATTATAAAAAGATTTTAACAAAATTTCAATAACTTTGTTTTATTTTTAAGAGGTTTGTTTTAAGATTAATTTGGATACATTTTGTTCGAGCGTTTTTTTTTTTTTTTTTGAAACAATTCACTTCAAGCATATTTTATTCATCGATAATATAACGATAACGGTATTGTGGAATCGACTAAAAGTGTTTTCACGCGAGGGTTATATTTTACATGGGCAAAAAAAAAAATCATTTGTTTTGATGATTATCTGATAGTATCGTGATTTTAATATCTATGCAAATATTATTATTTTTTTATAATTAAAACGATCGTTAAATTTAAACTGCGTTTTCAGGACGAATAATCAGTTTATCTTTAGAATAATGAATGGATGAATATATGAATAAGCAAAAGAAATAAAAAGTGCCTGTCCAAAAACAAAACCTTTAGTAAATCCACCATTAAAAAACGTTCCTAATATTCCAAAACTCATCTGATATCATAATATTAACTAGAAAAATTCTACACCCACCAACAATATGGCCACCAAAGCCCCGAGACTTGGGACTCACTTCACTGTGATCCACCAGTCCCCGGGGCGTCGTTATTTTAGGACGCGTGTCTGAAGCCGAAAATCACACAAACATATCAGAAAAATCTGATTCCGAAGACGCCGAATTTCCACAACGGTGAAGGGGACTAGGTACATAATAAATATTAATAGTGAATGCGAAGGTAAACTTTTTTCCCCAATACACACCTAACCATTGTAATTGGATTGTTCCACTGTTTCCTGGTTTATAAATTCCGAAAAGACGAATGGGGTGCGTGGGGTGTTGTAGAACGAGCGAAAAGGGCTGAAGTCAATTTACGCTTGCGTGATGTGTCGTACACGACAACGTCTGTCTGTGTGTATGCAATGTCGGCTTTTCGGTTTTTAAAGTCTCAAAGCTCCCCATCAGGACGATTGATCACGCGAAGCTCTTGACCCCAAAAGGCACGCGGCTGCAATAGTCGTGTTTCAATGTGCCATATGACCTCCGTGAAACGCGCACAGTTCCTGGGCGTTATAGTCAAAAGCGTCTCCTATGAAAACGGCATTTGTGTTTATACGATTTTGACTTTTAAACTTTAATGTTTTGTCATTTGACACGTATACCAAAATGCACCGTACAGCAAAAATGTAATTGAAAATTTTAACATTACAGTTTTTCGAGTACTTGGTAATTAAATCGATTTGAGCTGCTCCAAATTGGAGTGTTTGTTTCGGTGTTTCATACGATAGATCATCTCAGACATAATATAATCGTCTTATTAAAAAATGTGTGTCAATATACAGTAATTGTAAACAATAAAAATTGGTTATCAAAGTAATGTGTGTACCAAATGGATTTTAGAGTCTACTTTACTTTCAAGAGAGACGCTACTTAAGCAGGAGAATAATCTGTGTTTACATTATACACTATCAGTATATTATACAAGTGCGAAATTTGCCACTATAGTATAAAAATAGGGGAGAATACGGTCAAAAAATCCATGTCAAGTATTGTTTGCATTTTGCAAACGCAATTAAAATTACTGACTGAATATATGAAATTATATTACGAATAATAATAGAGTTAACTTGACTTGAATTTTGTGAAGTGTCGCACATTTTTCCAAGAACACTTTTTTATTTTTATACATTTTATTGTTTTAACAGTGCCATTGGTACGTACAAACTCTCTAAACTGTTCACTACTTTAAACATTTTTAATAAATTAATTCTCATATTTGCTTGTACTCATATTATACTAAAACGTTGTACTAAATAATAGTAATACCTAGAACATAACAAGGTAATCTCAAATGTTTGATTTCATTCATTTTATAAAATAAATTAGAGAGAAAAATATAATAAAAATTATAGTATTCATCGTTTCACTATAATAAACGTATTTTATTAAAAATAGATTTATATTTAGTAGCAGCTATATTTACCAATACATAATACATTTTAATTCGTGTAATTAATTTAAGTGCTATTTTAATTTTAACTAACAGCTATATTTTATATTTATTTTTTAATAACCATACAAACAAACCATTACAGACCTGCGTATATTATTTTATCCGAAATATTTCATTAATATAATTTTAATTCATGCTCATGTTATTTATTCATCTGTATAAAACGAAAAAAATTATAATAAACAAATAATATTAATTCATTACAAATACACAATATATACAGATTTGTGCATAACTCGGGGACCTATAGTGCACTTATGAATTACAATTACATATGAAAATTAAAAAAACATATATTAACGTAGCTTGGGTAATTGGAAAAATTTTACTAAATTATATGATTTTACGACGTATACAATAATAAACAAATATAAAATAGGAATGCTCATAAATATAAATTAAATGATTCTATTTATATGAAAAAAAAACAAACAAAAAAATTTTACATTCAATTTTAAAATATGTATAATTTTATAGTAAAAAATTAAAAATTTTTTTTTAAATAAACATAAATTATACATTTTAATTAATGTATTTGATTTATATTTAATTTTTCATTAATTTTCATTGTAACAGATTCAAAAATGCATCAAAGAAGTAGGTACTTCAACTTTGAACTTAATATATACACAATATTAAAAAAATATCTTCTAAATACATAAAGTTTTCTCAAATGCATGCATGTTATTATTGATATTATGAATCTTAAGAACTCTAATAAATACTTTACATAGTTTATTTTTGTTTTTAATTAGTTAGTCCAAGAAATGCATAATTAATTGATGATTAAGTTACCAATTATTAAATTACCAATACATATTTTAAAATACCCGGTAACTAATCATACAATAACCATCTGAATATAAATTTAGACTAATTAAAATCATATGAGTATTACTAAAAAAATAACAAGGTTTACTAATCTACCGTATTATATTAATACATAAAAATTTAAATTTATCTATACACAAATGGATATTTGTTCTCGTGGCCATTGAGGAAAGGTTTTTTTTTTAATAAAACACGATAATATTTCAATAGTTTAATATATTTTTATGATTAATTTCAATCTCGTTATATACTTATGTTTTGATAAAAAAAAAAAGAATATGATATTAAATTAAATTTTAATAAGAAAACATATTTCGTTAGAAACAGAATATGAATGGTTATATTTTTGTTTACCGTTCGTTTGTCTCTTTATTAATCATAAATATAAACCTATGAAATTAAAAATTTGTCAAATCATTCAAAAAACGACCAATTTTTTCATTTGGAACAGTAATCGAATTTTAACAACGAAAATTAAACGTTCCTATTATAAAGGTTACAAGAAACTATAAAAAAAAAAAAAAAAATAGTAAATAAATAATACTATTAATAAACGTAATTATTAAATGTTGACAATGTCATAACGAAACGAGGGCAAACAAACCTGTATCATAATATTTTAATACACATGTCCTTTCATTTTTGTCATTATATTATATTAAAAACAGTACTATTATAACATTTTTCTAATCATGTAAAATGTTCACTTTGGTTTTTATAATTCCGAGATATGTCGATTAATCTTGTATAGATCACAGCACATACTACATAGCATGCATTCAAACCTAAATTAGAAATTAATTAAGTTTTTATGATTCAATGAATTGGTCAAGGATACTCGCTGCTTATTATATATATCCTGCCATCTTTGGCGTTACTCTTTTTATACTGCGTACCGTTCGTCCGTATAACTTATGTATTATGTATTATTTTTCAAATATTTCTGAACTTAATTAAATGTATTGTGTGATAGAAATGATTTCAAGTGTATAATAACAATACCTAGTATTATAAAATATATGATCATTGAATAAAAACCATCCAACAACAGCGTATATGACATTTGAAAGAATACTACATTTTAGTAGAATACGTATTTAAATGATCATACTCATTTTTAACCAATAATATATATGTATATATACAGTTTATACAATAAAGCACAACAAATATTATTGATTTATTATATCGAAAGGAATATAACACTTTATTGTAACGACTATTGTTAGCTTTGACTATTATAATATTGTATAATATTATATCAGATAGTACCTACATAATAATTTTATTATTTAACGGGACTCGTTAGAAACTATAATTTATATTTACATTATAAATAAAAAAAACTATTGAACTAACTTTATATAATAATTTGATATATTATTTTTTAAATAGTAAATAAATTTATAAAATATTTTCATCAGATTATTTATAACGGGTAATATATTGTATATAAATAATAAATGATAACATTTATTGATTTTCTTAATTATACACTATATAGTAGCTAAACTTGCTTAACATGAATCGATAATGGCAACAAATTATATTTATTAGTTTTTCCTGTTCAATTTTTAATTCACTGACCAAATATGTATAACACTATAATATAAATACATATTAGTTTCCGTCATACATTTGTTAAAAGTAACAATTTCTTAAGTGTGATCAATAATAATAATTATCTTCTAAAATTAACTGTGTAAAATTAAATCTGGCCTTAACCGTTAAATTGTTGTACGATGCTGTTGGACGCTCAGAGTTAAAAATAAATAAATATGATTGTGCATGACAAATAGTTTACTAATTATCTCCATAAAATCTTAGTCACGTTTGTTTAACATTGGAATGGTGGATAAATGAGTAGGAAAATAACCAAAAAAAAAAATCCGTGTCTAATTCGTCCCACAGGGACCATTCGGCCGCCGAGACTTACAACTCCTCTTCGAGAGTAATAAAAACCGACCGGAAAATTCTCTACTATACCAGCCTCCGGACAAATTACACGTGCAAGGGACATTCGTTAAGATAAGTACACACGTTTTATAGCACGAGCATAATATATAATGCAATAATTGCTGTTCTCAGATTTGTGGTATTTCGTTGTATACATTTTATTATTGCTTTTATCTCATACAAAGTTTGATTGATATCGAACACAAATGAACATAGTACGATTAAAGGCATTTGTTTTAGAGATAATAATAGATGCATATCACTACACACGAAACGTTTAATCACTGTAAAGGAAACAATTAATAATCATAATTATAATTATTATTATTATTATATAATTTAAAATTGACAATTATTATTTATCTTTTATGTTGGTTAAACAAGCACGACCTGGTTATCTTAACACTCGGTATTATAATATCATAATGTTAGGCATTGTGTTGTGACGGAACTTAATAAAATATCATTAACAAGTAGGACAATATTTTTTTCGTGCAAAATATGTGTGCAATAATACTCTGATTATTGTGGCTGTTAAACATATTCTGCATTGTGTGCATTAAGTCATTATTATTTCTGCTATAAGACTGTTCAATTATAAATTATATAGCATTATATATGTACGGTTGTACTTCGTCGTATTCATTTGTGAAAGACAATGACTGAATAGCCGAATACAATACATCGATACGTATATGCGTCCATCCTTTTGTGCTTACTTAACAGGCAAATATTTGATTTTAATATTGATTAAACACGGCATAAGCGCACGGTATGTTCAAATGCTACCTATAAAATGTATTTACCATGAATTTACAATTCAATTTTTATTAGTTTTTAACCGATCTAAATCATTCCGCTTTGAAAGTGCGTATCGTTATTACTCATTTACTTTAACGTTATAATACCGTGTGCTATTTAATATTAATAAAGCCTATCATAAGTTTATGAGCTTATGTGATGGAAGTGTTACTCATTTTTTAAACTATATGATACATAAACAAATCATTACTAAAATTCCAAAAAATTATTTTATTTGTGTTTTAAATGGTTTTTAAATAGTATATTCATTGAATTAAATGATTTAGTTTTTTTTTTTTTTAAATCATTCTTTTCGAGTAAAATACTTTCGACTAGACTGTTTGCGTTGGCTATAACCAAACGAGACACATGCCCGTCGACGAATCCTCATTAGTGTATTTGGAAATGGAAGACATATTAGTGCCGATATTACACATCCTTAATTGATACTTGGTCGCAGATAAAAATAAAATAAATAAAATAAAACTTTGATCACAGAATGTACTTATGATCAGTCTAGCCGTAATGGAAATCGTGTGTAAAAGTGAAAACATTTTTATATTACATACGATCTATTAAAATACCATTAAACACAATTCGGTCAAAAACTATACATATATGACTACTGTATAACCACAATTTAATGAGACGACTTTATCTGCAGGTTACGAGTCATTAACACTGAGAGTTTTGAAACTTTATAAAGAACAATACAGTTCTACAGCAGAAAAGTAATGACAGGCATCATTTAATGAAAATCAAAATATGACGTATATTGCAGTGCCTATATATGTAGTGCGGCCGTATATTCTTACTTATTACTTATTAGTTATTAATTACTATGGTGGAATAGATATTTGAAATAGCTTCGTTACATCATACTTTTATTAAACTAAATCTAACTAAACTATATATAAGGCACGAGCAGTACCCGAATATTTCTAAATTCCATTAAATACGAGAAGTTACATTATTTTATAAATAACTTTTTATACTAAATTTTTTAAATTGATGTCATGATTTTTAATACATCTATTTCGAGTATTTTTTCGGCCTGTATCCTAAGATACATTTTAATATACAAGCATTTAATATTGATAAACTAAATAATTTATTTATTTAACAATTTACCACGTTTGAACGATAAAAAAAAAGTGTGGATTTATGACGCTTATACTAAACTTATTCACAATAGAAACCTTGAATTCCTTTTAGCTTTTTTCAGCAGAATCAAATGTTTACAACCAAAAATAACCATGAAAATATAAGTGGTGATAAAAGTAATATTAAAATGAAATAATGGAACATTATTTCAATCATAATGTTATGGTTCAATAAAACCAAACTAACTACCCACTCAAAACATACTACTTGGACAAAAAAAAAAAAAAAATAAAAACTAACTTTTGGAAGTTTTTATCGTATTTTACCTCAGGTTTTAATTAAATAATATTTAAAACTTGATTTTTAATTATAACTGAACTATTCCAAGTAAAAAATGCCTATAATTAAAATTTATAATTCTACAAGTCGATTCAATAAAAATAATTGCACATTCACAATTTTTACTTTAAAATGTTCGTATAATAAATATATTTTTATAATTTGTTTGTTATTATATAATTTACTGCTCACGTAGATTTTATTCATTACATAAATTTACAAGGTGAACTTAATTACATTGCACAGTAAAATTTTGCATTTCTAGATTCTTTATATTTTTTAAATCCTATTTTTTAACACTTAAATTTTAATTTTTTAACTAAAAAAAATATATTTAAACGTTAGTAGTTATAAATTTTAATTTACTGAATTAGCAATTATTATTAGTGAAAATCAGTAGAATTTAAAAACTGGATCGATAATGACATTTTTATTTCAAATACTATCATTATAGAAACGTTTTGAATAAATCTCAAAAATAATAAGATAGATTTATGAAATCACAATACATATACAATCTTTGTATATCTTTTTGTATCCAAGATTTCATAGTTAATAATTATATAAAAATAAATATGCTTACGTAACATTAAATTTATAATAACTTATACAAGTGTTCTTATATAATTTATTTGTACAATATTATACTAAGTACATTAAAAATGTATTATGAATAAATATAATAAATAAATCTCAATATAAATTTTAAAAAGATTTATGTTTAGTTGATCAATTAATAAAATACATCAACTAGGTACTTAAACTGACGCATTAAATTCATTTTTTTTTAACTATATAAATCTGCTTACGGTAGAAATATAGTTCGCGCCTTCAATGAAGTGACTAAGCATTTAAATAAGATCCTAAATAATATGTAAAATCCTCTCTATTAATTATTAGCGTTGTTTCTTTTTTCAGATCGAAAACTGATAGACGCTGAAACATGTCTGGTATTAGGTGGAATTAATTTCTTATGTATGTTTATGGCGTGGAATAGAACATCAACTACTGAAACTGTGTCCGTAAATAGAAGTGTCTCAGTAGTTAAAATAATATTAATATGTGTTAAGGATAGACTAAGATACCAATTTAATTTCTTATTAAAACATATTTTTTAGTAAAGACAATCATCAAAAAAATGTTTTTTGATAAAATAACGTTAATAAAAACAAATAAAACGTAATGAAGCAAGAAAAATGTGTATTATCTGATTATTTTTAATACTTAAGTAGTATAATTTTTAAGTAAATATTTAACAGAAGTGTCTAAATTATATAATTTTTTGTTTTCTAAAAAATCTTACATCGTATAAACTGTATACGTAAATTAAGTATGTTTGATTTTATATAAAGATTCTTTTTTGATATAAATAAATTAATTTTTTGGTCTATTATAGTTTATAAATATATAATATGTTTTAAAAATAATCAGCTTCTATTTTAAAATAATAATTTACTGAGACTTAAATTATAGCATTTTTTTTACATCAACCATAATCGAATTAAAAGGACGAAAAAAAACAATTTTAAAAACAAAAGGCACCTGAAATAATAAGCATGTATATCAAAATCATATACATTATGTAGAATGTCCAAATAATATTTACTATTAGTGACGGAAGTAACGCAAACTCCATTAAGCCACCACTTTAAATTAGTTCGTCCTCGTGGGACACCCTATATCCCTATGCCTATATGAATGAAATACCAAAACTTCATAAAGTATTTAAATAAACATAAATATTTTACAGTATTATGTTTCACTATAACAATTTAATTTTCCAAGGCAGCAACATTAACGAGTCATCGTAACTCTTACATAACCGTCAACACAATTTCACTTTAGAATCATAGTTTAAGCGTCACATAATATTTATGAGAAGTTTTAAGATTCATAAATAATTGTAGATGATAATATAAATATTATTATATCAAATTTAAATAATGAGATCACAACGCATTCAGTAGTAACTCGTCTAAAACGTAATCTCGTGTTTCATGAGTTGTATATAAACGTAACTGGAAAATGTGTGAGGTGGGTTTTTCTTCACATGCATTGTCGATGGCGTTTAATTTATAAGTAAACTATCGGGATTATCGTGAGCTTTATGTTATAAATATACGACGGCATTTTAACATTTAACAACAAATTTACCGAAATCTGAGATAGGTAGTTGTTGTCAGAAAACCATCAGCCGTCATAATCCACCGTCAAACACCGTACGGTAGGCATTACCTATCGTGTGAATAGAATTGGATAAAAATAAAAACATTTTTCTCGCGAGAAAATCGTCTCTTAGCAGATATCTGTTAACAAAAACAAATGAAAAATAAAAGATCTACTCTATTCAGTCGTTTTACGCCAAATAATAAATCAAAAATAAGTTATGATTCTGTGGTACCAGTACACTAGTAGGAATATAAAATATAATAATATTATAAAAAAACAATATTGTAATAATATTTTATAATAAACGTATTATGTACCTTAACATAACGCACATACGCTGTACAGCGTATTACAGGTATAGTTGTTTTCCAAAGCGTAACAGATAAATTGTTTACAAAACAAACAGTTTATTAATATAAATATTAAATTTAATCAAAGCTTAATGGAAATGAGCCCGGTTCTAAGACCGCAAGTATTTGAAACTTGAAAACCATTATGAAACAAAAAATGCAACAAATGTTCGAATTGTATACTCCGACTGCGGAATGATAGAGATCGTCACCATAATTCCGTGTCTGTATTTTAATAACATTGTTCGTAAAGAATGTACACAAGAATTTTGAATTCTAGAAATACGACGATATCGTCGTGTGGCAATGACATTCGTTCGCGGCGTTTGGCGATCGACGCTTCCTAAAAAACAACACGCAAAAACTATACTGGAAATCGTCCGATCGCGCCCATGCGGATTCACACGATCGGTGCGCGTTTATAACGAACGTCGTCGACGTTGTGACTTCACTCGACGCACGAATAAGCTTATACGACGGTCATCGTCCGTCAGACTCTTTCGCAGACGGCATTATTGCATCGTATTATAGTATTTGTTTGGACGGGAAAGAGAAATCAGCTCATTAACACTGGGTCACACTGGCGTGCGACGGGCCGACGCTGTATAGCTGCTCGTCGCTCGTTGTCGTCTCGGTGTAATATGCTCCGCTACCGTCACCACTGCCGCCGCCGCCACCGCCGTCACACGAGCGTCGGAGCAGGAGTAGGATGAGGAGGAGGAAGAGGAGGAGGTGAAAATCGGGGGCGGCGGAAAGACGGTTTGGTCGGAAGGGACGGCCGGAGGAGTCGAACGGAAGGGATGGTCGGTGGAGAAACGATGATCCGGGGCCGGCAGTGCGCAGCGCCCGGTACCAGTTGCCTTCAAAATCAATAGCGGTGGGGGAGGACGTCCAGAGGGGATAGGCTGGCGTAGCGGGGAAGGAAGTCCGGGCGGCGGGGTCGTGCTTGCAACGGTGGTGGTTCGCAGCAAACAGGGTGTACACACTGCACAGCCGGCGGCGGCGGCGGCGGACGATCGGCCCGCGAACGTCTTCGCTGTTTTCTTCGACCGCCGTCGCCGACGCTGCTCGCTCTCACACTATCGCGCTACACCCCGACACACCCACTCGTCCACGTGCGTAGCCCTCGACTCTCCGCCGCAATACCCTCGTCGACGTCATCTGCTTTTCCTAGCCATATAAAAACAACCCCCCTCGTCTTCGTCGCGTTGAAAAGAGTATTTTCCCTTCATCGACCGCCGCCGCCGCCTCGTAGGCCTAAGGCTCTTTTTATTAGAGCCCATCTCGGTTAGCTGTATTTTCTTCTTTATTTTTTTTTTTTTGCGGATAATAATCACTTTTCTTTTCTTTTTTACTCTACTCCCTCGACATTATGCAAATGTACGATAACGTTGTCACCGAAATACTACACGCCAGACCCGGCCCCGTTCGCCCACACACTGTGTGTGTCCCGCGCTGTACCGTCGCATTAATAGCTGTCCAATCGAACCAATAACTGTACGGTTTTCAGTCGGCGTTCAATTGTTTGACGTTAAATTGATAATGATGGTCAATAATAGTAATTATCAGTGCAATAAAACATAAAATAATGTTTAAAAATTACTTGCGACAAACAGTATCGTCGGCAAAGGTTTTGAGTTGAAATAACCGTAAACTTCCTAACCTTCAACGTTTACAATTAATGATTATGATTTTCATTCTTTTGAAAAATTTTTTCGATCAAATTACATTAGTAGAACTCTAAACTGTGAGTCTAACAAGAACTTAACAATGGGCAATTATTAAAAATAAAACATTTTCAGGCATATCGCATATGCGTATACCTCAACTGTTATTATAAATTATCTGTTATTATTAGAGTAAAAATTGTCAACTAATC
Source organism: Rhopalosiphum nymphaeae (assembly GCA_036289425.1). Lineage (NCBI taxonomy): Eukaryota > Metazoa > Arthropoda > Insecta > Hemiptera > Aphididae > Rhopalosiphum > Rhopalosiphum nymphaeae. The sequence goes on from JAZAQC010000004.1 coordinate 412,103, forward strand.
TGGTTATTAATATGGACTTAAGAAAATAAAATAAATCCAAAAGTTTAGAATATATTTTTTTATAATCCAATCGTGCAAAAGCTTAAGACAATAATATACCACGCATTGGTTATTTACTGTCTAAAAGTTGCAAATACTTATATTATACCGAAAATAAAAATAATATGTCAACATAAAAATTGCATTGTTGTTTCTAGAATAGACTAAATCAGGATGTTTAAGATATTTACTGTTATATGCATTTTTTTATTAAAGTCGTAGAAAACTTTACTTCTTATACAGAATTATAAAATCATATTACGTATACACAAAAACAACATATAATATAAAGTATAATATGCTCATTTTGTATTGATATTTATATGAAAGTATAGTAAACAATGCATGATATATAATTATGGCCAACGAATAATAGTTATATTAGAAGTACAATATTACGAAAATGTTCTTTTTATTTTTTTTACATAAAAAAATGTTTGTGAAACAAAAATGTTCTAATGGAAACTTCGTTTTTAATTCAAACAAGACTCATAAAACGAGTTCCATTAAAACTATTCAAGTGGTAACTTGAGTGTTTTTCTAATCAATATCAAAATTATATTTTTATATTTAATTTTTGAAAAAAAATCATAATTCTCATGAACCTATTTAATAAATATTTAATTTAACCCGTCACATCGAAGAAGGCCCATTGAATTCGCCAATACCTACTTTAATAATAATTAACAGAAATGTAATATTCTCTAAGAATGTCGATGACAAATCAGTTATTTTGATTGTATTTATACTCGCTGAGAATATAATTGCTGTTAAAGTTATTATACGAGAATAGTTTCTGTTTTAGCGATTAAAAAATAAATGATTCGTGAGAAACTTTGTGTACTTTATTATTGTTTTCAATAAACTATATTGATTCGGAAAACATTTTATTATTTTTGATTGAGATAGTGGGATAGATTTAAATTATGACTATATACCAATAAATATTTATTTAAGTAACCGTTTAAATTAATAATTATATAAACTACAATGTTTGTTTTTATTCTTTCGAGGGTACAGATTTTTCTTTTCATTCTTAGGTCACGGTGTTATTATACATTTTTGTCATTAATCTTGATTCTATTAAACAGAGAATTCGATGAACTGAGTTGTTTCCACCGTTCAAACTGCTTATTTGATAAAAAAAAAATTAAAAAAAAAAAAAACTATAACAAATTACAGTTCCGAAAATAAGTAACTCATTGTAACAGAGACGGATTACCAAATTTCAGATGTTCAGTGATTTACAAGCTATCAGTATGTCATCACCAAACAGAGAGACTTCAAAAAATGAAATGAAATTTTTATATTTATTTAACACTTTTGTTATTATTATTTTATTACGAACCTACCTAAAATATAAACGTATAAGTTTCAATTTTACATCAAATGTCATATGTTTATAAATAACATTTTAACTTAAAATAATATATATTTTTATAATTTATATGAATAAGTAATGTATCTACGAGTATATTATTCGTCATATTTAAGTTACATACTTTAAATTCGTATTTCATTGGAATTATATAAAATTACTAATGTATGTTTACACACATTTTTTATTTAAAATGTTTATAGTACAATGTTTTGTGTTTGTGCGTTATCATGATTTGGAACAGAAAATATAATCTAAATGGTACTTGGGGGCTTTAAATATATGTAGAAGATTCCATCTGCTTTATTTAATAATTGTAAAAAACTAACATAAATCAGTGAAAATACGATAATATTTGAGCAACAACGACTTTCAACAAATACGATTTTATTTTTTTTGTTGTAATAAAAAGCAAAACATTTATGATTTAATATTTTCATTAAATATTTTTACTATAATTTTCTACATATCATATATTATTTTCAAATATTTCAGTTTTTTTTAAAATTTAAATATAATTAAAATGTTCGAATTTTCATGATTGTTTGACGTTAAAAATTGTCAAATTTATGACAATTTTAAAATTAGATCAAATTTTAAGATTTTTTTTTATATAAGTAATAAATAACAACGATTAATTAATTTAAATTGTTGTAATTCAAAAAAAAAAAAAAAAAATCATCATTGGAGATAATATTTTTTTGTCATTAAGTATATAATTATTTTCTATACACAATGAAATTTGCCATACATTGTTCAAACTATTTATACCATGTTTCTATTCATCCATTCTATAACACGTCAGTAATACACTTTTAATTATAAACTTATACTTTATGTTTTTGGTAAAAACTAGTTGAGCATATTAGCAATCTTAGGAAATAACAATAATTATATAGATATTATATTATATCTTATACTATTCTTGGTAATTGATGCTAATTAACCTATTTCATTCTCTCATCGAATTTAAATTTAATACTTCTATTTCAATAACTTACCCAATAACCTAGTGGAATTGGAAATCTACAAAGCAACATAAGTGAATTCTCATGGTTTTTTTTTTTATTTAATTTGAACATAATTAAATCTAAAACAACTGAATATATAATGCATATAACTATATAACTAGTTTTATACTCAAATAATACAGTAAACTTGGTATATTTTTATATTAAATACTTCGTCGTAAAGTTGTTTTTTTTATGGTTATTATAAGAATCACGAATATTGGATTTATAGGGTTCAAAGGGGTGTGTACTTCAAAGTTATCCGAGTATGTGAACTATGAACTTTATACTTGTTGGAAAGTCTCAAGACAGTCATTATACTTCATTAATAATTCAATTCGTATAATTTTGGTATTTGACCAAGAAATAATTAAATGGATGTTTAACGAAAATCAAACATATTTACTAATTAATTATTAATTAATGTGAAATTACATACGCTTGTTACAATATCAATGGGGACATATTTGTATATCAATATTTAACATTAATTACTGAAAACAAATCAAATTCATAACTAGTAAGCATTAAATATTCAAACTGATGGTAAAGATTTTTTAATAACTTATTATTATACTATAAAATAATTGATTAATATTTATAATTTATAATATTAATTCACAATTTATTTCATAATATATTTTTAGTCACACATTATTGAGTCATACATTAAATCAGTATATTATTATATTTTTAAAACTAAAATAATGATCAACTTCTGATTAGTATAATCAAATATCCAATCAATTAATGTATACGTTTTATTAAGGTTTTTTTTATATAGTTTGAAGTTTCTTATGGACGTGTTTTGGTATAAAAATATTAATAAATAAGAAAAATATCTAATTAAACGTTTTTGAAATATTTTTAGCCACTCCTTTTTTCATGATTGAAACAACTCGTTGCGTGTAACATGGGTCCATAGTCGCAATCGTTAATAACAGTCACAGTTTGTTATTTGAAGTATAAGAAAAAATAAAGTGATAATTTAACTTAAATACAACAGTATTATCAATTACTAGTTTTAAAATATGAACAAAGTATAACAAAATCAAGTAATTTATCATGTGTAATAAATATTATATATTAAAATGGCAGCTTACAACGCAGGAATATAAGTAATATTAAATTATAATACTATGATCTACACTACAATGATTACGGTTGAGTATAATAATATATTAAAATATTTCTTGTCCAAGGGAATTTTATCGCTTTAACACGCACACGTTAGCCACCAGTTAAAACGTTATTTATTTATACAAATTTGCATTCTCGTAACCTTATTAAAGGCAATTCCACCAACAATATGAGAATGAAATACAGAAGGAATGTGTGTGTATGTGTGTGTTTGTTCGTGTATGTAAAAGAGAGAGAGAGAAAACGACACGCTGAACTAAACGGATTCGAGTTAGCGCATAAATTTGCATACACATCGTCTACGTCGGCAGGGGGAGTCACGAAAGCCCCCGAATTTGGTGTGCAGAACAAATAAGCCGAGCGGGTACGTTAGCGGTGGAAAAGGTCTCTCCGATGGGATGAAAGAGGATTTTGGTGGATAGAGACGTTTCGTTAAGTGAATATACTATTCAATTTGGCTTTAAAAGAATACAGAAAACTTACAACTTTATTTCAAAACGAATCGTTATAGTTCATAAAGAAACTAGGTCAAGTTCGAATTATAAACCATAATATTTAACAAGACATATTGTAAAAAATATAGTATTGTGCTATTATAAATTTAAATTTTCATTTACGAATCTATAATATATGTGCAAATTTATGTTTCATAAAGTTATCCAATATAAATCTACAACAGAATGAAAATTGTTTTAATTTACTACAAGTCATAATGCAATATATACACAACGTTAGTTATTATTTTGGATATAAAAATGTTTAATGAACAAAAAAAAAGAATATAATAATATGCTGAAAGAATGTCACTGTATTTTAAGCTTTAAGTGTACCTCGTCATTTGTGTCAGCATTATGGATATAGTGTTAAATTTGAATTAAATAATATCATGAAAACCATCATTGTTTACGAACAAAGATTTCTTACACGGTGTCAGCTTCTATTTCTAAGGATGTTTAATAATATTTATTTATATTACTATTATTATTTTATAATTTTTATTAGTATTACGGTAACTGGTAAGTCATAGTGTAAAATGGCATATAATATTATTACAAAAAATATGTTTTCACACTGGCTGTAACTATAATAAAATACGTGTATGCAATGTTATTTTAGTACGTCATATTGTAATGTTGTTTAGATGGTTGTCAATATTTTGTTGTATATTCATAAGAATAATCATCTACTGAAAAAAAAATGTTTTGAGAAGGAAATTATCAGAGTCATCTTTCTATAATATTATAAAGTTTGTCTATATAAACAATAATATTATGAAACCGTTATGGATTATCCCGTGCACATGTAAATATTAAATCATGAATACATACATAATATTATCAGGATGTGCATATTGTTATATTCTTTTTTAAATGTATTAAATAATAAATATACCATTATAATATTATGTTACTAACAACCATTGAAATGTATATGAGGGTCACACTTATGTTGGATGTGTAATTTCTCCATATAGAAAATTTCCCGTTAACAAGTTCGTAGCCTTTGTGCAACACTTAAAGAAAGAAAATAAATAAAGCTTTAGAAATAATGGCTTATACATGTTTCCTCTTACCCTTCTAAATGCATCGGTGACCCTTATGTGCACAGGAATGAAGCGGATCACGACCCTACTCTTTCGGCATATTCTAGGGGTTATCAAAAAAGTTCAACACAAAAATGTTTATGAAATTTTAACTTCAGTGGCAGGTTTTATCCATTAACAGTGGTTTTAATCGTTCGACTAATAAATGGTATTTAAACAACGTACATTGCTAGAAAACTAATAAATCGAAATAAATAAGTATATTAATTATTATAGAATATAAGTAAATGACTTATTTTTTCTAATATTTCACTAATAAGATATTATGATGCATGTTGATTATTATATCAATAATTTTGTTTATTTAAATAATATAAATTAAACACATTTTTTATAAACGCATTTGATTTGATTAAAAATTATAAAAATATAATATGTAGTTTAAATCAATTAAATTAAATGTATTAATCTAGCGTATTTTGCTTTTATGGTGATAGATGTATTTAACCTACGATATAATTTACGGGTATCGTTAAATAAATATTTCTACTAGATAGGAAAATTGAAAATTAAAATTATTTTATTAACTTTATAAAAAATGTATTTATCGGTGTTGATATAAAAGTTAAATAATAATAATAAAAAATAGTTTATGACATTAAAAATGATCTATGATAACTAATCGATATAAATAAGTTATGCATCTATGTCTCTATAAGTATAATATAGAATACAGATACCTAAAATCATTATAATGACTTGATCAAATGAAAATTTACAATACTTATATAAAAGTATTACCAAAGAAGTAAAAAAGTTAGATATAATATATAGTGAAATATAAGAATGAAAATATAAAATTCGTTGTACACATATTGTAAAAAGTACTGTTTTAATAAAATTTGTTTTCCAACAGTTTCGTACAAAACTTGTGTGTGAATTCATGGTGTAAAACCGCAAGTGTTGATCTTTGGTTCTATGCATAATAATATGGCATTGGGGAGACATGCGCTAGAGCATAAATGGGGAGTTAGTATTTTGTACACAAACGATAAAAGACCGAAAATGTGAATGATCTCATAAAGTATTCACCTCACACTCCCAGAGATTTATTCTTAGTTGAAAAAATGTTGCTTTTCTCTCGGGTGTACACCTTTTTTGTTTTTGGTAGTTTTTAGTTGTTGGTTGTATTAATTTTTCGTTTTTATTTAGGCAGAAATAAATAATTTCAACAAGACGACAAACAACCCCCCGGGCAGATGTCCATTTAAAATAAAACCTTATATTTTGTTTTCAGTTACAGCCCACAAAATATATGTAACAAGTTTTTTGTGGTTCGTTCAAATGATGCAAAAACTGACAAATGAATAAAATATCGATTTTTGAATCAGTTTATTTTTTTTTTTAAGGAAATAATGACCGAGTTTTCAAATTCAAATGCGTACTAGGGTTTTTTAATGACTCAAAGTAAAGCTTTTGTCAGATTTACTGTACCAGAAAATAAATACAAAATCGTATTACTATCCACTGAATGATAGCATTGCAAAATACTTCTAAAACACGACAGATAAACAACAAATCAATATTAAAATTTAAACCGCTTACGTAAGAAATTATAAAAATGTGTAAGTTAATCCTGTTTTGTGAAACGTAAAATCAATCAAATAAATGTACATGCAGTTAAAATGTTTATATTTTTCGTTCAATGAAAAATGAAAATTGTGAATCGGGAGAATTTTTGATTTCACATAGCATGTACGTCATGCTGTATAATATTTCTAATAATTTATGATAATGAAGATACGATACTACAATATTAGGTATTTAGGTACCCACAAAATTATTTGAATTTTTATATTGAGTTCAGTAACGTAATGGTTTTATAAACATGTTATTTAAAATCAGAAATTCAGAACTAAAAAAATTAAACCTGATAAATTTGCATTAGGCACTTTCACGTTTAAAATGATTAAATGAATATTAATCAATGCTCAGTAAACTAATTTACATAGACTAGGTATATAATATGATTTAATCGAGAAAGCCTCGTAAAATTAAATCCCTTTATATTTTCTCGTGCAGAGAATCTCGTTATGTAAGTGTTTTATACGGACTCGAGTTTTTAATTGACTCACATCAGCCACATTGGTTGAATCTAAACAACTCGATCAGTACGAACTTCAAAGTAGCTGTTCTTTACAGACATATTGTTCTGAAAGTAGGTACCTATCTCATTTAAACACTTTACTGAAGATGCATATTGAACTGTATACGCTTATGGAAAATAGGAATAAACATAAATGCGTTTTGGAATACGTCCAATAACTCGAAACATTCAATACCACATTGACTTTTGGGCTTCGCGGAACCACCAGAGTCCACTTTAGGTACTTTATCCTTAAAATATGACTGTTTTTCGGTTATTGATGCACACAATTAAAGCATAGGGGTCCCCGAGGACATTGCCACTGAACTTAGAGAAGTTACTACGAAACCGATTTACGATTCACGCTGCCATTCCGCCGCTGGTGTGGTATAATATATTAATCATTCAAAAGGAGAATTATCATCCCTTGGATTTGCACACATCCAAGAAAACCGAATATCTACTTTAAAAGTTTAATCATCTGTATACGCGTACACAGTTCTGGTTAAAACAAACGATAGTTGGCCAAGTACACGTGACTGGCAATTTAGGATGTCCGATAACCGGAGGCTAATTTGTGCTAGGAAAAAAATGCGTGTAAATAAACACGTCATTCAACCACCACCGCCCGCTACATTTAGTCAACCGAAACTATTGTTTTAAAATTAATGATTGGTTCAATTGCTATTTAGTTTTTTCTACAAGCTTCTATTTTTGTAATTATTAATGTTTCATATTTAAAAAGTCTGTATTGTAATAATATAGACACTTTTACTGGATTAAAATTATTTAAAATTATTCCCTTACAATTACCAGAAAAATTGAAATATTTACTAAATACAACAAACCAAATACTATAAAAGATCTGAAATGCAATATGTTATGTAATTTGATGAAACAATTTTTAAAATAAAACAGAACAAACTATATAAATACCCTTATAACATTTAATTTATTAACAATATGATAGTTATTTTTATCAATCATAATTTTTAACCAATTCAATTCCTAAAACGTACATTGACAATGCATTTAAACATTTAAATTGTATTATAAAATGTAATAAAACGTAGCTAGTTTTAAAATATTAAATATCATATTATTACGAAAACTTTATAATAACTCTATTAACTCTAATAAAAATCTACTATGTAAGTAATTGAATCATTATTGATCAGTAAAATTAATCCATTAAAAGTTTTAATTATATCGATATATATAAAGTTTTAGCTATAAATTAGATTATTACCATTTAAGTTTCAATAATGTTTATCATCTCAATTATTTTATATTTTACGATTATAATATATTGTATTATATGTTTATATGTATAATTATATGTTTGATTGAAGACAATAATGTGTTTTAAATCGTGTATAAAATATTAAGAAATATCAAAGATTCACTAGACAAATTATTAAATCAATTTTTAATTAAAAATATTTAACGTGGGACATTGAACAAAAAAGTTTCAAGAATAGCTTAAGATATTATAACATTTACGAACATTATATTCATAAATCATTGATAATAATAAAATAAGTTAAAATAGTAGGTATTTACAATCATACCGAGTCTTGCTACTAATTTATGATTAAATTTCCTCTATAATATCGCAATAGAATTATCTTAAATAATTTTTGACATTTATCGAACATTTTAGAGTTTTAAGACAATTGTGTCAGAGCTTAGCCAGTTTTCATTTACATAATACTTTACATTTTAAATGAGGTAAATAAATTAATATATTTAGAGACTAATATTAGGCTTAAACGGTAAAAATTAATAATATTAAACTAATATTTAATAATTTTGACGGGTAATTTTGCAGCTTAGCACGGATTTATTATTAAATAACGTTATATTTTATTTCAACATCACATTGATAAGGACATAAAAAATAAAGTTGGTTAAAAACTTTTTTTAATGACATTCTTAACGAAATGTTCTATTAATTTTGTTTATTTTAATAAATTTTAATACACAATGAATAACTACATGCCGACAACCGTGTAAATATTCACCGAACGCACCGAATTGGAAGTATAGGTACATAGTAGATGAAAACAGTATTTAACGTTATTATAATTTTAAAAAAATGTCATCAATTAAACGACTCGTATCTTACTCATATAATAAAATTAACGGAAGGTTACCAGGATAGTGAGTTGTTCGATCTAAGAATATTATTATGACGTATTTGTATCCCCATAATTGCTCCGATGTCATATTTTAGTTAGCGCCTGTGAGTGGGATGGACTGGGTCCGGTAGTGGGTGGGTGCGATGGTTTTGGTATTTATATAACATTATCTATGTAGGCAGTACGTATAAATTGTATGTAAGACGTTTTCACTCACCGGCCACTGTGGAGACTGATGCGGTGTCTTGTGGTGAAAACTATTGTTTTGTGCGTTACTCAGATGAGACAATAATTATTATGCGGAACCGGAAGAAAGTTTGGGAGGTGATAAACAGCGATGTATAGTATGCTGTATAGAGTTTCACGACACCGTCCGCCGGTAATTAAATTTGTTTCCTCCCGACATTCGAATTTAGAAAATATAATCGTGTCGTGATCACCGCCGACCACATTTATTATATTATTATTACGATACACACACGTGTGCACTCCGCTCGATATTGTTGGGTAAACGTCAATACTGTATTATTATAATTATTTTCGTTGATGATAAATGTGTGTGATAATATTAATATGTTTTATTGCTATTTTATACCGATAAACGTTATCGTCGGCAGTTTGTGTCGCTGTTGTTATTATTATTATTATTATTATTGTTTTTGTCACGGTGCGAAAAACGTATATTCGGATCGGCCGTCGAGACTTGCGACTACTAAACTGCAGGCGTGATCCACGGCAGTACCGGTGCTTCACTGGGGGGCTACGGTCGGCGTGTGCGCATTCCCCGGGGCCGCGGACGCGACGCCATCTGTCTGCCACGGCCGAGTGCCAGTGCGAAAAAAAAAAACGCGAACACACAAATTTGCTCAGTCTAACCCGCGTGCCATTCGGACTCACGATTGACCCGCAGGATTACACATTAATATTCGATGCCACGATTGCGATGGTAGTCGTAGGAAAAAAAAACGGAATTACTATCGTCGAAGAGAAAACAAAAATCGAATTTTCCAAGTGTAGGCAATATATACGCGCAGGCCGTATCACTGTGTGGTACTGCAGTTAACGACCATAATATGAATCAGTTAAATTTAGTTTTGACCGGACGCAGGTCTGCAGTTTTTCCTATTAAATATAATATAATAGTTTAAAAGTTTTGCTCGAGAACCTTTACACGGGTTGATAAATCGACTGTATATAATATATATTATTGTTAGCTAGCGGTGGCGAGATTTAAAATTATTTGAAGCAACTGCTTCATGGCTGAGTGTGTGACCGGGTGACTACTATTTTAAATTAAATTTTGAGACTTGCCCGGTTAAACAAAGCTGGACATTATATTCTATATGTCAGATTTATAGTTTTCTTAGATATAAATTGCGTTAGACCATATTCATTGAAAGCATTAATAGCCTGGCTATTAATTCGTAAATATTTTCTATTATTTAATATCATTTAACATTTAAGTGACTAGTAATTTGTCTAAATAATTATTATTTATTCTTCAACTAATATAAATTGTATTAAAAAAAAAAAAGTGGGATGTGTTATGATTTGTATACAGTCATATGATATATGGACATAGATTTATGACTAATAAATAATTTATTATTTGAAATGAGACATGATGGGTATTTATAATAATATCGATCTAAATTCTAATTAGTGATTGGCAATTACAGTTTGAAATCCAAGTATAAAGTACACAATACAAATTTTATAATGACACGACAATAATTAAACCGTGAGTAAATTAATATCCCCATAGTACCTATTTTCCTATTTATGTTTAATAGATATTAAAAGTTAATTATTTTGCACTCGTTTTAAATTCCGAATAACGCGTGAATGTATTGATTTTACAATAATGTGTATTTTTTTATTTTTGTATCTGAAGATACTTTAAAAAAACTACTCAGATCATCAACTTTGATGGAGGTTTATAGTAGACTAGTTGATACTTTCAAGAGATCAAAATTGAACATTTTCAGTACTTTTTAAAATGATCGCGGAAAAACAGGTTACCTTTTTGTTGTACATTAAGTTGAATGTCGAGTGGGTAACTATTTTAAGTGTGTTGAAATGATAAATTGATAACTCATTAAAATAATATTTTTGAATATAAAATCTTGGTTATATGAACAATTGTTTAAATTTAAAGACCAATGCCACTAAATAATATTTAAGGAACTATTAACTTGCTTTTAATTCATTAAATGCTTAGTGATTATTTGTGTAATCTGGTATAAGAATTTTAAATTAAAATAACATTAAACTCGTAAATTAATTTTTAAAAAGTAATTTTTAAACAAAATTCACGTTGAATTTAATTCAATTTCAGAAATTGTGTAGGATAAATTAGTTATTCAATACAATATGTCCAAAACATCGATACTTATAAATGAAAAATAAACAATATAAATACAATTCGTTTATAGTACGCATATTGCATTTTTCATATCTTCGGGAGCATCCTATTATTATTTTGAACACTACGACTATACACAATATTATAGGCACTTACTACATACACATATACTTATATAGGAATCACACGCATTAAATTGGAAAATATTCTTTATTTAACTCCTTGAAAACAACCGGTATCGAATCCCTTTTAACGGCTTTAACTATAATTAGACAATTAAACCCTCCATAACATAATTTATCTGCGGTGAAAACAGTTTTCGTTTGTGTTTTAAAGGTAAAATAAAAATAAAACCTCATAAAAATATTTCCCAAATTATATAATCTTAGGTTATGCAAACTAATGTCAATATAATTAAAACTTTGTAATTAAACTTACGATGACTTTAATCGAATTTATCTTTTATTAATATAATAACAGTCAGCCGAAAAATATTTGAATTAGTTAACTCTTCAATCCCCCCGGTATTTTCACGTTATCAATACCGAATCTCTTTGATGCTCGTACATCTGTCTTTTTGACCCCTTAATTTATGTTTTAATCTACTCTCCAAATATATTCAATTACCTACTTATCAATTTCGCTTTCAAACAGTTAACTATTGGTTATAAAAAGGGCGTGTAAACAATTTATTTTAAAAAACTAGTTAAAAAATACAATGAACAGCGTTTTTAAAAAAAAAGTAAATATACCTTACATACTTATAACTATTGGCTGTCTACTCGATACAACATAATTTAATTTATTTAACACGCGTTTCTCGCCCAAAACAAATTTATTTGATAATCTCTATTTAGTTTTAATTTTAGTGACAAACTTAAACTTTACTGTTTAGTCACTAAAAATATGAAAAGATATGTTCCAATGTCAACGGTGTTATGCAAATAACTCTGTTTTTGTGTATTTTAATTTGTTTATCAGTTTGATAATAAATTATGCATTTGGAATTTTACTATACACATAATTGTAAAAATAATATATTCACCACTTTGCTCAAATTCTAAAAGTGTATTTTTCATTTGAGTAGCATTTATTGTTCTTTTTTTTAAGTAATATAGTTTATAAGATCTGTTTTTATACATTTTTTTATTTCTCTCTTACTTAGTAGTTATTAAATAGATTCAAATGCTGATAAAACGTCAAGAAAGTAATTAATATTTATATTCTTTATTCATACTATTATTTGGTACAATATAAAAAAAAAGTAGTTACACCCTATTTCAAGAATAATGAATTTGGAAAATTAATATTATCTTATCTATTCTATATATCTAGGTTAGGTTAATTTTTATAAATTTAAATTACTTTAAGTTAATATGATCAATATATTTTCAAGAATTTGAATGTATTATGCATACCTAGTGGACTATTTGATTAAATAAAATGAACTCATTCTAGAAAAAAAGATGGAAACATTAGAAATCAAACATTTTATTACTTTAAAGTATAGTTTCATAAAACTGCCTATCATTAAAAGAACAATATCGTGTTCAGTAATTATAATTTTCTAAGCCCATAATATATTTATTTAAAAGTGTGATCAGAATTTTATCTGAGGGTGATCAAAGGCAATAGTAACGAAGAAAAGATCAAAATGCATATGGAATAACTATAAAACGCGCAGTCATTTTTTGAAGTCGTGTCTTGCGAATTTAAACAAAATATTTTTAGATAGAAGTCATCATCTTATAAAGTGGTTAATAGATTGATTTTAATTTTTTTATTGTCAATAAGTCAAAACAGTTATTATACATAGAATTCCATCGAGTTAGTAAAGTCTATCTTAAAACGCCCAAAATATAGAGCACACATTTTAACATTTCGTCTTTAAGCCACTTTACAAGTGGAATAATTTTTCAAATACTCTAAGAAACGGATTCATAAAACGACTGCGCGTTTTAAGCTTTGTATTATATATACAATTTAATTGCTGCGACGCTGTCGTTACACTAATGGTTATTATTAAAACTGATTTAACTTAAGCACACACAGTTTCAGTTCTAAATATTAACCAAACAATATTGCAGGTTGGACTTTAAAAACATATACAAAACATAATATGTTAATATATTATGCTTTTATCTATCGCATAATATCATATTTCTAGTGTTTGTGTACATAGCTATACACCCTCGTGATTCATAATTTGAATATAATTTCGTTTAACAAGAGCAGTGAAGTTTTTATTAGAACACATCATTTTAAAAGTTTTACTTCTGTGATGACTGTTTATTGCAATCGACGTTAATAACTCATCATCGGTATATCATTTTTATTTTTATTCAAAAACAAACATTAAACACGCACATTTATTTTGTATACATATATTTACTGTTATTATGTTTTTAATTCTATATAATATGATAAAACTACACACATTTCTGTTTTTATGTTTAAATTGTCGTTATTATTCTACGCATTCGCTTCTACGTATGATGTGTGGGGTTGGAATTTCTTTTATCTTTTGTAGCAGACGTCGAACGCATTGGCCGACAATATTATTATTATAGGATCGTCATTAGTAGTGGGTCTTAGTATATTGTGACTGAATATAATAACAACATAGCGGATACAGTTATAATACATCAACGCGGAGAACGTGTTATTGTGACGGGTTTAATTTAACATAGTGAAGAATGATTGCGAGAATGAGTATGACTAGAACTTTAATATTATTTAGGATTCAGGATTGTACACAATACTATGGAGCATTTACCATCAACTACGTACTATATTATTATTATAGTGACCTAAAGAACGCCCAAATACGGTATTAACGACCACGAAAACGATGACAGCGAAAAAATATAAGTTATCGTTATGAATGAATTTAAGATTAGAATTCAAAAGGAAAAGAGTATTTCAATTGACTAACAAGATCACGCAGGTGATTGGGTCAGAGTAGAAAAAAAATATGTGGGTACACAGTACAATCAATCTGTATAATATTATTACCGTACTATCTTGTTTGGCGAAGGATGTAATTTCAAAACCTACATTTTACACCAGTTATGGTACATTTTATTTTATCAATCAAATGTTTAATACCTAAAATATATTATTTATTTCAATTATTTTGTCAGTTTTTTGTTAACAAAGCATTTTTTTATGAATTTACTTAACTATTACTTATAAAAAACAGAATTTTGTAAGAATGGATTTTTATATTTTGAGTAGAACAATGTATAATTTACAACGATGATTCATATATTTTGTATTTTAAGATATTTTATATGCTAGAAAAAAAATGATTCAATATTAAGAGTAGTTTTTGGTAGAAAGTTAAATCCAGCCTAAACTTTGGGGAGGACAAAAGAAAAATTCTTAGTACTTTTAAAAATATCCGGGAAAAACAAATAAATTCTGAAAAACAAGTATCGACTATCGAAACACCAATTTTCAACAAAATCAAAATTAAAAATATAAAAATACATATAAATTTTTTTTATTTGAGGTTATTTATAAAAAAATAGAATATTATTTTAACGAAAAATACCGAGTTTATTTATTTTATTGTAAATTGTAAAATATTATCCGTAAGGATTTTATAATTTATATGGTTCATTACAAAAAGATAATCGTTTATTAATTTGTTTTATACATTGATAATTACTAATAGTGTCATTAAGCATGAATAAAACATTGTCAACACTCATTACACATTTTTTTCATTTACTACACTACTAACAATGTTGAGATAAGTTAATATGTTGACACTGTAAGTATCACTTATAACTAAAAAAAAATTTGAGTACTTTGAACTCTGTTCGGAATCTAAAAATTATATTGCGTATATTATGAAAGTATTATGTAAAAATATTTGACACTTTATAACTTAAGATTAAATCAATGAAGCAAATTAATAAACCCATAAACACGTGCAATAGTTATTAAAGAGTGAGACATATTATTAAAAAAACATTTTATACGATTTGAAAAATGCATCGGTGAAATAAAAAAAAAAAAAAATACTAAATAATCATTTATTTTTTATTTGTGTTTACACTAAAATTCATTATATGATTTAAAATAAATTCAACGAACTATGTTCAAATCCGTGTATTAATAGCGCTATCCGTTCCTATAATAGTATGTTATAGTAGCAATGAGGGTTGATCGAAACTATAACCGGAGTATGTCTTTCCCTTGTAGCATTAAACTCATAGTACTTCTCTACAAATAGAACAATTTAAACATTTATTAATCTATATGGGTAATTAACAATTATTTAAATTATGATATTTGAGTGCATTAAAAAAATAAATAAATTGATATGGAAATACATTTCTTAATAAATTAGATTTCCGCAAAAATATCCTGCTGGTTACACCACTGATGTAATAATATTATATTATTATAACCTAAGATATAAGTAGTATAGTATACGAAAGTTACAATCAAAATTAATTAAAAACTAGACTTAAATTTATTAATTAATAATAATCATTTGAAATTTTGTATTGAGTTTTGTAAAACCTTTAATTTTTCAGTTGTCCCATTAACAAAAATTCAATATTGATATGTACAAATACTAAGTTCAAAATTATAAATAAATTATGCAACCAAATTATATTCATAAAATAAATAAATATCAATAAAAAATTCTTTTGACATGTAAAATATACTTATTTTTTTTTGCATTTAAATATTATTATTATTATTATTATTTTAATATACTACGTTTGTTGTAATATTTACGTATAACTTATGATAATTTATCATGTTAAATAAAATTATCAAAGCATGACTATAAGTTCTATTATAAATCCGTAGGTCTTTATACCATAGATAATAATGTCATCCATAAAACTTTATTATTATTATTTTGTATGATAATATTACTATTAAATAATCAAAATTTGATGTAAATATGATTTAAATAATATAATTATAATCATTAAAATAGTTTCTTATACGTAAAATAGCTCCTTTTTATTTAATCCTGATAAAATCATAATCAAGTTTGTTATTTTTTAAATGTAAAAATATTTTTAAAATAGACATATTTCCAAATAATAAAAAAAGGCTAAAAATTAATGCATTTATTTAAATTATTAAATACTTATCAAATCTTGATAGGATAAAAATAAATCGTTTTAAAAAATGATTTTGAAAATGTATCTTTTTCTTAATAATAAACAAATACGATTTTTCAATAAATATCTAATATATTATTATGTAAATACTTTTTCTATAATTTTTTAAGTTCTTAAAATTCATAGAAAAAAGACAACATTTTCAATATCTTTAGAACTGTATAATACAATACGTAGTATTTAATAATAGTTTAACGATTTGGATTTTATATTAAAGCAGCAAGAAAAATGAAAGTTAGTTGAATTGAAATTTTTTTAAAAAAATAACACGTTAGTGAATTTTATACTTTAAACTACTATATATATTAAATATGGTTATATAAATATATTATACATAGTCACCGCGACCGTCCTGATCAACAGAGTGAAAAGAATAAAGTTCTTCCGCCATAAAAATTTGTTCGTTTTTTTTTATTTCTCATAAAATATTTAAAAAAACAAGGGGCAGCGATGTCTTTTGTCGTTATTTGTTTGGTCCCGTCCCCGCGGGACACACACAGCTGATCAATTTTACTATAGGTAGTATTATAAACTTTAAAAACAGTATTTTCAACAGCTTCTCATGCTTTATAATTATTCTCCTCTTGCTTTCATTTTATTTTATCGTAAATAAAACGTAATGATTATAATACGTTTTCGTTTATAGCTGTATACTATTTATTTTTTTTTACAAATCGAAATGCTGCATATCATTTGATAACATTAACCGTCTATTTTCGTGATTAAAATTAGAAAGGTTGATTATGCCTACTTGCATTATGTGTATACGATCAAACCTATTACTTTCAATAATCAAAATATATATACATATATTTTTTTAAAACATCAAATTTAATTAAATTAATTTGAGTATACAAGTATGTATTATTAATTTATCTTTAATTGAACATGAATTTTAATTAAGGTTGCGTCAAGAATTTCCTCAAGTTCGACTGAACAATTATCTCACTTCATATATCTGAGCTATATTACCACGAAATTTCATGTAAGGTGGCGGGAGTTAAAATTATTATTATATATTATGCATAGTGGTTGGTAAAAAATAAATTATAATTTATATACCTTTCTGAAATGAAACTAAATTAATGAATAAAGACGTGAATATTATTTTAGTGGTAAATTATTTGTACCTTAGTTCATAAATTAAGCATTAATATTATAACGCTATTGCAACAAATTAGTATTTATAAGCAATCGATAATGAATTAAAATATATTTTATAACCATAATAAAAATATATATAATAATTAATAACAACAATCTCAGAGGACCCGTAAGGCCGTAACGATAGTAAAGTGTGGTAGTATGTAGTATTATGAAAAACCATTAAACCAAACACTTTATACTAGGTCAACTGTAATATGAAACGACTATTAGTATTATAATTAAAATCATCCAACACATTATTAAAAAAAATATAATTTTTTACTACCTTTTCAAAGAAATGACCTGAATGACCCAGAAGACTTTTGAGTGTACATTTCATGCGAGTGTATGTGCTTTTTCTGGGTACGTGTAAATGAGCCACCTGCTCGTACCAAAGCTACACTTGAACTTTACCATGTTTTTCTTTTTTAATTTATTTACACTATGGTCCCTTTAGAAAACTTTTCGTCCAAGCACAATACAGGTCATCAGTCTGTCTCGGGGACCGAGAAACTTTTGAAAACGTCGTTCCTTCTCCCACTCGTCTACTCCATTATATTTCTAAAAAAATAAAAATAAAAATAATACACAATATCACCAACAGCTATAAGTTGAGCTGAGAAAGTGGTACAAATTGGAGCGTTCCCCACGTCCGTTGCTGGCAGTATTTATGAGCGTTGTACGCTATCTAAATTAAACCTGTCTGTATACACAAACATAATATATTTCGCCTACTTGGCAGTTGGAGTTTTGTTTTTTAATTTTTAATAACTCGTAAAAGCTCATGGAGCAGTATTTATACAAATTACGGTTTGAGGACTCTGCATTCACCGAAATTTGAATCGATTGTCAACTTTCGGCAGTTGACACGCGAACAAACCAGATATTTTTCACACGCCCATATAAGCTAGAAATTCTTTACGAAAATCCAAATAAGAGTCACGATTTTGATTTCCATCGGGAAATAACAAACAAGAACCGTCGAAAGGGTTAAATTATACCCTAAAGACCAACAAGCGTTTGAACTGTGCACAAACTACTACTAGTTTTAGGCGAAAATAAAACGTATTTGATTTTTTTTTTTTTTATTATTTCCCGGTTGAACTTTTTAGAATTTCGTAGTATCGATTATTATACTATAGTATAGTATACATAGATAGTTTTGTTTCACAAACGAATTGTATGTAAACAGAAAACAATTCAAGTCAGCATTTTTATATATTCGATAACGAACCAAGATGTATTGCTATCATGTTTCCGAATATACATAATAAGTCTAGTTACACAGCGTTTAATTTATTCTACCTATCTATATATTATGATTTATGAAATATTATTACAAAAATATATCTGGACTAATTAACTTTATTCGTTCGTGTAAATGTTACTATATTTGTGAAGATACTCAAAAATGTATTTTTAACTGTCATTTAATCGAGATCAATAGAAATGAAAAATTACTAACTATTAAAAAAAAAAAAAAAAATAATATAATTATTTGTCGAAGAAAAAAAATGTAAAGCATAATTATTATAATGTATTGATTGCGAACAGTAGTCTAGTAAGTAAAATTAATTATTGTAAAAATTCCAGTCAGATTTTAGGAATAACATCATAATAAACATAAAAATATACTATTTCATCCATTTGAAAAATATATAACGTTATACAGAATATATGGTAGTAGCTGATGTTCGTAATATATAAAATATATTTATTTCAATTTTGGAATCAATATAGTTTTTTTTTTGTTTTTAATAATAATTTATTTAAAACAACATTACATTATAATTGGTTAGGTTATACGTTTTTGCTTATAAAATTTAACCACGTTATACAATATCACTATAGTGTAGTTAATTTAAATAAACTTAATTGTACTTGTGAACTTTAATAAAGTGAATTTTATTTAATTAATTGAATTATATTTTACAGCATTGATTACTAGACTTGTTTTAATTCGATAAGTTGTTTTTTGATAATTAAAGCTATTATAACGTAAACGAATAATTGTTTAATATTTTTTCTACTAAACCTAATAATTAAATGAGGATATTACATTAAACTATAGTTCTTATGTTTTATCAAAAGGACGTCGCACCCGCATATTGTGTTTTACACACGCAAGACATAGACAAAACGCGTTTACGCAGTCTGAGTAGAACTTGCCCATGTTGTTTCTGGAGTAAATATACCTATTTTAAAATTAAAATATGACAATATTTTGGAGAGAATGACGATGAGTTTAAAAAAAAAAAAATTGAAATTTCGCTATTTCTAAACGATATAATGAACGTTATATTGGGAAAAATGTTGTCATTTTTTAATTTTATAATAAGTTTATTTACTCTAGAACCAAAATTGAACGAGTTCTACTCAGACTGCGTAAACGCGTTTTGTCTATGTCGTAGTGTGTAAGATGGGACAACACATGCGGATGCGACATCCTCTTAAGATAAACTTAATGCTAATTTGAAAATATTATACTATAAATTTAGTGATACATTATTCTGACAAACTACATTCGTACATACACATCTTACGTCATTTAAGTGTCAAATTATTACATTTTACTTTTAAAATTAAATATGTATCGTTATTGAATGTCTAACATCGTTCTAAAATATATTTAAATTTTTAATAAGCTAAATGTATTATAAAACACTACGGTGACCAGTTAATATTTTAAATTATTATGTTGATTCAATACCAGATAATAATTATAATTTTTACATTTAAATTTGTTCAATTATAAATTATTTTTTTTATGCCAGTAGTGCGTATATCAAATACAGAGAGGTAATGTGTATGTATGAAGAGATTAAAAACAGAGCAAATAAAAATACAATTACTAAAGTAAGAAGTACGCATGTGGTTTTCCAAATTTTTTTCTTTAATTTACAGTTTATTTTTAGAATCATATCAACGATTTGTTAACCATCCATTGAAAAATAGTTACATATCTTGAATAAGCTATTAGTATAATATGGTTTAAGACCTAGACAAATAAATATTTTTTTCTATAATCAACGGTTATAAATCTTAGTGTAAAAAAATATTTTTTAAAATATATAATTTATATATTATTGTATTGAATAGTATTTTTTGTGAGGGGTTATTCACTGTTGTTTAACTTGTAATCAATTGTTCTATTCTTAGGCAATGGATCGTTGTTGGTGATTGGATTTCTTATCTTGCATAGTTAACCTGTTTAGCAATAATTATTACACACCTCTTGTGTCCGCTTCTCGTGCACTTTGATTGCATCGTACAATATAATAACTTGAATATTGTCGTTTTCACTGTACTCTAATGCCAGCAGCAATGCTATTATATAGTATTGTTCATCTAGTCGTTTTGAATAAATTTTCAAATATATTATCGACGACCATCGTCACCATCAATTCGGAATTCCGGTCAAGTCGTAATGATTGTACGTATTCGTACGCAATTAAGAAAATTATAATTGTATGCTATTTATCAAGTTGGTTGATAATATAATATCATTATGATTCTTCATCAATTCTTGAAATACTAATAAAAATAAACTAATGTAAATATTAATCATTAATTGTCTTCATATTTTACAGTTCTCCAATTAATAATCGTTATAAAACTAAATATTTTTTCGTCACTAAAATGTCTCCACTAAGCTTACTTAACGGTATTTTACGAAATCTCGTGCTTATATCCAAGTTAATATTATCACGTCAACAGTTGTTTAATATTAGTAAAAATTATGTAGTGATAACATTATTGTTGTTGAAGTCATTCGTCTGTAAATGTCTTACGTATTTCTTTAAATAAAAACGTCAAATCAATTTTCAATTTTCTGATAAAATATTTTAAGATATATTAATTTATAATTCATGAGTAAAATATACTGTTATATTTAATCAAATAAAAAAGCATGACGTTCGTAAATAAGCGACATAATTGTATTTCAGTGTCTTAAAAATAATATCATTAAATTCGAGTACCTACTATACTTTGTAGAACGTTTAAGTTATAGGGAGATAGAATCGAATTCAATTAAATGTTGCTAAAGCCTACGTAAAACCATGATATGGCTTAATCGCATTAGACGCGTATTACCTACCACCTATACTTAATGATTTTTAAAAATATTTTTTTTTCAAAAAGAAATAGCTTATTTTTTATTTTTGGTGTTAGACAGTCGAAGGTAGAATAAAAACGCGATAAAAAAAAAAAATAAAAACAATTTTCAGTTAAAGTAAACGGCCGTTAGTTAGGTAGGTTATATAATATTATATAAATGCAGTGTTTATTTTTCTTCATTCGTTTTACTCTTCACTTTTGCTTTTTCGTGGGTCGTTATACTGCGGGTAAAATCGCCTTAAAGGAAATACGACGGGGTGAATGTCTGGTACCAATGAGATGGAGCGGAATTCCTCGATGCGTAATCCCATGAACTTATTACGGAGTGACACTGTAAAAATGGTCTTGCAACGAGTAGGTAGTGCGTAACGCTTCGAAAATAATAATTAATAACATTGTTTGTGTACAGCTATTATTATTATATATTCGGAGGCAGTGGCGTTGTCATACAGTGAGACGCGGTGTGATGAATGGGGTATAATAATAATAATAATAATAATATGTAATAGTGAATAGAACTATTGTCTGCCGAGTTTGATGCATTCGAATTTAAAACAACGACTTATATTATAGTCGTGTTACTAGGACCAGGTATGTAGCGAGATGACCGGAACAGTACAATTTCTATTGTCCGTTTACAGAAGATATCCAATAATATATAACGTTACTGCTTATATTTCATAAATGGCATTAAATCTGAAAAATTAGCGTTATTATATGTTCACAGGATTATAAAAAAAAAATAATAAATATATTATAAACCGTATAGGAAATTATGATTTCATAAGAAAAAACTACTTATCTTACAACACTTCAAGGCGAAATACACTAAAAAGGACTTATCAATTTAAGTACCTATATAAAGTAATAAATTATATTTCTTCGTTATTATTATTTATTATATATTATAGTAAATATAATATGCCATCTTAAATAGGAAAGTTTATTTATTTTATAAAATACATCTTTTAGTACAAAGAAACAAATCCGATTTTATTAACTTTAAAAAATGTATTAAACGTAGTGCTACCGAGTATTGAATAACTCACTAGATATAATCCAAGAAGCATGATATATTATTATTATTATTATCGTGTATTATTACTAAATATTTAGCTAAATACGCAATTACTATTAATGTTTACTACATTGAACTTTATTCAAAACAAAGTAAGATCTATTGTGGTTTTTATCAATTGTTTTATAATATTTTTCACGCTCTATCATCTAAATCCAAGAATAAAATTAATGTGATATTATGTCAAGCTGCGTCATATGTCACCTGACGTTAAAATATTATTCCATTTGTGGTGTGTGGTTACTAGCATGACAAAAGTATAGTGACAGTGGCTCACTCGTTGATCTACTGTTTTAATCATTAATAAAAAAAAAAAAAAAAAAAGAAAAACACATTTTTCAAAACGTCATATCGTAGTGCGGATACTTATAAAGTTCTCATCGGTATTTTTAAACAAATTGATTAATATAAGTGTAGTTTTCAATTACTGAAGAGAACTAATATTACATCAAAGGCCTATATTATTTTTCAATTTATTGATTTCAAATATTTCAATCATACAATATATTATTATTTATTACATTATTAAATATTCGAACTATTTAGTCAATATGCGAGCTTAACAAAACTAAAAAACGTAATAGGGTAATTATATATTTTACTACCTATAGTGACAGTATTTTTTTAATCAAATTTCATTATAATTATAGTGTGTACTCCTAATGTGCATAAACGTTTTCTCGTTATAAATTATGGAAAAATATTTCAAAAATTTAAGTCATTGATTATTATCATTTTTCTTAATATCTCTATAATCCAATACTCTAATGTTCATAGTATTATATTCAAAATTGGAATAAGTGAAACTTATGTTATTGGTATATGATATTTACTATTAAAAATTACATATTGTTCATTATATTTTTATTTTCATGGTGACATATTGATCCAAACGATTATTACGATTGTCAGTTTTTTGAATAATGTACATACTATTAAAACGACGTTTACACTGTACCATGAACACACCGTATACACATCATTCTTGCTGTCATCTCTGTATATGCACACAACCTCTCGCCGTGTTAATCTTCTTATCAACAGAACCAATAACGTCCCTCGAGACACGTGGCGGTGGTGGCTGAGCCACGGCCCGCTCATTGCCCGAAAAATCCAATTATCTCGTTTCCTTTTTAACTTTTGCACCACAACCGCCACCGCCTCCGAGCAGTACAACTCGTGTCTTTTGAAAACACGCTAACCCCCTCTCATCCGTCACCAATGGAATTTTCACTTATCTGCTGATGCCTTAATGAAATTCACCAAAAACCAAACCGTTTTGTGGGAGATTGTTTTTTTGTTCTTCACCTCTTTGTCCCCAAACATTCAAGTTTTAACATTTGTATGGTTAGTTAGAGAGAGAAAGAGAAAGAAAGAGTGAGAGAGGGAGAGAGTAAGAGAGAATGTGGATAGAGAGATGCAGAGAAAGCTAGAGAGTGGTAGCTATTCGACATGTACGTTTGTGTGTACGTCGACGGGGAAGCTTTGTTTCCGGTCAATGATGGGTTAGGCAAATTCCCTTTCTGCCAATAACCATTTCATAAGCACCCGTATAATGTGGCCAGCTCAAGTGGGGTCGTTCACCCATGAGTTGTGTCATTGTAATTAATCATTCGTCAATTTCAGCTCATTGCAAAATGAAAATGATGATATTAAATCTGAACAATAATTCTTGTTTTATATTGAATTCAAAATACTTTATTCTAAAATAAATTAAAATTACAATTAAATATTTTAGTTTTTGTGTTTATTAATTTAATTTTTTTATACAAAGCAATAATGTATAATTGTAAATACATTCAACGTTTTTTTAAGATCGTATAATTATTTACATAATATATGTAGTTATACTAATAACTAAATAAGTTATTAATTCTAAATAACCATTCGCCGTCTAAATAAAAAAAAAAATGTTTAATTTTTAGTTATATAATAACACATAGTTTACAAATTATAAACATTTAAATGTTTTAAAACGCTGAGCAATATTATTTTTATTTTTAAACCATTGTTATATATTGTTACTTTATAACTCTTATTATACATTTTTTAACATAATTTGCTTTTAAACTTAAAGATACACTATAGTAACAATAATAATCTTGATATTCATCACACTTCATCTTCTTACACTTAATCACTCCCTTGATATACCAAAAAGTTGTTGATAACTTACTAATAACGAAAAATCTTATCTCATCCATCTCTATTCGTCTTTTAAACTACTTATACTTTATTATAAATTTATACTCTAATAACTGCTATCTGGATAAATTATCTATACAATTTGGTGTATCTAAAAAAAAATCATAAAAAAAGGTAATAAACTATTTAGAAAAAACCTCAATTATTCAAAATGCGTATTTTTTTGGTGCGCATAAAAAAAATATACATTTGGGTCAGTTCATATAATATAATAACTAATAAATATTCTAATTCAATGATTTAATATTACTTTAAATAATACGAAGACACCTAGCTCATAAATATAATTTTTTATAAAGGTTTGTATATATAGATAAATAAAAAAACAATAATGTATTCATTTTTAACACATTAGATATCGATATTATTATTTATTTATTTATTTAATTGAAAATTTCATATACCTATGAGTACTGGGGCAGTGGGGACTACTGAGAGAATTCTTATACTGATAACTCTGTATTGTGTATAAAAACTGTGAGATATTTTAATTAAAACATTCGAAAAAGCACGAATTTTTTAAAAGCATGCTGATAAATGATAAATATAATTGAAACGGTTTTTAATTTTCTATTTTGTTATATTTAAATCTTATAGCGTATTCTTAGTATTATTTTAATTTTAAACATTGCAAGAACACTTAAGTAAAACTACCGAGTAAATAGACAATTAAAAATATATTAAGACTAGGAAATTTAAAATGCATTTCCCTCGTCTTACGAAAATATTATTTTTATTTTAGATAGCTACTTTCATTATCTTTTAACATGATAAAATCATATGGATTGTATTTTTTTTATGACAGCACTGAATTGAGGATCAGAATTGTTCATGGTTTTCATTGTCTTAGTGTCGTCACCATCATGAAATCAGAAAGAAAACGTTTTATTGTAGTTTCCGCTGATTAGAGGGATCTGTATATAAAATAATTTATATTTCTTTCATATGCAATGATAGCGACGCTAAACTATAATAAATACAATTTCTTAGTATCTGAATATATATAACCTTATTGTATTAATTTTGAATTTTGAATTTTCCAACTTAACTATTAATTTATTTGATAAAATTAAATTTGTTTAAAATCAAATTCGAATTCCAGAATATAAAATTAGAGCAAAAAAAATATATAATTTTAATTAGCAAGAGTGCCTAAAGTTCTGAATTCAAATATTAACTAAATATTATGTATAAACAATGCTATTTATAAAATATATGTTTAAAAAGATTAAAGGCAATATTAAATAAAAATTAAAGTCAAGTGTTTTGTCCCTTAAAACAAAAAAAGCCTATTTGGTAGTTTATGATCAAAGTGAAATGTCTGGTTACAGAAAGTTCAAGTTTCAAATGGAATAATTTACTGCCACGTATTACTTTACGAATTACAATAATCCTTTGTAAAATGCCAATACTAGTGCATTTGAATGAAAAACCGAAACAAATTAAAGCATAAAGTTGTGCAAATGACTTATTAATGAACGCTTATTTCTTTATAATATAAGTGGTAAAAATTAAAATACAATAAAATAACATTAAATTAATCTTAAAAGACTAAAAAATAAAATTTACTAAATTATTGTTCATTACAATATAGGTAATATATTATGTTAGATAGTCATAATATTCGTAAGTTTGTTACTAGTTATAAATGTTACGATTTTCTTATCAATTTAACAAAAAAAATTTCAACCAAGCTTTGTATGATACATAATTATAATATGGTTGATATAATACTCTGTTCTATTTTTAAGCATATCACATATAATTTCTATAGATATATATATACTGGTTAAATAATAATAAAATTTAAAAAAACAACTGATAAATATTTAGTCTTATTGCTATTATAAAATATTATTAATACCAAATATTTTAAATTGATATTTTATATTATTAATCAAAATATCATGAAAAAAATTTACACGTAGTGTGTTTAATACATAAAATAAATACATCACATATTTTGAAATAATATTAATTTTGACGTAAAATTTTAGGTTGTAAAATTTGATATTGTAACTCTACGGAGATAACAAAAATGAGATACGCAATATTGTATAAATTCCATAATATGGTTATTCAATTTAAAACTCTGTGAGTTATTACTTATAGCCTTACAGGTAACCGTTGTATAATCATAATGGTTTTGAAAATGATAATAAATTTGTCAAACAATTTACTATAAATATTCTAAATTTACTCGCATACCATCATATGCCCGCATAATACGCCCGATCTAGACTATTTGGTTTACAATAAGTAAGGAGGAAAAGAGGAGAAAAAACTTTGAGATCAATAAAAGTACGATTATTCCAGTTCGATTGTTCCCGTTTTGGTTTAGGAATCGAATCTATATATAGATATAAATAGAATAGCTAAAAGCATCGCGGGCCTTTTCACCTTGCCCCTGAGAGTAAATCCTAATCCTCTCACCCCCGGCCGCACGTTTTCCTGTTCGGGAATTGAACATTTTATGTGCACTGTAAAGGGCACAATTCGACCATTGCCAGATGAAATTAAATTCTTCTATCTTGACAAAAATATATTATATCTTTTCCTCCATTGTGGAGACGATGCCGTTACAAAGGAATACCCAAGTCATTTGGTCTACGAAATAATAATAATAATACGATGATAAACGTCTCCACAGTTAGTTATTACATATACATAATATGTTTATTTACCATACAATATAGTCATCAATTAATTTATAAATTAAGTCAATCTATAATTTATATTTTAAACAAATTAATACCTACGTGAGGTGTTTAAAAACATACTTACAAATTAAATAAAGAATATCTGTTCTTGAAAAAGTATTACGCATTAAAAATATTTTAAGATTGATTCATCATGTAACTTATATTCAATATATTATAGAGAATTTATGAATATAAATTCTCTATAATATATCAGAAATGATCTGAATTATATAATAGCAACAATATATGTAAATTAAAGGGTTTTCTCTGAAATATGTTATCCAACATCATCTTTACCATATTTATCTTATCTATAAAATGTATTTAAATACACAATTAATTTATAACAATTATTTAAATTAATAACAAGGCGATGTGTAATATACTAGTATATAATAAACTAAAGATTCTATCGATTAATATATTATTAATAAGTATATGATTACTGAAATAAATTAGAATTTTTTCGTTATATTAGGATATTAATAATTTATCTTACACAATATCATCATAATAAATAATACAAAAAATTGTTATGTATGAATATTTAATTTAATTTAATTTAATATTTATTTTTGTATAGAG
The DNA here is from genome assembly GCA_036289425.1 of Rhopalosiphum nymphaeae. Taxonomy (NCBI): domain Eukaryota; kingdom Metazoa; phylum Arthropoda; class Insecta; order Hemiptera; family Aphididae; genus Rhopalosiphum; species Rhopalosiphum nymphaeae. The sequence goes on from JAZAQC010000004.1 coordinate 440,856, forward strand.
TGAAGCCCATTACATCTTTGATGTGTGTTAGATAAATCAAATAAGTATGTATCATACTTAACAACAATAAAAATCCAAATTATTTTATACTGAAAATAATGGTAATTACATATATTGTTGTTATATCCAAATATAAATGTTTGCTATATTATAGATATTTGTAATAATATAGTATATTTAATTATAATATTTAAATATTTAATTTCCATTTGTACTAAATATACATTACTTAATTTAAATATCTTATTAGGTACTCTAGAAGTAATTTTAATTAAAAAAAAAATAATTTTTAAATATTCAAAAAACTAAATTAAAATTTAAAAGTTATAATTATTTTTAAAATAAATCGAAATTCCTTTAAATATATATAATAATACCATATTATATCATAACATACATAATTTAAATACAAAATTTGATTTACACATTGTTATTTACAGTAGTTAAAGTAGTTCAGTACTACAGTTTACAGTAGTATGCTAAAAACTGTTAAGCTGTAGTTAAATAAATAACATAAATATAAATTATGCTTCAGATACCAGTAAAATGCCAATTATTTTAAACACTTCATTATTTTTGGATTTTTTTGTAATAATCGAGTGTTCAGTAAAATATCAAATGTGGTTAAAATTTAGATGGCTCTGAAATGAGCCAAACACGGAAGATGTAATTTAGTAGAAAAAAACCTCAAATAACTAGAGGGTGCCTTTGCTCACCCCACCAATAAATCTTAATACTGGTCGAGAAACTTTATTTCTATAGTGTTTTGCATCGTAAAGGTAAACACCATCATAGTTGTTACACCACTAATTCGTTACTACCATTATAGTAAATTATATTTGGTCTTTAAACATTTTATATATAGTTTCTTGATGGTATCAAATTTTGGTTTTATTCAAAAACAAATAATCGATTATGAAAATGCTATGGTTATTATAAATAATCTCGTATAACATATCAATCTACGAATATATTAATTTATAAATAATTATTAGTTAGTATTAGGATAATATAGTTATAAATTATTAATGAAATAAGTGCATATTACGTATATAATAGTTGATTGGGGTTGTTGTATTTAGGTATTTAAACAATTTTAATTTTAATAAAAACCAGCAATTTAAGTAATTAAAATATGCTGTTATAAAATATGTTATTATATACATATATATGTATGTGCATTCTCTAAATTCAGATAGTAAATATAAATGTCAAATATTTGAAGTCTACTTAAAAAAATTGACTTTATTTGAAATTATTGATTTTTAATGATTAAATATTGACAAAAAAACTTAACAACACCCATAGATATATTATTATTCATTAATATGCTATAAGTACTTATAGTTTATATTTTTATTAGATTTTATATTTATTCTTGGATTATATGATTCGAATGCAAAGTTTTTTAATAACATAATAATGTTTTACAAATGGAGTAAACTAAAAGTTTTCTCAAAGTATTTAGATAAAATACACACACACACATACACACACACATATTATAAATATACAATGCATTGTGTTCAATAAAAACCTTGAAGATTTTTACATTCTAGCATATTAATATTATTTCTTTAAAAAATTTATATTAAGTAAAGTTCTTTGAATCCGTTGGCTTTTGTCTTGTAGGTATTATATATACGCATGGTATATTGAATAGATGTTCAATTTCTGATTTGTATGCTGTATAATATATAATATTACCAATGGTTATAGTATAAGTTTAAACATTTCATTAAATATTTTATTAAAAATAAATTATTTATATTAGTACTCAAAAATTCACGCATTTTTTAAAGTACTTATCTAATATTTATATGATAGATATTAAAATGAAATACTCACTAATGTCTTTACAATAGAAAAAAAATAGACAAATAGGTTTAAGCTCTGCTGTATATTAGGTGTACCTAACCACTGAGTAAATCCGAGTTATAATTTTTATATGTAGGTACATATTTGTATTAATATAATGCGTGGTATTTTGGATTTATTTTTGTCAAAAACATTACCTTTTACAATTTCATTGAGTGTAGAATTTAGAACAATAAATATACGTTAAAAGTTTTAAATATACATAAATAATATTTTTAAATTTCAATAATATAATTAAAATTTTTATTCTCTATTTGAATATCCAATTTCGTGTCATAATAGTTAGCTAAAATATTTCTATAGTAAAAAAAAAAATAAAATAGTTTTTTCTATATTGCTTATACTATATTTTTTAGTTACAGTATGAATTAAGTATTAATAAATAACTTTGTATTACATTTTAAATTACATTCTTTAAAAATTGAACATTTTATACATTTTTTCCACAAAATAATTTGCTAATTTTCGCGAGATTGGTAAATTTGTATCAAGACTTGATCTTCAAATATTTATAAAAAAAATAGTACATAATATGTACCTTTATATGATTAAAATAACAACTTATAATGAGTTTTGTTTTATATTTTAACTTTTTTGATTGAGATAAAAGTTTTTTATCAACATAAAAAACAAATCAACAATATTAAAAAAAATTATTAAATAGTCAACATACATTGAAAATTATAACATGAATAGAAAATTATAAAATTAAAAATTGATGAGAAATTTATATATCAACGGTAATTCATTTTTGATTAATTTTGTCTAAAACTTATATTTTCTGTAAAATCTCACTTATTTTAAGTTTATTTTTGGTTTTACTCAAAAAAATGTATCTTTAACCCCTTCACCCCTTCCCATAAGTTATCAACTCAATCCAATTTTATTCTAGAAACCATCCGTTAATAATTGAAGCTTTTTACTACCCTAAAATGTGATGGTGGACAGAAAAATATAAAATTCACATCATTTTAAAATCAATACCTTCATTACTTTATACAGAATAAAAAAAAATTATAATACCGTTGACCACCAGTCGGTAATTATTAAAATCATTCCTGCTCGAATTTTCTTAGTTTTTATATATTTTATAGTATTTAATAAACATTTAAAATGTACTTTATATAGTAATATTATAATAGTATAGATGCTCAACTAATAATTATAATTTTTTCATAAAATAACAATTAAAAATAGTAATTTACAATTACAATAACTGTATAAACAATAATATAATACTTATTATACATTTATAATGTTATAAACTATAATAGTTAATACAGAATAATATAACATTTATAAGTAAACATTTTTTATTTAATGCTGAGGCAAATCTATTGACCTGTTTTACTTAAAGTTATCTTATAGCTAAAAGTACTTAGTAATGTCTACAGAAATAATGTAATGTTAGATAAAATAAATACAATTTATTGATAAGAACTTAAAAGCAGAATGGTTGTAAAAACAAATAATTACACTGTAATAATTATAGAGATAATACTAAAATATCATTAATGTGTAAAAATAATAAAAAAGCAAAAAATTAATAAAATAGTTTCACTATGACTATAATAAAGAGATAAAATAAGAATATCATTAATGTAAAAAATAATACTGTAATAAATTTGAAGAAATAGAATTATGTTAAATGATGCATTTTGTTTATAGATTCTTAATCAGGTGGAAATTGTATACTAAAATACTAAAAAAAACTTTTAAATAAATATGCATAGATCTCATAAAATAAAAATGAATTATAATTATTAGAAATTAAAATATATTAGTATTTTTTCTGTTTTCTCAAAATTTAAAAATATTTTAATTTTAGCTAAAAAAAGTATTTATTATTTAGTCCTAGAAATATTCTCAAAAACTTTTATCATGAACTTTGTGTAAATATCGGTAAATTGTTGTGTTTATAAAATACTAAAATACTTGTAGTAAAATTAGATTTACAATTTAATAGAACTTACTAATACAAATAAACAACTATATTATATATAATTAACAACAAAAAAAGAAAAGAAATTGATTTACATGAACCATTAATTTAAATTTTGTATTGCATCAAAAAATAAATAAATAACTTGATTAATAATCAATGATTATGTTTATAGTACTAATGATCTATTACTGTAAATCTAAACTTACATTTAAATTCTAAAGGAAATTCGAATTTACCTTTTTAACTAAAAACAGAAAACGTATTTTACCATTTATTTTATCTTATATTAACAGTTTAACAATGATGTATATAACTCAATTGTATTAGCTCATAATTTATTATTACCTACAATAGTCTACATTCTCAAACAGTATCACTAATATTAGTTTTGTTTGTTATGCTTTAGATTATTATGTATATTATATATATTAAATAAACATTTTTAAATGTATCATTCAGCCGTTTCAACTGTAGTCAGGAATTATAAAGGCGATTAGATATTATGTAGCTACATACTTAACCAGGCATAGAAGTCTCTAATTTTATAGACATGTTCCATCATACATTTTGAAAATAAAATTCTACTGTAGTAATATTATTTGCTTAATATCGTTGTTACGTTGGCAGTTGTATGTTTTTTTTTTTTTTTTACAAAAGATTGCTATTCAAATTCGGTATAATATAGTTGTATACATTCTATGTAGTATTAGTATTGTATAGAATGTTACTTATTTTGAAATCTAAGAAACAATGGTTTAAAAATATATATCTATTAGCTACATAGCATAGTTATATATTTATATTTATAATATGTAATAAATATATATATATATATATATTGTTTTCGATGAAGCTATATTTTTTTCTCAATTTATACTTTTTTTTTTTTTTAAATACAAAAATTTACAATCTGTATATTCTGTGCAATATATTTATAATAAAGAATCAGGTGTGAGTGGGAAAGTCACCCAGTGGCGGCACTCCAAATGAGATTTTTAATGAAAGGGTAAGTACTTACATCAGTTCTTTTTCAGGCGTTTGGGTGGATTACTTGGAATTTGTTTTGAGGTGAGGCTATTGACAATTTAAATTGTACTTAGAAAATATTAAAAACGCGTCGTAGCACAGTGTTCTTATGTATGTATGTATGTATATATTTTAATCATCTCTGTGCATTCGCCTTTACTCATGATAGTACCACAGTTGTGTGTATTACATTTTATTTAAAAGCACCGTGTATAAAAATTTAAAAATAATATACCCTGAACAAAGCTCGGTAAATACTGTACCAGTTAAAATTTGTTAAAATTTGCGTTTTTTGCATCTCTTATTTTAACATTTTTAATAATAGTCAGTGGGTTTTCTTGCACTTAAATAAAGTACAGAGAAAAATTACTTTTACAAAGAATCATCCTAATTTGATTATCAATCTTTAAAAGTAGTCAGTATAACATAAAACTTTGAAAGTAATTCTTCTGCCCAACAACTTTATTGAACTTGCCACGAAAAAAAATTATTTTACCCAGCAATAAAAATCCATTTTTTTTTTTTCAATAAATAATATTGGTAAAATAGGAACAAACGTGTTTGCGCGAACACAATTTAGTTATAAATAAAAAGGAAAAGGAAATGAACAATAGGTATAGTACCATCGACAAAATATAAACGTTATGAGACGTCATATTCGTACCTACCGTAGTTCCGGGGCCGTATATCGAGTGTAGTCGATCAGCCGAGATTTATGTTTAGGACCGTATAATAATATAACGATGAAATCTATTGGTGAAAAATTAAGAACACACTTATGGTCATATTTTAATGACTGGTTTTCAAGGTACAGTCATCGTCGAATTCCCGAAACTTGAATTGACATTTCCCGTTATTGGCACCAATAACGCGTCGGCCGTTAATTATTATTATCATCATTATGACGTCTGATACGTCATAAACGTATACAATCGCCCCGCAACACCAGCAAACAGAGACGTACGAACTGCGCGATTACTACGGGCGCGTGTCATCGTCGTTGATTATTTGAAACGCAACAATGCGCGTCGCCGTCGAACAAAAGTAATAGTCCCAACGGCGGCGGACAAGTGCGGTATGAGGGAGGAATTAAAAAATATACGCACTATGACATGTACAACAGCCGTCAGGATATATATATATATATATATACGAAAATGCAAACAAATATATTATCATTATAATATATTATAGTGTGAACGGCTTCGGGTCCGGCCGGCGTGCCGGTCGTAGTTCAGCGGTTTGGTTTGCGGTTAAGAGCAGTGGTCGGAGAAGGGGATTTTTCATTCGCACGGTTTACCACCACCCGCGCCATCGCAGCGATCCTGTAACAACTATATTGTAAACACATCGAGCAGCACCCGAAAATAATAATATAAAGACTGATTGTTGTTTTATTATCATAAATTATATTAGTACCTATATTATTTCACACCGGGCAAATATTACCGCGGAACGAATTTTCTTTTTGCGTACACAATCGTTGTTTAATCCTTTTTTAAGCCTATGCCCCACAAATCCGTTAAGCCACATTTTTTTTTATATGAGTGAATATTTTTTTAAACAGCGAGAAAAGCAATGAGTTTTTCCAGTTGACCAAAAAAACATTTTTTGTTTAAAGTTAACACAGAACCGAAGATAATAGTAAATTAGTGTCACATTTGTGGTGGTCTTCAATTTTCACGATATTATTAAAATGTATATAAAAAATCGATTAAGACTTTCTCACAATTGGTCGATACAATTAATTATGCGTGGCCAGTTAAATATTTATTTATTTTTTATCTAGAGCACACGTACATTTTTTAAGATAGACATGACAAATCGATAATAGAGTGTTATATTTTATTTGATTTTTATTAGTTCTTCAAGATGATAATAGACCCAATGAACATGTACGTAAAAGGGTCTAAAATTATAATTCCTATTAATATAACCTTAGTCTATACAAATATTCATTCAATTAAACCTATTGACTAACCATAGATTTATTTAAATCGAAGGAGAGGAATGTATTATTTTCACCTTTTATTTATTTTCATGTATCCAATTATAATTTTTTGTAGGAAAACAAATGATTTTTTGATAGAATATTATATTTTAATATAGTTGCTACTCTAGGGTAAAAAACATAAAATATCTAGTGCTATTTAACAATTAGAATAATCTAATAAAAACTAGTGGAAAAAAGAAATATTTATTTAACATTGATTTTTGACAAAATAGAGTTTGTTTTTTCGTTGTAATTCATAAAGGAATAATTGTCCTAGAAATGTTCACTAAATGTTTATGATTATAATTTTATGATATGATTTAATTTTTTAAAATAGATCATATGCTTTTGAAGCTTTTCAAGATATCTTGTAGATCGTTTTTTCAGAAATTAGAAACAAATAAAAATAAATACATAATCACCTTTTTTTTTTTTTAAAACGTAAGTATTAAATTTATATCAAACATTGAAAAAGGTAATGGGATAGTAATTATTAAATCGAATTTGGAATTACTATCATACCCACAAATTTCAAAATAATTTATGATGCAGTTTAATTTAAGTTATTTAAAACTATATTAAACTGAAAACATTAACATTAAAGACCAATTTCATGGTATTTTGTTATAATCCAGATATTCACGTGAATACCGAATCATTTAAATCCAAACATAAAGTAGATGTATATTTTTTTTATTTTGAAACAACTTATTATTACATTGTATGATAACTATTAGTTGCTTTTAACAAGTTGTATTTAAACGAAATTTACTGTTACACATTTCTTGGCATGTGTGATTGAATGTGTATTTGCCTACATGTATTTTGTAAACCATGTTTACTGTTCAGTAACTATAATAAAAATAAATCATTAAAATTGTTTATGATATATTTTTTAATATAATATGATAAACTTGCAGTTTGTATAAGTCATGTTCTTTATAGGTAATGACTTTTAAACAATAAATTAAGTGATGAACAATGAGCTCTATTTACATTAGGTGTGATTACATAATAAGTAGAAGTTTTGTCTAGATAATTATCGCCAAATATTAATAATATAAGTTTTTTATATGAAATATTTAACTTTTTACTTTTTATTCATAAGTTAATATTATATAAATATCGATTATACTTATATATTTATTATTCTATCCTAGTATACATAAATATTATGTATATATTATATAAATAACATTGTTTACTGCGCATACTTCATTGTTTTTTTTTTATATAAATAATGTATTGTATAATGGCTTAAAATCAAATCAACAATTTATAAATTTAAAACTACAACTTTAATTTTACAAGAGAAAAAAAATCTATATAACTGTAAATTATAATATTTTTTTGTTATTTAGCTTGAGGTTCTTGTTTCAGTAGCATTTGAAGCTGTATAATAATAAATATATTCAAATATTAAAATGAAAAAAAATAATTAATAGTTAATTTACTTGATGGTTTGGTAGATCACTCTAAGATAATAATAAGCTTAGAGAATTTCTTTTATATTTATAGATATAATTTTATTTTTATTGACAATTATTATAGTATATCTCCTGCGAAATATACCATATTTTTGATAAAATTCCATATAATACTTCAACTGACGAAGTTAACAAACATTTTAACTTATTCATAAACATTTTTTAAGTGGACGATGTTTTATGTTTTTCAACGTTAAAAGTGTTAACTACCGACAAAGTATGAAACAATGATTTTGAATATACTTTTACAAAAAACTTAATGTATTTTTATTTAAAGTTGTAATACATTGTTGTACATTTTTAAAAATAATGTGGTGTTATCAGGTGGCAAAATATTATCTTAAGCGTTAAAAGACCTATCACTGGTGTAGCTGGTTGAAATTATAAGTATTGTTAATATTATATATTATATATTTATATATTACGGAACATTTTGTGCATATTGTTTCAATTCCCAAACAGTTCTGATCTGATCGAAATTTAAAATCGTTCGATTTCCATTTTATACGATGCAATAATACAGTTAATATTCGTAAAAAGCTGAGATTTTTGTTTATCTATTCATTAAATTTTAACAAGTTAATACAAATTTTATTTTTTTAATCATAAACGTTATTCAAATTATTTTATTGTCTTTGGTGTTATTGCTTATAGTTTTATCAATTTAAAAAAAATATTAAATCGTTGGACTTATAGAATTAAATGATAAAAAAATCATTAAAATATACAAATACCTATAATATTCCCATTTTATTCAAAATCTAAAACAAATTTGAAATTCAAAAAATAATATTATTTACTCTTACCTCAAAAACTAATAATAAACGACATCAAATTATTATGAAAGAACAATTTTACACTTATCCATTTTAATAAATTTATACACATGTTTATTATACATTTTTCAACCAAATATATTTTATGAAGTAAGTATTTGACTACTGGAGCTTGAGGATATATGGTTTTTCGGATATCACTTTGTCTCATCTTTTTTACCACGCAATTTTAAATTCTGACCCAAATGACAAATGTTTGTTATTGCAGAGTAAGTACTTTACTGCATTAAATGTGAAGGATGTGTGAGCTGCGAGCTGTCAAAATGAAAGTTGGTCCAATATAAATGTTTACGTGCTTCTATTCGTAACTGTACAGTCAAAACAAACGGATGTATTCTGAATAACCCAGTTACATGCAGATGATGTTAATCAGATCAAAAATTTAATAGCCACATAAAGAGATCGAGGGTTTAAGATCTAAGTCCTCTCATGAAAAACTATTTAAATTTATAATAATACAATATCGTATGTATTATAAAAATGCATATAAATGATAGAAACTCTAATTGGATACCATTAATTGGTGAATATGTATTATCAAAAAATAAATAAATAAATCGATAAAAAAGGAAATTCGCTTACTGTATTATATATTCTGAGTGTACTTGTTCATTGTGTAAGTCCTTGTTACAAAGTTATGTATGTATTGAATTTAAATTTAATTATGAACCATTTAGTACTTACAAAAAACGATTCTGAGTGAAGATTGTATGTCAGCCAATATTTTAAGGATATTTTATGAATTAATTATATTATTAAGAATTTCTTATTTTCTATTAGTAGTAATTAGTACTGTATGTTTAAATAATTTGTTCAGAAATCATTATATACCTATATAATATAACAATCATTATTAATTATGATATTATATCATAATGTGTTGTTATTATTAACTAGGTAATAAGTCAATACTGAAATGCAATAAAAGTCCTAATCGGTTTTGTACACTCGTAGTATAAATAGGTTAAAAATAATATTCAGTTTTGAAGAATTTTTTTTTTATATAAAAAAATAATAATAAACGTTAATAATACCAAAAATGTTTAAAACCTTAAAATCAATATTTTTTTAATTAAATAAATAATAAAATCATTTGAGGAAAAATCGTTATTACATGTTTAATACCTATTCATTTTTGTTCCATTTTTTTTACGAATTCAAATTCTTTAAAATGTAAAATTGTATTTGATTCTTTAATTAATTGAAATCATAAAAATAATAATAATTATTATTATTATTATTGTATTACATACAATTCATGAGAATAATACATAAAATTAAAATGAAAGCCGCAACAAGTGATACATAGTCAAGAAAATTATATAAATGTTAATTATTTGTTTTCAATAAATAAATAGTAAGTACTATATAGTAAACGTTTATATAAGCAATTATTAAATATTAGATTTTATATTTTTGGATTTTTGGATTCTACAATAAAAATGTATAAAATTATTAATTGGACATTTCAATGAATGTACTTATTATACAACATAACATTGATTTTAATATAAACCATTTGTATCAAGCATATTATCTCACTATCAATTTAAAATTGAATATTTATATCGCTAAAATACAATAAATACCTCATAAAACAAATTACTGTGTTATTAATGTATAATTAAAATTATTACTAATAATAATTGATACTAGCAGCAGCACGTATCGTATTAGTACAAACCCCCCTTCCCCGTGAAAAAATAAATAATTTCAGGTATTATAATATAGGTAGTAAAAATGGATTGAACAAATTATTTGAAAATATAATACATCAGCGTTATGTTAGTCTTGTATCAGGGTCGGTTGGGTAAGTTTCGTTTAGCAAATATCGGTATATTGTAACGTATAATGTATATTTATCTGACAATGTTATGATGCCATAGAAAGAAACAAGCGTGCACACAAAAATGATGTTATTTTTATTCGGAAAAACAAGCAAAAGACTGTGGGAATGATCAAACAGATATTTAATAAAACTGTATTTCCATTCCCGGGAATTGAACAGCGAAAAACTTTAAAGATACTCGACTAGAGTACGTAAGCACTAAAGCACTCATAATAATATAATAGTTGTGGCACGCGTTCGATTACTATTGTGTGCAGACTACTTGAAGAATAAAATGTCGGTAGATAACTGTTATAATGATATATAATTCAAAAAGTCATAATTATTTTAGCATTGTATACGCCCATTTGGCATAGTACGTGCTCAGGATAGTTTCGATGAATGTAATTTGCGCTGAGTTTAGGGCTGACACGTGTATCTTAATTTGAACATTTATTCCAGCATTGGTAGATATATAACTACTATAGAACATAAACATATTATATTCGATATTATCAAATATATATTATCCACAACTCATTATCCTCTATATTTTCAACTAGAAATAAAAAATGTTTTAATAAGCCAATAAATAAAATGACTCGATTTATTGAATAATCGAATTATCATTTTTTTGTATATTATTATTTGAATGTTAATTTTAACATCAGATAAAATATAATTTATATAGAACTTAAACATTTTTCAAATATATAATATAACACAAATAAACAAAATTGTTATATTAGTCATAAGAGCCCAGTATTATCAATATTTTAGTCCAGTCATAAGTATTCGTTTTATAATTTGATATATTTTTTAAATTTATAACTGTTAGAAAAATTATGTAAAATATAATATTATGTAAAACTGTTGGCTCTTTTTGTCGAAGCTAATGTTTAATAAATAAAAAATAAAAATTAATTATTATTAATTTAAGTTCAGCCAAGTATTTATTTATTTTAGTACGTAACTATTATTAATTCTGCCTTGACACAATATTATAGATTTTTTTGCCGTTAATATTATTTTATTTATCTTAAAAATAAAATTGTATTGCTGTTTTAAATCTTTAATCAACATAATTTACTTTACTTTATTCAAAAATTATTAATAATCAAAGCTTTAACGATGGATTATTCCTGTCGATAATTTTTATGTTTGTGTTTTATGTAGTTATTATTAATTTTATAATTTATAGTAGCTATTTTCAACACTCGTAACTAATTACTCTGAAAGTTTCAAATTGTTAAATTTATTTTAATCAATATTTTATTAAATCCAATTAAGTATTTAATGATTTTAATTTTATCATATTATGTGAATCAATTTGTCATCAAAATAAATATATAATTAAATTCGTATGCGTTAATTTTAAAGTCAATCGTTGACACGCTCATAAATGTAATACCTAGTTAAATGTGGGTGATGGATACGTGCGTGGAACTTATAAAATAATTAACAGAATTACATTGATGAAAAAAAAATGGAATTTTTATTTATTTTATTTTAATATAATATTATTTGCCTTGCAGCATTTAAAATTGATTACATAACATATTTTTTTTAAATCACGTTGTACAAGGGGGTGAGATCCAGTCAGAGGAAGTCACATAAATGTAATTGACACATTTGGATTTACATTTGACGCCAATACTCGGTTAATTCAGAAGAGGGAACGAAGTGCATTTGATCGGTTTAACATGGTGTATTTCCATACATGAAAAAAAGACTTGGCACGTGTTTATTACGGTATTCCGAGAAAATCCATACGAAACCCCTACATGCGGTTAGCCCGTGCATTAGAGCGTGTGTTTTATGACGAATAATAAGTTTAAAAATTCCGAATATTTTAGACCGAAAGAAAAAAGAAATGGTTTTATAAATTATGATCTAACTTTACAGACAAATATTTAAAAAGCTCATGAGAATAGAAATGTCAATAGGACTTAATTTTTTTTCTTAAACTTTCGTCCCTAAATATGATTTGCAATCCAAATACTTCGAGTATATTCTTATCAGCGGGATACTAGTTAATATTGATAACGTTTAAAAACTTTCAAGAGGTTTTATTCTAAATTTTAATGAGCTGTATGCCGGTATTTAATTAATGTATGTATACTTGTGTATATAGTACTCACTTGGTGGTCTTTCTCCTGTCGGCTGACAGCGGGAGTAAGTTAATTTTCAAATACTGTTCTTGGTACAGTAAATAACTTTTAATAATAATATTTTATTTCAGTATGAAATGGTAAAATGTCAATCAATTATGTTTTATAACTATATATTATTTTATATAAAACGTGTTCGTAAAGAAACTTTATATCAATCATACGTAAATGCTGTAGGGATCTATCTTACCGTTTGCAGAGAGAGGCTTGTAGGTCTATAAATACTCAACAGTAACGTTTGATCTTGTAATTAAGTATTTATTGCAGTATTGCTTTAATAACATTAATTAACTATTTAATTTTCCTTATAATTGGATGAATAAAAAATATATTTTGCCAAAAACCGAAAGTGCGTAATCGTTTAGTCGACAATAAGAAAAAATTTAATTAAATCATAGTTCGCATAAATTAATGATATAATTTTTTGAAATCTGAAAATTAATATTAAAAATTATTTTATGAAATTGTTTTTAGTTTAGTACAATAATTTATTTTCCTGGTTGGCGTAACAGTCAAATAACTGTAAGTAGATAGGCAGCTCGTTAAAAAAAAAATGGCGAATGATATTAATTAACTGGTATTTTATAATCGTACATTTATATGAGGACGTATGACTGTATGTGTGTGGCTTATACATAGTTCGTGACTGGCATGCGTCGTTAAAATGTTAGCAATGTGTTTTTTGCAATGCTATCATCGTTGTCGATCCGAAATGACTCTCGACTTACATAATATAAGCTATACAAGACATTGGTATATTATATTATAACTAACAAGGATGGGTAACTGCAGACATTCTACGGGCCGGATACGGCTCGCGTACCTTTTTTATCTGGTCCATGTGCTACATGTTGTAAATATAAATAAATTAATATAAAAAGTAAATGTCGATTATAAATTTTAAATTTGATTGACTTTATTTTTCTTTCTGTAATTTCTGACTCGCTAAACTTTAAAGTTCTAAAAATTGACCTGTTAGTAACTTTGAGCTATCTATACTTGCTATATAATATAGCTATTTTTATAAGCGAATAATAATTATTCGCCATAGAAATCTACATACATGTACACGGATCAGTCCATTTTTTTTTAACTGAATGTAATTAAAATATGCTTTTCAGTAACATATTATACCCATTATTATTAATTTTATGAAAATATACGTCCAAAAAACCATGTTCCCGCAACACTATTCTACCGATAGAATTTTAAGATTTTATATGCAAACCCAAACATACATGTGTCCTTCGTAAACCACATGACAGATTTGAAAACGGTTCGCTAAATGCTAATCAAATTACAACTTAAGTTTTTAGGGTGGAGGAATAATAATAATACAATAGTATTTTTACACATGGCCTCCGCCATCTGCTGTTTCTGCCATTGCAGGTCACGTGACGATATCCAGATATTCGTAACATTTTTTTTTTTTTGGAGTACCACTCGATAATTCATATATTAAGCTACCGCGATGCCATAATTCGCTGCTACAATAACCCGTTTAAATGGAAACAATAACCGATATACTCAACCTCGCTGATCGGTCATCCTCGCATGTGTTTTTATTTTTTGTATTTCTATCTACTACACATGTTATACAATATGAGAACCGAAATTATAGTTCATGTTCGCCAAACTGTGTAACAGTTGTTAATCTGATCTTTGTGTGTGTTAGTCTAATACGTATTATGTGTAAGCAATTATAAATACATCATACAATACTAATTACTAGGATGCTATGTATAGTTATGGTAGCTTATAAATTAGAATCAATATTATAATATTTATTTTTTTATTTTTTATTTGAAATGATAGAGAAAACAAAAGAAATTCAACGTTAAATATAGATAAAAAAGATTATAATATTAGAATATTTATTCATAATGTATAAAATTCGAGTATTTTCGTAAAGATACATAATTTGGTTAGGTTTAGTTAAAAAAAAAAATAACACTGGAAAGTCGGCACCGATTTAATGTTATCGTGAACTAATGACTGCATATTGGACGAATCGTTTTTATTTCTACAGTAGATCTTAACAGCTAGCCGCTGGTTTTACAAGTACCTTGAAGTTGCAGAGAGTAAGAGACCAAAAGACGATAATTTCACTGTGATAAATACATTTTATTAATAAATAAAATCATCTATTGAATGTGAATTCATATTATTATTATTATGTAGAATATCACACTCGTAAAGTAAACAATATTTTCATATTCATTCAACGCTGACAACCATAGATTGATGGATATTCCAAATTGAATACCTTTAATATCTATTTCTATAGAATTATACTATATGACATTTTGTATCAAAAGGCCCATGTATGATCCTTTCATTCATGTCTAAAGTATTATACATGTATTTATTGTATATATTACAAATAAAGGGTAAAATTCAGTATTTTATACAACGTCTTGTCATATTACAGAATACTACTGTACGACTGTAGGCAAAATCAAATCAATTATACTATAATAAAATAACAACCATTTAATTGTATCAACTTCCTTAAAAAAATGTTCAAGAGGTCTTTAACTCAGAATGCTCGAATACTAGGCGCAGACTAATGGACGTTAACTGCATGTCCAAACTTTTAAATGGAACTATATCTTGTACTGAATTACTGGAACTTGTACAATTTCACGTCCCTCAATACTTATATCGTTCTTGTACAACTTTCTTGATTAAAACCCACCACATCTCATATTATATATATATAATAATCCAATTGCTCGTATTTTGAGTGAATACAACAAATAAATTAATGTAAATGTATTTTATATTAAAAGTATAAAGTAAATAATTTATTAAACAATTTCCCCATGTAAGAGTATAATTAGTATATATTTATATAGTATGTAAATTAATTGGAAAGTCAGTAGCTGTAATTCGAAAAATAATGCAGATATTGTAGTGCAGTTTTTTTCAATGTGATATATCATTAATAGCCTGTATTTTACAATGGTCTAAAAATAAAAAAATAAAAATAAAAAAAAACCACTTGAATTTTTTTTCTAAATTTTAAAATAGCCATTTTGTAGAACTATTTATTTTTATTATGAAGAAAAAACAATTTTAAGAATTCCCGTTTTTCTTAATTTATTGTATAAATAAGTACTGGGAATTTTTACTTGTTAAAAATACAAACTAGATCCAATTGTCCATTTAGATGTGTGTTAATTATGTATTTAGATGTTTTAGAATCATCCTCAAAATTTAAACATTTTATTGACTACTTATCGTGTAAAAATCATACACAAAAAAAAACACATAATTGTAAAATCAATTCATGTCTCCACTAAAAATCTAAAATTAAAAGATTAGACAATATAAATTCTGAAATGTCTATAAATGGTATAAAAAAAGAAAAAATATTTTTATAATTATATTATTTTTATATAACATTAATAAAAATATTAGATTAGACATCCTAACCTATGCAATTTAGTTACTCATTTGTTTATAAATTCGTTAAAATCGTATCAATAACATAATCGATTTTGTCAAAAATTAATTTTACTTGAATGTTCATATTTTTCCTAGTCAATTTGTATAGCATTAGGCATTAGAAAATATTTACTTTTAAATTTTTAAGATACAACTAAATCAAATTTTCTAGAAGTTGAAGATTGAGAGTATTTTTTTTACTATAAAAGTGTCTACAATAACAAATTTATTATTAAAAACACATATCATTCTAAAGCCAACATTCATCGGACTGTTGAAAATCTAAAATAATAAAATATTCTTTTGCTGAAACTTCGTATCCGATTAAAACCACGTACAGTGAATCATTATTTAATTCATAGCTAATTCTATACACATTAATCTACTTAATAATGAGGAAGATACATTAATATGTATACATCGAAACACTACTGAGAAACGTCACTGGTTTTTCTTCAAATAATATTTATGTAATGATTCGTTTAAAAAAAATCAAGAAATTGGTGAAAGTCACTTAATCCGTAATTTATAAATTAAATCAGTTTCTTATTTATTTATGAGTGTTTACTGCATTTATTAATTATTATCAAAGCAGATAGAATTTAATTTTCTCGCGAATAGCTTATAACGATTTTTACTAAAATATTTAATCGATGTTGGAAATTTTATATTTATACTAAATATCATTTTTTTAAGAAATTAATGAGTTAAAACTATACTTATTGTTTTTAGATAAATTTTTTATTAGTTATTTTAATTTTTGAAAGTGTTTTCAATCAATTAAATAATATACTATATACAATTTTTATGTTTTAAAATCATAAGAAAACATACATGTATATATAATATAAATTAAACAATAAATACATATTATGTATCATACTTTGATAAAACAATACATTATGCGTTCTTATTCTATTCGAAATATAATGTACAATCTGTGTGTGTGTGTGTGTGTGTGTGTGTGTGTGTGTGTGTGTGTTGATACGTAAATGTTGTTCCAGCAGCAAATGATATAATAAGCTATACAAAGAACAATACGTGTATTCATGATAATTAATTAATTTTATTTTGTATTTTATATATAATCAAGTATATTTCGAAAAAAAATGTTGTACACTGTTCATTATGATAACAATTAATATGATACGTTTAATCATTTTAAAATACTTATTCAATACCCAACTATAATACCTACTATATACTTACACGAATTGGATGAATTTGCGTGTATTCGACTTTTATTATATTCATTCTGGAATGGTTTGAAAACGTGCTTTCAACGTCGACTGCAGTCAATTATATTCAATATAGGATTACGTCTCTAGATAAAAGACACGATGCGGGTTTCCTCGTGTGGCTTTCTTTTTACAATTTCCCGGTAAAAGAAATAAAGAATCTTTTTCTTCGCTAGTATATATGCGGTCGATTATGGCATTTTCTTTAGATTCCGTATGTTTCATACATTGCGTTTCCTTTCAATTATGTGTATGACCGTCACTGGCAGCGGGCACGCACCTAAAGGTTCGAGTAATATGTCATTGAAAAGTAATAATAATCATAATAATAATAATAATAATATGAGAAAAAATACATATAGGACTTAAATTACTTTGCCGAGGAAAAAATAAACTTTATACCCATTTTGAGTCGCTGAATAGTTCGGAATTGAATTCATTGTGTATCTCGCACAGACACTGATGCACACACACAACACGGGCACGCACGTATGCACGCATTCACGCACAAATACATACATATACGTATAGGTACTATATGTATATATATACATAATATAAAATATATATTTTCTCTCCATCCGAGACGGCGGTTGAAAATATCGAAAATGACGTATGTGTGTGTGTGTGTGTGTGTGTGTGTGTGTGTGTGTGTGTGTGTGTGTGTGTGTGTGTGTTATGTGCGCGTATGGGGCAGAGGTAAAATTTCATTCCGGCCTGATGTATACGCGTAGAGTACCAGCAGCTGCGATTGACAATTTAAACTGTGTCGGGTGGAGGGACTTGTATTATCAAGACCTCCCTGCCACTAGTGTCGCACCCCACTACCGGTAAGGGGCTTTGCCATCACCCTTTATACCGTGCCTATATCTACCTGTGTTGGGATAAGATGTTTTCATTATTTCGCCTTATATAATATTTTTCCTCTATATTTTTTATCGCCCTCATAGACACTACGAAAACGAGCAAACGAAAAAATACCTTGTAAAATGTCACTCGGGATTTGTTTTATGTGCCGGCAAACCTCCACTCTTCCTTCATCATCCCCCACCGAGCTAATGTCGATTAGCTCCCTTACCGTAATACCGTATTATGATTTATCGCGTTTTCATCGTATTTGCATCCTATTCCGTCTATTTGCCAACAGTATCGGATTCCGAAATATGTCCAGGATTGGTATCTGCTGTATAAATACTATGATCGCGATTAATCCGATTTATGTACGCTCAAACTGTATATATATACGAATACCGGACGTTAAATTTGTTGTCATTGCTGAAGTCCAGATTCACGGGTGATTTAATGCTGATATCGACATATTTTATTCATAGATAGTCATAACTCATTAGATACGCGTGAAATATGATTTAAAATATAGAGTAGGAAAAATCAATTTTATCATTCTGCCCTATAGTCTGTAAACAATAGTTATACACTAACTAATTATACAATCACTCTTACTCATTGAGTATTAAATCGTTTCTGCCTTTAAAATAAAATAAAATTTTTATAAAATCGTTGTATATAACTGATTAATTGACCATAATGTTGAATCTAAAATTAAATAAAACATAGAGTTTCTAAACTTCCTCTTATATTATTCTCACCGTTATTTTCAGTGTCAGTAATTTTAAATATGCTACATATTAAATTTTTATCTTGATTTTAATAGTTAATAAAACATATATAATGTGCATAACTCGAAAGCCTAGATGAAAAAAGTAAAGGGATAAAAGGAATTAGAATGAAATGTGATGGTGACGGATGAGGTCAAATTGGGTAGGAACACTATAATACATCTTAGTTATGCAAGATGGACTACAAGTCATATATCAACTATATGTGGTACGAAATGACCATACATTTTTTTATTATAAAATGCTAGTATTTAATATTTGTGAATATTTTCAAAATATTTAATTTAAAATCATTATGTTTTAATTACTGTAAAAATATTATGAAACCAAGTCAATGGTAAGAAACTGTGAAGACGTATTTATTGTGAAAATAATACAACGCCATTCAGTATTTGTGAACTTTTTATTTTTCATTGAAACAAATAATAATAATAATAATAATAATATTAATAACTGATCTTTTTTAAAAAAAAGACAACCAAGTAGGTAGGTGCCTTATTTAAAGTTATAATCGTAAAATTATTTAAATTAATTATTTTTCTAAAATGATAATAATACTTTATGTTTTCCTTTTGATTTTCTCGTAATAATGTCCACATTTATTTGCATTTTATTAGTGTGAATTCAAAAGTATAAATAAATTTTACATTAACTAAAGATATAGACAGCGGAAAATAGTTTTAACTTCTTGAGTTTCTGTTTTCTAAATTTCTATAATAAGCTTGTAAGTCTTAATCTCATAAAATAAACTATACAAGATTATCACATTTAAAAACCTATAACGATTATATTATAAATGTAAGTTATAAAATCATACATTTAAAAAACATCTAATTTAAAGCAAAAACGTAATTATCAAAATACGTCGAATCTACATATTTCACTGTCAATTATTTCAAAAAATATATAAATTATAGGTAGAACCATTTGTTATGATAACGGTGAAAATATATGGATGTCGAGAAGGGCTTAACTAGCAAGAGTTTTATATTCCCCTTGGCTATACAGCAGATGACGCCTAAGGACAGCATTTTACAGTGGGAAATTTTCTTCCTATACAAAAGTTTGTTCAAAATACTAATCTGAATAAAGTCTCCTTATATTCTTCTTCTTTATCTTACCCCATCTAGCTGCCATCTGGAGTCGTTTCCCTACCCTTATCGCCAGTTGCAACTACACCATCACTTAACAATAATTGTATATCTCGAAGTAACTTCACACGTGCTGTGTTCAATTGTGCTAAAGAAACTTGAACCACGAAAAATAATAAACAATCAGTTATCTAGGGGCAATCGTGTTCATAAAGTATATAACTATAAAACAAAATTATTCCGAAAAAACATCTGTAATAACTGATAATAAATTAAAATTATTAACGCAAATATATAATATCCTACTTATAGTATTATTTATTATAGATAAATAATTGAAAAATCTAGATTACTACACATGTATTATATATAAGAAATGTGCGGTTAATATGACGATATGTAATATTTTAAAATAAAAAAAAAAACCATATGCTTATTAAAAAAGTAACTGACAAAAATAAGAATACGATTAGAAATATAAAAACATTTTTAAATTGATTCTGAGCGGAACGATAAATGTATCGGTTTAACAATGATATGAGCTCTTTTTCTTATTAAAGTTAAATTTTGTTTTATCTTTTAGAGTTTTAAAAATGCTTTGCTCTTCGATTTGAAATGGGATCTTTGATAGAAAATGTTTTGAAATAAGAATTGCTTAAAAATTACATATTCAAATATACTGTAATGATTTCTCCTGAGACAATTATTGTTAATTAGTATTATAATCCAAATTATATTAATCCTAAAAGCTATAAACTTTCCACTTATCTTAAATAATTATTTTCTATGCACAATACAATTATTTTTTAAATACTTGGAGTAATTTTAAGCTATTTATGGACATTAACATATTTTTAGATTATTTTCTCATAAATATTAATAGAAATGTTCAAATGGTCAAAAAGTTTGAAAATGTAATTCAAGATTTCTCATAAATAATTCTTAAAGCAAATTAAAGCTTTAAAAAAATAAACATTTTTTTTTCGTTAAAGACACTTAAAGTATAAATTTTGAAAAAAATTGAATATATATATAGTTTAAAAATAATGACTTAAATTCTATTTTGTAATAATTATAAATATATTTATATTTTATTGTGTCTAACACTTAAACTCTTTATTAATAGATAAATTATTGTTTTCTATATTCTATAAGTAGAATATTGTAAGACTATTTAGACTAGTTCCATACTATATATATATATATATATATATATATAATCTTTAATCTTTTTATCCGATTCTAGAATAAGTTAGTAACCTACTTACAAAGTAAATAACAAGTAATATTTTAATGTGATAACACATAACAATTCACTATGCTACTTTTTTGACAGAAAAATGTATTCTACTATAAAAGTATTGTATTTCTAATAAAAAAATATATAATATTACACATTTGAAACTTACTAAAAGTACAGCCAGTTATATAAAAATAAAATGGTTTGCTTATATACTCTATTGTAGACATTTTAATCAATAAATAAAGTATTTTAATGATTTTTAATGATTAGCTTGTTAGTTGTAGCCGTGAAAAAAAATATGGTTTATGAGTTTAAGTTTTTTTAAAGATCTCTTTGGTAAAGTTCTTCGGGAATTTACAGACTAGTGAGTTTGATAAATGATTTCACTTGGATTCTTTGCATGATGTTTATAAGCGGCAGGCTAATTAATGCAAGATGATATTACACAATGTGTTGGTAATTCAATCATAACACCGGTTAGTATGCAAATGAATGTGGAACTAAGATCATCAAAATATACATTTATGATTGCAAGTATGAAAATCGTTCCACTATTTAGGTTAATGTTATTAATCCTGAGCTTCCCCTATACGTCGACCGTAAAATCCATTTCAGTTGATGTTATCGCCCTTCGCATACAATATATACGTGTAAGAGGCCTGTCGGGTGGGACGTGGGTCAGAAGCGTTACAACGTTCTCTCCATATACAACGGGATGGTCAAAGCATTTTGAATGAATGTTTCGCTGTGCATTTTCACGGGGGTCAGCACAATTCGGAAGTTTACTGCTAGAAGGCGGTTAACTTACACGGGTTTCGAATTTCCGCCCAGGATGTAACCAGGACGGCTGCCTTACCGTGGTTTTAATTATGATTTGCGGTCGCTAAAAAAGGTTCTGGCAGCCCCTGGTGGCACTTAATAATTCAAATGTTTACCTGATAATAGAGTTTAAGTAAAAAAAAACTACAACATCAAGTCTGCGACAATATAATAGGAGAGTTACACATGAAACTTTTAGACCTTTATCAACATATACATTATCGTTATGACAAAGTATATACATTATGTGATATGGTAGCATCGACAATTTAATGCTCACATAAAACATTAGATAGCCGAACATCAAATTATATTTACAATATTAATTATACATTAGTTTAAACATCATGGTTAAGAGTGAATTTTTCAGCAAATAATATACTGACACTAAATTGTCGACTCTGCATCGATGTATTTATATAATACGGAGTAATTCGATTTACGAGGACTAACCTACGGGAAAGCTTTCGTAGAAATCGAATTCCTTGTGTGTAAAACAGAATAGAATATAACACGTAGGTGTATGGCTGGTGTTCTGCTTACAAAAGTATACCGCCGCTGGCGTATTACGATATTTTGCACGAAAAATATGTGTGTTGACTTGTATCGTTGAACCGTATACATTATACGACGATATATGGTATGTAGGTAATAGTTTAACACACGACTCGTATGTTTATTTCTATATACGCAATGAGTACAGCATAATATTATTTTGTAATTTATATTATATTATGCACGGCGACGGTGGTAGTTGTTTTTAATAATATTATAATATCAACCACGGTATATTGATATTCTTTTAGGTACTTTTTTACACTGTTTAAATAGAACAGCTGTGGTAACCACAACCGGACAGTTTACGTATCTGCGGATAGTCTCGCGTACGGCCCCGCGCACCGGTCCCGTATCAATATATACGGCCGAGTGTCGGCGGATTGACCACAATCGAGTCGTCTGGATGTGGTGGCACATCTACTTTATTATGGAGGTACGCGTTTCATTGGATTCCAGGCCATTAAATTCGAAATTTTAACGGCTGTTGTCGAACTCTCGTGCTCACCCGCCACCGCCGCCGCGGAAGTGCGCGCGTATTGTCTCGGGCCGCGCTCAGTGATGTGCGCGCCGCCGAACTTTTCGCGCGGAATAAAAATAACATAGCGTCGTACGTGCCGGCAATCGTTAAGCGGGTTACAAGGTTCATTACCGGTACCAGGGCTAGCACGTTTTCCGGTCGTTCGAGTGGCAAAAGCGAATTTTCAAAGACGATTTTTCAAAAAAAAAAAAAAAAATAAGCAGTAGAAGAAGAAAAAATCGACGAGAACCTCTCTATATATATATATACGTATACTGCACCACTCGCTATATACATATTATGCTCTTATATACATGGTGGATAGTCATTATTTGCCGACTAGAGCCCGGAAAATTAAACGTCGTCGTTATCGTATATACGGGCAGAAGCGTGCAAAAAATCCGGTATCACCACACAGCATATACAGCGCCGCGTTTAATATAAAAATCTGCGTGAAATGAAATCGGCCACCCGGAAGATTGGATGACGCCTGCAAAGAGTTAAAGGTTTAATTTTCCTTAGTTGCTCTCTGCCGATCGAAAAGTCGCATTCACGCGGAACCAGACCTACTTTCGATACACCAGCTCATTATAATAATACGTCGTAGTTATTAATAGCGCAAATTTCCATCACAAACATTGTGCCCGGTGCGTTATGGAACATTTAACCACTATTTCCACGGTGGCGCAAATATCTCGACAATCTTGACGTCAAATACTATGATAATTTATTATATTATTAAACTTACCGCTGAATCTATATGCAAATGTTTTTATTTTATTTTATTTTTTAATTGAATATGATATTTAAAGTATTATAAGAAATGTTCACACTTTAAATCGTTTTTATTAAAACGACATTTACTTAATTTTAGATTTTTTTCACGACAATATATTTTTATATACATAAACACTTAACAGTTTATAATATTATTCTGTAACGTTTCATTGGGGTTAGACGGATGTTATTATGAGGAACATTTTTAATTAAAATAAATATTAGAAGTTATTTTAAAATTACATCTAGAAACTTCTATTGGTAATTTTAAAAGCTTAAAATATTACACAAAATCATTTCATTTTCATCTCAGTAAGTTCTACTTTATAGCACATTTAAATGAAAACTTAAGGAAATAGAAATTATTGTATAGTTTTGGTAGTAATATATTTTTATCGTCAAATTATCGAATTGGCAATAAAAAAATTTAAACTCGTAAATTTAGAACTAAGTAACTAACTAATAGAAGTATTGTCAAAAAAATAAATTCGGAATGTTGTTACAAAAAAAAACCTTATGTGCTTTATTAGTTTTCCAATAATCGATAACATATCGATTTACATAAATCATTCTAAAAATGTGTAATCTTTTCATCGGGATATTATATGCTTCAAACATGTAACAATATAACACATTGTTCTAGATAGAACATTCGTTTAGTCATTTTGAAAATATTATGATATCTTATTATCACCATTTAAGCATTTAAAAGAACGTAGAATTAAATGCTACTCATACACACAGGATTAAAGTAATAAATAACCCAAAATTATTTTTTTTGATCATAATACTCGTATTATTTCGTTAATAAATTGTATTCTTTAACTATTGAATTTTAAGTATTCATATTTTTCATAAATACCTACATATATTTTGTGTATTCAATAAATCTGTTAATTTTACATACTAATCTCATTTTTAATTAAAAAAATGAAATGGTTATTGAATATTATTAAAATATCTATGTTAATTAATTATAAATAAACGTGTATTAAAAAATGACATCTTGCACTATTTGTTTTATTTCTGTGATCTATGCATAACATAGCTAAAATACGTTCAACAAAATTCATCTAGTGTTGATTTAAATAATAGAGTAAATTGACATAAACATTACTTAAAATTAGGAGCATATAACATATTTATCTATGTTGAATTTTCACGATATTTTAATACTATTTCGTAATATGTAAACAGTATTTTCGAAGTGTAAAATATCACAACATTTTATATGTGCATGACTTGTATAAAAATTAAAGTTTTCAAAAAAACAACTCAACGTTTAAATACACATGAACCGTTTTTAACTATATTTTTAATTGGTCGATAATTCTTATAATATTAAAGCTAATAACACAATATTGGTTGTGTTTGATGCAGATTTGTTATAAAGTGCACGCAGGATTAGAGAAGGAAAATAAAATTATAGTGCGTGAATTTTATGTATTAGGTTAAGACATTAATGATTTGCACGTATAGATAAATTTACACAAATCGCATAGTATATATAACCATCGAAACTACAAATAGGTTTATATAGGCAGACCGAGTTTGGTTTACAACAATTCTTCTCGAAATTTGAAGTACAGGGCTTTTATGCCTTGGTATTTAGAGTGGAAATAGCTAAAATTCGAGTGCTTAGACTCCTATTCGGTGCTGTATCTAGTATTTAATCAAGAAGCACACTGTGATTGTATTAAAAACGACCGTGGAAAAAGAGTCTGACTGTAATGGAAACTGGAGATTGCCTTCTTCTTTGACCCTTCTTGCCCGCCAATCCGTGACATAGCCCGTTTCGTGCCGTTTACCAATTACAGAAGTTTCATCGCCGGGGACCGGATTAGAAATTGTTGGCCTAATAACATTACTTATTCGCCAGCTTCTAGGATAAAAATATCCAGTGGAAAAGTAGCTTCTTTTTAAAACTTTTTCACTGTTCGTCTATAATGCCGCGGTGGAAAATGAAAATACCTTCTATGGCACGGGATTACGTATATTACACTGCTTATATAACCCCCAATAGACCCAGTCTAAATATCCTCAGTTTCAATCAATTTGACTGTCCAATGGCATATTCGCTGTAGCGCGTACTTATCCGCCGTCGTGTAATATATACGTACCGCAGTTCAGATTAAACATAAGAAATTCAATCTGTTTTGCTCATGCGTAAGTCATGGATACATATTATAAAGTTATATGCTACCTTAGAATTCTAACTATGTATATCATTCAAATACTTGGAAACAGAACAGGTATTGTTCAATTTGATTAAAATAAAATATTGAACGCTTAAAATTAAACAGTGTTCCGGTGAAAGCCATAAATAGAATTTCGGTATGTATTTATATAACCGTTATTCAGTTTTTAATACATAAAAAAAAAAAAAAAATCTGCGTATTTGCATTAAAAATTAAAATAATAATATACAACTATTATGCATCAACGTTAGTCATTATAATACTGTTCACTTAAGATTTTATACACTAACACTTGTCGTATCAAAAATGTTATATAAACACTCTTATTATATTATTTTATTTAATATTATCATTTAGTCCATTTAATACGGTATTATAGTATCTATTAAAATTGTACCATAAATTGTATATTTTTATTATGTTCGATAAGAACTAGATATTATATATTATGTTTAATTGATCATAGTCGACAAAAATTGAATTTGTATTAAATTAATTTGGATTTAAATAATATTATTTGAATAATAAAAATCTAAAAATCATTTTTAAATTTCTTGTACCTGCCTAAATTATTTACCAAAATTTACATTCTGCGAATGAAAGTTTTAAAATAAGCCGTAGTGGCTTAATATTTATACGTATATTACAATTCAGTCTCTTAGTCTGTACCCTTTTGATAAAAGCTCTAAGCTTAATGATGTGTTTCCAAGCCCTGGAAACACATGCACTAAAAATGAGGACAAAATAACTAACGCAATTTAAATGACAAAATAATAAGTATAGTCATGTGTTTAGAATTAAATATTTAGTTAGAAATTACAATTTAAAACTTAAAATAAAATTACAAGTAAATGTCAACTTCTATTATAAGAAAAAAAACTGGTGTTGTAAAACATAATATTATTATGTATTTTTAAAAAAATCATCCGTTTGAATAAAATATTTAATTTAAGTAAAAACTTTTAAGAACAGTAAAGAAAATTGAGATCTCATTTTTATTATAATTTTTTTCTTTTTTTTCAAGCGTTGATGATATTCTTATTGCTGTTAGTTTAACAACTTATTTTTTAAATCTAATCAATTTTCTGCAGAAATATTTTTCTCGCTATGAACAATGTACGGAAAATAATTTTATTGTATGTCTGGAGGTTTGGAATATTAAATTCTGTGACGTAAATTGTAGTAGTAAGATATCTAACGAAGTCTTAAAAATTAATTTAAAATTTGAAAAACAGTTTCATTATTTATTTATTTATAGAAACTAATAACACAATATAAATTTATATCAAAACTCATATTATAGGTATACGGTGTACATATTCTAATTGAAAATCATCTTATCGGTTTTATAATACTATAATATTAAGTAAAAATAACATTAAAATTATGCATTGTATTTCAACTTAATTTCAATTATCTACATAAGTACCTGTGTTAATTCTGTTTTTATAGTTTACAATTTATTTTTTAAATAATGTATGTATTGAATACCTTTAATGTAGCAATTAAATGTTTAGTTTTATTTTCATATAATTTATGTATTAATAAATATGTTAAATCGAATTTCATTACATTTACATAAGTAAAATTAAATAGAACATAATCTCGATAACTAGCAATAGACATTTACAATAAAAATGATCTATCATTAATACTAAAAATAGTGTATGTTTTATTCAATATTATTTTACATTTATCAATAAAATGTATACTTATGCTAAATTCTAAATGCTTAACGTGGATTAGTCTGATTTTTGAAAACGAGGGGGAAAAAATAAGTACAGCAATAAAGAAAGATGATAAATAAAGTATGAGACGATAGACTTGCAAATAACAAATGTATAGCTAGGTAAGTAGGTACCTTTGTATATTTGTAATTTATATTTTACCTGTAAGCGAACAATACAGCTTCAAATTGACTAGACAATCAAAGATTGTTCTGCGGAATTTCCGGTGTTTGATTATAATGTTTTAAATTGTCAGGCCACCGTCTTCTTTTGTGATGTCGTCTTAACTTTGACAACGTGCGCCTAGACTGAACATACTGATTGGCTGCCATTGTCAGGGACCCGAAGCTCCGTCGTCACTGGGATTACCTTTTTTATATTTACAAAGAAGCTGTAAACATTGACTACACATGATGCGGCGGCGGGAAGATAAGAAACTCGCAATGAAATATTTTTGCCTTTTCTTGTATATTATTATATTATGTACAACTCGTTCCAAAGTAAACAGTATTTCAGACTGCGTTATACGTACTCACAATACTCGCTATTTAGTATAGTATGATAACCTTTGAATAACGCGCTCTTATAATATGTTTATATAATATATGTATGTTGTATACTGTGTATTATGGAGAACT
Source organism: Rhopalosiphum nymphaeae (assembly GCA_036289425.1). Taxonomy (NCBI): domain Eukaryota; kingdom Metazoa; phylum Arthropoda; class Insecta; order Hemiptera; family Aphididae; genus Rhopalosiphum; species Rhopalosiphum nymphaeae. The sequence continues at coordinate 469,913 of JAZAQC010000004.1, forward strand.
CTTGAACTATACTATGTAGTACACGTTAGAATTTTCTTTTTCTATTCTTCTGTCAATTTGTTTACTTTATCACTAATAAACTATACCTATGTTATATATTATATTCTAATTTATAAGATGCCAAGACGCCTAAAAACCTTACTTTCTAACATACCTACTATTGACGTCTGTAATGTATTGATATAATAGGTATCCTCTAGAAAAATTTCAATACGTTTTCATCTTTGTTAAAAGCAAGCCTTACTAAACAATTTTAAAATATTATCGAATATTAATAATATAAAAGTGTCGAAAATCTTATTTTTTAATATTTTAGATATTTCATTAAGCATTGCATTATATAACCATAAACTTATTTCACCTAATTTTTTTTTTTTTTTGAAGTTAACATTTATAAATAATGTTATATTAACGTTTATCATCGTATGCATTAGAGAGGGTGAAGCTGGATAATTACAAGTCTGTGCTCAACATTTAGTATGCGGCATTTTAGTCAATTTTTTGATGGTAAACCATCTAATTAAAAACGTGTACCTACATAAATTTAATTATTTATTCAAGTTATAGCTGTAAAATATTAATATTTGAATAGATATAAAGTTTGAGATATATTGTTATTAAATTATTTATACATTTCAATAATCATTCTTATTTTATAATTACAATTATTTTTATTTGATAAAATATTTTATTCAAATAAATTATAAAATAGTTTTATAAATGTTTAATAGGTAACACCAAATTATCTATTCAAATGTATGATTTATTCGTTAAAATAATATTGTCCATTTGAAAGTTAGTTGCATTAAAAAAAAAATTATAATAATAAATTTATAATAAAAAAAAAGATCACAAAATAATAATAGTAAAGTTTTTGATACTAAAGTGTTATTATTTGATTTTTTTTTTATATATATCGATTAACTTAGTCCTCTGTAATATGAGTAGACAAATTTCATTGTTTTCTGCCCTACTAAATCCGAAGACCATATGAAAAAGCTTCATTGTAAACGCAAAGGGCATTTTTAGAGCCAAAAGTCAAGTCCGTGAAATTGCTTGCCGGAGTTGCTATCGTTACAAGGATGGTCCCCTTATACGTTTGACCACTCAACCAATATTTTTCACATTTTGTCAATTGAACACTCATCTGCTTCGAATAGCTTCTATCGATTTTGGATCAAAGATTATAAGGTTTATTCCGTAATAATTTTATTTTTATCTTTCAAAATATAAGCTTAGTAAAATACTAAAATCTGATTTGTAGCATACACGGGTATATTATATTCTTTATTATTAATATTATTATTTCGTATATTCGTATTTAATAAAGAAGAGTATACTATTTTTATAAAAAATCTTTATTTCAAAACTTCAATGACATATAAATGTAAGCAACTAAACTTAAATCAACCAAATTATATATATTGCGAGTTAAATATAAGTTTTAAAAAATGACTTCAATAAAATATTTTAATTAGCATATTGTTAAGTATAATTTTACAATTTACAAAATATTATGTGATATATTATAAATTAGTTGCGTAAGCATATTGCGTCATTCCAAATTTGTATTATTAAGTAAAATAATGGGAGGATTTTGCTTTTGACCTACGAAAGTAGCAACTCGATTGACTTTTTTACCAAAGAAGATATGTATTGATAACAACAAAAAAAAGTGATAACAGAAAAAAAGCACACACACACACATCATTATAAAATTAATAAACATTCATTACTCTGCCTAGAATCTGAAATATTAAAAACAAATTGTATATATAAATATTATTATAATAAAAATAACTAAATTAAAATGGTATTAAATGATTTATCATTATAATATTTTAATGTTGTAAAATGAAAACCGAATAGTATTCACATTTAATGTATCTGTCTGTATTTGAAACTAGTAAACCGATTTACCATATTCTTTTACGACACTTTGCATAATGAATTTTCTCGGAAATAGATACTCCATTAAGATAAATAATAACAAATGGAAATCAAAGAACCGACAGGCAGTTAAAATCGTAATAAGAAAGAAATCCTTTTCCTTAAGCTAACCAAAATGTAGATCACTTTATGAAACTTAAGAAAACAATCCGAGAACTTTTTCATTACGACCTTTTCATAGTATTTTCATTTGGGTTTTCGCAAGTTTTACATTTTTTAAATATATATACAACAGAATTCTATTTAAAATATATAATATAATATCGTAGTACAAAAAAAAAAAAGATCAAAACTTGGAAAAAAAACAAATATTCATACTGATTGACTATTATAAAATTGTATCATAGGTACCTATTTATTTTTTAATTAGATGATTGAATAATTTAAAGTGAAATTAATGATTAAAAATAAATTTTTTTTTTTTTTTTTAGTCTTTACGTAAATTTGTATGCGTAATTTTATTCTTTTTTATTTTATGTACTTCTGCAATATTGTTTAAACTAGTTGAGTCCGTCAGATCTAGAAACAATATTTATATTATTTTTCTTTCATTGTTATAATTCATGTATACATTTAAATTTCTTGAAGGCATAAGAAAAATACTTAATTCTTATTGTTATAGTAAATTTGCCCACCAATTACTTAAAATAAAATTATAGTTTCTACAAATTTTCTTTCCGGATAAAACATAAATTATTCTTACAGCAATCAAACTGTTGAAATTAAAGCAATTTTTTAAACATTTTTGACACATTTACGTTGCTGTGTAGTCTATATTAAATAAAGTAATATGTCCAATTAACTCGATTTATGAAATGGAGAGACAACAAATAAATTCTATTTATATAGATCTCTTTAGTGGGTCTGTTGCCAATCATTTCTAATACAAATTTAGTAGTTTTATTTGTATTTTAGGTAAAGACTGATGGTGGTGTTTTCTTCAAAATTATTATTTTCATATTCATTGCTAAATATACCTAAGATGGCACTACTGCCGATTAAACGCTGATGAAATTTGTTGCTTTTGGCACATAATGAATCGTGTTTGAATCCCCTTTTTTAGTTTGTTATGATTTCGCCATTATACCTACTTAAAACTATTACAAAAATAGGTTATAAAATTGTTTCTGTCTATTGCATTTATATGCAAGTTATCAGAAGTCCATTGGTCTGCTAAAGTACTAAATAATTGTTTTGTACGTTGATATTTTGAATTTATGGTGCTTCACTAAGAATCCCTTATAAGAAAACATATATTTAGAGGTTAATTTTAGGTTATAAATTCTAATTTGACAGCGGTTACAAATCATTGCGAATTGGTTACTAATTAAAAAAATATATACTTACGAAATTCCACTTTTGGGGTACAAGCTACCACATAATAAAATTATCAATAATATTTATTAAATTCGTTATTTTTATATTCAATCAATATAATTATTTAAAAACTAAACTACACATCTAATTTTGTTTGTAAATTTTTTAAACAAAAATCTACCCGTACAGACATTTATTACCAATGTGTACACTTCTAATTGAAAACAAATTTATAATAAAGCAATATTTTCAATTGATATAATAAAATAATATATTATACGGGTACAATTATCATACGATATTATACATTGTTCTCTATTTCGATGTAAATTAAATTTCCTCGGTCCCTGTACATGTGTATATTGTATGGCATTTCCGTTCGTCCGTCCGTCTACGGATTCCCATATATACTGCAATGCTCATCGCGTAACCAGCTCAAAGGATTTGCAATTAAGCCATTTGATTTTTATACAAATATCATGTACGCCGAGGACTTGCAGTCTCTACCGACTTCTTTTCGGTTGCGTTATCCAAACGGTCCGTTGCACACGAGCGTTCGTCAAGTGCTCGCTGTGTATTTCATCTCCATCCCCACCCTCGTCCGCTCCGGTCGTCCCTTGGTTGAGGGAGTATTTCGGACCCTTGAACCTTCTAGTAAAATAAGATTCTGAAGAAATGATGGTCGGTGGGGATACAGGGATCGAGGGTAGCGAGGCGCAGTGTTTTTCACCGGACCATTATAATGCGGTCGGTCGACGAAGAAAAGTTTACATTTTCATAAAATATTCGCCACTCACTGTATAATATTATATATATTTATATATTATGTATACTTGCTTGGTATATATAATGAAAAAAGAATGGAGAAATACCCTAAGAACGTATATAATATGTTAATTGTTCTACTTTCAATCGAAACGCATAATGAAATGCTAATATCCACGGTATTACGGTGGGTATTTTTTTTACAAACGATTCAAAAATAACGATTCGTCCGTATAATAATATAAGAAAAAGCTCTTTTTACTTAATAAATATATATATATATATATATATTAGAAAACCGTCAGCGCCGACTCAATAGATGAATAGATGGGTTATATTCCTACAACTAGCAGTGCCAAATAACTATAACAGGAATGCTTAAGCAAAAATCTAAATATTACAATAATATAAAATATTAGAATAAAATATACTCTAAGTAATCAGAAAATATAATATTAGGTATTTAAAGATCAAAAAAACTTACTTTTTTCAAATTGTTACCAATGTAAAAGATTAGTTAGTTATTGGAATCTATGTTTTTTATATCAACTCTGATGTATTACATTGATTAATCTTTAAATTAAAATAATATTTGCGATTTCACCATATAATTTGAAAATATAAAAATAATAGCTTTTAAAAGGTATATTTTTTCAAAGCACTCAAATGATATTATTATATATTTTAACTCGTGATTCGTGAATATAAAGTTTCATACAATTTGATTAAGTAATGTAAACGTAGCTATTGATCAAATTAAAGTGAAAAATTATTGTTGTTCGTCTGAATAATTTTTTAATCATATTATATTTGTAATTAAAAGATTTAAGCAATTGTCTCTCGATTGTTGAAAAGAGAGTTTTAACAGTTTTTTGTAATAAACTAGAAAATTATTGATTTGAAAAGCGTAGAATTACTACCATATAAAATATCATACTATGATTACAATTTATATTAACCTATATTACTAATTTAAGTCACCAAAGTTATAAAGTAAATACAACATTTTATATTGATGCACAATATGTTTACAAGAACCATGGAGTTCTATATGGTGGCCATAGTAGTGGGTAAACAGATGCAATAAAATATTGACTAGTAATTAAATTAAATATTAAGTTTGTTTAATAGTTAGGAATATCATATTTAACACAAATTTAATATGTAAACACCAATGCATTGATATATTGAATAAATTATATTTATATATAATATATGTAATATCCAGAGTAATAAGTCATATATCTGATGTAACTTGATTATTCGGTAAATCAAATGACGAGAAACTACCTACTGATAATCAGTCGAATGCGGTCCAGCAGATAATGTGTCATTAATTAAGAGCGAACAAATACGTTGTATTGAGGTATCAAAATTGTTCAGAAAAGTTTATGATTAGTGCATTTTTCTACTGAAGAGATTATCCACAAAGAAATAAAAAATACACATTGTATAATCAATACATTTATCGCTCCATTTAGAATTTAAAAACATTTACGACATAAAACTGTTTTACACACACGTATATAAATTGATTTAAAATAATTAATACCTCTATATTCTGTTTGAATTTTAACATTTTATCTTTTCAATTAAAAAAAAAATATATATATAAGTAAAAGTAAAAAATACATTCATCGTTTCACTCAAAATTTAATAAAATATAAAAATCAAAATATAGAATTAATATTTAATACATTAAACAACAATACATTCTATATATATTTTTTTAATACATTTAAAAACAGTTATAGTCATTTGTACATTCGATTAGGTTTAAATTTTGGATATTTTAGTTGATGTTATTGAAACCTTTTTTGTACACCATAAGAGGATGCTAAAATAAAAAAAAAAGAATTTGAAAATGAAATATCTTTTTTGACTGCATTCATTCGTATTTCGTATATTATTATGTATACCTATATATATTTTATGTACACACCATCAATTTAAGTGACGCTGAACCGTAAGTAATACCTCCAGTAAGAAAACTCTTTTTACTTTAGTTATTTTTATTTGTTTTTTGAACCCTTTGTAGACTTTTGGTTTATACGACTAGGGAAGTAAGACTTACTTTTATACTTTTATCGAATTCACCAAGATTACATTCAATACGAGCACGCGAGTTCACGGTGAAAATAAAAGAATATTACAATTATTATTACAGTTGTAGTATGTAGGCTTGCTTTTTTGCTACTAACGCCAGAGCGATGTATGTAATTTATTCAAAATTGATTGTCACAACAACGATCGTGATGATAATGCAATCGCGGTCGGTGGTCCAAGTTCAACAAGAATAGTTCAACGTGCACACACACGCCGTGATGGTAGTCGGGCGTTTCCAACGACATTTCAGGTTGGCCGATGCTATCAGAATGGAACACGTGGATGACGAATTGTGAAACGCGTACGACTGCAGTATAAAGACAGTAGCGCAAGAATAAAATATGGCACCCGTTCAATGAATCTATAGATGAAATCGACTTCTGAAAACAACGCTAGAATAATGCAGTAATACTATACTGATACGCATCCGACCACTCCTCTCCACCGCTGGATGCTGTATTCTCTTACATTAATTTTCTGAGACAATCACATTCCGGAAAGATCTAAACATCTCTCGTGCGAGAGCAAATGCGTATATATATTTTTTTGTCTTCGCATAGCATAAAAATATTATTATAATATGTACTTACATCGAAGAATATTTTCAAACTGCCATAGAACGAAAAATCATGAAATATAGCATATTATAGTGTCTACTATGTATTTATTCATATTACAATATAATATAAGTATACAATTATATATACATTATATAGCCCCAAATCAATAGCAGTTAATATACAAACAATATTACTAACAATTAATAACTTAATACTTAACACCGCATCATATTTAATTTACGTATTTATGGTGTGTCGAGTCTATAATATTTGTCATTTAACATTTGAACTATTGAATATTTTTCCCAAGTGGGGAAGAAAAGAAGATATTAAATTTCAGAGAGAATCAAAAATCTGTTCAATTTTTAAGAATATATTATCTATCTTTCTTTTTTCCACGTGTATTAACTTCCAGAGTAAGAATAATGGTATATAATACAAGTTGAACGCAATAGTTATTTATAGATTAAAATTGAACACTTGTCATGGCAATTTTAATAATTACAATAAATAAATAAAGATTATTTATATATTTTACTTTATTGAAAATAATAATTATCTAAGACAAAAATGTTCTGGCGCAAAATAGGTTAAATTTAATTTAATATTTCACTTTTTAATATAGAAATAAATAAAGGAAAATGTAAATTAACGGGGTTAGATAAATTGGGTTCTGTAAAAAAAATAAGGTAGTTGGTAAGAGGAGTCCAGAATAAAAAAAGGTTGTAGATATAGTTATAAAATATACCTATTATTGATTTTACTTCTAATAAAGATTATTAGATATTAAAAAATACATAATTTGTTTTTTCCTGGGATTCGATTTACTTACAACCTTTTTTTTTGTGACTTAACTTACCTACTACATTTTTTCCGGGACCCAATTAACTGAAAAAAGGTCATTCAGAACCCAACTTACCAATCCTGAAATTAACCATGTTACCATTAATACCACTATGTGAGATTATACTAGACTTGTGAATAGATTTTAAATATAATTTTAAGTTTATATATTTTGATTCGGATTACGAAAAGTATAAAACAGCTTTTGGATTTAAAATAATGTTCTTTTCTTGGAAAGCACTTTGTGAAAACTGCCATATTTACCCTAAAATGTTTTTAAATTCATTGTTCATCATATTGTCTGCGTAAATGTTTAACACACTTTTTGGAATTAATAAAAGATAAAATTTCTATAGTCTTTAAATTCTAATTGATTATTCATAGTTTTTGCACTTAATACATTTTAGAAGTTTTATAATATTATCATTCAACTATGAAATATTTTATAAGTTGTCATAAAATATTATAGTTTTTTCATATTAATCGAATTCAATAATTTTATTAGAAAATATATTTACTTGTATATTATTTTATTATTATAATCGACAAGTTTCAAACATTTTAACTTAACGGTTTTCTTTCTAACAATTTCGTTTTTTTAACAGCTTTAAAACTATTTATTTAACTAAACTAAGCCTGCCACATTTAATAAATTTATTTTTTGACAATAATCATAAATTGTTGTTTTTAAATTTTAAATAATAACACTTATACTACTTATTCTGAAAAGCGAAATGAGATAAGTTGATAGCAAACTATTATACTATCCTAAATAAAATGAAGTTATAGCTCTAATTATTATTCAAATATTTTCGAAAATATTAATTCGCTAAAAATTCAAAATATCTTTATAAAACTATTTCATTCAATACTCTACACAAATTCAGAAATTATAGTATTATCACACTATTAGCTAAAATAGTTATATTATCTTATTATGATATATTTAAAATCTAATAACTAGATTTTCATACAAGTTAAATTCTATCAAGTTATTATATTATTATATTATTTATATTATAATTATATTTATATTTATATGTGAACAATATACTCATTCTATATACTTTATATATGTTCTTAAAAATGGAAAGATAAAATATTATTAGCAAATAACTTGATTTATTTTATATTGCATTACACAACTTTTATACAAAATAAAACTCTCTTATCCCCGTCCTTGTACAGTTAAAAAATGGTTATCTAAAAATATTTTCAAATGCTTTTAAGAACTAAAATAGACATAATTTATGTTTCATAAAAAGAAGCCATTATTGTGGCATTGAGCTGTTTTGAACGACATATGTATCATGAAAAAGTAATCGAATTGAAAGACTTGTCAAAAATAAAACTACTTATCGAGAAAAATATGAACAAGTAAGAATCAACAATAAAATATGTTAATACAATATATTATATATTATATCAAGGTTAATTTATTTACTATTTAACTATAAATAATTTTATTGTTTTGATAATATATAATCTAATTAACTGAAATAAAAAAAGTATTTTGAAATGAAAATTTTATTGATATACGATTAAAATATAAAATTACTAAAATACAAATATTATAAGCATTACTTTAATAAATAACATTGATAACTATTAAAAATATATTAATAAAAATAATTTATATTTTAATGACTTAGTTCATAAATAAAAATATATGTATACACCATTATTTATGATATTTATAAAAGATCTAAATTAATTAATTTTAATATTATTATTAAAATATGTAAATTTGTATTATATCGATCATTATATGATCTTAAATTTAAAAAGTATTTATTTCACAATTATATAATAATTGTGTATTACACATAAATATATTGATGTATATTACAGTAAACATATTTTATTTTAAGTGCTAAATTTTTAATTAACTGAATAGTTTGATAAAAGCAAATTAAAAGTGATATCGGATCATTGAATGCATTCTTAAGACTTAACTAATAACAGAATACCAACAAAAAAAAAAACACTAAGGAGATAAAAACACATTTCACGCTTATTGCTTTGAATTTATTTTTCATTGTACCTTTATTTTATTTGATAAAAAGTACCTATGTGTACATTGGACGGAAGAATTTAAACAGAAAAATGAAAACTCCAGTTGGACATCAAATTACACAAGAATTTCTTTATCCACCACTCACAAATTGCACAATAATGCACATGACACAGCATTGGCAGAAGGCCATCGTTTGCTATTAACATTTGTGAGGGTTAGAACAATGGGTTGAACTAATTTATTATTCAGTGAACCATAAGTATTCCAATATATTATGACGCCTTATGACAGTATATTCAGTCAAAACTAATATTTCAATGTGTATTTGTACAACACCAAAATAACATGTTGTACGGTGTAATGATGTTCAAGAGGGATTTAATAAGCTGTTCTGACGTACTTTAACTGATAAAAGTGTGATAATCACCGTACGTATTGAATCTCTAAATTATTAGTTACATTAATCTTGGTTGAATTCATGTATTTTTACATGTGTTTTTTACTACATATATTTTAAAATATTAATATTAGCTATTTTTAAAAACAACAAAAAATGGTTATTTATTGTAGATGTAAAATAATATGATAAAAGTAATTCTTCAAAATCTATTATTACAAGAATTTGAAAAAAAAATGAGTAATAATCTATATTAATTGTTCATGGACGTTTGAGATAAGAATTTTAATTATTTTGACAATATATTCAAAAATATTTTGAAAAAAAAATATAAGCCATGTAAAAAAGTTTAGAAGTGTAATAAAAAGTTGCCTCATAAGTTGTTATTAAGGTTATTTAAACGTTTAAAGGTATAATATGCATAACGCGACTGTTTTATTATAAGAATTTTAAGTTCTAATTTTAATAAAATTCGTCAAAATAATGAAAATCTAGACAACTATTTTTAATTCTGTAATTAAATATGTATAAATTTTAATTGCATGTATACAGTGAAAGCTTAAAAACTAATACAAGGTTTCTTATAAGTATTTTATTCTAAAATAAAAATATTTAAAATAATTATTCCTGCTTATTTCTAATAGTCCATAATAGATATACTTATTGTGTTAATATTATTGATTCACGCTAAATTATTTAACAGTCTTTTACAATTCTTAGTCACCATGAAAAATCTTTATATTCAATTATTATTTAAACTCCTTAAACATTTTAGTAATCACACACAAAGTTCGGGTAATGTATATAATATATATTATAACCTATATATACCTACTGTAATATGTTTATCTGATCGATTATTTTTTAATATGATATAATATTCATCATAATATATAAACATTTTATGCATAAATTATACTACCTTCGGTAAGACGGGCAACCTAATGAGTGTACGCCAACCTTTCGGGTCGACGGGTGTTTCACCTTCCCGGTTAAATTATGACAAGTAGTCGCTCCCTGTGGACCTCAGGTTGGATGCGGTTTCTGAACCCCGCGGGGGTAGAAAAAGTGGAACCCCCTTAGTATCCCCCAAAAAATGTAAAATTAAAATCTATTTTAGTGCGTGAATTTCACTTTTCATTGTCATAAAATAACGGAGCCCCGTTATACACTATATAATATATATGGATTACCTACCTATATTTTCCGTAGAAAAAAAAACATATTTTTTTGTTTCATACAGTAACCACCATCAAATAAACTACAATAGTGATAATCTACTGACATAAGTACTCGGCTACTTGGTTATTTCTACCATGGTATTTTCATGGTCCAAACTGTAGGAGTATAAACATAAGATATAACAATATGATGAGTCGAAATTCGTACGTACTACATAAATTATCTGTTACACGTCCACGCATAATATTGAAATTGTAAAATGTAAATAGTTATAACTACTAAATTACTTATTTCCAACAATTTATTTTTGTATAGTCGTTATCAAAATTAAAAATACATATCGACAAAAATAAGGTAATAAAAAATAGTGTTCCATAAATATAAGTTTACATTAATTTTAAATATTATTGCTGTCAAGAGTAAGCATGCTCGAAACATTTTAAATTGTGATTGTGAGCTTTAATTCTATGACGCCACAATAATATATTTATTATAATGTATATATACCATTTTATTATAATTTAGAAATGAATCAATTCCATGGGCTGTGGATTTATTTGTTATTCAAAAATAGGGTCATATCAATATTTAAATAAAATTTAACAGTATCGATAAACTCTGGCTACATACCACACACTTCAATGGTTCTCGTTTTTGCTTGGCTTAAGATGCAAATTTAAACTCTCAACTGACTCAAGTTCGTGAAATTTCTCGTCTGAAATAACGTTCATTAAATCCTTTACTAAGTAAAGTTTACGTCTTTGTCAACGATAGTTTCATTCGAAAATTCTAAATCTTCCGCACTGCCAGTGCAGTTGTGCACACTCGTCATGCATTTCTGACACGTACCTACCCGGGTACTATTCGCTCTAATATTTCGGCTTTATTGTATTGTGTTATACGACCGTAAGTAAACATCAGACTTAATTCTGGGTAAATAAAAACAATAGAAAAGCGAACAAAATAATACACGTGATACAACTTTCGTTTTTTGAACATTTTGATATTCTGTATAAAGGTTCAGGAACATAAGTCAATATTTATTCGCTGTAATAATATAAAACTACGTGGGCGATGATGCCATACATACGTGTATAGCGAATCGTAAGCACAGTATTATATTAAACTCTCGATAAATTATGGCTTAATAAATTAAACATTTTTAATGCATAAAAAATTTCATATATATACATATATATATAGCTTATGATTTATTATAATTATACATTTTAACTAAAATATATTTAATAGTATAAAATATTTAGGTCTAAGGATACTTATTGTATTATTATCGTATCGTGACTATATTAATAAGTCACTGCATTAAAACGATCGATGAAAATTGTAATAAATTAATAATTTAATCATTTGGAGAACATAAGTTAATTGTAAAGAATATTAAAATCTATTATAGTACGATTTTAGAACAATCGTTTTACATTAAATTTTTCAGAATCTTGACCTCAAATTTCGTATATTATTTGCCATACAATATAATAAAATGTTTTATGAACATAAAAACAGCAATTCATTATTGTAATAATAAAGCCACCATTATATTTTAAACTTTAAATTTAAAATTATATTATTGTGTGAATATAATATACTCGTATATATATTAGTAAAATTAAGCCATTCAATTGTTAAGGGAAGAAGAATAATTCAAAGTAATACATGTAATAAAAAGAAAAGTTTAAGGATAACTGATCCTTGTCAAAGTTTCAGAGTTCAACAACATCAAAATGTATCGAAGCCCAAATTCTATTCTGATATTACCGTGGATAGGTAAGCTATACCCAAACTCTTCGTAGTTAGCAAACCAAAAATAATAGACAAGAATCAATGATTACTGTACCAAAAATATGATTATCCCTTGAGTGGATTTTCATAGTTTATTAATGGCATTAAAAATTTTCAATGCCACAATACATATTATATTATCTTTCAGGGACAAATTCTGAACCCTTTTATAGCCTTCAATTTATAACGAAACCACAAATTTCATTAAACATACATTGATTTTTATATTTATCTCACAACAAATATTTTTCAACAAAATGAAATTAATAAATTTGCTCAATAATAAGGTTTAAAACGATGGAAAAAATAATTGAGTTAATTGATAAAATATTATATAAAATAAAATACAATTACTTGTGATACATATTTGTACTGGAATAGTGGAATATTGTTGTAAATAAACAAGACAGTAATACATTTTCTTACATATTGAAGTTAAATCAACAAAGAAATACCTACTGTATTTTATAACAAATATGTATTATATAACTTCACTCATACATGTTAATTATATTTGTTTTGTAAAATTATCAAAATAGTGATGTGTGTAAAATGTATACTATATAATATACTTATTGCATTATGTCTAGTATGTTTATATTAAATATAATACGATTTTCTTAAGACTCATCTTCATAAAATACTATACACTCTAATCTACGATTTTTTTTTTTGATATTTTTTATTAGAATTATTTTATATTTTTTAATTTACGTAGTAGGATCAAAAAGTTCCCGGAATTTCGTTTTATTTTTTTATGTATACAATTTAAATATAAATCTACTTAATTTCCTTCAAAATATCGTCCTTCAGCACAGACACACTTACTCCAACGACTTTGTAACTGCTGGAAACATCTTTGGTATCCCTCTATTGAAATGACCCTGAGATTCGCTGTCGCGTTAACTTTAATGTCTTCAATCGTCGAAAAACGTCCAAGCTTTGAGTTCAAGTTTTAGATTTGGAAACAGCCAGAAATCACATGGAGTAATGTCTAGCGAATACGGGGGTTGTAGAATTGTAGACATTTTTTTATCTGTTAAAAATTGCCAAACTGCAGTCAAAATGCGTGGAACAAATTTCGCACAAACACGCCGCATTCCTAAATCATCTTTCAAAATGTTTTGAACTGTACCATACAATATTCCTAATGCATTTTCCATATCTTGAATGCGTAAACGACGATCTGATCGCACCAAATTTTTAACTTTTTCGATTGTTTTATCATTTTTTGAAGTTGACGGCCGACCGCTCCGCTCTTCGTTTTCGAGTGACTCTTGACCATTTTTGAACCGTTTAAACCAATCATAAACGGCTGTTTTCTTTAATGCTTCATCACTATAAACTGCTTTCAAACATTCAAGCGTTTCTGCAGCAGTTTTTCCAAGTTTAGAACAAAATTTGATGTTAGCGCGTTGTTCAAATTGTGACATTTTAAAAATATGCGTTAACTCCGTTTCGTATGGACACGATTACGGGTCATATGAGACTAATGTAATTTTAACGAAAAAACCTACAGATAGCTAATAATGTCTACTTTTAATTCAAATAATCAGATATTTGATAAAAAAAAAAAGTTTTTTTTCTATAAATAAATTCCGGGAACTTTTTGATCCTACTACTATTTGAAAGTCTACATTATTATATCATTGAAAATGTTTGCCTTAATCGTTATAATATTATACAAGTTATTTCATTATATCTTATTAATTTTTTTATTTAAACTATTCTATGAACCTAACTATAGTTTTTAATTTTGAAAAAAAAACATGCAACTACACATATAAAATTATCAAAAATAGTCGACTAAACTTGGCTTTACTTTTTCGTGAAAAAAAGATAGTTCGAAAATCGATTTTTATCATCTAATATCTGGTTTGACCACCAAGAACAGTAATTAGTAGCGTAGAAAAAGTTTCAGAGTATTCTCCCTTCCCGATCACTGAACTTTGTCGGCTATACCTAATTGGTCTTTAGAAGTTAAAATTGGATTAGACCAAATAACGGTTTAAATCTATTTAATGGCATACACCTCTGCTGTATTGTATATGGCTTCAGTGTCCAATGTCCATACTTTTCGTAATTTTGAATTACTGGAATTGAAAAATGTGAGAAATCTAATCATCGTATAAAAACTTTTTTTTTATTTTAAAATTGTTTAGATACGTAAAGATAACATTTATGAAATTATTTAAATGAAATAGAATTTAAAAAAATGATCTACATATTCCCGATTATTTGGTAGTTAAAAAAATAATAAAATATCTTAATTTAAAAAATACTAAACGAGATCGTTATTAGTTGTTTTTATATAATTTAAAATCAGAGAAATTCAATGAATGTATATTTTTTTTACAATAATGCATATTTTTAATTGTCTTATTTATCCAAATTTTAGAATGATTTTATATGAGGTAAAAAGCAGTACTGTTCTCATGATTCTGTAAACCTTACATTTGTGTAAGACTCTACATATTTAAATACTTTAGTTTCGCCAATGACTTATAAATTTAATTTGTAAATGCACTTTATTTTTTTTTCTCTAAATAAACAAAATTAAATTACAAATCAAATAATGCACTGCACATCTTTCACTGAATAAAATTAGATACTGTGAAAAAAAACTTTTCTAATAAGTTCAAACAGTCGTATAACAATATAAATGTATAATATATAAATGTTAGGTACAAAAAATACAATAAATTAATTATAGTTTGACTATAATAAAGCTTTATTATATAAAGCAAATAACATAAACTGAGTTTCTTTGACATTTGACTTGGACATTTAAATTTTTTATATCAAAATTACTTACTTTTGACAATATTTAAGTGAAGTGTGGAGGTATCCACAAAAGATATTTATATTGTAACTACTGCTAATAAACAGAGCATATTCATATAATAAAAAGGTAAGAAAATGTGTACCGCTCTGCTGTACATTAGGTGTCGAGTAGATCACTATTAAGGGTGTTTTAAATTTTAATTCAATGATATATCATTAACCATTATAAGTAAAAAACATTTCTGAATTCTTACACAATACTTTGCTAATTTTCAATATTTTTATAATTTTTTTTTAGATTCTTACTTTAAATTCGAACTCATAAAAAATTTTGTGACTATGAATATTTAATATTTTTAATTTAAATATTGATATGATGTGCATAATATTAAATTTTCAAACATTTTTAACTATTGAATAATTTTTAATCAATATTTCTAGAAAAAATACTAAGAAAGAAATTGATAATTTTTCATACTTATAAAGAGCTTAGTAATAGTCAAAAATTTTCGGATATTTTAATAGAAAACGATAATATAAATATCTGGTGAAAATTTCAAGTATCTACGTTTATTTGTTATTATAGTTACACACACACACATACACAAACGATTTTCTCAAAAATTCACTTATTCCTTATTTTTTTTCCCAGTTTTAAAATTTTTTTTTTCTGTCTCAAATGTATTTACAAACACAAAAATAACTAGTCATTGTAAAACGAATGCATTGATTGCTTTATTCGGGATCTAAAAATAATCTATGTATAAAAGAAGGTAATAATTCCTAAATAGTATTATTAAAAAAAAAAATGTCAATTAAATTTTTTGTTACTAAATAAATGCATTAAATATTACTAGATATATCAATTTAATTGTAATTCCTTTAACAATATTTGTACGATCACATACGTTATACGTATACTATGTTATACTCGTAATGTTATCATTAGAAGACACTAATCATATATTTATAAATACAAATATTATTTCAATATAAATATAAATAAATATTTCATTAAGTACTAGTCAACAAATTATTTTATAGAAGAAATTAATTTCTATGATTTCTTTTGTTTTGAATAGTAAAAATAGTCATATTATATTTCTTTCTATCGTTATAATATGATAAGTCTTCAATTACAATTTATTATTCACTAGAATGAAAAATGGTTTGAAAACTAGTCTATATAAAGGTTTAAAATCGCATTAATCAATATTTGAATATATTAACTAAATAATTTTTTCAACTGATAATAATAATGATCATATACTATTTATAAATAAATGTATTATAATTTATAGTCGCATACATTCACTGACTAATATATAGTTTTAATGTATACAATATACGAGTAGTGTGCATATTTAGTTATAATTACTAAATTTAAGTCTTATAATAATAACCGTCACAGTGCACAGAATTAAATGACCAACTTAGACAGATTATTTGTCTTAGAGAAACGGTTATACTTAGACGAGACCAACGGCGAGCTTAATCTAGCCATTGTACATTCCCATTTGTGTCGTAATGATTTTCTGTGCTATTCAAACATTCAAAAGACCTTTCAAGACATGTTGTTAATGACGACCACCGCCGCTCTATATAATTATCTTTGGCCCGTCTCACCGGCAGGATATGTAGCAATATTGTTGTGTTCAGCAGTTCTCCCGTTGGACGGACAATATAAACTATTCATGACGTTGAGGCAAACACAAAATACAAATATTATAAATGAATGAAGAGAACAAAATCGTGTACACGTTTACCTAAATTCCTTTCGTTCCTCCGCGCACACACGCGCACAGGTACATAATATTTCCACGTTATATACGTATCTCGCTGTGCAACATAATTTATTCACGAGAATTTTGAGTTACTATTACAGAGTTGTATATTATGACGTGCGCGATGAAGACATGCAAATAAGTAGGTACTACCGAAATGCTTTCATCGCCATTGCAGCAGCACTGCGAACCGAGTGCCACCCGTGAGATGAAAAACCGATCTGACTGGAATATCGCGCGATTGAACTATTTGACCATATTATTCAGTATCTATCACCGTATAATTTTTGCAGAAGAAAAACATCACTGCCTTTTAAATTATTGTTTATTACACTCTCAATTCTGCTAAGCGCATAATGGCTTTACCGTGTTCTTTGTACGTCCACGAACATTTTTATATTTTACACATCCGATATTCTGTGTACCCGCCCATACCCGATCACGCCATTATAGTCGATAGAAGTAGGTATTGTTCGACAAGAGTGCTTTCATTGAAAACACATCATTTACAGGTCTAGTGAAAATTTTATTTTTTACTGTATAGCACTATGTGATCGGCGTATATTATTATGTTATGGCATTCTAAGAGTATTATATTATGTGCTTATATCAAATAAAATATTATTTGACGAACAACTAATTGGTATATCGTATATCTAAAATGATTCGTATGTATAAAATATGTATCATGTGTTGACCAATAATGTTAAAAACAAGAATTCCTAAAATCGGTAAATTTAGTAAAAATTATTTTCTTAAAACAATCATATAATATGGTTATCTCTACTAATATTTATAGAGGCACTAGAAGTTGTTTTTATTTAATTCGAAGCAACTATGGTCATTGGCTGTCAAAGTAAAATATTTTTAGATAATATTTATGTCATTAAATTACATTAATAACATTATTATTTAATAAATTAAATCGATGCATTTAAAATATATTTAAATTTATTTGAATATCTGTTAAATACATTTTGAAGGTGCTTAAAGAAGGCAGTACATTTTTAGTAGGTCCAGAGCAAGTGAATAAGTTAGTTTTGCCAATAATAAATTGATATATTATAATAAATAATTTAATATGAGTCGTCAATGGATATAAATTATAATTAGTAAACTTTGTAGTAGAAATATTGTTTTGACGATTTTATATAAATGAGGAATTTTAATTATATAATCATAGAGCTAAAATCCAATAATATCCCTGAATACAAAAACCTAGTTTTTCGAGTTTATACATTAGAAATATTGAAACCGATAAATTAAAATTTAATATTTTGAAGAATCATAAAAATATACGCGTATTTATTATGAAATTTAACTAATTTTATATGGTACACAATGTTCTGTAAGCTGTAGTACAGTTAACGAATATAAGACAATATTGCCAAAGATTTTACTTTATTAATAGAAGATTTGGTGGTATGGTGATATAATTTTTACATCTGTGCACGAGCAACATCTCATGTAATTTGTTCGTACAAAATACAATCATAACTGGATACCTCTCCCATTTTCTTCCTCTTGTACTATTTTATTGTTTATACAGACATTTGAAGGTGAAATGGTTCTCATTTCTTAAATGACATCTGAGAGGATTTATCTTGCCTGCAAATACAGGTGGTTTGGAAATAGGTTTCTCGACAAAGATAATTGGAGTTGATGGGTTTAGGATTTTCTTCTCTAATACTTATGGACACTAAAATTGTTTATTTTTTCCAAACGTATTACAAACAGATTTTAACAGTTTAAGAACGTATTCATTTGGAAAATGTATCACTTAAGTGAATGATTCTCTTTCTTCTTATTTCTTTGCAAATAATGAAAAAATAATTAATTATTTTATTTTTATTACTTTTATAAATAAGAAATATTTCTACATAGGTAAAAGTTGAAAATTTAGGAAAAAACATAAATTCAAATTATATACTGAATAATAAATAGCCAACATAATAAAAATTTAAACTTATGAAAAAAAAAAGTAAAAAAAAAATCTTAAATGTCTATACATTTTTAGTAAAACAAACTAAAATTAAACATTATTATATCATAACAAACATTTCCACAGCAATGTCTGAAGAATTATTGGATAAATAAAAATGTTATGATTCCATTTGTCATAGCTTCATTGATATCTAGATACAATATATAAATACGTATATTTAAACATTCCTTTTTGTAAAACACAACTGTTTTTAATTTATGTCTTTTCTATTTTACATTTTATAAATTAAAAATAATAATAATCTACTTTCATTGAATTATAGTTATAAAATATGATCGTTATGTTAATATTTAAAAATACTATTGTAAACTTATTTATAAAATTCAATAATTTTATATTCAATCAGTATTCTATCTAAAATAATTATAATATTCAACAATTAAATTCAATATTTAACACATAATTATTATTTAAATTTGTATAATATTGATTTCTCCTTAGGAAAAGATAAGTTAATTATTTTTAAATTAATATTCATACGACGTACACGAGGGTTACAATATTTGCCTATACAATACCTCAGCCTAAACTTATATACTTCAAACGTCATATTATACAATTCAAAATTGTTATTTATGTAATACAATATTATATTATTAAATATTAACTATTTAACATTTAAATTGATTTTCATACGCATGGCGCATAAATTTAATTCTTTGTTTTATAATTTCAAAAAAAAAATATCAAATCAATCTAATAAGTTTAAAACGTTCTGGAATCACAACTGACTTAGTGTTACTTAACTTTTAGGAACGTAAGTATACCGTGTATTTATAAAATATGTAATTTACTAATTAATGTAAATATATTAACACAGATTATAATACACACCATACATATCAAGAAATTAAAAAATATATAATTGATACCTGATAAATATTTTATGAACTATAGAATGTATATCAGTTTATACCAAAAATGTTCTGTTGTTAAATTAAATAATATTACACTATATTACTATGAGTAATATATATATACTCACACGAAATAAAGAATAGCATACCTAAAATTTACAAAGTAGGTTTAAAGATATTACCTATGTGCTTAAGAAATTTGTTTTACTACGTAACAGAAAATATTATAATTTATCAAATTTTCGGTAAATCAAATACTTTAATCAAATTATCTAGTACTATGCCAAGCATTTTTTATCAATCGTAAAAAAAATAAGGTTAATAAAAAAAATATATCACTCATAGTGTACGTCATAATGAATAAGACCATTGATTGTGTAACATATATATGATTTAAAAAAAACTTTACAAATTAATTGTTTTGTAAGCACAAATATAATTGAACAGCTGACGTAATATTCTATACAATATAGCTACTATACAGTTAAAACTTCTCTAAAACACACATACACATATAATAATATACCCTACACCACTGCGCAATAGTCCGTAAATTAAATTATATAGATCCTAGCTTTTTCCCTTTACGCGTTTGTACAAGCAATAATTGACTTCTGCATTTTTAGCTTTCCCACCCCTTTTATGTGAAGCACTCAGTAGTCAGTATCATAATGTTTTACGCGCAGAGTAATCATAGTAGTAATAGTCACCCTAGGCAATACAAAATTGATGAAAATAACATTGTTTGGTGAGCTGGTGAATGTTGGGTGAGAGTGGGTGGCGTTTGGGTGTAGTGGTCGTGGTAGTGGTAGTGAGGATCCAAGGGATGATCATTTACCGTTTTGCTACTATATCTAGCCCGCTACTGCTACCCCGTTTCCAATCAACGTTTTCAGATAGGGCGCATTACATTGTAAGGTTAACGAGAAATAACGACGCAGTTATATTACAGACATTACAACCAAAGGTCTATTGTTACGGTAATAGAGTACCCAGCCGGGATCGATTTAATGCGCCGTTTCAAATTTAAGTTTTCATTCGGATGTTCTAAGTATAACACTGTCTTGTCGTGGAAATCCAGTAATTATTACTCGTAAGAGCTATGTTTCACCGATTCTTTAGTACGTCTATAATGCATGCAGCTAACATAAGTCCAACAGACGTGCATAGGTACACAGAAGTATTGTACACGTAAAGAACGGAATTATTTTAACATATCAATCGCTCAGCGTTAAGACTTAATGCTATATAATATATATAAATATTTTTAAGTGTCTATGTTATTAAAACTACACAATAAAAATGTTTGTAGTATGACATATAATAATGTAATTAATAAAATATCAATAGTGACTTTTTTAATTTACTAATAGAATTTCACAATTGATTCAGTAGATATTACTTTATTTGACTGCTTAAAGGATGAAAAAAAATATTCAAATGAATACTTGTACGTATTAAAAACATCAAAATGATTTAACTTATTATTATAATAAAATGTATCTCAGAGAATGAAACATTAAGGCTATTATACAAACAAACGGTCGATATTATATTAATTAAAATGTAAAATTAATTAATTTGAATATGTTTTTAAATTAAATATTTACGTTTTATGTGATGTAAATTTAGGAAGGTAATAAATTTAATTATATTGTTGTAATTACTGATAACAATGTGTATTTTTAATGTGTCCTAATTTAAAACCATTAAAATAAATTACATGAATATTGAGTATTTCTAATAAAATCAAAAGTTTAATGTACTTTTTTTTTTGATATTAAAAATTACTATTAAGTGACCGAGCATTATATTTTTCATGAATAAATGTGTATTGTATTATAATATCATAGTGTAACCAGTCAACTGATATTAATATAATTAAAATATTTCAGTTTTGTATATTTTTTTCACTTTTTTTCTTATGTACCTTCTTATCTCTGTAAATCAACGTACGTAGGTTTAGTATAATATATCCCATGACTAAAAGAAAATTATTTATTTATAGTAATTTATTTTTTATTTTTCCTTTTATTGACTTTTCTCTTTTAATTTCCCCTAAAATATTTTCTTCGTCATTAAGAATTTTCATCTTATGCATAGTAAAATTGTTTATCATTAATTAATATTTTTAAATAAACACTTAAGTGCCGATTACACTAGTATCATATAAAATATTATTTATAAACAATAATTAACATTATGAAATAAAATATTGCATATAATAAGTATTTTCATAAACTTCATAAAATTTCAATATAATGATAATAAATAAAATATATTGTATGTACATATATCTTGTAATAATACTATTCACTGTAGGTTAAATAAATTTTATAATAAAAAGTAAAAAGTTAAATAATTCAATGAATGATCTATAACAAAAATATTATTAATACAAAAAAAGAAATGATATTTGTCGTTCACCTAACTATATTAGAAACATTTTATAATGAACCTTAAAATATATTTGATTTTACATATTCTATTAAGACCATTTATTATACACGTATATAAAAAACATTTTCATTAAATTATTATTAAAAAATATTAAAAAACCATTAATATAATATTATAATAAACCCGGTATAAAATAGTAATAATTTAAAGTTAATTTTTTTCGTTTCAAATTATTATGGAAAAAAATCATTAAATTATTATTTAAAATACTGCACTCAATGTTTTTATATTTTAAATTAATCGAGTAAAATAAAAATACATATTTTCGTTAACTAAAAAAAATGAATATAATTTTAAATCAGTTCCTTAAAAATTTAATTTTTGATTCAATTTTAAATTTACTATTGAATTTATTGTTAAAGAAAACATCTATCTATCACACATTATACTTCAGGTAAATAATATTTTATGGCTATTGTATTTGCTTCAATAGTTTCTGACTTATTTCAGTGAATAATAATTCAATTATGGCGGTCTTGAGCAGCCAACAATGACATAGGAGTGTAGTTCAGCAGATGGGGTCCCGCAACCATTATGTAAATCCCGTTCTAATAGAAACACTATAATAGGCTTTGTCATATAAATTGGCATTTTCACTCTGTCGACTTTGGATAGACTGCAGAGAAAAGTTAAGACTCTACAATCAAGATCCATAAAAAAAATGTATACGAGTTTATAATATATATACATTGCATTCACATAAATACGTACTTGCTTATGTGTACATATTGTATAATATACTGTACAGCCGTAATATGTTTAAAGTCGCCGATTATTATTAATCTTGACATTAAAAATCTTTTTATGAGACTTTTCATTATTAATTAAACTATCAGTGTAATAATTATTTTAATATGTATAATGTATTTACTAATATTTAATTCAATAATTAAAAAACTCAAGCTGCTGTGTTATTAATTAAAAACTATAAGATCGTTAAATATAAAATAAAAAAAATTTACATTTAAAATAATTTTTTATTACTCATAAGAAAATATCTTATAGATATATTTGAGAATAAATTAAAAAATAGAACTGAATTTCCAAATGTATTTTTTTCTTTAGATAATACCCTTATCCCATTTCATCAATCATCATATTGCATTTTAAGTTTCTGCTAGTAGGTATCTCAATATGACAATAGATAGAAAATTCTAAACAAGTGGTAGGTACTTGTAATACTTGTAATGTCATGTTTTTTTTTCAGAAAAACCAAAAAAATACCAAAATTATTTTAGGGCTTTAATGGTAAAATGTATAAAACAAGACATCGCGAAAAAATGTATATATTTATTTACAATTTCTTAGTAGTAGAAACTTAAAATGTTCATTTATTAATGAAATGTTATTTCGATTTCTATTAAATTTATATGTAATAAGGTTTAAATATTATTTATTTTAAGAATTTGGATTAGTATCAGTTCAAACCATATATTTTATAATCATTACATTATATTGTTAAGTAGTTAAATAATTAAGTTTAATTTCTGAGTATTCAAATTTTCTTGTTATGTAAACTGTACATTTTTTATATACGATTACAATTAATAGTAATTTCTTACGTAAAAATTAATTCATACAAAAAATGATTCTTGGTGAGTACATGCTGTACATGTTAACAATTTAACATCTATTTTTAAAAATATTTTTAATATATTTATATGACAATTAGTAATACGGTAGGCGCAGGTTAGTATTATGATTTGGTCAGTTCTGTGTCCCCTAGTCCCCACAAATCCCATGAATCCTATACCTTCTTCTGACAACCGCTGACTCAACCCGTCATACCGAAGATCTTCAAACGCATCCCAAGCCCCCTTCCCACCATTAAATCTCCCATCACTTTGTGTTTGTGTCTTGCCCTCTATATGCGCAACCCTCTAGACGAGCCCGCCCCTTCCTAATTAAAAAAGCCAGAAATTGTATCATATACACAACCTTTCTTACCGTCACTAGTTCGATCACCGTTATAGATCATAATGGCTCAAAAAAAAAAAACTAAGTTAAATGTATGTTCATCAACCGACTTAGCGGCATTAGTAAATAAAATATTGTTGAACTTGAACAATATTCTACCTTGATGCTTGGGCCTCGCAAAGCGTTTCTTGTTTTCTAATGATCGATTTTATCGCTTAGTCGTTTAAAATCATTTAGATGAGATTTGAATTAAAATCCGATACAGTAACTCGCACTGATTTAACACTAGTCTGATGTCTGAATGCCTTCAATATATCATCGTACAAAGTAACACGGGAATTGATAAACTTCGATGTCTACCATACATTGTTTAACGCAATCGCTAATCAGTATTTTTAGTCAGTACGGGGTCGACTTGTTTATTTGACGGCCATTCGGCTGTAGTACCTACGACTCGTGATGGTATTGATAAGTATATATCACACGCCTTAAAATAGTATGTACGCAATCGAACAGCAATTTAGTTTTATTGGGATAGATTGAAACGCCTTACATTAACGTAATACGTTACTAAATGTACGTAATTTTATTGGTGCGTATGATGTGGTAGAAGTTAGCGATAGGACTGGACATCATCAAAGAGCGACTTTAGATACGCGTTGATGATAACTCGTTTAAACACTGATTCAGAAGTACAATAAAATACGGTTTTTATAATAATGATAATAAAAAGTGGTGAAAATAATACAATTTACTTGGAAGAAATTTTACAAATTTATTTATGAAAAAAAAAAATAAGATAATTATGGCTACTAAAATATTAATTCATTTTACAATAATTAAATACAGACTTGGATAAAATTGCTTTATTGTTACGTCTCACGAATGAGATATGGCTGCAGGAATAACAAAACTCGGTGTGCCACGAGTTACAACAGACAGTAAACGAATTATTTAATTATTATAAAAAATATGCTAACTGCGTATTATTTCAAAACAACAAAATAGTTTTTTAAATTAACCAAATAAAATTGTTTCTTATTATCAACAAAATATTAATTTTTATAATAACATACGCCCTGTTTGCCCAATATTAACCATTATTTGTTGATTTAATCTTGATTTTTATTTATTTAACTGTGTTTTTTATTTCTGTGCACGTCGTACAATAAATGCCAGCATCGATAAAATATTTTTGGAAACTTGCTGTATGCTATTTGCGCATTATAAGACTGCAATTAAATCAGATTATTGCAAAATCATTATAACGTATTGATTAAACTCCTCTCGAAGTATACGCCACCGTCGGTGCCATTATCATGTAATATATAATATAATATGTAGTACACGTGTATATAGTGAATAGATAATTTACTTGTACGAGTCGAAGTAGAAGCTAAACTTAACTTATTTTTTGTATTTTCTATTTTACGTTATCGTTCATCGTCTTCGTTGTTGTTATCTTGTTGCTATTGAACTTATCATATAAATTATAACATACACAGCTCTTCCTTGAAAATCATTATGTTATAGGTATTTAACAAGCTAAATATACGTTTTTTTAAATAAGTAGTGAATATAAAAAAAATATAATCACATTTACTTATTTAATATGATAACTTTAGTTAATTTACGATTTATTTATTTTCGTATTCGAATTCGTCTAATTTATGTATTAATGAAATCTGATCAAAAACCAAAAACAATAAATAGGCTATTTCAAAACTAATTATGTGATAAATTTTGAGTCATGCCACCTCAAAATTATTCTATTATACAACAGTGTGAATAGCTTCGTGGTATGAATAGCAATAGATTAAAATAAATAATACAAAATTGAATTGTGTATGCAAAATATAATACCTACATTAAAGTATCCAATTCTTACAAATAATATATTTTAAAAACAATTAAATGTTAAATTTTTACTTAAATATTTTATTCCATCCAAATTTAAACTTCAAATGTCAATAAATATATATATATATATATATATATACAGATGTAATTAGATATATTTTTGGATTTCAGCTTCAAAATAAACTACTTGTGAGGAACCACGTATTACATTTTCGTATAATTAATCCTGCAAAATTTAATTTCATAGAAAGTCTATATCTAATCAAATGAAAAAGTACAGGTGAAATCTATATGCTAAAAAAATATGAAGCAAGTACACCAATTTTAGTAGGTGATAATAAATTGAGTAAATCATTTTTCAGTAATTAGATTTTTATTACAAACGTTCAACCGCGGAGTAGTCATTAAAACACAGTAAAACCACGAACAAAAAGTATATAAAAACACAGTTCAGAGTTTTTTTAAACCAATATTAAAACTATATAAATGTCTCATTATTATGAAGAAAAAATTATTTTACTATACATAAATGGCTTTAGTAAGCAATCACCTCTCCAAAAAACATATTGAGTTTTGAAATCTTTGGCCAATCAATCCTAGATAAAAAATACAATATTCTTTTCGAGATCTACTATACAAATCAGCACTATAACTTATTTAAAACCAGGGATTTCGTTTGGCATCTGTCGAGATGACAATGTTCGATGTGACGCTCAAAGCTCTCACCCAACAACAATGCCAATTTTTCCAGTACTTTTTTTATCCTTATTTTTCTCACTTACTCGTTTTCCAGTTTTCGTCGTTGTCAATTTTTCATACAATCAACTGTTTAATATAAAAGTACTTCTTTCTAATCATGATTTCAAATAAATTAATTTTACATACATTGTACATTATATTATTTTCAATTATTCAAAAAGAGATGACATTCCTAATACAAACTTTAATTTAAAAAAAACTTTGGAAGCTCGCTCTACTGCATAGTAGGTTTCAAATAATGCACCTATTGTCATTTAATAATATGTATGTGATGTAATAGATTTATTAAATTTGAATTAAATGATAATAAATTAAATTTTTTAATATATGCATATATTTTTTTAATTCATTAAATTAAACTAACTTTTAACAAAATCATTATATAACTAATAAATTAATACCAATCTACAGTAATATAGTATAGAGAGACTTGTGGTAATAGAATCCATTTTCAATTTATTATTAAATAATTTTCATTATTTTATTTATTAATATTCAGTACGATAAAATTATTTATATGATATTCAATTTACATTGATTAATTGAATGTATTATATTATTTAAAAAGGTATATTTGGTTATTTTAATTTTAATATGTTTTTAAATTTAAATTATAGGTCTATAAAATCTACGGAATCCAGCTCAAACTAAACCCTCTAACATAAACTGCATCCAAATCTTCCAATCCAAATACGAGTATATCCTTCAAATCATTAAAGCCTTTTACTATGTATCTAACCACGCTAATGATATCTCTATTTCTTCAACCAAAAAGAGGGAATTACTTTTTAGAAAAGATTGTATCTCCATCTGCAAAACCATCGCATCAAAACCTACTCGTAACTAAGTTGTTAGCCCCCATTATTCTTGGTTACCTGTAGGCAACTCAAAACCCAAATAGTGCTATGACCGGCTATCTGAATAAGCCAGCTTTCAATTTAAAGACCTTTCCAACCACTCACAATCGACCGAACACTCGTTGTACAAAACTTGCTCTTATTTTAGACAATTATTTTATAGATTTCTAAATAAAAAAATTATAGTTCATTTAAATATAACAAAATAGTGTAAAAAATAAAACAAAATATAAGAGGTCTATTGAATTAAATAAGTATGGCATTTGACTTTACTTATCAATTAATTACAAATCAAAATGTAATTGTATTTATTTATGTACTTGGTATTATTTTAATTTAAGTAATAACTAGTCATAAAAACTTATCAAACTAAACATATGCAAAATGTATATAAATAATATATACAAATTAGTTTCCAGAAGAAATATTTTTGCATTTTTATTTGTATACATTTATCCACACTCTCCATTCACACATAAACACACATTTAAATACAATATGTCTAAATTGGCTTGAAAAAAGTTGACCAAGCTAATGAAAATGTTTATTTCATACTATCAAAAAACCAATACATGTTTTCATCACTGTTTTAAAATTATATAAATTGTGTTCATTCTTAACTTAAAATCTAATATAAAACAGATTAAATTTAAATTGTACTATACAAATATTATACTTATGATACAATCATTATATTTTACAATTGTATTTTTATAGCCATTTTCAGGTGAAACACCATAGTATTATTATTTATTTATGTATAGTACTATAATAACATATACACTACATACACTTCACAAAATGATTATTACAACAATAAATTAACATTTTTTTTTAATAAAACGTACTTTAATAAATACCTTCACCCATTTATTTCAAAAATATGTACCTACAAAATATATCATGGAATTAAAATATCTAAGTGAACTTTCACGTTTACCAATTTTTATTTATGGTCAACAGTTTAATATTAATTTTTTAGAGTAAATATATTTAAGATCGATTTCCATCTAAATTAATCTGTATTAAGTTTTATAGACTATGTGGAAAATTGATTTTTTTATTTGTCAGAAAAATTTCATCAACTTTATTCCTTTTTTCCTTAACCACGTATATAAACAAATCCAATGAATTCCAGCAATTTTCTTTTGTGAACGTATAACCGTGTTATGGAAAGTTATTTATTGTTTTACGAATATGAATTTCACACTCACCAACCCTCTTTCGACGTGCCTATATCAGTATTCAAAATAACGTTTGAATATTAATATTCACGTGTGTGCGTATTCTCGGGTTTGATACAGTGCCATCTTCTTTTGTGGTTGAATCCACCACGTGCTGTTTGAAAATTAAGTTTAACATTTTAAATCAGTGCGTGTTTGATATGGATTAATCAAGTAGATGTTCAATTTTAAAAGTATTCATAAACTTAGAATTGAGTCAATAATAACTAATAAAGAAGTGAAAATAACAGGTAACATAATTTCTAAACAGAAAATAACTAAAAAAATTATTCAAAATCGACTGTAGAATTTATTTTTACAAGGTCCCAATACTCTTAATGCTTATTTTAAATGATTACTATATAGATTATATTTTTTCTTTTTAGGGATAACGTGAATTATATATTCTATCTTAACTTTTTCCAACTTAAAATTTATAATTTTTTTTATCCAAAATATTTTTATATTGACATCAAAGTATAACAATGAAAATATTTATAAATAAGATTTTACTTCCTTCAATTTTACATATCAATCTAAATTTTAAATAGTTTTTAATCAGAATTAAATTGTAAAAGTATACTTATCAATTTTGCAATTTTTAATAATATATTTAAATTTAACACATGGAGTGTAATAATTATATAAATATTATATTTAAGCCTTAGTTCCAAATATTTAAATAGGTGAGCATATTGATACCACTCTGCTGTACATAAGGTGTCGAGTGGCTCTTTGTTAAAGATGTTAATTTTAAATTCAATGATATGTCATTCTTTACGAACAATGGTTCTGAGCAGACGCAATCTGTCAGGCTTTATCACTAAATATGCTTCGTGATATGTTGTTTAATGTTACTATTGGAGCAATTTATTTTACTTTTAGAATTTCTATAAGCTGATTTAATTTTTTCCCTAAAACATTGAATTTATTAAATGTTTAGTATTTAATTATTATAATAATATATATTTATACCATATTGTAAGACTGTTATTAACTCATGAGCTTGGTAATTATACCTTACTTTAAATAGGTACTGTAAAATAATATCAATAGATTCATATAGTGTAAATAGATAATATATTTAAATTAATCTATATATTCTAAAAATATATTGTGTGTAGTAAAATTCATAATGCGTATAAAAGTTTTAAGTTCCTGTGAATAATGTTTTTTAATCATAACAAAATAATGAATATTGTTATTCATCGTTAAAATATGTAATTTTGTGTACATTTTAACAACAAATATATGTATATAAAAAATAATTGTGTTTGTATATTATTTAAATTTTTAATCCCGGTATGACTACTTATAACTCTTTTAGAATTTTTACTATATATAGAAAATAATAATAAAACTAAAAACATTGTAGAAATTTAAAAATCTACACAAAAAAAACGTTTGGATAAAAATAGTTAATATAATAAGATTGAATATGCAATTTCATAAAAATTTAAACTTTAAACGGTCATATAAAATTAATCTGACTTTCCATTAATTTTTTTTTTTTAATTAACATTTCAATACTTATAAAAAATCTTGTAAACAATTTTCAAATCATTGGTATAAACAGAACAATTTTTATGTATTCTAACTACAAAATGATTCATTATTTTCGAGATTTTAATGAATTTTGTTAAAATTCTAACTTAAAATACTCAAAAAAAAATATTTTGACAATAATTTTTCTATACTTGAAAACTGAAAAATATATTTGGTATCTTGTATTTGAAAGCATTAAGCACACAAAAAAATTATTTCAACTATCTACAGTTGTTTGTTTTTAAATTAACAATATAATAAAGAATCAATTTGATCGAAAACTAGTTTATTGCAAAAATTCTCATTTTTCTTTAGGAAATAACTACACTTTTATAAATCGCTTAGTTATATCTTATACTCTTAAATTACCGTACCTATTTACAAAAAAAAAAATAAAAACCATTGAAATCTATTTTTGCATAAATTATTTTAAATAAAAATAAATCTATTGTAAACACTTCATAAACCATTGTTTATAAAACATATAAACGTCATAAACTAATGCAATTTCTTAGATGATGAAAAACATCAATAAGCCACTTTATTGCAATTACAAATTAATAAAAACCGCAAAATTGTTTACGTTATTAGTAATTTTAATAAGCGCCTAATATACGAATATATATATCGAGAAAATAAGAAAACTTCATTATTATTCAAGTAATTCTTTTTGAAAAATACAAAAACCCAAATTCTTACAACCTTTTTCATGAAAAAAAGATTTTTTTTTTAATTGTTCTCAGCGAGAAATTTAGAACCTCAAAATGTCCTATTGATTTTCAAGGTTTGATATTTTCCAAGTGATTATCAAGGTTTTTTACAATTATTATAGTAGTTGTTTTATATATGACTTTCCTCATTTAAAACAAAGTTAAACCCTTCCATTTTAAAAATATTCACCAGATAAAAGTTATTTCATCAGCAGTATTTACTTTTGAAATTTAAAATAATACAAATGCTGGTTATTTAAGATGATATTGAAATAACCAATATTAAGAAAGAATTTAATCACTTAAGTGCACATTTTACATTATTAAGAAACTACCAAAAAAATAAAATAAAAATAATAATACAAATATTATGATTTTTAAATACACAGTAATATGCTAAAATTTTTGATCATGAATGATTACTTAAAATACTTAAATACTACATTTTAATATTAAATATTCATCAGAAATTATTTCTACTTTGATTTTTATATATATTTATAATAATAATATTATATTTACGTATTATGTACATTGTGCGTGCAATGGATCTTAAAAATATAACTTATACATAAAATAAAAAATAAATAATGAAAATACATTTTTTTTTTAAGTATACTATGTAGCATATTTATTACATTATTTTAGAATAATACATTTATTATGAAATATTTTTAATTTAACTTTTAACAGTTCCATTGAATGGTTAACTTGGTTAACTTCTAAAAATTGTTTGTGTAAATAAAAAAAAATTTAAATTGTTAGCTAAATTTATGTTTTATATTATGTCATGTAACAAAACATTAAGTACCTACATTGGAGTCTTATAATTTTACATTATAAAATATAGATTGTATCTAATCATTAAGATAACATAAACATGTTAAAGAAATTCGATAAGTTTTGTAGTTTAAAAGTTATCGTCTCATTTTATATATACAATATTATAATATTCAGTTTATCCTACAATGAATTAAATTTTCGAATAGCAATTCTATGATAAATCTTTAAAAATTGTACTTCAACTAATCGGTAAATCTTTATCTTTGGATTATCTGTTTGTGACAGATATAAAAGTAGTGCCAGACACATGAAACATCTCATTATTTACGTCACTAGTAGTTTCGTAGTCTAATGGAAAACCAAATGTTTGATTAACCTAAATTTCGTTCAGAAAGAAATAGCTGTAAATAAAATAACACATAATTATTATTTTTAAATTCAATTTTTACAGTCTTCATTATATTATGAATAAAATTCATCGTTTAAATTTAACTATGTGTATCATATTATATAAATATATTACTTTATTATTTTTAATTTAAATTTACTTCTTCTAAATACTTATATTTTATTGATAAGCGTAATATTAAAAAAACTATAATTAGCATAATATATTTTAAACAATAGTGGTTAATATGTATTATTATTTATTTATAAAACGTATTTTACATTTTGCCAAAACTTAAATGAATACTGAAATTGAAAGAATCTGTTTAGTTTTGCGCATATTTCAGTTTGATAAAACTATGCTTTCTGGGACTTTTTTTGATTTAATAATTATTTTATTATAATACACATTTAATATACATATATAATTTAATATTTTAAAATAATATTATGTACAAGATTTCTCAGTTCTTTTCGCATCAATTCGATCAATTTTTATCTCGATTGTTAGACTAATAACATTTCAATATCCTCAAATTAAATTAATTGACATGTATCAACAGCGATAATCTATCGAGTAACTATATTCATATTACTATTATTGCTTACTTCACCGTATTCGCCTAAAACTCATCCCTGATCTGAGGAGGTTCTTAGCAATTTATGTAAATAATTTGGCTATTGGATAGCTATACAAATCTCAAAAGACGCCTTTATTGGGTGCCAGTGATGACGATGAAAATGGTTATGTAAATTTTGAAAACCCAGTAAGTGCGATCCTACAGCACCTAATGACGTCGTCGCAGTGGAAAACAATACACAATATGTGCAATGCCTACTACCGAGAGCAAACAAAAGCGCTCGGCTATAGGATTGGATGGTGGCAGCAGTAGTGGTTCGGAGTCAATTTGCAGCGTAGATCCAAACCCGCCTTATTTACAATACGATTGCACGCCCAGTACACCCAGACAATATTTGGCATAATGAAGGATTCAAACGGGCGCAATCAGTTTGAATCTGATAAAAAAAAAAAATACGAAACGGAGAAGGGGGAGGGGCGGAACAAGAGAGAAGTGAATAAGTAAATAAAACTAGAAATAAAAAGATGCGAAGGTATAAACAGTACACCCTTTGGTTAGAATCTACAATATTTGAACAGCTTATATATTTTAACGAGTACGGTACAGAGTATATAAGGCTAGACTATATTGTCGTTGCGAGGTACGGTTAATGCTGAACGTCAGACTACGCTTATATAATATTACAAAATGTATAAACAATAAACATGCTTATTAAATTTAAATAATATGCCATAATGCCAGGAAAGTCATTCAATTTCTATTAATGGATTACAATTTTAAAATAACAAACCTTTTCAAGAATAGCATTTCATCGTTCAGCGGGTCCAGATTAATGTAAGCGCGCATACGATGCACCTGTATTTAACCTTTAAATTATTATTATTGAGTGGGCGAGTAATAACAGTATAAACAATATCTATATCTGATAAAATGACCAAGTCCGCAGAACGCTTATTATATGACCTATACTATTTAATTTAAATTTACTAAGTCATCAATTATACGTCTAAATAAGATATTACTATGACAAGAGTCGAGACAATATTCGTATTGGATCGGAGCGATAAAAATAAACCATAAACATTTACTGAATCACTGAACACATTTTTAAATAAAACATTTGCTAAATCAAAATTCATTAAAGTTTCTATTACAGCATTGTATTATATACAATTTTAATACAGTTTATAGGTAGAATCATTTATTTAATACTTGAATAATGTACGTATCTCAACAATGTGTATAAATTGCAATGATATTTTTACCAAATGTGATGTTTACTTTTTATTTTACTATATAATATCATTAATAAATCATTTTATTTTGACAAATATCGAATAATATTATATTGTATGTCGTTTGTCCGCTTTGCGCAGTAAACCAATATCACACGTCGCACAACATCGACCCAACTGCCAGTTTGTATTGCCACCCCACCTGTCTTATCCGCGGATGATACATTCTCAAATCTGTAGGTAAGTCTCTATAATGAGCCTATTCATTATGTTGTCCAACAAAATTCTGGAATTGGACATACCCTTACACTCTTAATACAATAACGCCATGCAAACATTTCACAACAACCGTGTGCGTCTAATTTTCATTTTTCTTATATAATATGCTGAAAGCATTTAAATAAAGCACCTAATGAAATGCTGCAAAATATTCCCAATCACCTGCACTAAAAATTACCTCAAAACCCAAAGAGTAATTATTATACATTCCATAGTAACACTTAACCAGAAACAAATACTAATTCCAAAGCATGCTCATTATTATATTATACTAAGTGTAAAATTACACATTTATACCAATATTAAATATAAAAACATTTTTACTTTAGTACAAAATATATTAATCATTAATAAATTTAATAATTAATGAATTGATTCTATTATCTATATGATACACAAATTGTTTATGTATTTTTTATAATACTCTTATTTAATTATTTATTATACATTAGTAATAGTAAACTAAAGAATATTCTCTAATATACACTTCCACATAAGTGATTATAATAAAAATTCAAAAATATAGAAAAAAAAATATTTCCAAATTTTTATAAAGTGTTTGAAATTTAATGTTCATCAAAATTACAAAAAAATTTTAATTTTGTAAGACCATATATTTTATATTTTTCTATAGTACTTGAATAAAAATATTGACAAAAACTGATGAAAATAATAATAAAAGGGCAGTACTTATAGGATATCGGATTTTAAAAATTCATATTACTTTTAAGTTTAATAATCAAGGCTCGAAAACTAGTAGAGGTTTTACTATATTTTATAAATCCTTATTTCATCATTGGTTATATCGAACATCCCTATTTGTGAAAATGTATAGTATTTTAAATATATAAGTGTTGTAATTAGGTATTAGGTTAGACAATGGCTTTTGGGTCGCTCTTAAAGTGCCAGTCCGCCCCTTTATTTTTCAGTAATGGTAACTCAAGAGTCATGAACCGTACCTCATAGTATCATGGGTTTAGAGAGACAGTAGAAGAAAGAACTAACGACTAGGTCGTTAAACCATGAAAGAAATTCAAAAAGTTTTATTAATTAGCACCTTTGCACATTGATAATCAAAACACAATTAATGTATTCGTCTAACCACAGTAATTTTTTGCGATCTCATTATGTTTAAAAATATTGGTGTATAATTTGAATACCGTTGTTTAATATTCGATTCTGAATCCATACATTTAAAGTTATGCTTAACAAATTCGTGTTTTATACACATTGATGCTAGTATAAATGTAAATGCATTGTCAACGAAATCAACTAAACAACTGTCATTATAATAAGACGTTTCCCTTGCATTAGGTGCCTATACTATTCAGATTCTCGTTATCTAATTGGTGTATATCCCTTTTCTTTTTTTGACAGATTTCTTCGAGAGAAACACAAAACTACTATAAAAAAGAAAGTTTCTTTCCTTCGTTTTATGGCTTTGCATAAAATCCCATTCTATTGCGAATTCAACTGTGCACAAAAATAGTTAACAACTGTACCTACTGATATAGCGATCTAGTAAATCTCAAAGTTAAGCTTATCGTATGATCATTTTTTTCCATACTATAAAATTTAAAACCCAACCAAATGAATATTATTGAAGTGATTTATCGAATCACTTATACGAGGAAATCGCCAACATTCGATATTTCTGCTCTGAATTCATTGGCAAATTATGTTTAATGTACGCTGTACATCTATTACCACAAATACAACCCTATATGTAAATTAAATTATTAAATATAATTGGGACTTAATCCGAACAACAAAAAATAAAGATTTTAATTATTTTATTGTAGTTACCTAATAATTTAAAAAATATAATTTTATTATTTTTAGTTACTTGAATTTTTTATCATTACATAATAAATATAATATCAGTATTCACTATGCACGTTAAAATGTTGTAAATATTTTAAAAAGCAATAAAAGCAAAATTTGTGTAATGTTTTAATTCTAAATAATGTAAAACTGAATTTAAAAAACCCTGGTAAAAACAGTTAATCAAACCTGTAGTTATACCCTATACTGACTACATCCAGTTTTTGTACTATACAATTTAATATTAAGTATAAATGTATTAATTTATTAATTTTTTACGAATTATACTATGAAATTCACTGGGTATTTTGAGTATAAATATTTATAAATAATCTCAATAGACCAATAAAAAAAATTAAATAAAAAAATGTAAAAAAACTTTATTCAATTTAATATTAAATAATTTTATTCTACTCAGGATTTACTGTAGAACCTAAATATATTTATATATTTCGTTACCATGCCAAAAATAAAACGTTTATCATTGTATCATATAGCTGGTGAGTGTTTTAGCTCTTTAGTATATTATACGCTGGCACTTTATTAAAAGAAAATACGGCTTTCTCTCATTTTTTTATTAACCTTTTCCTGACTAAGAAACACATTTTTATCGTACTACTTTGACGTTGCAGGATAATAAAATGGAGACTGTCAAGAAAATGAAATATATCAGTTTCCTGGAGAAAAATTTTCACTAGACTAAGGATTTATATAAAAAAAACTATCATAACCCTTGACTGCAATCAAATTGCAATTATGAGTTTAATTTTTTAATTTAAATTTTTGACATTCAATTACTTTTATCTTATTACTTAATTTATTAATATCTAAACATTGCTATTATTTTTTTTTATATATGAAGCCATCGAAGACTAGTGTTATTTCATATATTTATTTTTACTCACACATCACACACATTACTCATACATTTAGTGAGAATAAATTATTTGAAGTATTTATTTAATTTTTAACTCATCACTTACTACTTACCAATATATGATGTTTTATTTGTGTGGCGGGGGAAAAGGGTTAGAACGATAGTTTCTTTAAGATTAGGATATTAATTCAAGTAATAAAAATAATATAATATATTAAATCAGTGTTTTTAACCTCTATAAATAATTAAGTGAAAATACTATCCAAGATTAGAAGAAATTAAAAAATTAAAATTAAGTAAAATGAGAATATATTTAATAAATATACATAATTGATTATTAAATCCAATAAAATAATAAAATATGGAACATAGATGTTCTAAGATATAAATTCCACTGGGTCGTGAGTTGTGACAAAATCATGACCTAACCAGCAGTTAAATGAGTCTATATAGACAATACTTATTGACCTGGTAATATTTATTGTATAATTTCATCATATGCGTGATTATAATTTTGTTATACTTGGCTTATATTATACCAATTATGTTTATTTAACTTTTAACCATCATATTATCATGAATGTATTTGATATAATATTAATAATAAAAAGAATATTATAATAATTGTTTTCACAAGTACCTATATCCAATATCCAATGTTTAAAATTAATTTCTTAAAATTTAAACGTTTTACGTTAATAATATTAATACTGTTAATATCATGCAATGTGATTAATTGTCAAAAAGCTAAACCAACAATACAAGCATCCGTAACACCATGTTTTTCTTCTTTTTATCAACTATCTACCCAACAGAATATTTATTTTCACCAATTTAATCTAAATAATATCATATAGGTAATGAGCTCATTTACCATAATGTAAGTTGTCCGTATAAGCTGCTTATCTAAAATTAGATCATTTGTTTATCATTACACTACAGGGACGTAAGTCGCATTGCATAATAATTAATACACGTTCCACTGCGACTAATTGCATTCCGATGACGTAGCCCCAGGTGGCCGACCCCAGAGTGTTATAAGAAGAATAGAAAGAGAGAATATAAAGACTGAAAAAATCTACGACGACGAGGAACGTGCGTTTGACGTGGCCTCGCGACTTGGAAGACAAACAAAAAAATCCGTCAAGTTTATTTATTGTTTTTATTACAATTTTAATTTGTGTCTCGCGCTTATGATAAATAGCCCGTAACCGGCACACACGTGTGACAAATGGTAACGTTTATATTGTATTAAAATGAAAAATAAATATATAAACGTATAACGTATACCGTTGCGAAGACATATTTACGACGTAAGCTTCGATTTTCCAATCTAATTATTTTAAAACGCAATGCACAAAATGCCCACAAGTCAGGACCCCCTCATAAGTTTCAGATATATTTTATTCACGTGGCAATTAAAGAGTAGCGGCGGCGTGCCTCGCCCGTGTAGACGAAAAATCAGATTTGCCCACAGCAAAAGTATCGTGAAAAGATAATATTATTATTGTCGTGTGCATTATAAAAAAAAAAAAAAAAAAAAAAAGCGGCAACACAAATAAGAAGAGGTAAAGATCTCGATTAGGATATTGCATTTAAAGAACAGATTTTAAGCAAACGAGTTAAAACAACACAAAGATTCCACAAAGTAGATACAACTTTAAAACTCATTCCGAGACTCAGTGCTTTTTGTGGCCAATCCAGAACTTGCCTTTTCCTCGAGGTTTATTTTAACCAGCATATGTCAAAACTTTCATGCAGGTTTACCATTCGAATTATATTTCGTATTGTAACTTTTATATTTAATTTTAAAATCTTGGCAGATCGATTTATGTTTTTGTTTTATAATGATGTGTGTTTAAAATAAAGAAAGTTTTTTGCGTCTGTCATCACCTATTTTAGCAGTAAAAAACGCTTCAACGTTCAACTTAAAGATTTTTTTAAGATAAAAAACAGTTGTATGTAATTAATAGAAGTTAAAAAATAGAAAACAAGTTACTAATTATTTCCCAGATAATTGAGAAATACTAAAAAATAAAAATTGGTTAAATGAGAATATTTACGTTAGTACGCAAGACGCATCAGTAGTTAATACCTTTTTTTTTTTTTTTTTAATTTAAAAATTTGGATATTTAATACAATATTTTCCTTTAAATATTAGTAAAAATAATATCAAAACTATGAAAATTGTATTATTTTTTTTTTAAATAGTCAAAAATTTGTTATACGTATATAATAGGCACCTATATAAATTGAAAGTGTAATACATATGTGGTTTACAAATAAGTTATTCTTAAAATCATCTCCAATAATTAAATTTATATAAGCTCTCTTAGATTCTGAGCGAAACGATGAATGTATTGATTTTACAATAATGTGTGTTTTTTTTTCTATCTATTATTAGTTATCGCCATTTTGGACAGTATAAATTCTTAAGTTTTCAAAAAAGAGAGAAAAACAAAAAAGAAGACAACAAAAATAATTTTCATGCATATACAACTTTTAATAAAATCTATTTATGTTGTTGGTATAATTCAAGAACGAATAGCCACAGCATACTTGACATTTTCACTAAAATTTTATATTATCATTTTTATTTACGTGAAAATTTCCAAAAAATTTCTAATTTTAATGTATTTATTGGTATAAGTAACTTTCAATTAAACTAAGTTTTTTTTTCTAAAAATGTCGATTAAAAATTATTTGCTCGGTATAAATGCTTGAAAATTCAATATAAAACTCTTCATAAATCGTTAATTTTTTAATTAAAAAATATCGAAAATCTATATTCACAATATTTTTTTATAATTATTTAAAATTATGATTTTGACAAAATCTTCAAAATATACAAATTATTTTGTAATTAAAAATTAATAAAGATTTTTGTTTTTAACGTAAGATTTTAAAATTTAATACAAGATTCCTCATAAGTATTTCACTCTAGAACCATAAAATCTAAAAAGTATATGTATATAAACATTTTATGTTCCAATTTGGACAACATTATTTATTTAAACAATAAATAACGACGTTTATTATTTTGTTATAATTTATAAACATTTTTCCTGGAAACTTAAAATAGTTAAGTATATTATATTATTATGTACATTACTAAACGCGATGACATTTTTTATTTATTTTAAGATGCTATCTATTTATAATATGAATTTACTTTTATTGTTTTACGGTATTTACAGAAAGATTTTATTAAATTTTGAGTTATATAAGTTGATATAATATGGTATATCACTTTTAGTATTACAGTGTGATGATGTAATTTTTTCCGAAAATATATCAACATATTGTAATACTAAAAGTAGAATAAACGACTAACAGCTATATCAAAAAATCATATCTTTTAATACACTTAGTGATACCATTTCTTTTAAGATTCGTTTTTCATCTACAATTATATATCGTTGAATTCAAATTTAACACACCCATAATAAAAACCCACTCAACGTGTAATGTACGGCAGAGTGGTATCCACTTGTCTGGCTTTATTTTTACATTCATGTTTTCAAATTTTAACAAACTTATATATTAAAGAAAAAAACATATTTTCCTCAAAAGGTTTTATTTATGTATTTTTTTTTTTAATTCAAAAAATATTTATGGTAAAAACTTGAAACTTTCCACTATTAATTAATAATATTATAATTAAACTTTGAAATATTTGCTCTAATTTTAAATTATTTATACCACGAATCCATTCACACCGTTCTACGGATTTTATACCAATTTCAAAATTAATTCGTAATAATAAAATATGGTATATTCTTAAAATAATATAATATATCTAATATGTTCTAAAATACCCATAAAATTCACTTGAATTAGCAAAATTTACGATCTAACTATATTAGTATAACTACTGCACATGTATTATCTGCTATTACAATTTTAGCCAGTAAAAATCGATATCAAACTATTTATTTAATAATTGTATGAAGATATTCAATTTCATATTAACAACAAACTGATTTCTAATACTATTATATTTATGTATCATGGACTCTGACTATTTATAAAAGATAATATTACAAAAGTATACTCGGCTTATTATAAGATTATCATCAGCTATCAACTTTAAATGTATTTATTTGTTATAATTTTTTTAAATAATTTAAACATTAACATTTTTTTAAAACTTTAAATAAAACTATAATTTAATTTTTCAATAATCCTATAAGTTGTAACACACACACACGATTTTCTCAAATACGTTTTATTAGGTGTCAGTGTACATTTTCAGTACCTCATAAGTGGTAGTAGAATATCTGTGGCCAAACTCGTAACTCGGGTAAGGCGAGCGAGACATTTTCCTTGGGCGTAAAAATAATAAATGATTAACTTAAAAAAATATTTTTGACAATATAATATTTTTCACTAATCCGTAGACATAACGTTGAAAATTATATACTTGTAGCTAAAAAATATTTTTCTTGTTTTGTTCAAAATCTAATGACAAATGTTAAGATTTTACCGACTCTTATAAAGAAATATTAAAAACTGTGACTGTGTCACCCCCACCACCCAAGGGGCACATTACTAGAGTTCT
Organism: Rhopalosiphum nymphaeae; assembly: GCA_036289425.1. Lineage (NCBI taxonomy): Eukaryota > Metazoa > Arthropoda > Insecta > Hemiptera > Aphididae > Rhopalosiphum > Rhopalosiphum nymphaeae. Next base: position 512,138 of record JAZAQC010000004.1, read on the forward strand.
GCCTTAGGATAAAAAATGGCTCTACTAGTGGCATATCAAGAGTAGATTCACACGTGTTATCTATTTTTATTTTTTGGAGTATTGATTTATAACTAAATCAACTTACTTATCTATGGTATCATTATCATAATTATTTAAATTAAATAGTATTTCTAAATCAGGGTTAACTGAATGTTTACGGCAGTGTACCTATTTCAAATATTTAAAAAAAAGATCAACTTATATTTTGCTTGTGGCATTTAGCTTTTAAACTTTTGAGGGAAGTGCTATATTTGCATTTCAACTTAGATTATGTAGCTCCGTGGTAGCTTTTGAATAAGTTATTCAATGAAACCTTGTAGAAATTTTATAGTTATAATTTTATACCATCATCTTTTAGAAAAAAAACTTTTAAAATTTTTTATTTAAAAAATTAGAAAATCCATAATGCAGTTTTAGCAAATGAAAAATACGACAAACTTCTTCGTTATTCAGATGTTTTAATTAGTATTTAAGCCTTTTAACAATAACTTTTTCTCCGTCTACTATAGTTTTTACAAAATTGTTCATTCTTTCGTGACAACGCTTATGTATTATGCATTTTTGTTTAACTCTTGGCCTGCCTATCCATTATGATAATTTTGTACTCCAATACAAGTCTAATTGCAAATTTTATGAAATTATTCCTTTGCATTAATTTGTTATTTGTATAAATCGATAAATTAAAATTAAAAATTATGCTCAAAACTTTTTAATTAGAATCAAAAAACATATTGTCATACAATATAATATGCTTAAAATTAAACATTTAATGTTTGTATTAGTTAGAAGTCACCTTAGTTTTGCCAAGTAACTTTTAGTGAAAATAAAGAAAATTAAAATTAACTATTGTATGATAATCACTAAATTTAACAATATTATAATATTTAATTAATTTGAAATTTAGAAAATTAAACGGTAAATCAAATTTTAGCAAATTTCCTATCTTTTTTAAATAAGCCATGTTAGTGTGACAGCTAATATGTGTATCATTTAATATATTATACATTTTTTGTATTTATATATATTCTAAATTATCAAATAAAATTATATTATTATTCTAAATAAAAAAGAAATTACTGAAAGAATGTATATAATTATTATTCTGTTAATACTTATAAATATTATGTTAAAAACATTTGATTATTACCCGTAAGTTCTTAAATTATGAATACACTATATTAAATTTTTATTCTTGTTTTTTACTTTTCTGGGCTCTGGCTATATGATATAATATATCATATTATGAGCATTGAGCATTTATTGTTATTTGTAAATAGTTATCTATTCTTAAATATCAATTTACATGAATTGCCTTGATAAAAAATATCAATCGATAATTTAAGAATTGTATTATTTATATATTTGTTAACATGCTAAGTAATATGTGTTTGTATGTTCACAGCACTTTTAAAAAATAATTTATTAATATCTGTTGTTTCATTTAATATTATGTTACCTTAAACAAACCGTGTTCTTATCCAATTTAAAACAGTTATATTTAAAAAATATATATTTTTAAGGATTTTACACAGAATTTATTATAATCTGTGTTAAACCGAAAAAAAAATGATTCGAGAAGGATCCCGGCTCAAAAGTTCCATGAACATACAAATGCATACTACTATGGTATAACAATAAAATTATCATAACTAATATATAAAGTGATATAATGTAATCTTACAGTCCTTCATAGTGGGTAATTTTTACTTGTATAGATTATTTCTTATGATTTTATATTATTTATCCAATCCTTAATAATATGTTAGACAACTCAATGTATAAGCAAAATACTAAAATAGGTAATTATATAACTCTGTTAAAGATATTAAAAATTACAGAATGAATTTAAAAATATTTAATTATTTTCAATTATTTTATAGTAACTCTCGTACTTATATGGCTATTTATAATTGTTATACAACGGTTAACTTTTTAGTTTTTTTTTCTATTTATGTTGATAAAGTCTAAATAATTTCATTCGTATCTAGATAAAAAAATTTAGTACAAGATCCCTCATAATTTATTCTTACAACAGTTGCAAAATGCAATTTTTTCTGAGCGTTTATGATAAAATTCTTTGAGTTTTGTACAAAAAATAACTATTTTAATCATTCTGCTATAATTATAAAAATATTAACTGTAGAAATTTCAATCATTTAAAATTAACTCAAACTATTATCATTTATACACAGTAATTTTTTTATAATATCTACACTACTTTAAAACTATTTATAGACAATTTAAATTTATACTATTATTTATGATAAATGTTCATAGTACAATGTTCACATGGGTCACATCTAAATAATAAATCATATGTGACTATAATAATATGATTATTTACATTATTCAACAAATTGAATGACAAGAATGAGTCAGGAACAACCATGACAATCACGCAAATGATTATCGGTCTGATTCAGTTTAGCGGTACCATGTCACGTTCATTCCTTTACCACATAGGTAGGTGCACGAGAACATGATGGACGTAGAGAAAACATATATATATATGTTTGAACTGTATACATTAATAGAACAATCAACATTATTATTGAATCGTTTAATTGTAACGAAATATATTTTGATAATAAAAGATTTAAATATTTTAAAATATTGTCAATATTGTCAATACATAATATTTAATACGGGTAGCTTAAAAAAACACCTTGTACACAAAAAATTGTGTAAGTAACTTTATTAAATTATTATATGAAGCCCCTTAAGAGAAAAATGGATTTGATAATTTTTACGCCGATATTTCTGTACGATAATGAAATAGAATAATATTGCTGACCCGCGTTTGACGTCAAGCGAATTGACTATTTCACTGCGGGGAATTGAATTTTGGTTGAAGCGGTATTTTTCTTTAGCCGCTCCTTTCTTTTCCTATTCATTCTTCGCCATCAATGAACGACAACCGTTGTGCTAGTTTTATGTCTGGCACAATAAATTTTGACTTTTTGATGCACTCCAGACCAAGCTCTTCGATTAATTGTTTTTTTTCTTTGTTCCCTGGAGAATAAGTTGAATTTGATTACAGTGGCCAAACAGAGACAATCACGTGATAATTTTATCATTTTTTTTTTTTATCAAATAAAAAACAGACCCGATGGAAAATGTAATAATACTAATAATAGTATAATACTCTCCTTCGTTCCATCTAAAAAATGGTTATATAAAAATTGGTTACTTTTTGATTTTTAATTTTTTTAAACATATGATGCTAATATTTATATTAATATCGAAATAAAATTCGTACACGTAAATTTACTGAAAATCTATGATAATCATATAAATTGTCTCTACGGTATTTTTTAAATTACAGCAATTATTTAAGTATCATCATTAGAGGAAAATTGTAGTTTTTTTATTTAAATGTTTAATTTTGTAAAAATACATATTACAAAAATATGCTTATATAATTTGAAGCATATCTAGGGAACCTATAGAGACTTAGGGAGTATCAACATTATATGGCCCCTATATTTGTTTAAAATTTACAAACCTTTTTTGAATTTTTATATATTTAAATATCTTTAAAGAAAAGTAGTATATAAATATTTCAAAAATACACGATTGCCATTTAATTATATTTAGTAGTTTATTTTATGAATATTACATGTTTTAATTTCAATGAAATGAATAAAAGAAGCTATTTTCATATACTTATATAATAATTTAGTTATTTTATTTTAAATAAATCTATTATTACCTATACTCTTTAGTATAAGACATTAAATTATATAATAATTGGTTTTCAAGGACTTGAGTAATAGTTAAAATAGATATAGATATTGTACACATTATATTTTAATATTTATAACGTAGTTACACAGACTGTGCAGTATGTATATTATATTCTCCAGACTACAATTTACTTGTATTACATTAAGTTCACAACTTAAAGACACAGCATCCGTATGTATTGTATTATTGTCTCCTTTTTTATAAACTTAAAACGTAACGAGTATAAATTCAGCAGAACCAATTTTCTATCAGCTTTAATAATACAATTAGTTGACCTACTATAAAACCATAAGACTTAAAGCGAAAAATACATGCTCTATTTATACGTCGATTTTTACGATAAGTAAATTATTCAGCGAGTTGTGAGTGTAAAATATTATAATTTAAAAATGTTCATAACTCACTAAAAAATTAAAATATCATAAAATGTAATATGTATGTGCAAACTTAGATGATAATCTTACATTCTTACCTCTAATTTTTATAATAGGTTACTCTAATATTAATAATAATAACACAAAATTGGTTCTGTTGAACGACATTTTCTTCGTTTTACTTGCTTGTTATACAATAATGAACTTATATTGATACTTATTACATGTATACGATTATACGACTTAAGTGTAATAGATATGCATTGCATACAGCAGTAACTAACTATTAATCATATTGATACATACTATTTATCATGGATTATCATTGCAAATAAGTACAAATAAGATCTCATTAAATTTATTTTTGATTAATATCGATAAAATAATAATTGAAGATTCTATTTAAAAAGTCTGTGTATTTTATAATAATATATTTTAATAAAATCAATGTAAGTTAAAATTTAACTTTATAATGATCATAAATATCAGTTACCTTAGTATACTAGTATGGATAATTTATTGTAATCTATTTTTATGTATTAACATATTTTTATTATCTTAGTAAAAACAGCTGTTTTAAACATTTTAATTTAAATCGCAGTAAAAGTAAATGGATAAAATTTGACTATTAAATTTAAATTGTAATTAGTCATATTATGAACTTTTCTATTTTTCGTGTAACCAATAAGCGACTATTAAAAGGTAGGCTATATCTAGCGACAGAAATCAGATTTCCGTGTGATAGAGATATTGTATATATTATGAAATAAAATAATATTTATTTTACTTATAGTCTATCAGTACACGATAAAATGAAATATTCGATATTCTGATAACGATAATATAAATAATACTGATAAATTATACTAGAGATAATTTCTATTTTAAGGATTTTCAATAATTTTATATACCTTTGCTCATTAAACTTATAAATTATAATACTATTGTATCTCTATTTTATATTTTTAATCGGAACTCTTTTTTATTTTTAGTTCTAAAGGGTGTGTTAAATCCCCTAACCACCACCTAACATTTACATCATTGAGTTTGGCACTTTGGTACTTTAAATCTTCTATTTACAGTATATTCACTATATTTTATACTTAGAGTAGCGTGTTTAACTATGTAATCGCCTAATGAATCAGATCATGTCATACATAATAACCGTAAGTGATTGGATAACATACAATTGATTATCGTTGTAAATATCTGTGAATGTTTCCATTTAGAATGAAAACATATCAGCTAAATTTGATTATACGTTATTTATGTAATGAGATGTCAGGCTATTAGTTTTGTACGCAATTTGATTTTTAAGTCGTACTCTACAATTGTATTGAAATTTAATACAATTTATTGTTGATAAATAATAAATTGATTCGGATTGATTTAAATAGTAATCTGGCAATGATGTGTTTTAAAGTATTTTTTAAATCACATATTATATTATTATTTTTATTTTACATAGAATATAGATTTATTTACGTAATTTTGGTTTGTTATGTGTATACAAGAACCAAAATTGCATATACAGTACGCTACGCAATGACCATCGAAAATAATTATTAATAATATTAAAATATATTATTACTACTTCGTTATTTTTCCAATTACTTGAATCCAACTACCCTGAGTGTCATTGTAAGTAACTGGTAGATAAGAATAACTGTATTTGTATTAATATGTTAATATTGTTTTTTTAAATGCTGCCTTCGTGGTCGTCTGCGTTTATTTTATTGAGATTGGCAATGAAATATTATATAACATCAATGTAAATATTGTTCACGAACGATTAATTTTAGTTTACATTTAGTTTATAATAAATATCTGTAATAATATACTCAACGTATGATAAGGCGTAGGTTGTAGCCTGTAGGTAATAACTAATAAGTAATTAACTTACCGAAATGTTTATAATCTTTACACAGTATACTTTTTAAACAATTTTAGTATTATATTAATAATAATAATAATAATAATTAAATAAATACTATTATTGTAGATAAAATATATTTAAAATTAATTAATGTTTGTATCTTGTAATAATGTTAAAATAATTTTAAAAATAATAAAATCAATTGAAAAATAAAATAATATAAAGGATATATATATATATATATATATATATTTTTAATGTGGATTTAAATCACGTAAATATTTCAAAACTAAAATATTCAGACTTTCTTAATGTCTGAAGAAGTTAAAAATATTATTAAAATAGAACTGTTAATATGTAGATAGGTTTTGTATATCATTGTATATTTTTATTTGGGTGCACTTAACATAACATCATTATTTTTTCTATAGTTGTCGTGGTAATTATAGTAAAACTGCATTTATTGTAAAATTTAAAAAAAGTTACGATTAATTTTTGATTAAAACTATATTTCATTTGATCATTATTAGTTCTGTTCCGTCTAATCAAATTATAATAACTCGGCAATGGTTACTGAACGTAATAAGTAATAATACCATTCAACAACCACGTGTTTACTTTAAAAATAACCAGCGATATCTTATTTAAACATTAAACACAATACAATAATGATATCATACCAAAAAATGTAATATATAATCTTTTATCATCACGTGTATACAAAAATCAAAAGAAACATAATAAAAGCGATAGATTTTTATCATTTTTACAGGGGTACGAGTATAGCATTTAATGTCTCTTGTGTATGTATTTATATTTTTTCCCCTTTTCTTTAAACTAACATTAAGTCATAACTCATACATTTATTATCATAAAGTATATCTTTTGTTGTACAATTTTTATATTAATGCACTCTCAAAATATTAAAACTCAGAAAACGAAACAATTGTATTTGCAAATATTATTTTTCACCATTTTATAAATGTGTATTTCATAGGATTTACATTTTTTTTAGAACTTTTATGTTTTTATAATATATTTATTATTACTTATAAAATAGCAACTATATATGTTTACAAAGAGAAGTTCATTGAATAAAACGGACTGTGGACAATGGCTGGATGTTAGATAATTGTCATGTTCCACTCGGCTTGAAACAAGATAACATGTGTATATATATATATTTGTATTTTCTTACAAAGAAATGTTTGGCCACATTAGAAAACTCATGTGGAGAACAGGGGTTTTAAACATTATTACATAAACATTAATAATTGGTATACAATTTTATAATAATAAACAAATAAAATATAAATAAACCACTAAATAAATATGTAGTAAGTAAAAAATTAAAATTAAAATAATAAAGACAAATTTGTATAATATGCCTAATATATTTTGATTGAAATCGTAGAAAAGCTAAACTAATTTTAAATTTATTTCTGAATATATGTGATAATAATAAGTCAAGTAAAGAACTTCGGTATCTGGTATTAATGTTTTCTTGAAATTGTTATTGCTTTCCTGTATAACTATTTGATTCTTGTGGTTAATAAACACAGAGATATTATGTAGGTTATATATGATATTTACTATTTAATTCGTGCATGGTATAATGTTACCAGGGTATTTTTTTAGGATAATAGCTATAGATTTGAAATGTAAGTACTCTTTTATATTTAATCAATTAATTTTCATGTATACTTTTTCATCAAATACTTTGATTTCAATTTTATGGCTACTCTAATTATTATAGTGTTTGGACATTTTTTTTTTTAATCTTATAATAACGTTTTCAAATTCACCTCCCCCCACTCAATGCCATTGTATTTTATTTATTTACCATTTACTGATAAATATTATATAATTTCAACAATAATAATGAATTCTATTGAAGAGACATACTCCACATTTATTATATAACAGGCAAGTTGACTAATTTTTTATGTTGGTTATGACTTATAATTATAAGAAATAACTTTTATTTTATTTTCATTAATATCAATACCTAATTTATCATGCACAATTTGTTGAGATAAGATTTAATAATTAATTTACATTTATGTTTATTTAAGGTATTCGTGTTTGAAACGTTGGTATAATGAAATTATCTTTTTCGTTTTTTTAGTTTTTTAAATAAATATTTAGATCACATTATTCAGATCAGTCACATATTTCATATAATACCTATTTATTGAAACTATTTGTGTTTGAAATTGCAATTGAATGAATATTTAAAAACATTAGAATTAAGTAATAACGATAGTAGTATCAACTAAATAAATGATAATATAATTAATAATCCTGTTCGATAAGTTGAAATATTAATATCAAGAATAGGACACAGGACATAGGCCAATAAAATACGTTCTTAAATCTACATCATTAAAGTAGTTATTCCGTAGTTCTATGAATAAATGTGTCATTTTAGAAAAAGTACAAAATATATTATAACATTTCATTTTATTTATATTATAGCTAGATTATATCTAAAATTACTAAATATTGACACAATTCCAGATAGAGTATTTAAATATAATGTTTTATCAAGTACATTATAATATTAATAGTTAAATTCGGTAAACTACTTATTTTAACACCAAAACTTTGGTTGCATTTTGAGTTACACAAAACATTATTTATATAACATGCACATCTTTTAGTTAAACATTTAGTTGTATACTTGTATATGAACATTTAAAAACCCCTTGGCCATTTCCTACTAGAGATTATTCAAACGCTACTCACTACTTAAGACTTTAATGAAACTAATTTATCTTGTGATACATTTTCGGTTGACATTAAGTTTTCTGAACAGATAGTAAATTATGAACAGGTGTTGTTCTAATATACTTAAAATACAAAAATTGTTTTAAATTACATATGTCATTTTTTTTTCATTTGTACCACTCTTACTGCCAAGCTGATAATTCCTTAAATATTTTCTAATGGCCTTGATAAACACATATCTATTGAAATTTAAAATTTTAATCAAGCTGTGACTGAAAATCTATAATATTTTGACATCTTTAATTTACATTTTTGAAAACCATCGGTTTAACGACAATAAGTTTTTTTCAGACATTTTTTTTAACTGGATAAACATAATCAAATTTATTTCATTACAACGGTTTAGTAATTTGTTTTCTATTTTTTGTTATTTGATATTACCTACGAACCCAACCACCATATCCATTCTATATATGTATCTTGTGTATTACATTAAAAAGCTCATCATTATCCCATAGTCGTAAAACGTATTTCTATATTCGATTCTTTTTCACTAACTAGGAAAATTAGTTTTTCGACCTAATTCACTAACATCGTGTGGTAACTCTTAATGTAAATTATTGTTATTTATGATTTTATGAAGTCTCTAGATCATAATAGAAAATCAATCACATATTATGAAGTGCCTATACTACTGCCGATATTAAAGTCCTTAATATTGAAAAAAACTCTATTAAAATAGTTTTTTTTCTGTTAACTTTATAAATTAATAAATAACATCGATAAGGAGGCATTAATAAAAAGTATATTAAATCCTAAAGTATATTGTAAATAGTACACTTATAATTTGAATCATTAAATAGTTTATGAAATAAAACTAGTTATTTTATAAACTATCAATATTCAACACTTCTAGTACTTAGAATATAATGATGACGATTAATACTTAATATTATTAATATAAAAGCATTATACATAATAATTTGACGTTATTATTATTATTAATATTATAAGGTTAAGGTAGATAATAAATTCATTAAAAAGTAATTTAATACATTGAATCAAAATAAAAATAAATACTAATTAATTATTATTATAAGTACCTTTTATAAAGTTCATGAAATACAATTACATTTTAACATTAAGGTAATATATGAGCAGTTTGTGTACTAATATAATCAATTATAAAAATGTAAATTGTATTGATGAGAAAATTATAGTAAAAATATGAATGTAGATAATCCTAAATTATGAGAAAATTGTTATAGTTAAAATGTTAAAATATGCAATTTTATAATGAAATACAATAATAAGATAAATAAAAATATAAACTAAAAACTATTTATGCTCATAAATTACATTATTTCTATGTCAAAAGTGAATAGAGTAAGGGTCTATCTATTTATTTATTTTTTTAGGTTTATATCTATATTGCCGATCCATACGTATTTATAGTTTTTATTTTTCCTGTAGCCCTCATTCTAGTTTAAAGAATCCGCCTAAAGATTTATGTGATCCTCTGAAAATAAATCATTATTTCATAGACGTTTTTATTTTAAATGGTCAGTCATATACGTACTACTTTGAATAATTATTATACAATTTCTAATAATATCTCATTTAAAACTCGTGGGTAGAGATGAGTGGTAAACTATATACAACCTAAGTATCTATTCCTCTGTTTGCACACCATACAGCCATTACAAAATTGACAGCAACTACCGGTATCGTTTGTTTTGCTAACTCTCCGCACAAAGCCAACATTATACATCCATTAAACTCTTGATTTAAAGTTTAATTATAATTCTAATAGCGTAACCCAATAGCTCGAGCTACAAAAATAACACCAACATTCCCTACGCCGTTGTATTAAAGCAACTTATTGAATTTGTTAATAGCTTCAGAGATTCTTTCAGACAGCTGTAATCGTTTTTATTAAAACCTGGTAGATTTATTGTAGCACTACCGCAATCTTAATACTAACCATCTATTCAAGATAATTTAGACTTAAGTTCGAAAATATTATTCATCAACTTTTTTTCGTAAAAAAAATATTTAACAAGCCAATAGCTTATCGAAATATGTTTCATTAATTTAGTTTTAAATTATTGTATTATCACATTCAAAATATTTTTAAAAAGTTTTGATTTATTAAATAATTGAATATATTTTGTTAATACGTAAAAATAATAATAACCAATACAGATACGAAATATTTATATCACTTTCATATATTTGTATGTGTAATATAATAACTGATTACCTAGTGACTATTCATTCCAGTGCAGTACTGTTAAAACTTATAATTAACAAATGACCAACTAATATCTTGGATAGCTATATCGACTTTCTAGAATAATAATGGACCTAGCTGTGGTAAATATTTTAAACTAAAAATCATATTTTAATTATTATTGCTTTGATAATAAGTATTCTAAATTATTATTATTGAAAATGTTTGATGTATATGTATTATATTTGCCTATTGTGCATAAGTAATTTAGTTTTAATTAGTGTGATGTAATTAAATATAATACCTTTAGTATAGTTTGTTCGTTCGTCGTTATTTTAGTAAATATAACTTAATAATTACAATATTTTTAATTGCAATACACTGTTATATAATATTGACTATAGTCTAAAAAGTGAATTTAATTAATAGTTTGAATTAGAGATGAAAATATAATTTATATCATAACAAAGGTTATTCATCTCGTAAAATTTACAATTTAGTGTAACAACTTAACATATTATACAAATAATTATTTTTTCAGAACAATTTTAAAATATGTTTATAAAATTACATCTACTGTTTCTTTATTATAAAATACAGTAAATGAAGCTAAAAAGCTAATATTTAATTATGTAAAAATCTACCTACAATATCATTAAATTTATACAGGATGATTCACCAAGAATGATCATCCCAAGTTTTTCCTTTATTAATGAATTTATTCAAATTCTTCATAATTTTGAATTACTTAATTAGGAGTGCCCCGTGGTGATATAAACTTCTAATTTTCAAATAAAAACCATCCTGTTTTAGTGTAAATTATTTAGTTAATTATTATGTACCTATTTCAAAATTTGAAATTTTGAACGACCAGTTTCTCAGCTTTCAATGTGTTTATACTGAGAATTATAGCCATTAAAAATGATTTTACAAAAATATCAAATATATGTAATATTGGATTTAGTATTTATTAAAATTGAATCATTTTTACAAAAAAAAAATTATAAATATTAATAAATTAATATAAATTACTAAAGTTTTTAAATTAATACCACAACATTTTCATAAAAATTATTCACTAAATAATTTATAGTAGAAAATAAAAGTTCTCATTTAAAAAACAGAAAATTGTGTCTCACAGAACACTCTTCAAGTAGAACAAAAAATTTTGAAAATTTAAAAATATGATCTTTAAGTATATTTATCATGCTTAGTAAATCATTCTGAATACAAATTCATAAAAGTATCTAATATACACATCAAAATAAAACAATTTTATTAAAAGAAGTTAAACTAGGTATCTCTTTCACAAGTAGGTACCTCGTATCTATAACTAATCATTTGAGACCAATCGATATTCTTCATTATAACAAAGAGTCAGTGAATATACTAAATAATATTAATAAAATCGCATTATTAATTGTTACTATATTCAATAATAATACCTACTTTGAAATAAATGTATTTTTAAGTTGAATAGTCTTTTTAATATATGAATGATGTACCTACTACTATAAATATCTTGGTCTGCGTTTTACTATATATATTATCATAAAGTTTAGTTATATCACTTATATATTAAGAACAATGAATAAATGGTAAAAATTTCAAAATTAAAATATCTATAATATAATATTATCAATATTTAAAAAAAAATTTACAAAAGTTTTTTTAAAAACAGTGCTAGTTATTAATACCTAGGTGATAATATAAATACATAATTTTGAGATTTTTTTTTTAAATTCTAAAAACTATATTAATAGCTATTAATATTTAAGACTTATACATAAAATCCAACATATATTGATTAATAAGCATAAAGCATAAAATAAAATGTATTGGTTGATTTGATCACTAATAAATTAGCAAAATCTGAGTTAATTATTAAGATTAGTATTTTTGTTAATATCTTAGAAAAAATGTAGAGATAAAAACTCCACTATATCGACTATCGATATCTACAGATAAATTATAAAAATAATTATACTATGATAATAACGTTATTAGGACAATTAAGACCAAGTTTTATTAATCTTTTTTTCATATTTACTTGGGTAAAATTAATTATTTATTATTTATACTTTTAAATTAAAAATTCGATTCATTTCTTACGAAGGAATTCTTTTATATTTATTTTAGTTTGAATAATATTTTTACTATGATCATAGTTTTATTTTCGAGTGTATTGAAATTAACTGATTTCCAAATCTATCTAAGCTCATCATGATGTAGATATATTTGAATAGTTATCATTATTATCAAAGTTTAACTATCGATTTAATTCTTGGTTTCGGTAATATCACGTTTTCGCCATAATTTAATGACGTAGAAATTGTATACGTCTGCTTAACTTAACATGATTCCATTTTAATGGTTTTTACTTTTTACGTTATCGATTAAATTTGAAACTTTTACCGTTTACCGATTAAATAATACGTGTTCGGTTTATATTCACATCCGCCATTTTAGACCCCGTGTTCTAAAACCCATCATTTAAAATTATCTCTCTCGCCCTCCTGCGCTGGAATTGATAACACAAATTCTCCCCGTAGACAATAATTACACATCCATAATCGAATGATAAATAATGCTAACGTGACAAGGCTCAAGTATAGTGAATGGTGACATGGTGTACAGTGTAATTGTGAATCGGTGTGGTACTGCAGACACAAATTATGCAACACACCTACTGGACAGACAGACACCAACCATAGACGTCCCCTGTGTTTCATAAATACTGTTGGATGCGGTGGATGATAACAGACAAGTGGACAGGACGGTAGCCAAATTGCGTGTCGTTTACCATGGAACTGATGGATATGGCAGCAGGTAGTGGGTGGCAAGGGGTGTCTATGAATGATATATTCAATTAACTTGCTACAATTGCTGTCGTTAATCAGAGGGCTATTTCCTTTCCTTTTTTTCTTTTTTACACCCAAGAGGAAGAGCAATTTTTTCTCCCTTCCCGGTGCATTTGTCAACGGATAGCGGAGTGTAAACCAATCTGTTTTTGTCGTCCCCTCAAGTCACACTGATTGCAAACAATTTTTTCACAACAGACAGTTTTTTGAATGCAGTTTTTTTAACATTTTTTACCTCTTAGTATCCAGAGTAGATAGGTACTATATAAATTAGCCAAAGCAAAAAAGTAAATTATAATAACACTATATAATAATAGGTAGCTATTTATATTTATAAAATATATTAAACAAGTACAAAACATTACTGCAATGTTTATCTACACATTTAAATCTTATTATTTTGATGAAACTCATTAGGTACTATCAAATTATAAATACTATTTTACTTTAATTACTAACTAAATAATTTAACTAAAAAATAAATAATATTTATAATAAAATTAAATAAGTATATGATAACCAAAAGTACAAGAACCAAGTGCCCTAATGCTCATGTTCATTAGTCATTAGTCATCCAATTTTTCCTTACGTTCTGATCAAAATTGTAATCGTATTTTTATTAAAAACATCGTTTCATTCAAATTTCCTAGAAAATAACAAATGCGGTGAAGATTTAACATTTGTGTAGTATCTGACATAAAATAATAATAACAAGCACATTTTACTATTGCAATTATAATCTGTCTGTATAATAAGAATTATTTGTTTTATAAGTATAAATATTATAATAGGATTTTATAATATTTTCTGCCAAGTCATAAATATACGTCTTTGGATTTACATTAGATTAAATAATAATAGCATAAACCAATTAAGCACTGAATATGTCCATAGTAAATCACTTATACTTTATATAGATAATATATATATAGTTTTAAGAATTTCCTATATACTTAATCAAACACAAATGACCTAATATAAAATACCTAATATTTTGTACAACTTTTGGTAAATGCAATAACTATGTAGCTAATTCCTATACAATATACAGGTACCTACAATATTATAGTCATTATTTACACATTATTTATCATATTTGAATTATAAATTATTAAAATTATATTGTTTTTACGAGTTTTTATAAACCACATTATAGCTGCTGAACAAGTAGTATAACTGAAGTAGCGATAACTATTTTATGGTATATCATTTTAATATTTAAGTAATAATAAAGGATCAATTAAATATCACAAAAAAAAATTTAAAAAATCTAACATTATTTTAATTAAATAATAATTATTACCCCCATAAAACATCATTTACACTAGTAAGTACATGGATTTATATGATTTTGAATTGTTTATAATGTAAATACAAGAAAATATTTTGATACAATTAACTACATTATATATTTCGTCTTTTAAATAAAATGTTGAGTTTTTAGATTAAAAAAAAACCCTGTAGGTTACCTATTAAACTTTAGAAAGTGTCGACACTCGACAGGTCACTGACTAAGCGAATACAATAATCGAATTTCATTGTATCCTTTGTTGACAAAAAATATATTGCGTAATATTAAGTATTGAACCAGACCACGCGATTAACACATGAGACAGCGATTCACTAATCACCAAACAGCGTACAGATTATTAGAATATTTTTATACCTACTCGAATAAATTAACAATTATAGTATCATAACGTTTAACTATAAATACAATCACTCAATAATAGATATCCGATCAATCGCACAAAAGCTAAACAGGTTGGACCTTTACTATACCTTTATTAACACGGTTTTCGCGTTCTGCTCATTGTTATTAGTTGTGAACAAATCTTATTGGCATCCTATTCAAACTTCTATAATGTCTTATTTTCTTTGCTTTCGTTTTCTCTCTTCATCCTTTTTATGGTCTTTTAAATTCTATCTTCTCGCCCTATTATATCACACACGATCACATTTATAGTATTCTATTACAAACCTATGTGTACGTGTACAACTACAGATTGTATAATAATTTATCATTTATAATTACTTATCATTTAAATTTAAAATTATTAATCAGTTTTTCTATTTTAACCAAAAATGTATTGCATTTGATTATAATAATTTATTATCAAAGTGCAATTGTCAACAAAAATAATTTAAAAATATAGTAATCTAAAATAACTATTTCGAGAGAGATCAAATTGGACTTATTAGTTATTATTTATTACTTTTTCTCTCAAACTAATTTAATATGACAGTAAAAAATAAACTAAATAAAACACTAGATGCACTCAAAGGAAAATAAAATTATTGTACTGCACAACAGTTACCAATAAGTGCCTACGTAGACACAATAATTGTCTTCAATTTCTTTTGTTCACAAGCACCCGCGAATAGAAATGCGCTCGTTATTAGCTCGTTTGGCTCGAAAGGTTCAAAAAACAGTACGACGGCTGCTTGCTCTCGTCGTCCGCTCTAATAGGATTAGTCATTGTTTTCCTGTGAACCGTATAAATTAATTTACACGTTGCGGACACATCCTCCAGTAGTGCATTGCAACACCATATTTTGTAGTAGAAGACTCAGTACTCAGTAATAGTAGTAGTAGTAGTAGTAGTAGTAGTAGTAGTAGTAGTAGTAGTAGTAGTAGTAGTAGTAGACAATAGTAAATAGTAATAGTAGGAATAGAAGTGCTATAGAAATAGAACTACTAAAAGTAATATTATCTATAAATGACGAAACGGTATTAATTGCAATCTCAGAGGCCGAGAATTTTTCAATTCTTAATGCGTATTTTGTATAGTGTATACATTAATTAATAATTATCTATTTCAAGGACTTCATTTAATCGTATGTACTTCATATTAACTCTTAATATTTTTAGATTTCAATTATATGAATTATTTAATGTTTTAATTGATTATATTATATGAATTACTAATTACTGATTTTGAATAAATGAAAAAACATTTTTTTTTAAAAAGGAGAAAAGTATAGATTGCCGTTCCGCTGTACAGCAATAAGTTAGTAGATGTCGAGTATATCTCGTCTTTAAAAAAGTCACTGTAATGTATGTGTTAAATTTTAATTTAACGATAAATCATTAGGTACGAAAAATGATTCTAAGCAAAGATGGTCCGTCAACCTACACTGCATTCTCGTTTAGATGTTTTTGTCGATGGAGCGTAGGTCACACATATAACCGTTTTCTCTACTTAATCAACCATCAGTAATACCAGCACGATTCCGGGTCCATGTACCGAAGTCATCAACTGCCTGAATCATTTCTAAACGTAAATAAGTATTGAGTATATATTATTAAGTAATAAGTATATTTCATAATATATTTATATTGCTACTATCGTAATTTATTTTACTAAAATTAATACAGTAAATTAAATTAATTGTATTGAAAATGATTACATTTATTATATTATTAATATTAGATTATTAAAATAGTATATACTTAAATAAATTATTATTACATTTTGAGACAATACCGGCTTCCCGTAAAATGATGTTATTAAATAGACAATAGAACAAAATTAATCTAAATCTTTTGAAAATTTGATTATTGTATATTAAATATTATCAACACGTAAACATTCTAAGCACCTACTACAAAAATATTTTTGAATTTCAACAAAATAACTGAATTAGTTTAACATGTAATTCAAAATAATCTAAATTTATACTTAAAAACGCTATAAAAAAATATATTAAAGTAAAAAATTACCCTTATTAAAATTTCAAAATGTTTTCATTAAATGTTGTATTAAAGGACATCATAACACTATATAATAGAATTATGTACGATGTACAACTAATTAATTTTAATTTATATGATTGACTAATGAATAACTATTCAAAAACGTTAAAATAAAAAAGCTAGGTAAATACTTAAATTAATTTAAATTAAATAAAATATTTTAATAAGATTTACAGTATTTTTATTTTATTTACTAATGTTATTCAAATAAAATAAATTTAAATCATTAACCCATGAATTAATCAAGTGATATCCATACGATTCATTAAACAAAAAAAAATAAAAGATATTCTAAAAATATATTTTGTGTTATTATAATGATATATTGATTACTTAAATAAAATTATAGTTGATATGAATATTCTGAATAAAAATATTTGCAAATTTACCGGCTAAAAAAATATTATAAAAAAAAAATCGCATTATATCATTGTCAAATCAATCATTCTCTCTTTCTCTCTCTCTACTCAGATATTAAAACTAAAATATATATTTTTAATTACGTGTTTTAATTGCATATCATTAAAAATAAGCTTAAACTGGTAATAAATTAAAAAAATTAATCATACATAATAATACTTTTAATAAATGGAATTTTAATTAGTTTTAAATTACACTATTATTAGCTATGTTAAGTTTTGAAATGAGTAGGTATACTTAATAAATTATTTAGTTATATGAATTTATAAATAAAATTCTATATGGCTCAAAATAAGAAAAGATTAAAAAATATATTACAAATTTTAAATACTTGTAAGTTAGGCTAAATAAATTATTTACGGTTGTTAATATTCATACCATTTTATTTGTGATACTTTTGGTATTTGAGAAAAATATGAAAAATATGAAATTAATTTAATGATGGGTTTTTACTTCAAGAGTACTTATATAATATTACCTATGCGCAATTTAACGTAAATTTTCATGAAATTTTTTTTAAAAAAATGCATAGTTATGAAAATCTTATAATTTCTCATATTAATTTCTTATCAAATAAAACCTTTGATATTATACAGTTATAATATTTTTAACCTTAATTATATTTAAAACTGCGTACTTGAGTACTTCTATTATCATTTAATCATTTTAATATTATTCTATTGAACATAATAATACATTAATAAATCATACAGACATATAGCAAATCCAAAATACAAATAACTATATATTTATACAAATCAATATATTTATCTATTTATTTATATATTTATCTCGGTAATAAATGTATATTTTTTATCTATTATTAAACATTTTATATTCTTACACTGAATATAAATGTTGAGTCTTGAATATAAATAAACGTTTTTCTACAATTATCGATTTTTCAATTTTTTTGTTACCTATTTATTGTTTGATTCATTTTCACAATTTGACACAAACATCATTTGTTACAAATTTTATTGTATCTAGTTTTAACACAAGACTACAAATCGCATTTAATTCATATTTAAATAATAAACATTTAACTTTAAAACAAATTAAAAAAAAATATTAATAATAGATTATTATAATATTTTTTTTTAATTATAAGAGTTTTGTTTGATACTTTGACGTTATACCAACTATACAACCTCAAAAAATAATTATGTTAAGAAAAATTCAGAAAATGTCAATGGAAAAAAAATGTCAATTGAAAATGTTCAAGCTTACATCTCTACGCATTATACATCACTAGCTGTCCCCGTGCACTTCGTTACCGGGTAACCCGTACAAAATGCATCCGTCTTAAATTTGATTGCCTATAATGCTCGAACGAATATTCGGTATACATTTTGTTGGGGTACGTACGAAATGTGCGACAAACTTCTCGGAAAAATTCATATCTACACGTCGATATCAAACACACGCGATATAATTTGACGAATAAAAGGTCAGGTTGCAGGTAGCTGGAAATCCGCGGGCCGTACAATATATATATATAGGTATACAATTTACACGTTTATTTTAATTAGTAATAAACTAATTATTAATTAATTTTATTGTACTAAATTTATGCCATAAACCTTCTCTGTGATGTCCTCTTTAATTTAAAAAAAACTGCACGATGATTAAATAAGTAATTTCGGAGTTTATCCCGAATAAAAAAAAGCGACTTCGTTTTATATAGTAGTATAGATATTACATAAGTACTGTAACTGACCATAATATTTTATAACTTAAAGTATATTAAGGTATTAACACTTTGGATTTAATTAAATTATAAGTTTAAGTAAGTACCTATACCTATATTATATTGAAATATTATAGGTACATACACAAAGACAGAGTTACCTATCAAAATAATAGGTACAAAACATATGGGATTATTTACAAATTATAATATTATAATCCTTACTATAAGCTCACGCATACAAAAAAGATAGTAAATTAAATCAAAACGGCTTCAACCACGCAGATAAGAACTTGCTATTACGGTATTATACCATATACATATACAAACACGTGATCTGAATAGTGTGGACCCGCAGGTGCGCTCGTTATTATTCTTCTACGGCAATTTTGTTTACTTCAATATAAAAGAACAAGTTCCATAATGCAGTAGTATTGGTGGATCCGCCCATGTGTGTTGTGTGTGTATGTGTATGTGTATGGTTGAGTGAGAGAGATCGTATTCCACAGTTTTGTTTAGCAGAAGTTTAGAGAGAGCCGGCAAAGTTGTTGATTAAATAAAACAAAAAGTTGTTTCAATTGTTTTGATCGCATGGTCTTGCGGTTAGTAGATGGGAAGGGGACGAAAAGAACAAAAAGAGACTCTTCATTAAGTTTACATATTCCGTTTCTAGACGACTTTTTTAAAGAAATTGTTGTACTTTGTATAAACAACAGAATAAAAATGTATTTCTCTTTAGTTTATTGTTAGACGTCGATGTACTCTTCAATCTTCATGAATGTTCCAACGCTTTTGTGAGTAAAAAATTAAGAAAAACTATTGTCGTTGGTTAACTGTAAGACTCTCATCAACTAAAAAAATCCACAAATGAAAAATTATTCATAATACATATTACAAAGTACCAAAAATAATATTTTACATAAAATATATGAAATTGTGAATATTTTATTTTGAAAAATATTTCCGTACTAACTGTAAAAAAATATTTAATTTTCTTGGGCTATAATTAATAATTATCAAATTAAACATCTAGAATCTAAATATCTACAATAATATACCTAATACATAAGTTATACATTTTTTTATAACAATTTATACATTTTTATTTTTTTTTTAATAAAATCAATATTCTAATTAATATCTCTAATGACATAAAATATTACTATATGCAAGCAACTAACTTGGCTAAAATATTAAGTAGATGTTTAAACTATTAAGCTCTTTGTTAATTTCATCCATCTTGCTAATCTTTCAATAGAAAACTGATTTTCAGCCTTAAAATCCTATACCTATTGACCACAAACCTTGTTCAAATAAGCACGCAAGGCCTTATTATAATAGTTAATAGATATATAACCAGAAAATCTGTTAAATACACTGTCCTTTGATAAAGGGATCATTTAAATCAGTAAATCATTGCTTTAAATTGGTCACACTGTTATTTTAAAAAGCAATTTTCTTTCTTTTTTTTTTTAATGAAAATGTTTATAAATCATGTATGTGAGTATAATCAGTTCAACCGTTTTTAATCTAAAATTGGAAATCGGCTGATCCGTTTGACTAATATAATGTGTCAAGATCCTAATGACAAAATGCTTCCTCAGAGAGGAAGCAATCAACTAAGCCCAATGGGTTTTCATTAATCCAGGGTTCGGCACAGGGATGTCAACCGTATTTGTCACGACCACTTCATCCGTTGGTGACCATAGATCTACCATAGCTATAGTTTAACAAATGTGACCTTTACCACTGGCGAGTCTAGCATATACTCAATATCCGTCACTAAAACAAAAAACGAATAAATAAGGTAAATCTAGTTTATTTATTTTGAGTGAACATTTTAAAGTGAAATAACGGAAAAAACAATCTAAATTAAATGGAAAATATCTGAAAAGTGACACATAATCGATAAAAGGCAATAATAACAATAATGTAACTTTCATAATTTAGTATAAGTTTCGTAGTTTCTTTATGTTCACTAACTTAAAATTAAAAAGGTTTGTTTGAAGATTGTAGACTTCATATATATATATATATATTTATTTTTTATAACCTTTAAGTAGATTTTATATCTTATTAGATACATTATGTTTTAATGAATATCTAACTTTTAAGCATGCAAAGAAAACTGACTTTAAAATTTTCTAAAATTTAAATCGAAAAATGTATTATATGCTATACTATTCAACAAACAACAATTAACATAGAATTTATTTTAATATGTTCTAAATAAATCAATTAAACTACAAGAACTTTTAGCTCATCAATCCATTAATTTCAATGAATTAAATATTTTAATAATTATTTATAATTTTATTTTAGTTATGTTTAGTTATTATAACTTATAAGTATAACAATAGTACAGTACTGTACTGTTTATATTATATACACTTATTTAAAATAATTATGCTTAAACTTTAATACAGGTTATTTTATTATTTTATTGTAATTTGTAAATAAATCTTCTAGCTTCTATATTATTATATTACCTAGGTTAATATCAATAAAATGCATAAATATAAAAATAAAATACAATTATATAATACTGTACTAATATAGAGTTGTACTTTCATTAAAGTTCCTTGATTTTATTCTAAAATGCTCCAACTAAATCTAATGATTTCAAATATTTATTTCATTTGACGGTACTCGTAATTGTTAGTAGTTGTATGGCTGTTGGATTAATGTATCGTTCAGTCTTATCTCGTATTTGCGGGAAAACTATAGGTGATTTCTTCTGCAACTCATTATTACTTCCTAGATAGGGCCATAAGGGCACACTTCGTCAACATGTTACTGCATGTTGTATCATGTAATTTACAGTATAATATAACATGCTAAGTTTCAGCTGTTTTTTTCAGTATTTTTTTTATATTAAATATAAAAATGTTGATAAATTATGCCGTATGAATATAAAAAAATATGATATTATCTCCACCACCCCTGCATTTTGAGAACTTTAGAATTAATTTAATGCTTAAGAAAATAAGATTACATAGGTAATAATAATAATAATAATAATAATAATACATATTACATACTTAGGTCTTTAAAAATAACGACTTTCGTACTTTATATCAAACTCAATAATCAATAGTTATACAAATTATAATAAGAATAAAAAGTGAGTTCTAAAATCTGACTGCATAGTACTAAATTATTATATTGTAACCAAAATAAACAACTATTCAGAATTTAATTTGGAACATTAAATACATTGAGAAAATCAGAAGTCAAGTTTAAACGCAGAAGGGTCAAAATTACCATTGTATTGCCAACAATCAATGAAAATTCTCTACAACTTGAAAACTTTCATTAAAATATTTTGATCAGTTTCTATTTAATTTTAATATAATCAGAAACGATAAATCTTTAATTTAAATGTAATTATCGAAAATGTTATACAACAAAATTAACATATTGAACTGGCTAAATAATTAAAATATTTTTATTAATTTATTATAATAAACTAATATGTATTACTAAATTTGTTATTAAATTGATTACAAAAATCTTAACTGAGAATGAAAACGTACCTACATATATTTTGTGATTTTAGTTTACTTATAAAACCGATTATTTTTTTCTGTCTTTGTCTTCTTATTCTGAACAAAAAAAAAATACTTTAATAATTCAATTTATCTTTAATTTTGAGGATGATTTTTATCAGGGCCGTTACATGGCAGAGAGAATCAATGATACCTTTCGTCTTGAAGCCTAAACTCTCGAGGAGGCAACACAAAAATTATAAATAAACAATTGACAAAATAAATTTTGTTTTATTGTTGAATTTTAAAAATTTCACAAAAATTCAATATTTTTATTTGTATTATCTAGTAAAGGTATTATAATTTTCAAAACATGTTGGCTCTTTTTGAACCATTTATAGACATTTTAAATTTCTGATTTCTGTTTTTCTAATTCGTGTTAATAGCGTTTTAGTTTCCAAACCAAAATGTCAAACAATATAAATTATATATTTTTATTATAGAAATAAAAATACTTTTTTATATTTTTTTTATAACTCTTTTAAGTGTTAATCTTATTAAAATTGTCTATTTAATCAAAAAATAATGGTATTAATTTTTTATTCTGAATAGGTTATTTTTCTGTAAATAATTCCTAAAAAAATTAATTGTTGATATCACTTAAAACTTTTCACCGCTACGTGTATTATAATTTTCAATACATAATTACGTATATAGTATATTATTTAAGGATCTTGCAAAAACTAGATCGACCTACTTAATATAGGTAATATAAGAGAAACTATCCTTCGAAATAGATATTTCCGTAGATTGGAATCCTTTTAATGTATTTGTATACAAATATTTATCATTAAATATAATTTATCAAATGCATTTCAGTTATATGCTCAAATAATGTACGCTCAAACGTTAAAGCCTACTGATATCGATAAAGCAAAAGTAAATATCCCGGTTTTTATATTAAAATAACCACTAAATAATTTTTTTCCTTATAATTTTAAAATAATTACACACTGTTTATAATATGTTATTAGTTTTACTTAATTAAGTTTAAAATCAAATGTTATTATTATTATTATTATTATTATTACGTTTATGATCTCAATTTCCAACTTTTCTAATTCAACATATAATTTTAATCACTTTAGATGTTTAACCATATCTAATAAATACTAAGGAACTAATTTTTAAAGAATAATTACCAAACCAACAAAAGGTTTTAAATACATTTTAGTAAGATGCTCACAAAACGATTCAAAAGTACTGAGCGGTACAATCAAATCCATCATGTATAATTCGTATTTTAACTTTAATTTTAAAACAAATCCCCGAACGGCATGCAAATGAGCACAAATTAGGTGCATTGTTTAAATCCCCCGTGGGAATATGTCATCTGTACAGATTTTATTTAAAATTACAAATTGGTAGTAAAATACTGAAATAGTTTTAATAATAAAAAAATAAAATAACCCCCCCCCCCCCAAGTTTATGTCCGAAAGGTTTAATTTTATTACTCCCTTAATTGTTGTAATTATAAAATAAATTGTTTGACATTTTAGAATTAAATACATTTGGTACCCAGTACCTACTATAATTATTAGTATTAACCTAATTTTGAAATTTACTATAGTGAATAATACGTTAATATTCCACTTTTTCGCTGTTTCGTTTTTTGTTTTTGTTATAATTATAGGTTGGTACACTTAATATTTTTACTAAATTTGTCATTTAACACCTAATTAATATTTAAACTATATTCCAATGCTAGTTTAGAAAATATTTTGAGTATATCAGAGTACAATTTAACCGTTATATCTCGATAATCTTTTTAGAGTTTCATTTTGACAATTATTAATTATTAACCTTTTAAGATTAAGTAATAAGTAATATAATAATCTAAATATATATTTGTATCTAAGACATAATTCACTTTAAGTATGCCTAATTATTAATTAGTTTCATTAAATAAAAATAATTTATTTAGGGGTGATTAGAAAACAAATTATCAAAAGAAAATAAGGTTGGTTCTACAGATTACGCCGAGACTAATATTCGCATATCTAATAGTTTACAAAGTGACATATTATACAATCCCATTAAATACCTACATCAATGACAAATAATTTAGTGAATTGCAATTAATATTTAACTATTTAACTAAAATTACATACAATTTAAACGTACCTTATAGCTACCTATTGTGTATTAAGTCCTTTGTAAAGTTAAAATTAAATCGTATAATATTATAGAATACATTAATTTCTCATTATTTCTATCCATACCCACTTAAGATACATAGTCAAAGGTTTTATGCATCAGACGTAACTTTTCCAGAAACAAAGTTTTGAGTGTTATAAGTATACTTTAAACATATTGTATGGTATATACCTAGTGTGCGTGTATATATATATTTATATATATATATGACACTGTGACGTATGCGCATCCGGATAGCAAAGATGTGGTGAGATTACCAACCGGAATGTAATTAGTTTTAATTAAAAACATTATACTTCGCACGCTTACTCATCTACCTAGTACTGAACATTTGTAATCATTAGTATAATGTTTTAGGTTTGGTTTTTTTTCATCTCAGTCCTTAAGAATTCTAATGTGATGCTGTTGTATATCTTCGAGTTTTGATTAAAATCGGCCTTAAGCACTACATCAAACGTACTTCTTGTCTTCTCAAACTATACTATTCTACTCCTTTTTTTGTATTTAAAATTTACAGTGAAAAAAATGCATATGAACGACTCGAAGAAGTAAAGAAAATATATGTACACTTTTATTGTTGCGTGAAACAATTTTTCGTTTCCAGTGCAATATGTTTTACTCAAAAAAGAATTGACATTATATCCTTCCAAGCATTATTTGTCAGTTAAAATGTGTTCGTCAAGTGAAAAAACCACGACGGTAGGAAAATAGAAAAGAATTTCCTTTTATCATTGTTTGCGCTTCGTCCAAAAGATTTGTTTACACCGTTTTAATACCCGGTATATTTATTTGGCATTTGTTTCCATTCTAGTATTGGTTATAAACCTTTTCTTTATTTCTTTCTTGGTTTCCATCTCTTTCTGATTCACTACAAAAGATGTTGATATACTGACGTTTATCATTATTTAGGTCACTGGACTATATATAACGCACGTAAATATTATATGTATATATATTTATACATATTTTTATTTTTAATATTTCATTTTTTCACACCCATAATAATGTTTACTGTTTCATTATTGAACTAAAGGGTTGATCACAAGTGATGCACACTATCACACTTATACAATAAATTATTATCAATCACAGAGATCAACATCATACGAATTCAGAGCACGTTACAAAATTATAGAAACATATTACACTTCGTAAATAATATGGTGTATAGAAGATAGCTATTACTCGTGACAATTGAATTAAAACATTTTAATTACCTGTATGGCTATAAAATGGCTTGTTACAATAATTAAAAATACAATGATGCATTTTTTAAATTATTAACTTATAACCATATTATATTATAACCTTTATTTATTGTTTGTAAAATATCTATATTCTCATTTATTTACTTAATTACAATATAGATTAAAATTAAGAAAAATATCTATATTTTACTAAATTATAATTTTAGTGATGAATATAGGTATGCTACTAGCTATGCAACTTTATCTTTACTAATAGATAATCAAGAAATCTTTTATACTATCAGAAACCTTTTATTACACCCACTACTCATTTGCAACCATCTATGCACCGACGGTAAAAATATTCTTTAAAATTTGAGACAACGTTGGCCAATTATTTAGAATCTTGAAATAACTTTGAGTGCGAATTATAATAATAGTAACCTTAAAATATTATTATACTTGCAGATATTTCACGTAGCAGTCTTATTTAACAATAAAATTGTATATAAAAAAAAAAATTGTAGTTAAAAATTATTATTATAAGTTCTATAACCGTCGTTCATTAAAAAAAAAAGTTTATTTAATACATTTCAGGATCATAAATTACAATAGCATCGTAGCCCATTCGAGGATAAAAGAAGGAATCACTTGTTATTCCCCAAATCATGAAAATTTACATTTGTGTGTGGCAAACGAATAAAAGTGAGAAAAGTTTTTTTAGAAGAACAAAATGGAAAAAGGTAGGTTTTTTACATGAGAACGGGGTGGCTTATTGAAAGGCAAATGACCAAGAGTCTAGAATTAATCCCAACTGACTTTATATTAATCACGGTGCAACAATTCCGCATCACAAAAGTTTATATTAACATAAATTATACTCACGAAAAAGGTAGGTATTTCTTTTCTTTTCTTTTTTATTTCATTTTTTTCGAGCATTGTAATTCCCAACCGAACAATAACTACCACTAATTTCAATATTTAAATTGTAATGAAGATTTTATTTAACAACTTTTGTGGCTGAAAATTAATAATTATCCACGTGTAAATTAAAATCTGTGAAACCCATTGCAATTAGTATTAATCTGCATACAAAATTAAAAACCTTCATAATGTTTTTTTTTCATTCTTTCATAATTTAATAAAATCAGCATGGTATTCGTTTTCTATATTGAATATTTAAGATGCTGAGTCTTAATTAGTAATTATTCTACTAGGTACCTATTGTCCAAGCATTAAAACAATTTTTAAGCCTCCTGAAAATTAAAACAATTTTAAGAACAAGTATAGGTAATTAATAAAAATAAATAAATAACTCTCTATGTAAATATATTGAATAAATATTTTAAAACCTTATACATACTTATTAACTTTTTGTATTCTTGATTTTATTTTGTAAATACTTTACATTATTATCAACCTATTTTGATACATGACATTTATTTATATTATTATATGTATATAAGTATATAACTATATGGGTAATATATTTTTCTATTCGCAGTATTGTATGCATTGAACTAAGTTTTGCCAAAAATGAGATTTGTATTAGGTTATTATAATTAAGTTTAATATTTTTTTTTTTTTTAATGTATATAGCTATTATTACTAGTTGTACTAATCTAGTCCATTTACCTTCGAAAAACGACTTAATAGGTTCGTGGTATAAATAGGTTAAAATTAATATAGATATTTGAAAAAATGTATTGCATGGATAAAATAAATAATAATATACATAATTGTGTAATAGTATTAAATTTAAAGTTTTAACAAATAATATTTTTTAAATAACATCAAATTAAAATAATAAATATTAGTTTTTTTTCAGTCAAATAATCTACTTTAAGAAACCTTGAAATGTTTTTTTATAAAAATGAGCATAATATAAAAACCTCATTTAATATTATTGGGCTGCTGTAAAAAAGCTCATAATGAACTTTCAGCCTTGTATTAAATTGTTAAGCCTTAATTTTCAACTTAAAAATAATTTTAAAATATTTGTGATTTTAAATTGTCTAGCTTTTTGATTAAACCACAAAATAATTATTAACACTTTTAAAAGAAAACTAATAAACTAGTAATACCAGTAAATACTTAGATTGCCTTACAGCACATCTCTCTTCAATAAGAAACCAAAACTTAAATTTCGTAACGAATAGAACCCATTCATAATATCAGCAACCAGCGTTAGTAACCGTAAAACTCCATGAATAATATAAGTAAAATTAGTTTAATTTTGGTGGTGTTAAAAGGGCATAACTTATTAACTTCCTATTAATAAATTTAGCTAAAATTAAATTTATATCGAATGGAAAAATAGAAAAGCACACCCTCGTATTTCACTGCCACCGTTAAATAGCAAATATAAATAATTCGTAAAAATACCAAGTATCTACGATTATTAGTTTTTGAATTACACAAAAAAACCGAATTATGAATCAAATTTCAAAATTAAAAACGGGTTTCGAAGTTTGATTTGGCGGTGAAACGGTGGCAAAAAAATACCCGGTAGTGAAACTGGCGGCGACAAAATGTCCTGGACGACCTAGACCCGTACATTTCAGTTTAAAATGTTCATAATAAAATTATAATATTATACCTAGCCATTTAGGTATATAATGCATAAAAATGTCAACAAAGAACCTTGTTCAGTTTAGGTCACTCAGTGCAAGATTTAATTTTATGTATAATTAATTTTAGTTTGTTAACATAGATTAGTAAATACTCCAAATTTTTATTTTTAAACGGTGTAAATAATATATTTACTCGTTGCTCGTAAAAAAAATAAATATTTCAAAAATGAAAAAAAATTGTATAATTTAAAATGTTTTAAATTTAATTATTACCTACTTCAAAGTATAATGAAGTAATAAAAATTATTTAACTTAAAAGGCATCTGAAATATTGAAATATAATTTGTTGTGTATAAAAATGTATTATTTTTAACTGCCGTTTTACAATGACTAGCTTGAACAGTAAATCGTTTTTAATAATAAATTATTTCATGACATCTACATGCGGTAGCCGAAGTTCAGCATTGTTTCTGGCCTGTCATCCACAAGAAGTAAAGACAAAATTACGATGCATTCAAAATCCGTACAATTAACGATCAGTAGAATTCTCCTTCAAGCAATTTAAAGGAACTTTGAATACATTATAATGTGTGAATGACGTACCAGTAAACAGATAATAATCCAAGGATTTCGTTTATACTATAAAACTCTCTCATTATAAAGTTATTTAGAAAACTCGGTGAAATTAATTTCAAGTTGGAATTTACATCATTGAAAAATAAAATAAGTAGATATCTATTGATTGCAAAATAATATATACACACTTATAAAATTTTTAGGTATCTACTCAATAATTTTAAAAAGTAAAATAAACCGGAGAAGTCACGGTTTTATAATATTATAATATCAGGTCGATATGTTACATTCAAATTCAATGATAAATCATTGCAACTACATGTTATATACGAAAAACGATCCTGAGCGGAGACACATCGTAAGCCTCTATTTCTAAAGATATTTTAGAAAATTATATAGGTAACTATTATTAAATTATTTTTCTATAATTATTTAGTCAAGTAAATTACACTATTTTTTCCCCAAAAACATCTATATATTATAGTATATACAATCTATTAGGTTATTGTAGCGATAATTATAGTTTTTATTTTTTAGTTAATTATTTTTATAAAAACAACCTGCTAATTTTATTGTCTAATAAAATTTGACAAATTATAATGTGTAGCTTAGTATTTATATAATATCTATTAATTAAACATAATACAATTAAAATTAATTAATGTATTTATAATAGATTTAAGATAAAACTATAGGTAGGTATATTAATAATATTTTAATAATTTAATGTGCATTTTATTAATATGTTATCGGTGATAACCAGTGTTTTGAATGGAGAAAAAATTAGAAGGGAAATGCAAAAGTGTACAAAAAAATGTAAAAAAAAATGTACGTAGGTACCCAACTATTTAAATCTCTTATTGATTAGAATATAATAAGAAAAGATACGGATAAATATTTTTTTTAAAAAAAAAAAGACTCCGTGCTCCCTTAATTCAAACACTGAACTGGAGTCTTATCAGACATTAGCGAATTACTATTTAATATTAACAAAAAAAGACTGGTTTTTTATTTCAATACATTTGAGTGGTGTTAAGTGTAAAGTAAGCGTATCACTATGCCGCTTACCTCCAGTACAGTATTTTCTGCTTTATCGTATTGATCGTAGGTAATCGTAGGTAGTCGTAGATAGTAGATCGTCGGTATTGGTTAGTGTTCTTAGTTATTTTGATTTAAAATCGTGATTTCTTCCTTACACCAGTATGTATTAAACCTTAAAATCTCACGAAATCAAATTAAATGCTCCAAAAATAAATTTTGTCAGACAATAATTACATTATTAAAAAAGCAGTGGGTACAGACAGTATTTTCCATACAAAATCTAAGAATGATGATGCGGATGATAGATACATGGCTGTAGCATAAGTAGCCACGATTATATTCAAAATTAAATTATTTTAAAAATAATTATCCAACTTTGAGATAAAATCATTTCATATTTTGCATTTAAATTTATAAAAATATGAGAGAATAACATATTACTAATATATACTAATATAGTAATATTATAATCGTATAAACGTTCTATAATGATTAATTACACTGAATTACAAATAATAGTTTCTATTGATTCTGTTTTCATCAATATTTTTTTTTTATAGGTACCTAGGTTATATAAATATAAACGCTATTCACCAATAAATCATTAATGGAATTATTATTGCTATTAATCTTTATTGAATTAAAGATTAACTGGTATTACTATAAAATAAAATATTCAATTTGAAAATAAGGAGGTAAAGAGCATAAAAATATAAAGTATATGATGTGATATCCTTATTGAAGTTTTTGGGTAATAATTAATTGAAATAGCCACAGCCCAGTGGTTTTTTATGGGAGATAACGTATCAAAATTTAAATAATAAAAATACATGGATAGTGTGGAATTTAAACCTGAGACCCTATGGCTTACATACACACACTCAGGGCCGGATTGAACCAGATCCTACCTACAAGTGTATAATGTGAATGTATGTTGTACTATTTTATTTATTTTTATTTATATTATTTACAAACATATATAGAACATAATATAATGTATAATAAGCCACACTGAGCTAGCTAGTATAAGGCCCCATAAATACCATTTTCTAATACAATTTGTTTATGACAATGAGTAGTTGAGGAGATAAAATGACCATGTAAAAACACAAACCTGGTATCTTAAGAATTATTATCATACAATTTTAATGTTGAGAGTATTTTATTAAACATACGACTTAAATATCAAAATAATTCGTACATAGTTTGATACAATATGTTTACTATGCGTATTTGTATTACTTCACAGCTTTCATTTGCCAAAGACCATCATTCAAATAGTGACAGTTTTCAATACCAACTCCTTTATTTACTTTTAATCTGAAATAAATATAAAAACATATTTATATAAAATTTTCATAGTAAAATATGTTAACTATAAAATTACATATCATCTGTAGAAAGACTAGTTATTCCAATGGCCAGAGCATGCTGTTTGCCTTCTGCCATTACAGCCTAAATAATTTATAGTTAAAGAAAATACTAATAAAATTACATAAGAGATTATTTAAATAATAATAATAAAATAATAATTATAAATTTTAGTTAATCAAAACATCAGTATTAGATATCATTTAAAAATATACAATTTAAAGGATACTACAATTGTATTTTGTGGAACAGGCTCAATTTTTGCTCCAGGGGATGTCAAACCAGGACACATAATATTGGCACCGCTCATAACAAATTTAATGGCACCTAAGTCTACTTGTTCTTTAGGAAGGAAGAACGGATCTAAAAATAAAACACATTACACATTTAATTTAATTACAATCATAAAATAATAAAGTATATTTTTTAATACCCAATGAATACCTAATGCTTTCAAGTTCATTGATTAAAATAGTAAATTAAATATAAATCATTTTTTTTTTTTTTTATTTAGGTAATTTTTAAGTAAGTTACTTTTATTAAACTATTGTCCATATACTGGTAACTATTATGATGATGATCTAGCTTAGGATATGAAATAATTCAAGACTCAAAATATTTAAGGCCTATCTTGGGTTCTCCAATATATGTCCTTCCCTACTCTTAAGGTCAAATCCCTTTTGGTAAAGTTACGAGCATTGTCATATTTCTATACCTCACGCATACGTAAGATGATCCTACTTTCAAATGGTGTCTAAATGACATACTACCAAAACCATAATAATGTATTGGTGCATTTATCTGGTTAAAATTACTGCATAGCTATTTGCATTAATTCTTTATAATTATATTAATCAGTAGCTAAACATTCCTAAACATGTTTTATGAATGCATAAAACCATACCAGACATACCAGAACTACCTCATTAATTATATTATATGATAATGTTGTACTTTTCTTTCCCTATTATGTATTGAAATGTGTAAGCCTACGTCATAGTATATTCTATTGAGTATCAGAGTATGAAACATTTTATAAAATCTCATAAATTATAAAATAGATATTGTAAACATTTTTAAAAGCTATACAATATTTTGCTTACATTTATGAAGAAGCTTCAGTGTAGGTAGCCAGGGGCCATTTCTATGACGGAAAAATAAACAGTCACCAGCTGAATTAACAATTATTTCAATATGATCTTGGCTGAACAAAAAATTTTTTTTTATATTAATTAAAAATATATATTATTGAGTATATTTTAAGACTTACCATTTAACAATTCTTAATGCATCTTTCTTAGGTAATATTGAATCTATATACTCCTCAAGTGTTGGATATTGATCAATAATTTTCGTTCTAATACCTTTTTGGACAGATGATTTTAACTGTTGAATACCAATCACACTATCTTTATCATCAAATCTGAAAAATTACAATAGTATAACATAGGTACTATAAGCAGATATATAAGACATTAAAAATTATTAAAATGATACTCAAACAAAAAATGTGAATAACTGTGTAAACATCAAATTTATAAATCTGTAAGCAGTAAACTAACAATAAAGATGTTAACAAGATAGAATGTGTTGTGTACACTTTTCACAAAGATATGTAACCAAGAATTTTTGAAAAAGATGCCTAAAAATATAAAGTTACAAAGATATATATTTCTATAAAGTACGTTACATTATTTGTAATACAATGTAATTAACTGATGACAGTAGCCATAATGTGATAACCAATAACTATATTAAACTTAGTACACTTTTTTATTAACAATAAAATATTTCAATTTTTAGATCCCACGTAAAGCAATAAATGTTTTTCCAGGACTTTTTTTAACATCATTAACACACATGGAATTATTATTTTTATATTCCTATTAAATAACATTTTTTAAAGTATATAAATTAATAACTATTAATGATGTAATTTAAGAGTATAATAATATAAGAAATACAGTAAAAATATTTAATTTCATAACAATAACTGAAAGTTTTTTTTCCAAAGTTTAAGTAAGTAATTTTAATTAATTTTATATTACAACTGGCAACTAGTTGTAAATAGGGAAAATATATTTTAAAAAACCTTTCTTTCGATATTTTAATTATAATTTTATACTATTATATTTTAACTATATAAAAGTATATTTTAAAACGACATAAAGTTAAAAAAGCTTTTATTTTCTATGAATTAAAAACTATCTATTAATGTTATTATTGAACATCAATTTTATCAAAAACATTTAAAATTATTATGCTCACTTCTTAAACATTTTGTATGGTTAATGATCCTTTTACTCTTTTTATAAAAAAAATGGATGTGTACAGACTACAAAAATCAAAAAAATCTAGATTTTTATGAAAATATATGAAACTAGTTTATTAAAAATCGAATAATTAATAATTATATCGTGTTGACTGTCAATCATATTAATCACTCCATGCGCCGTAGTGATAATACCACATATTATTGAACCATTCTCAGCAGTTGTAAATAAAACCGTATTCTTAATTCTTATCTCGATGAATAATAACATTGATAATGGTTATATGAAGTAACCACAACCACTGTCTAACACCTACATACCAATATTTACGAGGGCGTCGCTATCATTATTTGATCACACTATATTTTAATACTGTCAAAACTTATCAGTTGGCCATAAAATAATAAGTAGGTTTTGTGAGTAATAATTAATAAATTCAAAAATACAGGCTTCTATTTCTTACATATTAAATACTAATTTTTCATTATTTTAAGTTTAGCAATAATTAAACATTTAACCAAAACAACTACGATAATCTGCTCAAAAGTATTCAGTATTTAACTTGTCAACTACTTACAATACCCTATAAGGATTTTTTCGTCAATTTTTCTTCAACACATTTGACCAAAATATACGCGTGTATTCACAAAATTGAATATAATTTATAAACAAAAGGTGAGTGAACTCTAACTTTAATTCTTCTACATTTCATATATTGTAAAAGCATTTCATAATTATCATCAGAAAGGTAAACTATATTCCCCGTTTTTTTTAGACATATATATATATATATATATATATATATATACATAAGTGTCTGTACTAAGTGATAATAAAGAATATTTTTATACGATAGGCTGGTAATTAATTGGTATTTTAACCCATCTTAAGTCACCTAATATTTATTTGCATATCTGAAACCATTTTTAATTTTGACAATTTTGAAAAACGGTTTTTGCTATAATTCTTGTGCGAGAATCAAAGATAACAATCACAGTGATGTCCATTTAATTTTCAATTTTATATTGTGTCATTTGTATCATTATTTGGCATATTCATCTGGGTATAAACCCGTTTTGTACATAAATAATTATCATTTTTTATGATCATCTTATACCTACCTGATATTCTATTACTATTGCCATAAGTTATTTGATTATTTAAAACCAATACCATTGATTAAATAATACTCAGAATGTACATAAATTTGGATGTAATCTATAGATGTCAAATTTTTTATGTATATTATACTATGATGTTTGTTAATTTTTTCACTAGCAAAGTCAGGTTGTACAACTAATACTATGTATAGTATATTACATTAAACATTATAACTATAATTCACGTCTAAAATTAGTTATATCCATGTTGTAGTGGATGCCAAATTGTTTTATATCAATACTGATACTTAACAAAATTATAATACATTACTAAATGGGTGTATCCATCAGTGCTTCTTCTAAAAAGCTTATATTATATTTTTTTTATAAAAATTATCTTTTATATATTTTATGTTATACCTACCTCAAAGTTTGGTGCCATCCCAAGTATAAAATTAGCACTTTCCAAAAAACATTACTAGTGCCAGATAGGCAAGCTATTAGCCTATCGAGTTTCGAGATTTCTAACATTTAACTATAGCTACTGTGCAGTTTAATAATTCAATCCAATTATATTTTATATTAATGTTTATACTAATTTTTCATTAAAAAATATGCAACTATTACCAAACCAAACTCATAACCAGCTCACCTAAATTTCCTGGGCTTGCACTATTACTTATTATGAATATAGAAACTTATGTTTATATTTTTTTTTGATAAAAATTTTTAAATATATTAATTATTTATAATCTAGTTTAAATTGTTTTATGAAACATTCATGATTTTAATTTAAATATGAATAATTTGAACTTGAATATAATCTGATTAGTAATTTTTATAAATGTATCTACACCATCATTAGTATCTTAAGATTTAAATGTTGGATATATTTACTTAGGTCCTAAACATTATTATTTCAATATAATTACATAATAATGGTAATAATTAATAAAGCTTATGAAAATAAAAAATAATAAGTTTATCAAGTTCCGTTTATAATCTTAAAAACTTTTTTATCTATACTCTATTCAGAATGAGATATTACCTCAGGGGTCAACTTGTGCGCATGGGCGTAGCTTTACTACACAGCAGACGTACAGAAAGTTGACTTATTGGAGTAGACAAACAGCTGTTGTCTAACTGCCGCTCAACAAAAACTGGTTGCCGCCAAGGTACAATCTCATTTTGAATAGAGTATATACTCTGTTCCAAAAAAAATTATACTGAAACATTATATGTAAACATATATTTCATTTTTTTTAGTATGTTTTATGATATAAAATCATTTATATTTATATGTCATGTATACAATTTAAATAATTTTTTTATTGTCATTCCTTAAACTTTTTATTACTATTTTTTAATATTATTTATATTTCTGATATTTTATAGATTTCAAAATGACTACAACACTCAAACCTTACCTTTCAGTTGTAAAGCATTCATTGGATGCTGCCATATGCATAACCCAATTTTACTCGCAAGTAGTTGAACGTCATAGCAAACCAGAAATAGAAATGCAAACCAACAGGGAGTTAATATTGACTCCAATGTTAATCAGTCGCAATGAGCGAGAACGTGTTTTTATTGAAAGCTCTATTAATTCAATACGGGTGAGTATAGCAATTAAACAATGTGATGAGATTGAGCGATTATTGTGTGATAAATTCACACGATTCATGATGAAACGAGCAGAAAATTTTTTCATTCTAAGAAGGAAACCAATTGCTGGATATGACATAACATTCCTAATCACTAACATGCATGTGGAACAGATGTACAGGAATAAACTTATTGATTTCATTATTCGATTTATGGAAGAAATTGACAAAGAGATCAGTGAAATGAAGTTGGCAATTAATGCAAGAGCAAGAATTTGTTCAGAAGAGTTTCTCAAACATTTTTAAAAGAAAAATGTAAAACTATCCAGTGTGCATTATTTTTTATTTTCTACTGTAATCATTTTTTTATATTGTAAAATGTTTAAATGCAAGTTTATTTAAAGTTATTATAAGATTAAAATATAAAATATAGACAAATTAATTTTCATACATGGTTAATAGTTAAAACACAGAAAAATACTATTAAGTATTGATACATACATTTAAAAATCATTTTATATGTTTTATTTCTTTATTATTATTATTATTATTATTTTATACTTGGTTCAGTTACAGAAATAATTTGAACTAAAATATTGTTATGGTATGACTACTATTATTTTACTTTTATACTTATCTTAGCAAAATATAACATACTATCTATTTAAATACATTATACAAATATATAGTTCATGAGTTCATAAATAATATAGTATCAACAGTTTATATAATACATTATTTTATGAAAGTCTTGTGCATATCCATGTCACAAAATAAGTACTACTTGGCATATGTAGTTTAGAAAAAAATATTAAGATAAAAACAAACCAGTTATAAAATGTAATTTCAAGCCATGTTTGTTAAAATTTAGAATTGAGATAATGAATTAACAGAATAATTTATAAAAAGTACAGATATTATATTCAAAAATAATAGTTTATTGTTATTAATTTTTATTTACAGAAATTAAATATTTAACACTAATTACTATTTATTATTAGTTAAATATGTTTATTGTTTAACCTTTAATTATTAGTTTACTTAAATAAATGCTTGAAAAATAATCTTTCCTAATTAAATTTAAATAAAATAAAGATTTAATAATTTCAAATTTAATTCATTTATAGTGATTCAAATGAAATCTTACAATTAAAATACTGAAAATAAAACATAAATATTGTGAAAGAAATCAAGGATAAGCTTAATATTATGTCTGAACTTATCTGTTAAATATTATTAAATAATTAATGAACTGTTAATAATTGCTATTATTAAGGTTAATATGATATGTCTTCTAAGTACAATTTTATATGTTAGTTAAATTGTCAAATTCTGTCCAAACTTATACTTATTTTCAGTTTTCAATATGTATTACAATTTTTAATTTCCTCATAATAATTTTGCATGCCTAATTACTAATTAGGTAGTACCTAATTTTTATTATCTATATTTTAATTCGAGGCATAACTGGGTAAAAACTAGAAGGGCGAATAATCTATTTAGCTAAAATCAAAACTATTACCTAATTGCTTGTTTTTACATAAGGTTAAGAACATTTATGGCTTAAATCAAATATTAGATACTCATATAATTAAATAATATTACATACAAACTACAGAAAATTTATTAAAAAAAAAAATGTTTGTACTTCAAGTTCTTTGAAAAACATAATGTGATTTGTGATTAATAATAATAATAATAATAAAATAATATTATTGGGTAGATAGGTATCTAATTTTTGTAACCCAAATAATGTGATAATGTTTACATAATATTATTTACAAAATTACAAACATACAATAGGATAAAATTGAAAAATCATAAAATAAATAAACTGTAATAATATGAAAAACAATTTTTCTTATAAATGCAATACCTATACTATTGTATTACATTTTTTTTCTTACTTTAGAAAATTAAAAAATTTACTTACTTAAATATATCAATAGACATAATTTATTATATAATAATGTCATTAATTTTATAATTATATACTAATATAATAATCAATGGTAGTTAGAATTAACTATCATATTCCAATCACATATTATATTGATGTAATATTGAATCATGGGAATTAAAAATATTTTTTAGAAAATCTAGCTAGGTAACAAAAATGTATTTTAAATTATAAAAAAAAAAAGGTCTAATTAATATTAAAAGTATAGGTACTCGCTATCTTATTTTAAATAATAAGAAACATGTATAATGTCATATTCAACTATATGCAAATAGTGTTTTAAAACAATATAGATAATACATAATTTAATTTCTTAGCAAATTCGTTTCATATAGTAATCGGCTTAGAATGATGTAATTTGATGTTTTTATTGTAATAAGATACATTTTATTCTACTCCACAGTGAAGTATGTCTACTGAACGGTATTATGTACTTATTAAAAGAGCAATAAGAGTACCTATTTAATACTTAATAATAGATGTACTAATCGGTTTTTATTTGTTCTTATTTTAAAATACTCTATCAAATGAAAATGGCATTAATATCTATTTAAACAGATAGGGCGATAGGCTAAAATTTTGCATACATTTCTTATCTACATATAATATATACATATATGTATATTGAGAACACTCAATTTGTACATGGCGATAAAAAATATTTCTAATAAGGTTATATTATATCATAGTGATATGACAAAGAAGTAATTTGAAGTTTTTTTTTTTTTTAAAGGCTGCGGGTGTAATAACCAATGGATACCAATTTTGTATTTACTACGACAATTACCTAGTTAAAAATATAGCAGTAGCCAGTAATTAGCTTAATTTGGCAATATTACATTTGCCTCTGAAAAATTTCAAATTCACCAAACCCACCACTGAGTATAAAATAATAATGTCATAGTTAAACTGGTATAGTTTTTATTTGCCAAACAACTTATATCAGTCGATATTCCATTCGGTACATTTTCATATGATATGTCTACAAAAATATACAATTTTTAAACAAAAATAAAATGGTATATTTATAATTATAACATAAACCGATAAATCTTATTAAATGAATTTAATAGGATAACTTCCATTCACATATGTAAACAAGCCCAAATTAAGGAAAAATTATTTTTTCAATCTAAAAAATTATCAATAAAGCTATTATTTTGCTCAATTAAAAGCATAAAATAATTAGTGACTATTCATCAACATTATTATGAATTATGATTGACATAATATTTGTCATTTTTAAGTTGATGGTTATTTATAATAAATATTGCTTTATTTTTAATAACTTTCATCAATGTTTAATTCTACGAAAAATAAAATACACAGATAGGTATATAGGTTTATATTTTTTTCGTGTACTCTGCCTATATTGAAGAATTTAACCCTTGGCCTTGAATAGCCATAATCGAGGCTTGTATGTATAAATATCGGTATTTACATATTAAATATCAAATGAAATATGCAGTAGGTACCTATTTGTTTTAAAAAATATTTACGGATTTATCCAAGTAAAACTTTTCTCATCATATTGCTGTCGGTGCTATCTCCAAGTATGTTTCTGTGGTTGACTATACATTTTGATGAACATAGGTACTGTAGCAACGGAATACGGTATTTGCCACAAAAGTCTACAAACTTAATGTGTTCAACTCGGTCGTCGAAAAATACACCTGCCAAAGTAAATAAAAACGTTACATTACAACTCTGAGTTCTGATGAATTTAATAAAATAATCTGCGAACAATGCAAGACTATAATATATTAATATATATACCTACTTATTATTCATAAAAAAAATATACAAGTTAAAATATATTTTTTAAAAGTTTTTAATTACACCTGGGGAAATTATCTCTAAAAAATACTAACATAGAAAATAATTTATTTTTTGACACTAATAAGTAAGTGCCTATATTAAATTAATAATATTTTTAGTCTATACTCTATAAAATTGTCTAAATAAAGCACTTCGAGCACTAGAAAAATAATAATATAGACAATAATACTAGTAAAGGAACTTCTTACAATTGCTAGTCTTTTTGTGGTGGCTATAGAGTATTTTAATTACTTATTTTAGGTAGGTTACTTATCTAAAGATATACCTACCAAAATTTGTTTTATAAAATTAAATACAGATTTTAACAAAAAGGGATAAGTTCAAAATTTAGAACAATTAAGAATATTATATTAGGGCATATTTCGAAACAAATGCAATATGCATTTGTATTCTCATTGTTTTTTTCCTATATTTTAATTACTTATTTTAGAGCATTTTTTGGTAGTTTTAATTGCATATTTATAACAAGTTATGTATATGCTATGAACCTATCCTAACTATCGTATATTTACAAATTATACCGTAGATAGTTATTTTAATGCTAAAAATTCGTATTATTATTATAAACCTGTCAACCAACATATCATATTTTTATAACTTTTTTTGAATAACACATTAACTTAAAACAAAACTAAAATTATCCGACGATATTAGCTCTATAATAAACTCATTAATATTAATAATTCAGGAAGCGGTCCAGAACTCAATTCCTCTCAACACAATGGACTATTAACCTGATATTCCTCTTTTTTTCATTAGAAATCTAATAAATTCTAAGTACTGAGTGATCATTTAGAAAAACAAGACGGTATTGGATTACTAGGGAGCTCAAAAAAGCAATTCTAAGTTAAATAATTAATGAAACTTTAACTGAAGTTTTTCTTTTAATTATTGCAAGTTAAACTTATGAGAAACCTTGCATTAAATGTTTAAACCTTTGGTATAAAAATTAAAAATTTAACGCATTTAAAGTACAAATTAGATAGCGAATATTTGTGATTTTAAGGAGGTATGTGTACTTTGGGATGTTGGACAGGAGAGGCCCGCCGACTCGTATCATAGTCCCGCCTATCCCGTGATCGGGTAAAACGTTTAAGAGTTAGATTGATATAAACACATTTAGTAACCATAGTACATATTTTTAAAGTATATGTACTTTGTAATGACAAGTTACACTGCTGCGAACCACATTAAAGCTAAAACATATATTTTTTTCCTATGGCACATTATGTCCGAAGTAAACTTACAAACATACATCGTAGTTCAGTCACCTATTTTCAGAATTGTTATTTGGAAACTCGTGATATAGTTTACTGCCATGCCTGATTTGAGGGTTGATGATTTCTTTTCCAGGACAATTATCTGCCCAGAGAGAAATGACACCTAAACCAACGATGGTCCGAATTGAACCATCGCTTTTTTAGTTTACTTAATTACTCCAGTAATTACTCACTAATAAAGTACGCATCAGTTGTACATAACTGTCGACCGTTTGTAGGTATTCTACAATTCAAAAATACGAACACTAGTTGTTTGTAATTAAAGTATAGTATATATATTTATTAAACTTTAAAAACGATATTTACAATGTACAATGTAAAACTAACTGTTTTAATGATTTTTGAGTAGTGTTACAACCAACCTCCAAATTATAACGAAGACTAGTGACCAATGTCCCGACCTATCTTCTAAGTATCTTGGCTATTCCTAGCTAGAAAGCTGACATTTGTAAAGTCTGACTGAACAAAATCTTTCGATGGACTATATTATACTATACCATTATATATTATCGTGTAAAGGTATTTGTAGCTATAAAAAATTGTTTTCTACTGAATGTTGAACTCATGTTAATACTTATTAATTATTATTGAGTGCTCCTTGCAGTGGTCTACTGTATTACAAATCGTTTTCCCCGGCAGTGTGTGTGACTTAGATTTAATTGGTGTATTAATATTCGACAATAGATTACCCTTTCTCATATATGATCATATTATTGATTGCTATATAAATTAAACGGTCCATAAAACACTTCTACATGTTATTTGCGTTCATTATAGAATCGGATAATCCAAAATATTAATATTAATTTACTAACCTTTACACTTAGGGTTGACACAATGATGTGCGCTTGATAAGTATTCAATCAAATTGTAAGGCAAATCGCGTTCTCCATATTGTACATTGTTAATTTTCACTGATCTAGCAGACAGTTCGAGTAAAGATGGTGGATTATGTGTCATATCACTTACGAATCTCACAACCAATGGATTGTCCCTCAGGCTTAACTATAAATTAAATTAAGCACAACTTATTAAAGTGATTTAATTTTACATTTAAACGATAAATAGGTAATATAGTACTAACGTACTAATCATTTTTTTACAAATTATATTGAATAGGTTAATACATATAATAATATAGAACCTTTTATACCTATAACCTGTATAATAATAATGTTAAATTATAAAAATTAATAGATACCTATAACTGGTTATCATTGAGTATGTTACTGTAATGTTTAATTTAAATTTATATGATTATACAATTTATTAATAATTATAAAAGTGCATTATATCTACATTATTGTTATTGAATTAATACCAATTTAGCGTAGAACAGTGTAAGCAGGTTCATGGTTTAAATATTAAATAGACAATAACTTAAAATTCGAAATATTTTGAATATGTCTAGATGTATAAAAAAAAAATTATAAATTATTATAGTATAAGTAAAAGTTTTCAATTCAAACAAATATTTTTGTATTAAAACACAATAACTAAATTTGTAATTTTTTGTTTAAAAATCCTATTTCATCAACATTTGAACTTCAGATAATTATAAAAAAACTAGTGCATACCTACTTATTTATTTTTGAAATATTTAAGTTTCAATAAAAAATATTTTTAATAGATTTTTAATATTTAGTAAATGTATGCCACTCTATTTTTTACATTTTTTTTACTCTTCATATTTGTTTCCCATTTAAATATGTAACAAAATAATAAGTTAATTACCATACCATTTATATCTGTAGTTTTTTAAGACTCTACAAGTCCAGTTCTTTTTGAAACATTGAAAAAATAAAAATGAGAATTAACCGGTAAGAACATTTAGAACACCTTGTATATAATACATTGTACCTATACATATATGCAAAAATAGGCCTATCATGAGTCATGACATGCATTATTAGTGCCTTTATTCCATCACAGATACCAATAGTTAAGATAAAATTACTACCATACCATATTAAAATTTTAATCACTTATTTAGTTATTTTCAATCTCCACTCATCCACCTTATGTGTTGAAATAAAATCAGCTCTGAATAACTTCAAAAGTTAACATACTGTAATGATCCACAAAGATGGCTGTTCCAGTAGTATTTATAGATTTTCCAAAAGACTAAAACAGTAAAACGATTTTTAATTTTAACACATCTATATCTTTCACACCAAGATCAATAATTTCACAGCAACCATAAAATAGTATAATGTCAAAATTTGCAAGATTACGGTCATATTTGGACTTACTATAACTACACTCAACACAATGATACAATTATGAATCATCCTCCTGAAATCAACTGAAC
This sequence comes from Rhopalosiphum nymphaeae, assembly GCA_036289425.1. NCBI lineage: Eukaryota > Metazoa > Arthropoda > Insecta > Hemiptera > Aphididae > Rhopalosiphum > Rhopalosiphum nymphaeae. The sequence goes on from JAZAQC010000004.1 coordinate 556,667, forward strand.
AACGTCCAATCTATCAGCAAGTTATATCAATAAAATTATCTCTTCAAATAAAGACGTTACCAAATTAACAAGAAACTAAAATAAAAAATATAGGTTTATATTATGAAAACTATGCCCCAAAATATAAGCTTTATCTCACAAGAAGCTACCTCATCCATGCACTTACAACCTTAAAGCACCTACTGCAAAACCATATCTGATACCAGACCAAATCCCTCTCTCTAACCAAATAACATCAGCTGAGCAAGAATATTTGAATTACCTAAATTAATTCAGTAACAAATGCACTCTTATTACTTCTATAACAGCTATCATACTAAAAATTAAAAATTAAATGGTTATGTATATAGTACATAACTTTTTTTTGTTCTTCTTTGTAACTGCAGCGTCATTTCTAAATCACGCTAACAAACTAATTTCAAAATTACATGAACAATAAATAGATGTGTCTCATAACAGAATCTCAACATATTGATAAAATGTTCCAGATTATAAACTATAATTACATCTAATCACTCCGATGATACGCCTAGTATTCAGTTTATACAATTCTAACTCACACATTGATTCAAGTATATTATCTTATCAATTAAAATTAAAATTCTGTCAAATATGTGAAATTTTGTTGACATCGCCAAAACATGACATAACAATCAATTTAAACATTTTATTAAATATGTAAATCATAATTCATAATATCAAAGAAGTATAAATAAAGTATTAAGTCTTAAAACCATATAAACAACTCAATTTTCTGTAAAGAATATTATAACTCTCTATTATTATCTTTGCAAAACCAACATTGTATTCCTAAATTTCTCCAAAAAAGTCTCTTTCATTGGATTTTATAAAACTCTAATTCACCTAACACCTTTAAAAAAAAATGTTAATACTTCCCACCTACATTTTTTTGCAATATCTTCCCTTTCTCACATATTTACCGTTACAATAGAAGTATTCAATTATTGTAATAGTAATACCAAAGCCACGTAGCAATCCTTTCAATATTTTATCATCGTACAGATCAATAACCTTCTTTTACCATTATTCTCGGAGGCCCTAAAAAATTAAATATCTCAACAAATAAGCCCTATAATATGGCTATTGACTGTAAGAAAAGTATTAATCAACTACAAACTTAATCCAAATATATAATTTAGCTAACTTATTCATCACTGAAGAAGTTACTAATTTGTTGTTATTAATATGATGCATTTTATTTTAAAAACATACCCAATATAAAATTTATTTTTCAACTTAGTATTTATGATAATTATATACCAAGTATCTAATTCGTTTCTTATAAGTTATAGGGTTTGAGTACTCACTCAATCAATTATAACGAAGAAGAGTGAAGACTGTGACATTTCTGGGCAGCCCACATTAATAGATAATAGGCCAAAGAAGGCCAAGAATATATTTTAAATATAAATTAATATGGGTAAACCAAATATGTTTTTGTGGTATTTACCTCTGTGAGGCACTTCAATGATATGATTTCTATAGGTAGTGTACGAAGTCTGTTTTTGTGTAACATCAACGATTTTAGGTGTTTGAGATTGGCAATGGCCGGCGGCAAGCTCTCCAGTGAGTTATCACTCAAATTAAGCGCTTTCAAATTATCCAACATACCCAATGTCACAGGTACATCTGACAAATGATTTCCACCCAAACACAAAAACTTCAACCTATAATAAAATATTATAGACTCATTAGATATTTAGTGACTAAGTACATATTACAAATCACAATTGTACAGGATTATATTTATTTATTACATTTTAATATTCTTAATGTATATATTAATTATTTTGACCATATAAAAATGATAATTGAAAATTGTTTATTTTGTCAAATATTATATTTTAAAACATTGCAGTAAACAATTGTTACAGGTTTATTATACATTTAATTTACGGACTTTATTTTCTCATTTATCATAAGATAAATCTGCCAAAAACAATACAACACTTGTACGACCACCTAAAACTTAAAGATATAATGAGGAACGTGATCGAAATATTGTCGTGATTTAATAACTGAACCAAATGTGACAACCGGTTGATTAAATGCTAGTTAAAGGTTTCTGTGCGTAAGAATGGCCCTTGATTCATATCAATTTTAGATACAAGTATAAGGAAAACAATGTCTTACCAAGAATAATTATTCATAGTTGTATATTAGCAAAGATGTAACTAAAAATTTCATTAGGTGAGGGGGACTGGTAACCGGAAACCAATATTCAATGATTAAAACATGTTTACTGTATATTTTTAAATTTTTACACGTGTCAATTTTTTTATCATATTATTTATTATGAAATTATTAAAACTTATGAGGTAGATCAAAAAACAAAATTATTTTTATCACTATCACTGTCATCAAAATCAACACGCTTTCTTTTTGGTGAAGCTGATGCTAAAAATATTAACATATAACTTGGATGCCTGTAACCTCAAAATTGTCTTCTTAGTTTATAAAAACAAAATTATTTTTATTTTTATTTAATAATAAAACTGTAAAATAATTAAAATTTGGAAATGCAGTATCATTATATATTTAATATCAATAATGATAATGATTTGACAAATCGATAATAATATATCTTCAACAAAACAAGCGATTATTCGTCGACCATGGCACTCAACGTGTACATATACTTTCATAAAACAAGTAATAATTTATGTACTTACAAGTAAAAATGTTCTTATATCCATTGTTTGTTGTAAATAAAAAGGAAAATTTGAATTTTTAACGTTGTGTGTGTTACTCTGTTATACGTCTGGTTAAATTGTATATAATTTTGCTTTTATATCTATGTAGAGTATACACCTAATATTATTAACATTTTTTAAGCTGAAATTCGCGTTCATTTCCCAATTTAAAATGTCATTGAAATTTAATATATTTGTCAACTATGAACACGAAGGGGCAGCTTTTCTTTCCCTGGCTACGACTTTATATATTATTGTGTGTATAAGTTATTAAAATTTTGTGATACTAATATTATTGCATAATTTCACAAAAGTAGGTATGATACTAAGTTATTAATTTATATTAAGTATTTTATATACATATTATATATTATATTGTAACTATTATATTAATATTAATCTTGTTAGATAATGATATAAACGATATTATATTGGAAATGTATTTTTTATTTATAATTCGGTAAATTTCTTATCTAAATTTCTAGTATAGAATATTTATTGTATTATTATTACAATGCCAAACATTGAGAGAACAAAACCCTTTAGACTCTTAGTATGTCATTGTGTCTCCCTCCACAAATAATATTGTAAATAATTACGTTAAAATTGTTTTTAATAAATGATGTGGCCTAAGGAGAAGTATGTAAAAGATTTTCCTTCTAGGTTCACAATTTAAAAAAAAAGTTAAAATATATAATAGGTACTTTATATATTATATACCTACATATAATAATCATTAGATTAAGAGGAGATCATACCCACGCGTGTTATTTTCATCTTAAGAACATAAACCATAGCAAATTTGCTAATTTTGTGCTGTTATAGCTGTTAGCTTTAATGTTAGATTATTAGAATTAATATACTTATTATCAAACTTAAAGGTACCTAATAATATTATCTAGGGCGTCGCATAGGTTTTTATTGATATTTTAATTATTAAGTGAGTTATAGTTATGTGAAAACTGACGTTTTTAAATTTTTAGTTGACATTTCCTTACAGACTACAGTATAAAATGTTAAAGAAATATAATATTATACCCGATATTGTATGACATAGGTCCAATTTAATATGTATTCCATAATTAATTGAATGTTCTTCACCTAACCACCCAGAGACGGATTTACACAATTGCCGCACCCAGGCAGATTTTATTTTGCCACCACATTAAATTTATCAATGAAAAAACGTATTTTTAAGTACTTATTTAACATAACTATAAAAAAAATAAATCATAAACACTGATACCAAACAATAATTATTGGTTATGTTCATAAACTGTTCTAATCCAGAAAATAGTATACCAATACAATATTTAGTAAAATATAATATATCGCCATTTTTTTAAAAATAAATTTGCCACCCTAGGCAACTGCCTACTTTGCCTGACGTTAAATCCACCACTGTAACCACCGCCTAACTCAACCCTCTAAAAAATACTGTGGGTTCCACAACTGAAACTAGGACATAATTTTCTTCTTTTTTTCTTATCGCACGAAGAATATAATATTATATAATATAAATGTATAAATACAAATATATGAGCTGTTACATTTATTTCATTTACGTCAGTCTATCAAACTAGTGCGTTTTTTAATTTGTATTTTAATAAATAATACCACTCAATGCTATCGATCTGGTCTTTTTTCTATTCTACAGTTCTTCTACTAGTACCACTAAGATTCACTTTATAACCGTAGATACTTTAATTTCCCTTCCTGACTGAAATTAAAACTGTTATGTATATTTCAGCTGTTATTTATAGTAGTGACGACTTGATAATTAAATTGAGTTATAGTTCAACATAATTCATAAACATACACATAAGTATTCGAAAATCGAAGATCATTAAAATAATAATTAATATATTGTTGTAATAACTAATAACAAATGCATTTAATTTATATATCGATAGAACTATATGCGAGAATAACAACTGAAGAACTTTGGTCTGACTGCAAAAGGCCAAGGTCAGTGACATGAAAATGTTTGTCTCTGGTTTCGTTGACGTTATGGTTAGATATTCACATTGATCCATACACAACTACATTTATAACGTACCTACAAGCGAGTTAAAATACGTATAATCGAATTATACCTTCGTAACTTCTCATCTATAAATGCCTCACATTCTAATCATCCTGTCAGGCGAATACTTTATAACCGTAAATATCAAACACCCTCAAAAAGTCTCGGATGTATTATGACGACGCGTGTAAAATTATAGAAATTATTCTTGGCATTTGCTTCAAACCAAAATCGTATAAAAAATAAACGCAAATCGAAGTACCTACATGATTTATTGATATTTATTAAATCATTGACTAATTTCTTCGAGACACTATCGCCACGGTGATCATCAACACGCGCAAGCGCCCAAATATTATTGTTGCGCGTATAATCGCGTTTCTTGTGCAATTTTAGATACGCAATTCGGTTGTTATCGTAAATCTTGAGCACCATGACCAACACGTGACCAATAAACACACACAAAAACATCGTGCAACCCAAAAAAACTTCAATTGTGCATAATATTGCACACAAATATGTGATACGAGTTATATAACGGGTATATTGTGTAAACGCGATACCTGATGAGTTTGTTGATGTCTTTAGGTATCTCGACCAGATTGTTGCTGCCCATGTACAGGTACTCGAGAGTGGTGACCGAGAGCAGCTGTTGGGGAAAGTGCGACAACCGGTTGCCGCTAATGTTGAGCACCTTGAGGTGGACGGCGCAACCGAACTCCTTGGGGAACCCGTCGTCGTCGATCAGATTGTTCTTGGCGACCAGCGTGGTGAGCGGCAACTGCGCCACGAAGTCGGGCACATGCGTCAACCGGTTGTTGCTAATGTCGAGCACGCGGAGATGCTGGAACCGATTGATGGCCGGCGGCAGGGACAGCATGGCGTTGTGGTTGAGCAGCATCGTGTCGATGCTGTCCGGCCGGCTGCGCTCGCACATGTCGACCAAATGCTTTTGGATGGTGTCGCCGTCCAGCAGCAGGTAGTTGAGGTCCATCGTCTTGACGGACGACCCGTCGTCGATCGGCGCGTCGCTGTCGCTGCTCTCCGACGTCGACCCGTAATACCCGTTGAACATGGTCGCTAACAATAATGGTTATTATGATTGTTGTATATTATTAAACACAGGCACGTCTATCGGCCACTGCTGCGGTACGATATGGTATATGGTTTCGTATACCGTCCACGGACACTGCAGCGCGTCTTGTGCTGTCTACAAAACCACAAAAAAAAAACAAACAAAAAAATATAAAAAATAATAACGAAAACGTTAGCGATCAACCACGGGGCACCTACCTACACACACATGTACATCGAATACCATGTAATACGGCAGTGGGATGACCGTGACTATTAAACCTACCGCGCGGCCGTTGTGCGTAGGTACAGGTACGGAGCGCGCGAGCGATTCACTCGACTGCGGTAGGCAGAAAAATAAAAGTTTGCTGATGTCGCGGCAACCAGTTATATGAACATGGAGTGTGTACCGAACACTCGATACGCCGATAAGCGGTATTTTGAATACGCGGTGGCGGGAGGGGCTGTGTAGGCATTAGCAGCAGCTGCTGCTGATCTACAGGTTTAACTGTGATAAAATTAAATAATACAAATCGTCGAGTCTACGCGCAGTATGCTACACGGGCGATGTGTACCTGCTACTGTTATTATTATTATTATTAGGCACTGTTACTATCATTTTTCAATAATAATGATTAGTAATAATTACCGCTTTGTCTGTAGGTGCTATACACAACTACGCGAGAACGAATACGGTTAGTATAGTTGGTACCTTACAACGATTAATTTATTATAATATACACCGTATTACACGCGTGTAGGTAATCTAATCGCACGCAGCCGCGTCACCGTTTAATGGATGGCAGTATGGTGTAGGTAAACGCGTAGTGTATGCCAAACATCATAGAAGCGATATGCTATACAAACATAACGATCTATAAATAATCATTTTTTTCAATGCCCGTAATATTTTATACCTCAGATATTACTATATAGTCATCTGTGCCGACAATTTCTTAGATTTTATTAACTGTATGTCCGCACGTCATTACTAATTAACTGCTAAATTATTCTAAAATAGGTACTAAACTACTAACACTAATTATTTTAAAATTAAAAATTATAGAGTAATACACACGCCAGGCCTCCTTATAAGATTTAGGCCCCTCAGCCCCTGTTGTAATAAATATTTTAGCGGGCCATATCCAAAATGTTTAATACTAAATTTAACATAAACTAATTATTTAATTTTTATTTCCAAAATCCTTATTATTAATGAGCATTTTGAGAACAATGTAATTTTTATTATAATATAATTTAAATGATTCGGTATACCTATAACACGCAGTACATTACATAATGTTTACTTATCAAATATATTCTATAGAGGCTAGGTGTATATATCTAATTATTTATCTAATCGAAAATAGTTACAAGCTATTACAAGCGGGTGTCACATACACGATAATTTATGGGTTATTAATGATGAACCTGAAAATTAAATTATTATTAATATAAAATAAATAAATAAACATTTCAAAAATTAGAAATTCATTTTAACGGGTTCCTAAAATAGCTTTGCTCCTGTACAATACTCCTCTAGTCCCTTCTCCCTTTTGGGGATCATGTACGATGTACGAGTTACTTAACGGCTAATTTATCTTCATAATATACCTAGAATTCGTAGTCAGCTCGGATAGTTGGATATATAAATAATATGTAGTAAGAGATAAATAATAAACTAATAACTTATATAATAACTATAGTCTATAATCCATCAAAATGAAACTACACTTTCATAATTTTTTATCTATAGCTAATTTGTTTAACAATTTAGGTATTATTATTGTATCATATAATATTATACTTATATAATACACAATACGTATACAATTTTAGGCTCGAGTAGATACCTATACGCTCTAGTATTAGACACGCCACTAAAAGTTCATGCTTTAGAAATTTTATTTTCTGACAACTGACAACTTAGTGTAAACTGTAAGTGAGCCTTGTTTCGTTGAGAACAGGTACCTAGAGTTGGGCAAAATATTATCTAGATAATTATTCAACTAAGTATGTATTCTTTCTAGTTTTTTCTTTAGATAGTTCTATATTTTTTTCATTTAAAGTACATTTCTACTAATTTCAAATAACAGAAGATTTACAACCGTGAACTTAAAATATAATGCCAACTATTGTTTTTTAATACGTAAATGTTTTAATTATCAAAGTACCAATCATATGTAATATGTTAACTAAAATAAAATTACTGACAATTATTAATTATATATTTTAAATAGAAAAATACTATAATAATGAAACAAATATAGAACTATCTAAAAAAAAACTAGAAAGTTAAGATTTCAAATATATTTATATTTTGTATTGACATTATGTATGTAAATTATTCAAATACATTTTTATTCGAATAAAATATTATCTAAATAAAATTGTATTCGAATAACGCCCTACTCTGCTTGTATCTAAGTCGGAATTAAACCACTTAATTCATATAAGTATAGATACCTAATTGTTAGTTCCCCCTTTAAGTTGGCAGTAAAATCATAATAGATGCGTTTAAATGTTTAGAATATATTCTGCAAATATCCAAAAAATGTGTTCGTTATTATTGGACGAGTAGAGCACCTATCTACTTTCCAATTTTATTGAACGTTATTGATGGAACTTTTTTTAAATTGTTTTCTGTCACTGTACCTAACCTATATACTCCAAAAACACATTTCATTAACGATTTTTTTACGTGTACAAAATTTCGAACTAATTTTGTTGGAAATTATTGGGTATGTAGAATACCAAAACTTATTTGAGTTTTTTTTTTAATATGGGTGCCAACATTTAAGCGGTAGGACAATTGTTTTGTCGTTAGATCTCGTATTCTTTATCGTTGTAAATACAATATGTATTTTATGTATACATAGTACATATATGGATGGGATTAAAAGATTATATATTTAATATTAATATTTCAATGAATTATAAAAATTGAAATGTTAGAAGTAGGAAATAGTTTTTGTCATACATATTAATAATAATCAACTTGGCACAGTGACGCTCAGTACATAAATGCCAAATGGGCTATTGTAAACTCCGAATAGGTACCTAGTACCTATAAATGGACGTAGCCGTTTGAACGTGACCATTTGGACATGGGGACAATTGGACGTAAAAAAAATAAAATACAAAGAAAAATAAATAATATTATAATAGATTATTATCAAAATATATTAAGATAAATTCAAAAAAAATAAAAATTAATAGTGCTGGTTTACTTATAGATATTTATAATTTATAAAACCATTGATATTATAATATGTTCATAATATAACTAACGGTATTGTGTGATATCAAATATTATCGCTTATTATTGAATATTACGTATAATATGCATATTACTTATAAATTTAATTTTATCCTTTTTTCTAAAATATCAAAATAATATATAACTTATTGGTTATTACGACTGTTTTTATCACACTAGGACTAAAATATCATTTTAACGCGGAATCGCTCAAAATATTTCTATGCATTAAAATGATATAATATAATTAATATAAATAACTATGTTTGACATTCAACAACTTTTTAGATATTTTAAATAATTTTTTTTATATGTTTTATATACATTTTCACGTATTATAATAAATTAATAAATATAATTAGTATAAATAACTTTTTTTGATATTGTATTTTAATATTTAGCTTACGTTATTATGAAAATTTATTTTTAATTTAAATATTTTGTATAATGAATAATTTGTATTTTTAAATATTTTATAATAATTTTTGACGTATAATAATAAATATAATTAGCTTATTAATTTTATTTACTGATTTATATATTTATTTTTTTTGACGTCCAAACGGCTACGTCCATTTGTCCGAGATCGTGTAAACTCGGACCGTGTTTTTTCAGGTAAAAATGATTTAGTTGTATACTCAATACGTAACGTAAGCGTGGTCATTAGTTGATATTTCAACGCACTTTAGTCCCAGAAAAGTTAATCACGCAGTGGTTCACATAATTTTGTGTCCTGACAAAGGCAGACAGTTTAGTCAGAGTTATCCCAGACTTTTGGAACTACATTTAGTCATTTAGATTTCAACACATTATTACTATTATTAGAATATTTTCGACCATCCTGCAAACTAACGATCTCGTTGAGCAACTCCATCGACTCTTGAAAGCGGCGCTGAGCACCTGGAAAGCGAACAGTAGACGAACAATTTACCAATAGTCATCTTAACATCTTATCGGAGAATAATCAAAAAGGAGTTATTGGGCTAATATGAATAACCCAAATTGTTATTAATATTATTTTTATTTTTTTTACCGATTACTGTTTCAATAACAACATGAAGGGTATTGATTAGCTAATAGCTATAGAGTTAATTATTTATTTTTATAGAATGACACGAAACATTGGAAATCTATTGTATGATACTGCTATAGATTTAAGTCATGCGGTATGTAGATACTGGGTCACTGGATTATTTATTATATGAATAACAAGGAATTATAAAAATACATTTTTTACCACAATCGCGTCTTTTGCACTCAAAAGTTAACATCGGACATCTTCGTACAGCACTGCAGTGGACCACAGTTGATCGAAGCATTGTAATAGGTACACGGCGTCATATAGTACGGGACCATATGGTACACGAGAGCAACTAGCGAGTAGCTGGTACCTAAATATATTTTCCGTCAGCAATCAATTATTAAATTACAAAATCCGTTGTCGTTGTGGCATATTATAGATATTATACTCATCTCTCAACATGGGCCATGGATATACCATAATATAATTAATAATCTATAGGAGATTCCGATTGGGGAATTTATAAAAGGAAAATACTTTAAATGTCAATCGAAAATCGAACAGCAATTTATAATAATAGGACAATTGCAACTTGAGAAATCAGTTTTAGTATAGCTACCTAGGTATTTAAAGCCACTATTTTCTAATAACATACCTAGCAATTATTAGTTGTATACTTTTATGCTTAGATGATATAGTATATGATCTAAGCTTGTATGTGAGTAGGTAGGTATGTGACATAATATTGATAACTTACTATGTTTTATCGATTTTGCAGAAACCATATAGTTGTATTCAAAAAACTTTATAAACTAGAGTAATTTGAATATATAAATATATTTCTAAATAATTTTTATAATTTCTGATACATTTAGAATATTTAGATTATTATGACGATTTCCAGAAACAAAAGGACCTAAGGTCGTAGACACTATTTAAATAGTTCAACAAAGAACTTTAATCAAACTTATACTTGAACATTAATAGCATAGGTACTAATTTAGTGCTACCTATGACTCATCAATCATAATTTACATAATTTAATTTTAATCAAACTTATTACTATATAAAAAGGATTTTACCTTGGTAACAGTAAGAGTATTGTTATAGAGTACAATTTGAAACTAAATGATTGACCAAAGAAAACAAATTTGGGATATATCTAGTTGACACCAATGAATAGGCCTGTCAAATTAGGATTTTTGGTATAGAAATCTGCAATTTGCATACATAAATTACAACAAGAGTATTAAAGAATTTTATACGTCAATATTCAGTTTAGGAAAACATTATAAATAGGGGAGGCCAATAAACAGCATATTCAGATGTACCATAGCCATTCAGTCCTAAGAGACTGTCACATCCCTCTTAAATTGTTGTACTATTACGTTTAAACTTGTATTTTTATTTTAACTGATGGAAATTCTTTAAATTAATTAAATCACACTACCATACAACTTAATAACTTAATAGCTAGCAGTGTAGCATACAACAAATAATATTTCATTTTAATTCCTCATTTTAAGTGTTCTAAAAATATATACTTTCAATAGTAACTTGTCTATGTTCATTTAAATTATAGATATTGAATTAAAATAGGATAATACTTTAAAATATTATAGATATAAAAAGATTATTTATTTACAAATTTAATATTTTAACGTTAATCATCCATGCCACTCAAGAAATAATGTAATACATATTCATCTTCTTCAATTGAGCAATGTAACAGCAGTCCTTCTACTACATGACATAATATTTTTGACAAGTTTAATGTTTCGCAATTTAAAAATTGTGAAAATTTTTTGATATCAACTATTGTAGAATATTTATTTTCTTTATCTGAAATCAATTAATACATATTATTGTAGTTTAATAATAAATAAATGTATGAGTATAATATTACATTACAAGAACAAAATATTTATTTTTTGTCTAATTATTTGAAAGACAAAGTATATAAAAAAGGTAATTTAATAAACCAATGTTAAGAATAATTATTTGGAGACTTGAAGTAGCTTCATAAGTATAAGTAGTTGTAGTGTATCTATAATTATTTTAAATGAGTAAAAATTTTATAGATATTTTAGTATATTTCTACAGGTAACAACATGTAACATTTTTATACACCTATCTTTTATATTTATTTAAATATATATAAATAAATATTATAATTTTAATAATTAAATAATAACTTAACATCAATTATTTTATAAGTTAACAGTTTTAATTATTACCATAAAAGATAAAAATGTATAGTTAATTAAGTAAAAATTTAAATTGGTGTATGGCAAAAAAAATTCCTACAAAAAGGTTGTTAGATAATAAATTTATTTTGAGTATACATTTGTGTACCATTATGTAATACATTTTATTTTTAATGTTTTTAACTTACCAATTGAATGTTGTACATTAACAATCTCAAGACCTATAAAATGTGTGTCGACTGTCGCTGATAAATTTGAAACTCCTAAAACCATTTTCCCAGAAGCATCCAATGATACCATTAATCTGGGACCAATACGTTTCATTTTATCAACAATGTGCCGTACTACTCGTATTGATGGCATAACAACACTAATCTAAATTAAATCACACATTTAATAAATTAGTAAAAGTATAAGTTTTATTTCAAAAATTAACATCCAAAATATTGTTAATGTTATCTTGTTTGTTTTAAATATAAAATATTTAATGATAAGTAAAATTAATTAAAAACATGTTAATACTATTACATTATGAGTAGGTATGGTTGGCTCCTTATATTCTGACCAATCTTTTGGGAGTATAACAGTAACTGGAATATCATGAGTACACAACTGTTTACTAGATACTTGAGACTCCTAAAATGTGAATAATGTATTGTTAATTTTTATCAAACTATATTAGTAGTATATCATAGATTAAATGTACTATCATAATTCGTAATATAACAGATTACTATGTATAAGTAATGGAAATTTCTTGACTAGAGATGAATTTAATTTGTTGTGCATTTGAATTCCAGAAATGTATAAAATTGCGTTTAAATCTGAGCAAGAAACATTTGTTTCTTATTTTAATGAACTACAATCTGGGCTTAGTTTAGAAAAATTACATTCTATAACATACATTTATAATGAAGAAAATAGTGAAACATTTTATGAAAACCAAGATGTGATATAAGAAAATTAAAGCAATTATGAAAATATAAATATAAAACAGTAGTTAAAGAGTTACAAATTCACAAATTCTTCAACTTATAGGCACTTATAATTTAATTATATTTACTACTTTAGTTTCCAGTAAAAAATGTTTTTCAAAATTGAAACTTATCAAAACAAAAATTTGATCTACAATGATTTGCTAACAAATAGAAAGTTTAGTGTTATTAAAAACAAAAACATTTTTGTTAAACACAATTAACATTGATGAAGCAATTGAAGTATATTTTAATATCAACTTTATTAGAAAAATGTTTAATGTTTAAGTTAATAAACTGTTATAAACTATTATGCAATTGTATATTTAGAAAATTTTTTCTTAATATTATTATTATTTATTATTTTATTAGTCATAAGCATGTTTAATTATTTAATACCCAAAATTAAATTAATTATAAATAAATAAATAAGAAATAAATTACTTATATATCTAGTGATGTAAGTACATAACAGAATTTAAATAGATACTAATTTTCATGTTTTATTAAAATTGACTGAGCCAATTAATATCAAATTAAGATTGTAGGTGTTGGGTAAAAAATAAATAGATGGCCCCCATTAATTACTAATTAGTAATTTACAACATTACGACTTAAACTGATATTTAATTTATGACCATATTATTTATAAATATAGTAACCAGATCTAATTCAATAGTTAGACAGGGAGATAGTTTATCAGTAAGTTTCATCTTGAGGGTTTTTAAGTTTGTTTGTTTTGCTGAACTCAATGAAGACGCAAGCATATCTAAAAGAAAAAAAAATATCTATTAATTTATATTTTACACCAAACAAATAATTGTATATCATTCAATAGTTCTAGATATTTTCAAATCATAACATTAGCAATCTTAAGTTGACATTGGATTTTCTATGTTTATTTTATTTTTGAATAAAAACAATTGAATTTGAATCAAATATTACTTTAACATAATCATTTTTATTTTTATTAAGTTTCTGCAATAGTATTTTTCTACAATTAACCATGTTAATTATTGGTTCTGGCACAAAACTAAAATTTAAATCTATTTATTATAACTTCACCACATGACTGGAAACATTTAAAAATATTTTTCTTACTTCAGCGATTAATTTGTTTACAGTACAAAATAAAGTTCTAGTATTCGAAAGGTCATAAAGTGCATAAGTATGTCATGTCAAATTAATCATTTTTGTTTAAAAAACATTAATGACTAGCATAGATATCTCTATAAATAGTATTAAAGATTGAATTATAAACACGTGAATAATTATTAATTTCATTTTACATTTTTGATTAAAATATCAACTTAATTTGTTAGGCAGTTTTTGAATAGTTGTCAAAATGTAAATCTATATAGGTACTTTATAAATACCACATATTTATATAAAAATCTAAACTTTAATTAATACATCCATGATAAATGTCTTTATGAAACAGACTAATTAGAATGTATAGTGTACTGGAATAAATTTAAAGTAACATTTTAATATTATTTTAAATAGTAGAATAAAATTATTCACAATATTAACTACTTTTGTATTCAATTATAGTTATTACTAAATATATCAAATATAGTATAATAAAACATTAATACATACCAATTGGTAAACTGAATAAAATTTCATTAGATTCCGTTTCACCAATCATATCATAGTCTTTAAAAAATGATTGTTGATCTAGTACAGACCAAACACTAATTTGATTACTATTTGATTCATTTGGAGCAATCAAGTATAATTTAGTAGAACTCAGTCTCAAAACTACATTTCTACATAACTTGGATAAAATAATAACAATACCTAAAATTAAAAAAAAAAATGTTTTAAATTTAAAAATAAAAATATTTGGTATGATATTTTATATTTACTGTAGAACTGTTTCATGCAATGTGGATCAATGATTTTTCCGCGAAACTTCATTATTTTATCTAAAAGTTAGTTATCTTTTTATAATAATTTAAAAAAACCATATTATGTAGTATACACAGTTTTATATTAAAATAAAATGTTGAAATATGTGACAGTGGACCATGGACTTAAAAAAAATATAATAATTACAATTAAAACTTAGGTATCTACTCGGATTGGATTTAAGAATATTTTGTGATATTATCAAATTTGTTATCAAATTTTAACTCTCGTTTTTTCGAATTCCCGCGATTTTGCACCATGATATAGCGATTATTAGATTCTGTGAGATCCGCGAGGCACATATGTCATATATAATGTAAGTAATAGTAAATTACTCGATGGGTGAGACACGGACTAAAATAAGACAGATCTATCCAAGTATCTTAGTCCGAGAGCTATTCACAGTCTTAGAAGTCCGCGGTTACTCTGATGGATAATCAACGTGAGAGATACTATTTCAATTTTGTTATCATTGATCAGCTGTTTTACTTGAATCTTTCAATGCATTTTTAGCTCCACCTATAAAATAAAATAGTATAGTAGTATTATTGTAATTTATACTGTATGCTGTATTGTATTAGTGTATTGTGTGTTTGTGTTTGTGTACACACTATACTGTTTAGGTTTAGTGCTCACTGCCACACCGCAGTACCTGCACTAGCACAAACAATCCGCAGCAGATTTCTAAAATTTTAAGGAGCTCGCTAAAGATAAATTCGTTTCATAAGTTCGACATGTTATTTAACAGTTACTCGATTTTACAGTTTTAAGATCTTATCTATTATTATTTATTACATTAATTTTTAAAGCAATAAGTTATTCATCATGTCGGGAAAAGACAAATTGCCAATATTTCCATCTCGTGGGTGAGTAAATCAACTGATAAGATATCGAATTTGGGCGTTGTCTGTTGAGGCATTGCTTAAATATAATTTGTATTTAACTAATGGCTGAGGCAACATACATCGCTATTTTTTTTTTCAAAACAATACTAATTTAATCAAACTATAGATATAATTCGTCGTAAAACATTAAAAACATTGATCATTAATTGTTGTCTATTGATACACTTGATATACTATGTGTAAAAAAGAAGAAATTGATCTTAGAATTCATATTCCTAGTATAGCATTATGTGCTGTACTGCTGTTCCTGAAATATAATTATAATTTTAAAATTATGTTTTAGTGCTCAAACAATGATGAAAGGGCGTCTTATGGGAGCACAAAAAGGTCATAGTTTGTTAAAAAAAAAAGCTGATGCTTTACAAATGAGATTTCGTTTAATTCTTGGTAAAATTATTCAGGTACAATTAAAAATTATTCATAGTCATTTTCTGAACTAAAAACTTAAAAATATTAAACAACTATCTTATATGTAGACAAAGACATTGATGGGTGAAGTAATGAAAGAAGCAGCATTTTCTTTGGCCGAAGCAAAATTTACTACTGGTGATTTTAATCAAGTTGTCTTGCAAAATGTAACGAAAGCTCAAATAAAAATACGTACCAAAAAAGATAATGTTGCTGGTAATAAAAAAAACATTTGTATTAAATTTTAAAACTTTATTAATAAATATGTTTAATTTAGGTGTGACATTACCTGTGTTTGAAAGTTACCAGGATGGTACAGATACTTATGAATTAGCGGGTTTGGCTAGAGGGGGTCAACAGTTGGCCAAACTTAAAAAAAATTATCAAACTGCAATTAAACTCTTGGTTGAATTAGCATCATTGCAAACATCTTTTGTTACACTAGATGATGTTATTAAAATAACAAATAGAAGAGTCAATGCTATTGAACATGGTATGCATTTAAATTGAAGTATATTTTCATCTTGTATATTGTATTGTATGTTTTTTTTATATATTATAAATCTAATTCTATAATTCCTTTTCTAGTTATCATACCCAGGATTGAGAAAACACTTGCTTATATCATTTCTGAGCTTGACGAATTAGAACGAGAAGAATTTTACAGGTATATTTATATAATATACTCTTATCAAGTTGAGAACTGAATTCAGAGGTGATCAGTTTTTGCCAGTCTAACAACTCCCACTATTTACTCCCACATAGTTGACAATCTATATTTCTGCTGTGTAGATGTCACATCTATGCACACAAGTTAGCCACTATGTACAGTTCTCAACTTTATTAAAGTATATTTGTAATTTACTCTTGAAAAATAAATTTATTGAAATATAGGCAATATACCTATTATAGATAATTATTTTATTTTAAACAAAAAAATATTTTTAAAATAAAAATAATTTATGTATTTTAAAAATGAATACTTAAAACAAGATTTTTTTATGCAATTTCTTGTATTTCGTATGATATAGCCTGGTTTATGACAAAAAATTTACTTGTGTAATATATTGGTTTGATAATTTATTTAAATTTTTACTGATATTGTTTTATGTTTATATTATTAAGGTTAAAAAAGATTCAAGATAAGAAGAAAATTGCCAATAAGAAGAAAGAACAACTTAAGAAAGACATGAAAGAAGCTGAGTATGGTAACATGTTGGATGAAGGAGATGAAGATTTGTTATTTTAATTGAAATAATATTAAACATATTTTGCTTCTAATATATAATATGAATTAGACATTACAAGAATATTAAATAATTATTTTAATTATTATAAAAATAACTGTACTTCATACTCTTATAGTAATTAATATAAAATCAAATTAATGTAAACATTATTCGCAATATTCAATCATTTTTTTCAGTTACCATATAATATATCCAATCATCCTCATTAAACTTAGGTTAATAAACTATATTTGATGCAAAGTTATTACATTTTGATTTATACATATAGCTAAAAGTACCTAAAAATAAAATTTCTATGGTTGAATTGTTAAGCTACAAAAATAATGTACTTTTTAAGATATAAAATATATATGTTTTATTAGTTATTATTGTATTAGTTTATATAAGAAATTAGTGTCCACTATAGATAGTAGATGTTTTAATATTTTTATTTTATTTTTGTGTAATGAACATTCCATTATTTATCTAACTACCTGCTAGGTGCCGAGATAATATCTCATAAACATTTTATTGTGTATGTAATGAAATAAATTATTTTAACATGCATATTATGTATTCACCACATCATAAAAGAATTTGTTGTTTTTATTATTGTTGTAAATTATAATAATATACTTATTATTAATAATAATGTTCTATATTTACATACATATTAATAACTTAAATGTTATTTTATATTTTTCGAATATTTTTACTGTCACCAATTTAGATCAATATTAGAACATTAATAGATTATTTAAAATATACAATATTAGCTAAAAATTCACATTTTTGAAATACTAAGTTCTCAATATTTATATTATTTAATTGTTTGAAATATTTTCAAAGCAAATTAGTAATTTCAAAAAACAAATTAAATAAATAATAGGTTCTAATTTGTTTTTCTAATTTATTTGTTGCTTCAAGTCTTGTTGGCTAGATTATGAAAAGTATATAAAAAAAAAGTAAAATCCTAAGTCAAATAACTTAAAGCATAAAAACATAAAATTGTGACAACCATGATATGTACTTTAGATTTCTACTTCTATAATTTTGTAATGTAATAGTATAGCCATATTTTCATCTGTAAATTTGTTACATATAGTGATCACAAGCCAATTTTTTAATACTTTAAATAGTTTTAATCAATAAAATATATTCATATTACAAATGGTATTGTCATATATTACTACAAAATATACAATGTTGCACTGGTATACATTATAAACTACACATGCAAGACTTATTTTTAGTGATATTTTGTTAGTTTTTCTTGCAGATCTCTGTAAATATTGTAAGTACCTATGTTTAAGTTTTAATAAAAATAACACATTTTTTTAATTTCAATTGATGTATAGGGTAATTCAAAATTTATATTACAGCCATTTTATTATATAAATATTCAAAATAGAGAAAAATGTATAATAAGAAAGTCTTATTTTTATTTAAAAACATCTAAATTGATTTAAAAATTTTATTTTTTTACAATATTTTATAGGGGTTTGGGGGTCAACTTCAGAAATTTAAAAAGGAATATCTATGTATATAATTTTTTTATTTTTTTTTTAAACATAATAGATATGAAGAAAATAACAAATAACATTAATGAAAAATTTCTTGAAAGCTAAAACTAAATTTTTTGACCTGACGATACATGAATGTGAATGTGATAGGTAACATCACCATTAGCTATTACAACATAGTGTTATGCGATTTGTGGTCAAAATGCATTTATTTAAATGCTGACAAGTATAGAATTCAGCATTAGTTAAGGCTGTTCAATCTAAAAGATGAATTTTAAAAAAAAAGCAGATAAGTGGGTATTGCTCAGTTATATATTAGATGTCGAGTGGATCACTGTTATGATTTATTATGATGTACATTTTAATAATATATTATTGTAAACATAAAATTATTTTGAGCAGATGAGACGGTTTAGACTATATCACTAAGTGTATTTCATGATATGTTTTTAATATAGCTATTAGAGTAATTTATTTTACTTTTAGTATTACAGTAAGTATATTAATATAATTTTTACGATAATTTTGTCAAAAATCTAACTTTAAATACTTAAAAAATATTATGATTATAGATTCTTGATATTATTTTTTAATTTGATAATGAACAATTTATTAAGAACTTTATATTAAATTTTCAAGCATTTTTAGTCATAAATTTTTATCTAAATTTATAAAAATAACTAAAACAATTAATAGCCAATAAATAGACTAAAAAACGTCAAAATATTTTTTAAATTATATAATGTATAGAAATCAAAATCGCCGTAAAATATCCTGCTTTTCCTTGATTTTTTATAATTATTTTAAAAAATATTCTTAAGTACAAACTAGAAACTATTTTTTATCTAAAATCATCCTCAAAGTTCAAAGCTGTACTATTTTTCGACTACTTATGTATATACAGACAAAATAAATAATAATAGAAACATACATCATTGTAAATACAATTATAAATATATTCAAAAATAAATACATTTATTACGCTACTCAGAATTTAAAATTGAGATTTATTTTATTTTAAATTATAAAATTAACGATAATTTTATATTTATATATTCGTTATTAATAATTATGTATTTATAGTTTTTACTATTATCCACAAAAAATGCAATACTACCATTTACATTTATTTATTTTAATATATTATTTGAAAGCTCTATTATTAAACTGGTAATTAATTTTTAGTCGTAAAAAGGACAGTAGGGATGAGAGGGTAGACTTAATCATTCATATATTTAATTTTTTTTTAAATAATAAAACGAATTCTATCTATCGCTTATTCTAAATAGGTAGTAAAATATATCATATTAACCATAAATTTAATAATGTATACAAATTATAATAACTTAATGCATAACAAATATATAAAATAAAATACATCAACTGAAAGTTGAATGATATAGGTGGCTGGTTACCTATAAATGTTTTATAAGACTGTAAAGTATACAACTCGTTACTGACCTATTGAATTCGAGGGGTAGGTAAAAATATTGTGCCGTTTTGACAACAATGTTGTTCATTTTTTAGCCATGTTTTTCTCTAGATACTTATATACCTATATAGTTTAACCTATATAGTTAAAGCGTTTCATTTTTATTTTATTTCTATTATTTATACACAATATTATCGATTTGAGAAGTGAGTACCTATTTAGATGGGTGTATTATCTATTTAAAATTAGGACATATACTTTCGCAAAGACCAGTCAGTCAATGCTCGTTCGTCACCCAACCAAATTGACCATACATATGCTAGCTGGTACTGAAGCTTGAAGGCCTCTATGCACATGCAAGTTGACCGTTGGGGTACGATTTCATTCTAAGTACAATATACATCTGTATACCCTCAATTCTCTACTACATTATTGTCTATAAGCTATAATATTATATTCTAGGAAAAGAATTTTCCGTTTTAAAAAAAAGTACAGTAGGTACATAGGATATTTTTTAATAGTTGTCAAAATTTACAAAGGTGTTGCACTTGCCTACATTTTTACAAAGTAAAGAAAAACTTAGGAATACTCTTAGAATAAAAATATACATAAAAAATACAAAAATATGTCATTAATTCACTTTGCTAGTAATAGTCATTAGTTTACATTGGAGGTACGTTGTAAATTACAAAATATGATGAATATTGCAAAACTCACGTTTTTAGATAAAAAAAAAAAACATATTAATAAAAATAATAGTGTTAAATTTACAATGTCAAGATTTTTAAATTTTAAAAGAATAACGCGTGGTAGTATAAAAAAAATCATTATATTTTTAGGCATTTAAAGGGCAGAAGACTAAAGATAGAAACACGTCTACCCGACGCCACGTGCGCTCTCAGTTTTAGCTGCGTTCATATCTATATACCTACCTAGTTGATTTAAATTGACTGAGAAGTCGTAAACGCACTCATAAAAACAAAAGTTAATACTAATATGAGGAACTTATGTTTATTAATAAACGTAGACGTGAATGGCGTGCTCAGAACACACAATTATTATGTTATATTGTGTATCGCCGGTTGTCGTTTGGCCATCATTATTAGAATCTTTTTGTCAGACAGTTGTGCTTCGTTTGATTTTTGGGTTATACATCGTTTGTGCATCAATATTATTTAAAAATTTAACTGAAAAAAGCTGTGTGGCCAAAAGCGCAAATGGTTTTTTTAACTTTAATCTTAAAATTCGCTTATCTCTAAATTTACAGTCAGATGAGACATGTTAAAATCAAAGATATTTCTAGTGGTATCCATCATTTACAACGGGTTCCTGAACGTCAACAACTAGACTGCATTCAAAAACATTGGCTTACTCGTAAGTATACCATCGGTGAAATAAACAGGTTTCATTTCGTAAAAATTATGGGATATTACAATATAGCAAGCATTGAGATTTATATTATTATTTTTACCACTTAATTTATTTATTTTTATTTATACAATTTATTTTTAATTCATTTTTATTCAAACTCTTTGTATTATGTATTTATATTAGAACTATAACTGTAAAGTGTCATATTGAAATGAAAACTTGAGTTCATTTCAATATGTGCATTTGTATAATTATGACTAAAATTTAATCGAATTAATCCAATTTATTTTAAATTATTTGTATCTATTTATTACATGTGATTTATGATAATCATTAAATTTTCAACCAGAAATTATTTTTAATACTCTTCCAGAATTTTGATGCACAAACGATATACGATATTTTGGCACAGGTAAACAAACTATGTGCAAATGATATACAGCCATTGTGTATATAGTCTCTATAATTTATATTTATATAGTTTCATATTGTGACTAATTTAACTTAGGTACAAAAAAAAAAAAAAATTAACAGTAATCCATTTTAGGCAAAGGAAAATTCCAGCATTATGTATGCTCTTGTAGATCTACCTCTCGAGTGAGTATATTACCATTGGCTATAAATATAAGTATATGTTGATATTAAATTGTTTTATATTTTTTGTTTTTAAATTGATAACAAAAAATAAACCTAAAAATTATTATTATTAAAATGTATTTACTGTAATACATTGAACTATTAGTTATTAGTGATATATTTACCTTATTTATAAGTACCAACTTATAAATTTAAAACATTTTAAAAATGTTACCTATCATTTTATTTTCTAAATAATTTTTGTGACTTAAACATAAACAAATTACAAAAAACGAATTATTAGTTGGTATTTATTATATTATATAATTAATAATTATTAAAAGTTTCTACATCATTATTTTACATGGACCTGCGACGGCCCACGAAACTTCGTGAATCACCATTTTACAAGTTACGATCATATTATACTATCAACATTCAAATATTCAATCACCAACACCGTAACATATTTTTTGGTTATTCAATATTTAAAGTTTACGAAAGTATAAGTATTATCATTTATTAGTATAATTTAATGTCCTTTTTATATCCGAAAAAATAATTATAAATGCATTACAATTTACAGCCATAAGTTTTAGTTTACTATAATATTTAAGTTCCTTATTTATAAATGCCTAAGCTTTATTAGGTATACTTATTAATTTTTCACATTCAGAGTATTTATTTTATTATTTAGATTTATATATTATCTAGAATTCTATGTGTAATATACTAATATAATTTTATACTATGTGCTATAGGAATATTATATAAATCTTAAATTTAGAATTGATTTAGAAATCACAATTGCAGGCAATTCCACATTTTAAACATTATGTATCCTCAAACAAGATTTTAATCATCCCCCCCTCTTAACGAGAAACTATTTATATTACACTTATATCAGTTATATTTATAACATATTATTACATATGTAACATTGAATATATTTTTTTGAAAGAAAATAATAATACATTTTAAATAATTCTAAGATTAGTTAAACAAAAAATATTAAACATCTGTATGTTTTTTGATATTACATTTAAAGATACCATGTACAAGTTTATTCAATTATGTTTCAATCTTTAATATTGAGGGTGGTTTTTGATAAAAAACTGCATATCATATGTACTACCTTGTAAGGTGCAGTTGGACTCAAAAGTAGACAATTCTTAGTACTTATAAAAATTATTATGAAATTTATATTAGTATTTTTTATAAATGATTAATTTAAATTTATAATATATGAATTTCTTTGTCTCTGCAGAACAAATGAATATAATTACGAGTATTATTCAAATTAAACTTCAGAGTTTAGCCGTATAAATATTAGTTTTGTGTAGGTGTATAAAAAATTATCATTTTTTTTCAAATCTCCTGTTTTATTTTATGGTCGAACCTCCTGCCATTTAAACCGGTTATACAGACGTAGGTATATGTTCTCATGAAACCCGAATGTTTATGTTCACTCTTATTCTTATAAGTATGTAAATAAATGTTTCAGATATGCTTAACTCACACTTCACTATGGCCAGACCAACAGAAATCATGAATTTTCTACTTCTAGTGGCTTTAGTAGCGCCGTCTTTAGCTGCAAATATATTGTATCCAGCGGAAAGTGAGAGCCGTGAAGTTCGTACTCTGCATGGCCTATGGAACTTCAAAATATCTCCACTATCAAATCAACTCATCGGATTTGATGAAAAATGGTACACAATGAGATTTGAAACAGTAAGTAAACGTAAAAATACTAATTACACCATAGGTATAATAAGATTATGAAGGTCAATATTTATTTTAAAAGAAAAATTGATTCAAATATACATAAAATATAACATGATAATGTCTGTGGAAAAAAAAAATAATTTATAATAATACTTTATAAATTAATATTTGAGTAGATACCTAGTCATATATTGTAAATAATAATACCATATTTTTTAGCTTGGTGATTATTGGAAAATGCCCGTTCCATCTAGTTACAATGATATTTCTACAAATGCAACCATACGAGATTACGTCGGTTGGTCATGGTATCAATACGAGTTTTATGTACCAAAAAGATGGACTGACGACCAACTGAATGTATTTTTACGTTTTGGCAGTGTACATTTCAAATCAATTGTGGTATATACTAATATTTCATGTTAATTTTCAGCTTAAAAAAAATCTTGATAATTATAATTAGGTATGACAAACAATATGAATTTAAAAAATACTTTATAGTATATTTAACAAAATATATAAAGTATGGTACTATATCGATTTATCTCGGTTTATATATACATTACATTAGATATCTGATTATAAAATAATTTTAATATATTATAAGTAGTATGTATTTGTATGTTTAATGTTCATAGTCCCTTTTTAAACAGATATTTTTTTAAATTTAAGCGGAAATTTTCCTCTCAAATTTTACCGTGTAATTTACAGTATTTTACAAAATATGTAATGTATGTTAATTGTTCATAGCTTTTAAAAAGGAGAAATTACACAGTCTTTGATCGTCAATTATTCCCTTGCACAAAAATATTTACCATGTAAATATTATCATGCATATTATCTATACAAACAATATTTATCTTGTATGTCTAAATTTTTGATTTTTTTCATAAAAACTAAAATAATTATTTATAGTAATAAAAGAACACAATAACATAAACTGTTTAAACGAATAATTTATAATATGGTTTAAAAAATTAATTATGAAACATGTTGTATTGTATTAACAAGTTTAAAAAACAAAAGATATCTGTAGAAATTTGATCTAAACAATTGACAATTGTGTTATTTTATTTGTTAAAATAATTATTTTAGTTTTTATTAAAAGCTTTGAAAAAAATCACAAGTTTACATAAGATAAATATTTTTTTTTTCTAAAAAGGTGCTGTGAAAATGTCAGTATACAAATACATACAACTAAGTATAATTAATATTATTATTATTAGTACCTATCTATTTTGTCAGCGTTTTAATTTATACATTTACATACATGGCTAACATAAAATGTATGGTTACAGTGGTTAAACGGTCAATTATGTGTAGACCATGAAGGTGGCCACTTACCATTTATGGGTGATGCTACTAGTTTTCTTAAATATGGTGAACCTAATCTAATTGTAGTTGCTGTAAATAATACACTGACACCAGATACTATACCACAAGGATTTACAACATACCCGAATAACACGTACAGGTACAAGTAATTAAATATTATCTAAATACAAAATTAGAAATTAATTTAGCTGTTAAGGTTAATTAAATTATTAAATTATACAAAATTATAAATAATATTTACAGATATCCAAAAGATTATAGAAAATATTCTCATGACTTTGATTATTTTGATTATTCTGGTATAAATAGAGCTGTCCATTTATACACAACGCCAAAAGTTTACGTTTGTGACATCACTATATTTACAAGTTTTGGAAATAATTTAGAAGGTATAATTTAATTGATATTTAGTAATATATGTGAATGCTACAATTGTACACAATTATTAACTAGCTTAAAATGTATTTAATGTTTTGTTAATTTAAATTTAAATTAATACTAATAAAATATTTTAAATAAAATATCCATGTAAGTATTTCGTAAGTCATTGATCATTTTTATTATCATGAATATTTAAATTATATGGCTTATGCAGTTTAAATGTATTGTTATAGACTAATTGATATTTAAAAACATATAAAATAAATTTTAACTTTTATAGGAGTTGTTGACTACAAGGTCGATATTTGTGGAAATAATGTTTCTGAATGTAATATTACACTTTTGGATGCTAATCGAAATATAGTGGTCGAATCGAACACGTGTTCTGGACAGTTAATAATACCAAATGTAATACCTTGGTGGCCAATTATGTCTGGTAAAAAACACATAGCATACTTATATACTTTTCAGGTATTATACTATTTAATATGTCTATTATCTATAACATTAATTACATAAATTATAATATTGGTAATAAATTAATGAATTGTGTCTATTAGGTGAAGACCAATAATGTAAATAGTGATTATTATCGTTTGAAAATCGGTGTTAGAACACTTCAATGGACATCCAAAGAATTATTGCTAAATAATGAACCGATTTATTTAAGAGGATTTGGAAAACACGAAGATTCTATAGTTAGTTATTAAAACGTTATGAATACAAATAACTACTTATCAATTTAAAACATTTTAAGCTGCAGACTATAAATAAATGCACCCTACCTAATAAAATTAAAGTGATGAAAATCTTCGATTAATCAATTATAACGTTCTATTTTTAAAAATTATTCCAAATATGTAATATTACACACGACTAGTTATGAGTTATATCTATTCATTCAATAAATGATGCTGCATGGGGGCTAAGCAATGTGAAAAAAGTTCGGTTCCTATGTAGTGATTTACAAAGGAAAAAAAATAATAAAGTTATGAGTAAAAAGAATCTATGAGTTATGGCTTAAAAACTTAATTTTTTATTTTAAATTAAATATAAATATTATATATTTATTAAGTAGGTAAAAAAATTGTTGAAAATTTTAAAGAAATCTGTATCTGGCTTACAAAGAAAAATGTGAAAATTGAAAAATACTCCAATACTAAAATTAAAAAAATTTTGTTTAAATGTAATTTGAAAAATAGTTATCAATTAAAAACCGCACGATCATGATAACATTATTCAGTGTTAATATTTAGATACAATAATGTAGTGAAATATAGCAATCCGTATGTTTAAACAGAATACAATACATACTATATCGATAAATCAATTTTTATAAAAATATATTAAATAAAGAAGCTTAAATAGGAATACATATTATTTTAAACAGTTCTAAGGTATTAAATATGTATAACATAAAATTCCTTGATAAATAATAAGATATTAATTAATAAATATTATAATCTTCTCAAGAAATTTAATATTTTATAGTGTTTATAATATTAATAATGAATACAGTTATTTACTTTATATATAGATACGAGGAAGAGGTTATGATGATGCATTAAGTGCCAGAGACTATTATTTAATAAAATGGTTAGGTGCTAATTCTTTTCGTACATCACACTACCCTTACGCAGAAGAAACATTACAGCAAGCCGATTCAGAAGGTATATTAGTAATTGTGGAAAGTGCTGCGTGTAGCTTAGGGTAGGTATTAATACATTTTAAAATTATTTGCTTACTTAAAATCAATCAGTAACACTTAAAGTATTGGTACATCAAGTATAAAAAACGCTAATTGTTATCTATATATAAAATAACATAATATTTGGATAGGCAATGAAATTAATAATTTTTTTAGTATTAAAATATGTTTAAAGGATATTTGGACCAAAGTTATTGAAATTCCATAAAGGTGTAATGACAGAAAACGTAAATCGTGATAAGAATCATCCTAGTGTTATTATGTGGTCATTGGCAAATGAACCACAAAGCAATTTAAACTCATCTGTATCATATTTTCAGTGAGTGCTGAGTTTTATTTAATGAATTTAAATTTTTCAATTGCATATTTTCATGCAGTTGATATTTGTAATTTGTATCAAACATTTTTGAATTAACATATTACAGCCTTGATACATGGCATGTTAAACATTTGTAAAAAAAATTGTATTTTCTTATGAAATTTTAATGAAAAATATATTTTTTAATCTATTTTATTTGATTTTGAAAGAGAACTTTACAAACATGTACGACATATTGATCCATCAAGACCAATAACTTTTGTCAATAGTCAACAAATTGCTAATGCTAAAGCGGTAAAACTATTATAATTTAAATTAATTAGAATAAGATCTAATACACTTTAAAATATGAATTTATAAATGTTTTAATAATCTATTTTAATAATCTTAAAATATACCATTTGTATTAGCAAATTAAAGTAAATATTTTAAAATATTTCATCTTATCACTTCTAAATTTGATAAATTTAATTATATATATATTAAAAATGCATTAATGCTTTACTGAAAATTGTATAGATCGACTACATGGATATTCTTACATTAAACCGATACAACAGCTGGTATAGTGATTCAGGTCATTTAGAGCTTATTCAACATCAAACATACAATGAACTTGAAGCATTTACAAATAAATACAAAAAACCTATACTAATCACCGAATATGGTGCCGGATCAATTACTGGGTTACATTCGGTATGAACTTTGTCAATAATAGTATTTTAAATTAAAAAAATACGATTTTTACTAAATGGAATTATTACTTTTATGTTGGATAATTCACCAAGTATGCTCACCCCATTTTTCTTCAATAATGTAAATGTAAATTTATTTATTGTGAATAGAATTTTAAAATATACTCAGTACCTACCTAAAAATTACCTGTATTTTTAAATTATCGAGATATTTTTGTTTTAATTAAGAAGTGTCCTATAAAGATACAAATTTTTGTTTTTCCAAAAGTATATTATTTAAAAATTCTAAAGATTAGAATTTGAATTAATTAGTTATTAATGGAAAAATGGATTATTGATAAATTACCTTGAATATTATTATATAAATTGAATAATATTATTTAAAATTTTATTTATAAACATATTTCATAATTTATTTATATTAATATTAGTATATTTTTATAAATAATTAAAAATAATTTAAACTAATTTTTTCCAAAGACGTCACTTATACTTTACTATATTATAAAATATAAATTATAACATCGTATCATATAATATTTATAACGCGTAATAGTGCTACTTTTTAAGTTTCCATGTACAATAACTACATGGGATTTAGTCCACTAATCAAACTAATGAGTCTCGGTAATGATAACCCTTCCATCTTTTTGTTTTTGGTATATCATTCTGTACCTAATTGTGTTAATTATACTTTTTTTAAATTTGCATAAGATGTTTTTGTATTTAATTATTATTATTTATTTTAAATTATATCTATTTTAATATTTATATTATCTATCATGCTGTCAAATTATGTACACCTGTACTCCACCCCGTTATATATATATATATATAAATAAATAAATAGGTAAATATATTATTCCTATTAACCTATAAGTCATTACTACTAGATGTACTTATAAAATTTTTGAAATTTTGCCTTAAGAATAATTTATGAAAAATATTATACACAATTTAAATCAAATAAAATAAGTAAGTAATAAATGCAAATAAATAGTTCATAAAAGCCAAAATAGTTTTAAAGTTATAGCATGCATAGAAAAATATTCTAGGTAAAATGATTTAAAACAGCCATAAATGTATTTTAGTCAATGTTTAAAAATTATCAAACCATTTTTAAAATAATATGTATTTTTATTGTTACTATATAATTGAAGTTACCAGAAACAATGTGGAGTGAAGATTATCATGTTACTCTGCTACAAGAAAATTTTAAAGCTTTTGATTCTCTAATAGCTAATGGAATTCCAATCCTAGGAGAGATGATATGGAATTTTGCAGATTTTAAAACACCTCAAGGTAAACAATTTAAAAAAAATTTATTTCTACGCTAGTCATTAAGCAATAATTTTTTATTTTTTTATTTGTTAGAGTATATAAGACCGGGGTTGTGTGTAAAAGGATTATTTACCAGAGAACGACAACCGAAGATGGCTGCATACATAGTAAAAGAACGTTTTAATAAATTTAAAAACAATTCTGCATGGCAGAATCAATCTTTAAGTTGTGGATAAATTGCTTACAGACACATAACAACTATATAATGAGTATAATAATATATTATGTTGTATCATTTTTTTTCTCTAAAATTTAATGTATTGTGTACTAGTAAATTAGATAAACTAGTTAATACTTACGTATTTATATATTGTACACAACTATCATCCGTTTAAATAACAAATAAATAGTTATTCATAAATTTCTAGTTAGTTTTTGAAAACCCTTCTAACATGAATATTAATATGTAAAACTTTTCATTATTGATCTACAAAAAACTTAGAAAACTAATTCTTTAAGCTATAGATGGATGTTTAAATTGTTTAATATCTATCTTTGATAGAGATTTAATTTTAAGAAATCAATTTAAGTACCGATAAAGTCATTTTAAGTCTCTTTATTAGTCTTTATAGGTCTCTTTATTTTAAAACCATAATTATTTTTACAAGTCATTAAAGAAACACAGTTTGTAAAACAAATTATAGTTTTTTACTTATTAAATCATAACATACTTTTAATAATATTTTATTTTTTATTATACTTCAATACATACAAATCAAATTTTAAAGATATTAGTTAGTTAGTTATAAGTATTTTTTTTTATTTATGAACGGAGTAGTGGATCAACTGGACCAATATGTAATTGTTGTAAAGCATAAAACATTTAATGTAATAGAAATTGAGAGTCACACTGCTGTATAGTAGGTTTCGAATATACCGTGACACCTCGTTATTGAGTAATAAATATTACTGTAATGGATGTATAAAATTTGAATTCAATGATTAATGATTGAATACAAAAAACGATTCAGAGCGGAAACGGTATGTCAGCATCTATTTCTAAGAATATTTTATAATATATTTATATTACTATAGATAATTTATTTTTCTATTAGTATATTATAAACGCATCTTAACACCGTGTGAATAGGATTATGTTACTTATAAATAATAGTTTAAACTTAGTTTAAATATTTTATATTCTGAACGGTGCGATGTATATATTGGTTTTAAAATAGTGTCTGCAATAATTACATCTTATGGCAGTGAAAAATAAAAATTTTTCAATTTTTGTATTTGTCAATAAAAAAAACTTGAAAATATAGCACACAACTTTTCATAAATTATTCATACGTCATAATTTACATACTAATATCAAAAATGTGAAGATAAATATTAAAAATAAATTGGCACAATATTTTTTAACAAGTATTTGATGTTTAAAATTTGTTAAAGTCATGAAATTATATTATTTTATACAGTTAAGTAACAAAGAAGTTGAAGCGAGATAAAAATTCGCTTCGAGATATGTATTATTCAAAATATATAACTCGAATTTATATTCATATAAATATATACATATATAATCTTATAATTCTAGGGGAATAAAAAAAAATTCGTTTTGTCAAGTGTATTTCGAGTTATCGTGATTCAACTGTAGTTAAAAATTTATAAAACATTCAATTTTAAATTCTTAACGTAACTTGAATAATATATGAATTTTATAATGTTTATATGTGTATGTATTATCACTATTTAAGGCAGTAAAAATGTTTGATATTCAACTTTTTAGGTGGTTTTTAGTAGTAAAAAGTTAAAATTTCCCAATAAATATAGTAAATTTCTTAAAAATCTAGAAAAACAGAAAAAATTTAAGAAATAACAGGAATGTTTATATTATAATTTTCTATACATTATATCATTTTAAAATTATTTTAACTTTTTTGAGCTATTTATATATGCTATTTAATTTTTCTTTTTTTATAGTATATTTTCTATGAATAAAAATTTAATAAAATTTTACAATAAGTATGAAATGATATAAAATATGTAAATTAATTTTAAAATTAATTTTATAACTATTTTACGGGAGATGGTATTAACTCAAAAGTTAATAACAATAATATCATGTTATGACATAATATTTATAATATATATTAATAAGACAATATTAAATAGCTAAATAGGTACTAATAATATAATAAATTCAGTGTTTTTGGAAAAAATTAAATTAACAAAGCTTTATACTAATAGTAAAATAAATTTTTTTAGTATTTTAAAATATACTTATCGATATAGACGGACAGAGTGACCGATTTTCTCCGTATCATGTATAATGATAATATACACATATCATAGAATTCAAATTTAACACATCCATTACAGTGATCCATTCGTCATCTATTGTACAGCAGAGTAGTTATTATAATAATAATATACATATAACGAATAGTTTCAAGTCTCTACAATTAATTTATTTATTAATTGCAACAAAATAATTAAAATCATTAGGTACTTATCATTTAAATATAAACTTAAAATGTTTATAAACAATGTGAATAGTATTTATTTTTGATATTTTTAAATTTATATTAGAACAATATAAGGGACTTTGTATTACATCTTAATGCCTTATTTATTAAAATTGAAAATTATATGTGTTTTTAACAACAAAATAATTTGTAAATATACGTGATTTTAACAAATTTTGTTTATATTTTTCAAACGCTAAGTATTAGAAATCTTTAATTAAAAATATGTATTCTTGATATTTTATATGTTTACTAACCAACTTGTAAATTTACCTCGAATTTAATCTTCAAGTATTATTTTGACTAGACTAAAAAAACAAACATTTTATCAATTTGAAAGTCGAAAATTTCAAATTTTTATATTCTCTTCTAGCCGAAATATCTTAAAAATTATATCATGTCTGAAAATATTTAATAAAAAATGTAATCATAAAATACTATTATTACGAATCTATCGTAAATAATAATTTTTGAATTACAAACAAATTAAAAATTAATTTTGTCAAGAATTTATACTATGTAAATATTTTATGCTCATTTGTATATCCTTGATCATAAAAATCATATAATTATTATACGATTAACTTATTGCATAAAATATACAAAGTAACGATGGAATAATGAAACTCAGGAAATATTTTTAATATTACATTTTATTATTCTTTTATATTATTATATATTTTTATTTCTTTGTTTAAGTAACGGAAGTGCTTTAAATTACGTTTTATATACTTGAG
This sequence comes from Rhopalosiphum nymphaeae, assembly GCA_036289425.1. Taxonomy (NCBI): domain Eukaryota; kingdom Metazoa; phylum Arthropoda; class Insecta; order Hemiptera; family Aphididae; genus Rhopalosiphum; species Rhopalosiphum nymphaeae. The sequence continues at coordinate 590,012 of JAZAQC010000004.1, forward strand.
CCTGTATTCCAAGACTTTTATTTGAAATTCACGCCCATGTAAAATGTTTTAAAGATATTTTATGTGGTATTTTAATACCTACGTAGGCGTGCACTCAATTTTGTCTTTATACTTTTAATTTACCAAACAGAACAAGCTATTGTTATTTATTGATCAATTAGAACAGTTTAAGTAAACGGGCATCGGATTTTTTAGGATTATATTATTTATTAAGTCTTCGTCGTCCGCGTTTCTCTTTTGTAGTTTTCAGAGTTTTCCATAGAGATCCCCGCCTTCCTGCCACGATAAAAATATAATGTTCGGGTTTGAAAATAAATCTAATAATTGCTTTTTTAATCTTCGTAATTGGATTACGATTTGTTATTATTTACAAATTGCAATTAATCATGTTTATAATTATGATAGACATAATTGTATCTGTAATAATATATGTTTCGAGTACAATCGTCGAACGGCCGATGTGTATGCTACAAACATCTAGGTCGATAGAAAAATACTCGAAATAATCCGCTTTGCTCTCAATATTAACGATGCGTAATACATACCAACTGATACGATATGATACGTAGAAACAAGATTTGTTTTCGAAATAATTCACACCTAAATGTAATATTAACGGTATTCCGTTTGTTTTGCTCGCAAAACAACAACAAGCCGCGGCGGCGTTGGAAAACATCACGCCCTGTATAGGTGCGGTGATCAAAGTATAGCAGATTAGTAAACGCGCGGCGGTAAATGTCCGGTATCGAAGACGGTCGAAAAGCTGACCGTTTCGAAAAAAGAACGCTGACTGTTCGAACGAGTGCTATATGCGATGTGTTAATTAGGCGTACACCGCTATCGCCGGTGTTGCGTGATTGGCGAGCGCGCGTGACGCTGCGCCGTCGCCTTCTCCTCGCTCTCCTCCCGCCGCTACTCCTTCTACTCGTCGCCATCATCATCATCATCATCATCATCGTTTATCATCGTTCATCATCCATCATCATCATCGTTGCACTCCTCCGAACGGCTACACGACGCGTTCACGCGTTGTTGCAGCGCATGGTCGCAGTACGCATTCGAACACCGATAATAATATAATAATAATTAGCCGATATAATAATAATAATAATAATAATACAACGACCGAACGCGCGCCAAAGTCCATTCGATCGTGTCTCCGCCGGCACCACTTGGTTCGCGTTTTTCGATAGACTATGGTTTCTGAGAGGAAAAAACACAAAAACGTTCGGGCGCATCGCGATGAGCACGTGTGGCGTTCGTTTCGCGCGAGTGGTGGGAGAGCAGCGTTCGCGACGGGGACACCGGCGGGACCGGCGATAAGATTAAAACGAAATGCTTCGCGTCGGAGGCGGAGGCGGCGGTAACGAGGCAAGTCGTCGTCCAACGTCTTCGTCATAGCTCGCACGACGTTCGCGAATCCCGTTGTCCCATGTCGACCGACAAGCACGTGGACCAGCAACTGAAATTGCAGCAGCACCGCCGGCCAGAGCTGCAGCAAGAGGCGCGCCGGTCTCCGCCGCGGCACCGCATAGACCCCGCGTGGACGTACCGCGCGCTCACCGTGCTCGACGTGTTCCTCCATGTGTTCGTCGCGTCCACCTTCGTCATCGGGATATGGCGCGCTTCGTACGAACTGTTCGTGTACTACCACACGGCGATGAACCCTTGGCTGGCCACCAGTGCGTCCGTTCTCGTGCAATTGGTTTGTATAATATAATATAACACACACACACACATACACGTCACACAGTCGCGCGTAGTGTACATCGATGTTTGCATTTCACTATGTATTATCTACTATATGTCGCATAGATCCCTGTGACCCGGTCTCGTTTAAGTGTCGGTTCAGAATTTTCGTTTTCGCTATACCACCTACTATGACCGCCAGACGGCATCGATAACATTTTCTCTTTTTTCTGAACTTTACGCCGCCCCGAGTCTCCTCACTGGTGGCCTGCAATAGATAGATACAATACCATCACAGATTCCATCTTTGGCTTGATCCTATGTCTTATGACACATTTCACGCGCAACACCTAAATAATTGTACGCATTTGTGCGAACTTTTTTATTATTATTTTTACACCGGTAGTTGGTAATTTACAGTATACACGTATAGTGATATTCCATGTATCCATTATCGTATGTGACTAAATGGCTAATGCATAAGTTCGGCACTTAACTGCTATGCACTGCTTACAATATATAGCACCTAGCACTTTTGGCGGTATTGCAGTATTGTATGTACCTTAGTTGAACCAACAGAATCGTATAAATTTCGATCACAGTAATTCATAATAATATATGTTATTTTGCGATTTACCATAGTGAATTATACAATTTGATTTGAAAACAAATCGATGTTCTATGTAATTATACTGCAGATTATTTCGTTTTACGGACCAACATTTTTTAGTAAAATGCTCTATTCGTTTTATAAAGTTATTGGTTACTTAACCTACAATATATTTATTTACTGCTTGGATACTATTTTCTATTGGTACTCGAATTAATTATATTAAAGAACATTAGTTGGTTCATATTAAAAAACTTAAGTTGGTTCATTAACAACTTATCTGAATAGTGTGTAATAATAATTTTTTTTTAATTTTTTAATAATATTAATACAATTTTTTTTTTTTATTATTAGTTGCTATCAATATTGAGCGATCCCTTAGTAAGATATTTCAAAAGAAAAAACCATTCAAAAATTGCATTTTGGGTGGTTTCTAGAGTATATATATATGCAAGATTCGTGATTGGCATGGTTATGTTTGTATACCAAGAATGGTTGCTTGAAGTGACGTTAAATCATGTACATATCGCTATACCACCCAGCATTGTCCTTACAATTGCCATTGGTATATTATGTTCTGTTCGCATGTTAGCCACAATCATGGGGCCACCTACTTGTGGCCTTGAATTTGATCCCAAACCCGAAGAAATATTTCAATTTGAAAGAATGTTCTGGCCTGAGGTAAGATATCTTTATACATAATATATAAACCAGCTGTCATTAATATTGCGTAATATATGTAATACCATCGTAATGCTATGTCTTCTTTAAATTTTAAATTAGTTTTATTTTTTCTTTCTTCGTTTAAAACAAAATCGTTAAAAAATAATAACAGTCGAATAATCCCTAGGTATAAATATTAGATTAGTTTAATAAACCGTTGATCTTCTTATCGTTAAACAAATATAAACATATCGAGAAAAATAATTTTAGAGTGGCAATAATAAACATAATATCTGTTTTCTGGTTTTCAAATGTTTAAACGACTCACCATCAATGGATTTGACTAAATCTTCATTCTACAATAAACGGATTTGATCAAAAAATACTATCATCTTAATAATATTTGACCTTTGATATTAAAAAAAATGTATTACTTAAAATTATATGAATCATAACAGATATCATGATATAATATCTGTACTGTGACTTGTGAGTAATTTAAACATTGTATTGTATTTTATATATTCTTACGTAATTAATTACATTATAATGCAATATCAATACTTCGCGGTAGGTACACTTTATGTACATTTCTAGATTTTCATGATAAATATAAATTAATTACTTTAATAAATTATTATTTTTGATTGTATAAATAGTCATCAATTTTGTATTTATTTTGAATAATCATTACCTAAACTAATTATAATTTTGTAATTCTGTATTAAAGTATAATGATAGTAATATTATTTCAGCTAAGTACTCTATTTCTTATTTATCAAAGTAATTAAACATTAAATAAATAAATATGTTACCTACAGTTCTTTAAATATTATGTAGATTACGAAAAGATTAAAAACACTAGGAAAACATGACATTATATAACATACATAATAATGTACATACGAAATATATATGTTTGAACGCACCTATACAATTACCTACCTATATAATTATTTATTATTTTTTTATATATTACTATTTTGCAAATAATTTACTTTTATTTTGAAATATCTATCACAAATAATTATAAAAATGATTAACATAAGTAATAATTGATTTATTATCTATATTAATTTCTATTGTAGTACTATATATTTATACAAAATAAATGTATTAAATATCTTAGTTTTCTTAAATAAATGTATCTATATATGACGTAGTTACTTAATAAAATAATGTTTTTCATGAATTGGAAATCCCTTTTACATTTTATGATACATAAAAAAAATTGTAATAAATAATGGACGCTATTTCGTGAAATGATCATTAGGTACTCATTGAAAATTGAAATTACTGTGATCAACCCTTTTGTGTTACGTGTATAAGTTTTGCAATATTTTAAGACATGGTTTTTATCACGAAAAATTATAATATAGATCATGTAACATAGATATGTATAATTAAAAAAAAAAAACTTATGATTTATAGAAACGAAAAAAGGTCTTTTAAAATTCCATCTCTATATGTGTAACTGCTGTAATTATTAAAAAGTTTCAGAAAGTTCAAATTAGGAACACAATTATCACCACAAAAAGATTTAAAAATTTATGTTAGAATGTTGATAATTTAAAGTGTATTGCTTTGCGTACTTCAAATTGTATATTAATATGAATAAGTACTTACTATTATCTAGTAAAGAATAAATTTAATAAATCGAAAATAATAAATTATGTTAGATTGTAATAGGACGTATGCAGCATAGTACTACATATTTTATTAAAATATAAATATCTAATGTTATTAATTAAAAATTAAAAAAAAAAATCAAAAATTAATTTTTTATAAATATTTCCATTTTTTTAATTTTTTGGTCTTTTACGCTATCAAGAATAAACTAAATCAAATTTTCTTCAAGAAACCACTCTCAATGTTAAATATTGTACCATTTTTTATGATAAAAAACGTGTTTTGGACATAAGAGATAAGAACACACACATCATTATAATAACGGAACTTAAAATATTATAATACACAGGTTTATAAAAAAAACTTAATAATAAGCAGAAAGAGTCGTAAACTAAATTTGTATTAAATAATCAGATAATATAGGTTCACCGCGTCTATTGATGTCGGAAATCATATAAGAATATGTTTGATTTATCATTTATAATATTTAGTTTTTGCGTACAACAACCCCATTGCCGCAATACAATTACGTTGTTTTATATCTTGCATAAGTGATATATGTCAAAATATCCTTAAGTCAAACTTGAACTAGTAAAAAATATTTTGTTTCAAAGAATAAATTAAATATAACCTCTATTAAATAATTTATTACCATTCTGTTTAAATAAATACAAATACCTACAATTTTTTCAAAATATAAACTTTGAAGTTCTATAAAAATTTATTTTGTATATATATTTGTTAAATTGTTAGGTTTATGGGTAACCAGAAACCATACACAAAGTTGAAAATAAAAAATAAAAAAAATTATACATGTATATATCGTAAGTGACCATTACCCAGTACTTGAAAAAGCATGTTATTTTGTAATTCTTTCTTGTATAATAAAACGATTTTACTAATTAACTACGATTCATATACTATATACATATACATTTATTAATATTATAAACACGGAGTGATTGATTTAACGAAAAACACTTATAATAATAAGTTATATTATAATATACGATAAGTTAAATTATTAAAATTAGATAAATTAGCATAATGCAAATTTTATAATCAAATTTTATTGATAAGAATATCTATCTTTATTTTATTTTTCTATTAATAGATAACCTCGAACCTTAAAAAACAATATAAAACTGAACAAATTAACGGTAACGTACAAATATCAAAACATTTTAATTAAATTACACTCAAATTATACATTTTACAAAAAGCTTCACAATTTGAAAACTTGAAATCATACCTTATTATAACATGTTATTATCAAATGTTATTGCTTAGAACGTTTGAAACTTTATTTCAAGGTTAATGCTATAGTTTATAATATAGTTAAAAGTGTAGAAAATAATTATTCACGATATTTTTTAGGAATACCTTTAATTTGAAAAACGACATAAGAAGCGCTTTTCTCGGAATAGTTTTTCAATATAAAACTGTCAAGATGATCGAAGCGAGTTACTAATCCCCTACTAGTAATAGTATGTATTCCATATTATAAACCTACCATTATAATTTTAATTTAATTCATAGACGTAAACTCAGTTGTTGGGTTGTTAATAATTCAAATAGGTACATCCACACTAAGTCTTTTTTATTGGATGGTATACAGGTCTAAGTTCTATAAAATATACATTTATAAGTTTGAAAATAAATTTAAAGTTATTTGAAGATAATTGAAAATTATTATTTCAACCTTTATGTTTAGTGGGAAATAAAATGAAATAATACTGTATTAAACAGACAGTATAAGTAAAAATAAACACCACAATAATAATTGTTGTACTTATAATTTTAAACTATTCAAAAATATTTAATCAATTCAATAATTTATCGAGAATTAAATGTTTGTATAACTCAGTATTGTTTATATTTTGGAAACAATTTGTAGTATTTAATTTAAAATTAAATATACTAATTAATAACAAGTCATAATAAGACTTTCATTAATTTAATTTAAATATTGTGTCGCCAATGGGTGGCTATTTTTCATATGTGCCCAAGTTATAGTGTATTCGGCATCCACTAACGTGCTTAGTTATAGTTTTTTTTATAAATAATGTGAAATAATAATAATAATAATAATAATACAGAAAATATCAGTTAAAATGTTAAAAAAAATAAATTTGAAATATTTTCAATTAAATTAGGTCAGACACCTCATTTATGTGGAAAGGGGACGCAGAGCACACGTTCACCTCTATTTTTACCTGTAAAAAATAAAACAAAATATGTGTTTTAAATTTGATATAGAGTTAGTATTAGGTATTTCATATATTTTTAATTTTCAAATATATCTTCGCTGTGGTCCGACAATTGATTAGCTCCTAATAAAAAATAACAATAAAATGTTAATTTATTACCTACGTTTATAAAATAGTATTAATAACAAATATTAGTAAAAATATAATGTGTACACTCAGATTTCTTACCATAATAGATTAAAACATCTGAATAAAACAATCAAACATACGGATTTTGGATTGGAAAGATTTCTATGGATATAAAAATTGCAAATTATTTAGGCAATATACCTATCGAATCATCGAGGATATACATATTATTATTAATTTATTTATATATACTAGTAAATTTGCTAACTGAATACATGATGAAATAAGATTTATTTATTACTATCGATAGGTTCTTTATCTAGTATTATAATTGGTATGGAAGTAGTATAGTTGTATAATAACTATGTAGTGTCTTAGGTATATGATCAAAATGATTAAATGGCACGATGTTGTTGTATGTACGAATTTCAACCAAAGAAATACGAACTAAAAATCCTAATCATAAAATCAAAATATTAAAAAGAATAACAGTCTGAAAATTGCTTTTCTACTTATTAAATAGAATTGTCTACTGTCAATGTATAAAAACTATATTAAGTATATTGTGGATTAATAATGGTTTTAAAATAATTTGTAAATATTTTGACAACAGAAATTATAAAACTATATAATAACTCATCTTAGTTAATTTAGGTTATGCTATTGCTTTCTTACCATACTTTAAATACATAACGTATTTTTTCGGACACCTACAACTTTTAAAAGTAAAAACTCCAAAAAATTGTATACATAATAGTATTATCTCTTGGAATATAATTTTGATAACCTTTAATATTTCATTGTGATACACTTATGCACGTAAAATAAAATAGTATAATTATCTCAGTCATAGGTGCATCATATAAAAATATTTTATAAACTTATTTTAGTGTAACGAGTAACGACTAACCAACTAATTAGAGTAAATTCGTTATGACTTAGATAATATAAAGTTAATATTATTAAATAATTAAGTTATAACAATATCACTATCAGTTAATACTTTATTTCCTCCTTTTAGATTATTTAGTGTATGCAAAAAATATCCTACGTAATATTTAAGCATTTTGTATTGAGAAATAATATAGTATATGCAATAATTATGTTGATATACAATGATAAAAATATCTATGTTTAAGCTAACAGTGTATTTGTTCTTTTATTAACCAATTATTTTACTATTTAATATAAGCTTATCAAATAAAGATTTATTAAGAAGAAGAAATAATGATTCAAATTCTATTATGTTCAGTTTCACAATATTTATTTATGTATGTTAAGCATAAATGTATAATTTTAAGTTTTTGCCGTTTCGAATGAAACCAGTACATAAACACATTTGTTTATTTAAAACATATAAATAACACTGAATATTATTTAACGTAATATAGTATTACGTATTATATTATACAGTTATTTACATTTTATCTCCTTCAAAATAGACGCCTTTTAGATTCATACAGTCTCCAGCATTCTTGACACATATAGAAACACATCTGAAGTCATTTTCGGGAATTCTCTACAACTGCTTCGTATCATTGTAATTTATTTCATTCATACTTTGGAAATGTTAGTTTTTTTAAGATCTTTGCAGTAGTCTGAATAATGATCCCGAAACTTATTTTTCGTATGTCTCAAAAACAGCGGAAAATATCAATCATTTGATAGTCATTTGTCATTTGTTATAGTCTTTATTATTAGTCTATATAGTAGCGTTCTCTTTATGGTAATTTAAAAAAAAATCAAGTAATACTTCATATTGTTTGATTAGATCTTGTATAACTATAGAAATTATACACAATATGAATATAAAAATAATAAATTACTTTGTAAATTAAATTTTAATTTAAAAAAATTGTGTAATAGTCACATTGGTACTAATCTATATTAGATAACAATTTTATTAGTAAAATAGTAACATTTAAAAGTTGTTTATTTAAATTGATATACATAACTTAAATAGTAACACATAATATACATAATGCATATAATATATACTAAATGCACTATGTATGGTTACACAATATAATAAACATTAGTACATTTTGCAAACAAATTTATTCACGATAATATGACCATGAAAACAATTCAGAATAATTAAAAGAAAAATATATTTCATAAAAAGTTGTTTTTATATTACGTAAAATAAAAACATTATTTGATAAGGTAAACAAAATAATCTGTTTTAAAATGTAGACAAAAATCATCATCCATGTCGTGTAAAAAATGAAATATTAACGGCGTGAAAAGAACGATATCTTAAATGGACGCGAATACAAGATATACAAAACGTTATTTTTGTTTCTTTAAGATTAGTTCGGTCTATAAAACAAGCTGTTACCTATATAATATTATGTCTAGTTTAAAAGTCGTTTTATTCGACCGTATAAACGTTTCGTTATTTTTTTTCAAAAAGCAACCGAAACGTCCAGCCACCTAGAAATCGGTATTTTTTATGATTTCCGACGTATCGACACACGTGAATCGTAAAACAAAAGTCGAAATGCTCGTACTCACGTCACACATAAATACCCCGTCGTTGTATAGCATTGACAGCACATTACCTGTATTTACGGGCGGACTGAAAAAATGGCCGAACCACCGGCGACAGCAGGATGGCGCGAACCACATAAGAAACAACGGATACACGCGTACTATACACCTACACAGAGACAATAATAATAATAATTGTCCCTGTGGACGAATAATGGATATAATAATATAATGTGCTGTATATATTATATTATTAACCGAACGTCGGCGGCGGCGGCGACACAACACAATAATGACGTGCCAGACAAAAGCGTTTCGCACTTGTCGTCAGTGGGGAGGGCAGCACAATGGGCCACCGTCTAAATGTTATGAGTGTATTTTTTTATTTATTTATTTTTTTTATCGGCCGATTGAGATAAAGCCGCAAGTAGCAAAATTGTTCCATCCGCCCGCGGCAGTATAGTAGTGTGGTGCGACCATGTCACCGTCAGTTAACAGCGCGCGCGCGCCGCCTTGTGTCCTCATCTGACCGCCTGCTCAATCGCCACCGCGTGTTCGCAACGACCGCGACGACACGGTCGCATCCTCTCCCGCGGTCCACTCAGCGACGATGACTGCTAGGCCGACGACCACGACGACTGACCGGCCGATCGGCTGCCGTTGCCGCTGCTCCTACTACTGCCGCTGCTTCGACTTCCCGACCTGCTACTAAACGGACGGACCGCGGCGAACTGCTCGGGCGTCCCGTCGTCCCGCCACCCGTCCCGGCGCCGCTGCACGGCGACATCGCGCGCGCGACCACTGCGTTTTCCACACCGTCACTCGCCATGGCGACGTCCGTGCGACGTGAGCTCGGCAACGGGCCCGCCGCCCTGGTGGCCGTCGACGCCGCACTGTCCACGGCGGTGATCACGCCCGTCGTGGTCACGTACTGGAGGATCACTTGGAAGCTGATGGACATATACATACTGCCCGGGCACCTGGTGTGGAGCACCGCCGTGTCCGTGGGCGTCGGGTTCATCGGCCTGTTCATGTTCACGTTGTTCCAGCACCGGTTCAAGCGCTACCTGAAGCCCAGGAAGCACACGGCCACGTACTACGTGATGTCCCGCAGCTACACGGCCGCGTTCGCGTACTCTTGCGTCAACTCGTGGCGCGGCACCTGGAACACCATGGACATCGTGACGGGCACCCGGCCGCCCATGGTCGCCGCGTCCGTGGTGCTCGGCATATGCAGCTTGGCCTCCATGAAGACCCTGCGCAACATCATTGCGCCCCCGATAGCTATACTCACCGACAACTACGACGGATATTTCGAGGTGCCCACGCTGTTTCGCATCGGAGTTCGAGTGAGATTTGCCTGCCCGACATAAATTTGTGCATCGTAACCGAGTCACTATTTTTTATTTGCACCGCACACTTATGACGGTACACAAAAGTACTGTGTGGCGAGTCCCTTGGTCGTGGTTTTTGCGTAATACAATCGCGTACATTTATTACTGTCGTTCTTTTTCTCGTCTGAGAGCATAAACAATGCCTTGCAGAGTTTTCACGAAAACGTAACGAAGTTTTTAATCGTGTGAGTCTCATAAAAGCACACGAAGACCCTATAAAAGTTCAGCGACATCTCATAAAACGATTATTTTTAATTTTCATTCTAAACTAACTTAACTTCAGAACAACGGCTTTTTGAAGCATGTAAAATAAATTGCAAATTGTGAATTTTCCACACCAATACATACTTCAATATTGAACATTTAATTTAAATATTTCAAAGTAACGGCGAGTGAATTGAAACTGAGGAATGAATTAATTTTAAAATAATGATTTATTTTATAAACGCATTTTTTAGGCTGAATCACCAAAAGAGTGTTCTGAAAGTTAAAAAGCTAAATTGAAGGTAGACAAATCTGGTTAGTTGTTTGAAAGGTCTACTAATAATTTAACAAGTCTCAGTACTTTTTTAACGTTTCATTTTTACTAATTATTTAAAATGTTGTAATGCTTATTTAGCCTATAACTTAGGAAATGTTTTTATGTCTAAATATCAGAAGTGGGTTAATAAAAATATATTAAATAATATAATATAATTACTAACATTTTGGAATTTCTAGGCTGATCTATGCTAAAATTTAGTAATTAATAAAAAGTTTATAAAATTAACTTATTTAAATTGTACTGATTCCTTGTATAGTCTATACCATGTGCATTGTACCTATACGTAGACTGCTTATAGCTGATTATAAAATGTTTATGCAATTGTGTCCAATGCATAAACATAATTAAATTTTTGTTCAAATTATCTGAAATATAATTAAATTAAGACATAACATCAGTTGTGTACACGGGGACTATAACTACATTTAAAATAATGTGATTAAGTTTTGGTTAGGTTAAATTCGATTTGCTTGTTATCTATATTTTTCTAATGAATCTAAAACATTTTAAGAGGCTAATAATTTTGAAATATATCTCCGACCAAGAATTAATGATATTTTTACAACTGAATTTCTTTTATTTGTTTCAAATCCAAATTAAGTATTATTGCAAACCATTTTTTTTTTACCTTCAAGTATTTAATTATATTTATTACTATACTAAGTTTCAAAAGTAATTTAATAAATTGTAGTACCTTGTGTACATTAGGTTTAAAATTTGTTTATAATTTAACGCTATATTATGCTATCTATTAAAAATATGTTGAAATAGTATAAATAATGTTTACCTATTGGTTATTACATTATACCATATCATATCATATCATTTTTAATTATTATTTTTTTCACTTAAATTATTTTATTTCAATATTAATATTTTTTTGATTTATTAAAATAATTTTTAAAAAATTGCATTCACAAGTGTTTAAAACTGTCAATCACCACTGTCTTGTTTATAAAGTAAGCATCAACTATTATTTTGACATGAAATGACTAAATATATATATTATGATTAAATAAAATAACTTAAGGGCCCTAACTAATAATACATATAATATATATATTATTAATTTAAAAATATATACCATTTAACGATTAAACTATATGTAAAAAAATAATTGCTGCGAAGTATTTAAAGGTCGTTGGGTTTGTAATACGACATTCATAAGAGTGTATGAATCCCTCATTCTATTAAAAGTCTTTATTGTATGTTAGTTAGGTAGGTATATGTATTAGAATATAGATCCCATCATTTATCATTCGTTTGCGGAAAGCGAAATTATTTATCTTGATCCAGTTCAAAACCGATTCCATAGTGTCATTGTCGTCTTAAAAAACACTAATGGTCTTACTATAATAATTTAAACATGGTCAACCATCATAGATTATTAAGGCCAACTGAATTAAAACTTGTGAGTTTTTTTTTACAAATGTCCCAACTTGAATATTTATCATTTTTATTACTCAATAGATGAATTTTCAACTACAGACCCTACTGTCTCAGTAATCGGACTACGTCATAATCCGTTACGTCTAGTACACCGGTCATATTTTATTTTCGATAATAATGATTACAATTAATAGCTATAAAATTAATTTATCAAGGATTAAATAAAAATAAAAATATATAATTTTTGATAATATCAATCTACATAAAATAATAACAATAGTAGGTACTGTAAATACATATACTGAATCAGCGAAGAGGGAACGTTACAGTACATATGTAAGATATAGATGTAATTCAATAGATATTTTAGTTATTATTTATGAATTTCAATAATTTGATTACACTCCGGTCCCATGCTATACATGTTGGACAAATAAGACTCTACTGTAGTTAGTTATAACTTTCAAATTACTGTTTTTAATTAATAGACATTTTGATTTCCGGAGAAAAAATTTTAAATTACTTCGATAAATAGACTAAATTAAAAAAATTTATTACTTTTACTAAATATTTAAAATATACAAGATTTTTTTTTTTTTTTTTGTGCTAAACAATTAACTATTTTAATTAAGCAAGAGCATGGTTATATATAATAAACATTTAAATAGAATATACCATAATTTTTTTCCAGTTATAATTTTAAGAAATCATTTTAAAACAATTTTTATTAACTAGTGAGTTAATTTATTTAATTTGAACTAAAATCTGTAGATAGAAATGGTAGCATATTATACAATCATATTATATTTGTCATATTTATTACTCGTTTATAAATATAGTCAAATAAATATTATTTTTTTTTTATTATGTATGTTTAAAAATTTTTATTATAGGATGGTACTGGATCATGGCTATATGTATTGGATAGCTTTTTCAGCGTTTGTATTATTGGCTCATTGGTAGTCATCGTTTGGCGAGGTGTTTGGAGTCTAATGGACGAATATATATACCCGGAAGATAATAACACATCCGCAATTTTATCATTGGTAATGTACAAATAATATTTATTTTATAAAAGACAAGACTCAATTAATTATTTTAACGAAATCATGTAAACACTTTATACATTTTTCAAAAAAAAGTATTCATATAATTTCGGACTCTCGAAGTTAGTCTAGTACTATTAAGAAATCTATAAATTATTTTTATAATCTTCAAAACTGATTGTCAATTATAAAATATTAAAAACAGCCATTTCTAATTGAAAACAATTTAAATAGATTTAATGTTTATGGACAAGTTATTTTATTAAATTAATTATTTGTAAACATTTTTATTATTTATAAGATAAATGTTTTTTTTTCATGAAAAATAAGAAGCCAATATATATATAAATAAAAAACGAACCAATGAAATAAAATAATAGAACGACGATTTATATCGGTGATTCCTAATTGAGCGCAATCTATTTTTTAAACAACTTTATTATGCACTGGAAAAATATTTTCGTTTCATGTAACTCAACTTTTTGGCAGTCCGTCTATATAGTTATAGGCCCGACCATATCTTGTGAAATACTTTTAAATTACGAATACCAACACTATCATACGTATTAATCGTTTATTGATGAATAAGATAATTATTTGATATCTACACATATTATATTATGTTTCTGTGATTTTTAAGATAAACTAATACGTTGTTCAATGTCGAACCCGATTTTTTCATTGTTAGTGAATAGAGTAACTTAAACATAACTGTCATAATCAGCCGTTGCACCATACATATCATGTATTCGACTTTCTGAAACTGTTATGCAATATACATAAAAACCTACATAATATTGAAATTTAATTATTTTTCATTTTCAAAAATATTCCTTTAAAATTATTATAATTTATTTCGATGAATAAATAATAATAAATGAATATGGCAACATTTCACGTATTTCTGTGTTTAATATCGTTTTTTGGATTCCTATTGTTTGATTGAGTCTAACTCAATTGGATTGCAGTCAATTCATATAGAACATTTTATTTATTGTATATATTTCTAGTTAGGTTAGGTAAAATATGTTAAATATTTATTTCAAATAATCAAAAATATAATTTGAAGAACGAAAGGAACTTAAATTGTTATATGCCTATAGAAAACAACATTTGATTAATGAAAAAATTACAATAATTTATTTTAACGTTTGTTAATTGGTCTTTTCCGTATTCTGATTGACCGTAATCGTAGTTTGTGTTTTATTAAATGTTTTCGAACCACACACGTTTATCTTTGATCTTAACTTGGCCATTGCTATATTACAACTATAGTCAGCTTAAAAATAAATGGAATCATATTATGTAGTGTTTTACTGTTATGAAGTATTAAGCCATTCAACATTAAATCATTCTATAATAAGTACCTAATAACCATTGCTCTATTAAACGTATGCACGTATTACATATTAACATGAATTCAATATTTCTATTTTATAAAAAATATTTTTGATTTAAATATAAGTAGGTATGTGCCCTGGTCTACTTGATCGGGTATTTTTTATTTATTATATACTAAAAATAGTAACCGAGATTAAATCAAAATTAAAGTATTTATGAATAATTAATTAAATAGGTGCATTAAGTAATTAAATAATTCTGTAGATAAAATAATTAAACATTTTTTAGAAAACATTACATCATGATTTGTTATCTTTGACCTTTGTATGTTTTACTCGAGTGACAGTGGTATATCACAAAAACATTAAGGAAGTTTAATTATAAAACGCTGATATTAGAACTTTATAATACCTATTATACAAATATAAATTAAAACAATATTAACAAAATTTACTGTCCTAAAAAATAAATTATAAAACATTAAAATACCTATGTCAATATATTTTTAGATCCAAATATTGAATATTATTTTTTTTTACACAATCTAATATGTTATAAAAAAAATGACAATCATAGTTTGTAATGTATTATATGAAGACGACTCATGAGTCATAGACATAATTAAAGATCGTTATAAATACACTTAATGAAAAATCCTCCCATTATAAGAACTTTGACATGAATAATTATTATTTATTAATTTATATTAATTAATTATTATTACCTATATAAATATAATATTTATAATGATAAGATCACTACGTCACTTCCAGAAAGTTTATTTTGATTGCCATTCAGGGATTGTGTTTTAATATATATTGGGTTTACGTTACTTACTATATATATATGTTGAAACACTTGAAACTTTTAAAAATCTAAAATACTTAAATGCCAAATGAATACAAAAAATGTATTTTATTCTCTTTTTTTAGGTATATTTTGGTAAAACTTTTTTTCATAGAACTTTTGGCAGAATACTATTTTGAATGTACCTCATTATTGAGTAAAATAGGTCGAGGTCGCACTTAAACTATATTAAAAAATACAATTAAAAAATACATAAATACCATGTATATAGTATTTATTTGTATTTAAATAGATTAATATAAATTAATATAATATTTATAAACTATTGATAATCAGTGTAAGTAATAATAAAAAAAAAAAAAAATGAAGAGCTCAAATCCCAAAAATCCCCTCTTAAACACACATATGATAACGCATTTATGAATTTGTTAAACTTGAATTTGATGATGATTGATGAGTTATTATGTAAGAAAAAACTAGGTTAGGTATTGAGACTTAAAACCCTTAAAAAATTACCACCTATGCATTTTTTTATTTTTGGAAAAAGCTGAAAGTATAATTTAAACAATCTTGTATTAAAGTGTCTAAATTTTTTACCGATAAAAAAAATGTTATGAATATTTTTTAACTCAATTGTAAAAATATAATAGGTGCATTTCTCTAAAACCATTCCTTCATTCCAGTAAAATTTAATAAACAATATTTTTCTCTTTATAACCAGGTATATAATTATCACTTAAAAACTTACTAAAATAGATCTACTCTCATACTATTTCTTGTTTATACTTGAAATCTTTTTAATTACTTTCAGGTTTATCTTTAATTTACAAATTAGGTACAAAGTTATTAATTTATTGATACAAATTTTTAAAAGCAGTGTATAATATATGTATATATCTTATATATCTGATCGTAATTATAATAATTATATTATTTATATTCATAGGTTATAGGATATAGTGTAGTGCTACTTGCTTTTGCATTACAACCAGCTGTAAAAAAATTGGTTAATAAAATTAATGGTTTGAAGCGAATACTGGCTGTGGATGTATACTTACTGTTTTCATTTTTTGGAGCTGTAAACGTATGGAGAGGAGTATGGATTATGCTGGATAATCACTTTATACCAGGTTAGATATTAAAACTACATACTACTATAGTATATATATTTATATATAAATAATATATAGTAAGTATATTATTATGAAATTATATACATTTAAAATTAAAATACATAACGCAAAAAATAAAACAAAAAGTTATCGATATTTTCAATAAAAGAGCTAAAAATTATAATCGATATTATGTTCTCAACATTGTATACGTATATAATTCAAAATTTTAAGTTTTTATGACAATTATTTTCTAAATAATAAGCCAAATTTTTTTTTAAAACAAGTTTATATATTATAACTTATATATAGGTATAAAATAGTTATAAAATTGAAATGATGAGTAAATAGAAATTGGTTTTACGTTCTAAAGACAAAAAAATACTATTTTTACGAACAAATTAATTTATAATTTTTATTTTTTAATATTATTACCAGGTGAGAACGCAAGGGATTTTAGGTGTTCAACCCCCACCCCCAAATTGTTTCCTGTGTTGGCATCTGATTATTACTAACCAAGGAAGTTGCTCTGCTGTATAGTAGGTTTTGAGAGTATAAGTCATCATTGAGTAGATTAATGTAATGGATATTATAGTATTATATATTACTTACTTTATTAGTTAAAACATTATATCATAATTTATATTATTGCTAATAACTTATAATTCAATACCATTATACCAACGTAAATACCTAATAATGGTATTAGTAGATTTGTAGTATAAATAGCATGAAATTTATTTAAAATATAAATATTTTAAAAATTAAATGAAGCTTAGAAAATAATGATATATACTATGGTGAAACATTTGAAACCTCTATGGTGAATATTTTGTGAATTACTTTAAAATTGACTAAAAATCGTAAGAGGAAAAATGGCTATTTTTTAATTAAATATCTTGTTTGCTCAAAATTTGAAATTCAAATTTATAAAAAAATTTTTGCAAATGTATTTTTCATTGCTGTAAGCACAACACATGGAAACATTAATTTAAATATTCAAGCTATTTAATTAATAAATAAAAATGTTAATTAAAAAAAAACCAAAATATTTTGAAAATTTATATTATGTCTTGGAAATTGTAATATAAATAATCTATAACTATAAAGATAAAATGTTAATGACTTTTGCATTTTTTCCTTTTGATTCTATAAAATGATAACTTAACTAAAAGTTCGTTTCATACTCCTTTTATTCAGAATACTATACTAATTTTATTTTGCTTTTTGTAATTTTATTGACGGGTTTTTGTTGTAGTAAGTGTTATTAGCTATTACTTATTAGTTGAATGAAATTAGGTTTGGTTAAAAACTTTTGTTACAGTAAAATACCCATTTTGTTTGCGTACTACTAAATATTGATAAATTTAAATTCATGTCATTCCACCACTCGATCGACTTCATTTGCAGATAGTATATGGTATGTCCCTTACTACGTTCTAATCAAAAACTGTATACATAATTTTTATCTTATTCATATTATTCCACGTACACAAACATAGTTCCTACAGTACCTACAACGCATATACTTGAATTACTACCGGCATTTGTCTATTTCACTTTATAATATGTCTTTGATAGTTTGATTTATCTTAGAAAATCGAGTAACATCCTGGTTACATTATTATATATTAGTTGATATTAGATATACGTTTGAATGCAGAACCGTTAAGAGAATAGGAATGAAAAGAGATAATTGGCTCAAGTAAAAAGACATTATGTGGCATTTCTAAATATTAAGAATAAGTCCAATCTGTAGAAATCAGTTACAAATAGAGTTATTACGATATATCTGCAAAAGAATACAGCCATTAAGAAAGATGATTTTCGTTTAGAATTTTATATCGTCAGCAAAAAAAGAAATTTGGAATAGAATCGATAGCTATTGAGAATTGGTGAAGAAAATAAAAATAAAGATGAATTAGGTGACTCCCTTGAGAAACACAAGAAGATAAGGCGAAGATATTGAAAATAGCGCCATGAACTATTGCGAATTGTTTTCGAAATATGAGGTAGGTCAGGTTATAATTAATCATATCAAAACTTTCATGAAAACGACTACTACTTGGCATTAGTTTTTTTAAACATTCCAATATCTAAACATAAAAAAGGCATTGGTAGATAAAAATCATAAACATTTTCATTTTAATACTTAAACCTTCAGAATTTAAAAAAGACTCACACCTGTACGTTTTTCTCAATGAAATTAAAAAAAAAGTTTAATGTAATGTAAAAATAATTTTTCATTAGTATGGTTTATTATTTAATTTAAATTTAACGCATCAATTACAGTGACCTACTCAAGAAGAAGTATACACTCGACTTAGTATTTATAGTACTTACCTATATACAATGCATAAAAGCAACTTACCCGATTTTTTAGGATTATAAGATAAAAAGTACTATGCGTATATCGGCTACTTCTATCTTATAAACACATAACATAGGCAATTATATTCATTAGAAATCATTTATTTTGATTAGTTTTTATTGCTAGTTATAGGATTGACTTGATTGTCATATTTAAAGCTAAAAACATTATCTATGTATTCAATTTTTTGACGCATTAATTTTAAAGAAAGATATGAGAAGTTATAAGTTTAATATTTTAGTATTTCAACTATTTTAAATAATATATTAATAAATATATTATATTCATATGAATATAAGCTATAACTAAATATTGGATTATTACAATTAAATTAATAAATGGAAACACCAAACAGAGAGAACACATTTAATATTTAACATTTTTTTTATTATTTCGATGTTTGCTACTTTTGAACTTCTAATTTCTTGATTAAAACTGATCACTGATTGCGCCATACGGGTTTATAAACAGATAAATAACTTCTAAATAAAATTATTAATTATTTAATAAATTATATAATATACTACTTTATTTTATAAAAACTAAAAATTAATTTTTCAGATGCTCCTATTACCAGTTATTGGGTATCACATGTTGCATGTTTCGGCTTCTTAGTGTTATTAAACTCTTCTAACTCCATATTGGTCCGTGGTGTTTACATAGATGCTGAAGAAGACGGTACACAATGTGTTGATTTTCCATGTTATTATGTACGGCTCTTAGTTCAGGTAAGAGACATAATAATGCTATTAATTTATCACATATTACATTATAATATGGTTAAGTATTATTTATTATTATTTTTTTTTTTACTAATAATAATGCATACTATCTAATACATCAACATCATTAATAATTCCCAATCACAAGCTACCTATTTAAATATAAATCACTACAATAAGCACATTAATATATTATTCATAAATCAAAGACAACGTACCCCATCCGCAATTACATATGTTTTTACGGAGGCTCGCCATTTCACAATTTGTAATAAAATTTATGTAAAGTATGATTTGTGTAAAAAGTTATTTAAAGAAAGGTCAAAAAATGTTTTATCTAAGTTTATTAATTAATTCAATAACTATAATAGGTATGATTATTTAGTATCAGTTAAATAATATAATGTTAGGCTAGTAAAGCTAAAATTAATAACAATAAATAACAATAATTATTACAGAAGCGTTTAATTTATAAGTATCAAAAAAGTACTGCTATACATTTGTTATAATTATCTATCTATATTTTGAGTTTTGTAGGTCATAGCTTACTCAAGTTCTAATTGTTCTGTCTTTCATTACCTTTTGAGATAAAAATGCTTTAATTTTCAATTTTAAGAATAATTTCTAGTAGCAAATTAAATATTGTAAATACTTTGTGATTTAAAAGTAAAAAATGCATAACATATAAATACCTATTTACAAAAGATTATCGATCACTGATTTAGACTATAACTAAATATTTACAGATTTTCACTATTTTCATGAAAATTTTGCATTCACGTATAGTTCTTAATGTAAAGATGAATGTATTTATTTTACAATGATGTGTATTTTTTTATTTTTTTGTGTATGTGTACACGATAAGTAGTCAATAAATAGTCAATTTTTCAACTTTAATAGTGATTTTGGAATTTTAGATACCAAATTGGATTTAGTTTGTAGTATTTGTACTTTAGAGAGTTCAAAATTAAAAATTCTAAGGAATTTTTCATAATTAAAAAAAGCAAAAAAAAATCAAGGAAAAAGTTAGGTTGGACAAATCCAATTTTTGACAAAATAAATTTTACCGAAAATCGAAAACTATAATAAGATACTTGAAATGTTCACCAAATTTTAAAAATATTTCGACTCTTACTTCTATTTATAGGAATAAAAAATTTTTGATTTTTTTTTTTTAGTTTTATTTCTATAAATGTCAATTAAAAATAATTATATCAACCTACTATAATACTAAAAGTAAAATAAATAACTAATAACTCTATCAAAAAATATATTATGAAATAAACTTATAGAGTATCTACTTAATAATATATATAAGCTTACACTCTGATAACCCGCCTCTGCTCAGAATCGTTTTCGGTATACAGTGATTGTGATATATTATTGAATTCAAATTTAACACGTCGATAATAGTAACCTACTTGACATCTAATGTGCTGCAGAGAGGTACTAACTTGTCTACCTTCTCTTATTTTAAAATAATGAAAAATAATAACTATAATATATTCATAATAATTAACAATTATAAAACTGTATACATTTATTGCCACAAATTCTAAATTTATATATTCATTAAACACGTAAAAAAAATTAACATCTAACAACTCATCCTACAATCAAAGTACATATTCAAACATTTTTCTTGTTCCATACAAAATATATTGAAAATTATTATTTTGAAAAATTAATTTTTTTCCTACATTTATGCCTTAACCCATTGATTTATTCCTCTCTTTTAGAAGAGAAAACGGAAAAAACAAATACGCATCGATGAAGAAGGTAAAGAAATGACGCAAATAAAAATTGAAAAAGAAGAGAAAACAGAAGAAATAAATGAGAAAATGTTACTTACAAGTGAAAATGGTGATGTAACCATGTTAAATGAAACTGGAGAAACATTAAACAACAGCAGTAAAATCGTTTGACATAACAATAACCAACATTAAGGTTTGTACTTTTGGATCTTAGAAGGTATCGTTTTCAAAACACACCGAGTCCTTTGTGTTCGTTCAAATTAAAAGATTTTTTATATTGAAACAATATTTATTATTTATAATCGTGTACATATATTTAGCTCGTTTCATTTTTATTGTTTTTCTTTTTTAGTTGTGAAAAGTCATACATTATTTAGTTATCGTATAAATCAATGTGTTAATATTATATTTTAAATGGACATTGAGTTATATATTTTGTAAATAGTACAATTCAATTATATTCGTAGTTGATAATATAATAAAATGTATTGAATTCACAGATGTTATTAGTTTGTTAAATGTGTACCATTATTAATATTATTTTTTTAATTCAGATGTTCATAGATATATTAAAGTTTTATTTTAGATTTGAGATTATAAATTATCAAGTAAATTACCTAATTTACTTGAAAATACCTATTTAAAACATATTGTATTTAATTATAATATATTATACAAAAATGCGTTGTTATGTACGCAATTGTATAAATATTTTTTTTATTATTATTTGAATTATTCCTTTTATATATTATCATCAAACAAAATTTCTAATAATATGCGTTTAAATATTTATATTTTATGCTAATTATTTGAAATTTTAATAAATGAGTTATGATAATAAGGTCAGTGTAGTTAAAAAAAAAGAATAAAATGGAAAGGATAAATGGATAACTGTTAAAGGGAGGAAAAATTTGTTGAGAGTTGAAGGGAACATCAATAAAGGAATTTGAAAAACGAACAAAAGGTGTACGTGTTAAATCGGTAATAACTAGTAATAGGATGTTTATGACCTTATAAACACTTTAAAATTACATGCAAATATATCCAAACAATAGAATGCCCTTATAACAATTAAATATGATATGATATTATAAAATTCATTAAAAATTGTATTAATAATTAATCTTTAAAAATATATTAGACATAGATGAATGTTTAATAATGACTCATGAAAATAACTAATATTTTTTTAATATTAAACTACTTTTAAGTCATACCAAGTATATTTATAATTTATTTTTGTTTATTATTTATCTACAAAATGTGAATGGCGAAAAAAAAATATCCAAAACTCGTAAATATCATAATTTTTAACCCTAGTAATGAATAATAATTAATGAATTTTAGCACGTTATTATTAATTTTTTCGTCAAACAAAGTGTGTATAAGTATTAATTGTACTCCTATAGCAGTATAGCGTTTATAATTAATGGCCTATAGGTACCTACTAAACATTTATTTTATTCTTAAATATTTGTATGAAAAATTAAATAATTCTAATTGCATTATATAAACTATAAGTGGTACATATACATATTTATATATAAGTATAATATTGTTTAAATAAATATATAAATAAATTATAAGGACTTCAAAATAATAATAAATATTAAAAACAAATATACAAGCATTTGATAGTCATTACAAACGCATTATTTAAATTGTAGCAATAGCATATTAAATTATATTATGCCATATTGATATTTTAAAATTTCAAGTATAACATTAGTGATACCTACTAGCTAAAATCATTAAAATTTGTACTTATATTTTGTCTATCTAAAACAAGTTATTGATTGTTATAAAACAAAGTTCTATTTTAATTTTTAATTAAATTTATGTAGTTCGATCTATAAAAAAGTAGTAAACCATTTACACAAAAAATATACTAGGTACTTTAAATATACTCACTAAATGATACATTTATTTAAAAAAAATAAAACAATAAAATGTATATTATATAGTGCACACTTCCACACCACACTTATACAGACTTAGTACATGTTTAAAGTTATTTATTAAGTATAAGATAGTTTTTACTTATTCAAAATATAATAAAATGTAAGAGGTCTTAATCAACTTTCAAAATACTACACAACAAAGTCTGTATTTGTAATATCTTAATTAAAATGTAAAATTAATATTCAAAATATTTTTAATTTTATAAAATAACTATGCTTGATTGATATTTTTTCAACTCATCAGTAAATGCCATATATTTGGGCCTACTCACTAATTATATTAAATACATTTTTTTAAATATAAATAAATTATATTAAATCATCAACATCCGGTGTATAAAAATAATGTTGTATATTTCAATCTTACTTTGTGCGACTTTTATTTAAATAGGAAATAAAATATAGGATGTTGCATAAATTATACTTCCAGCCAATCTGTTCCTCAACGTCCGTTTCGATGTTTTTAATTCTCGGAAAGGTCCCACATACTTGTCAAAAGGGACAATTAAAGAACAATAGCTACGTAAAATAAATTTGCGTTCTAATAAATTAGTTTAGTGCCATTCATCATGAATGATATCGTGGCAAGCACGTTACTTAGGATCTAAAAGGCTAGCCTGAATTATCAGCATACAAAATTCTTAAAATATATTGTGATACAATAAAAACAAAATTAAAAAAGATCAGATATTTTAATAAGCCACTCACGATACACCAGGTGTATTAGGCATAATTATAGAGTAATATTAAATTTATAAAAATTATAAATTATTGTAATCAAAAAACTATTTTCTAAACAGACACTAAAAGACTACCAAAGACTGTAGTCGATAGTTCAGAAAATAAATTTATCTTCATTTATTAGTGTTTATTTTAGCAAATATAATACTTATTTTATTTTGAGAAAATTATTGCAATTGTACATTAATTAAAATATTCACTTTACAGTAGTGTTATAAGTAATGACGTTAATGTGATAATAAAGAAGCACATTTTTTTATACAAATTAAATTTATACAACTAATAAATTAATTATAATTCAAATTTATTTTCCTACAGTAAACTAAGTACTGTATAGCATTCTGAGTTACATATTTTATTACTAAAATTAAGACAAAGGTATTAGACTTGTATTTAATTTTTTAAATACAAATAGATACTTTAAAAAACACCCGTGGACTAACGCGTATAATCGTATCTCAACTATACTCAACTACTGTTCGAAAGCACACTAGAAAACAAAAATTGGAGCTGCGGGCTACGATAGCCACGACAACGGGATCGGCTATGGCGGGGAGTGCTCGCTCTCTCGAAGTCTCGAGTACCCGTAGTCGATTTCCATCATCATCGTGGTCGTTCAGTGCACCACTTCGGTATAACCACAGCGATTTTATACGGCTGTATTATATTATTATCCGTATGACAATATATCGTATCATAATTAATATGTTTAAAATGTTTATATCGGTCCATATTTACCATATTTGTATAGTTTTGCTTTAAATGAATAAATTATATGATGCCATAATAATAATTATTATTATTATTATTACAATTTATTGTACAGTAACACCCTGCGTTAAGCACACCCACATACACTTTGACCGGCCTGAAACTCATTCGTAGGGCCCGGATTTATATGCACCAAAAATCTTAGATATATGCACTATAAAATATGCATTTATGCTCTTATTTTGTAGAAATATACCCTTTAAAATAATAAATATACTTAAAAAAATTAATTTTCAAAACAAAATTAGGTATTTTATATTTATATAAACATTTAATTAAACATTCATTTTAATGCTTTAATAAAATAGAATAAAACAAAACAAAATGTTTAACATTAATCTGAATCTTTTTTTAATCTGAAAAGTAATATATAAAATTAATCATTACTAAGCAGACCATATCAACAGAATTCCAAAACAATATTTAGAATAATTCTGAATAAACTATACCATTTTTGTAATAAACAATATATTTTAGTCATTAGTAAAGACCGGATTTTTGTACAGCTAACATTTAAAAAACGTGCAATTAAAATGATAAAATTTATCATATAGAAGTTATAAAGTATGGATATAATTAGTTTATCCTAATGACCTTCCACAGACCTTGCTGTAAATGTTAATTGCTAATAACTACTGGTCACTAGGAGACTAGGAGACAGAATATGAAGTATTTATCTATGTAATCTCCATTTTATTAAAAGTAATTTAATACTAATTGAAATACCTATACTCAACAGTTTTTATATTGAGAAGTACTTTTTACAATGTAGGAACCTACTTATTGGTTTTTAAATAGTTTTATAATAAGTACAAATTAGTGAAGGATAAAATATGAAAAATACATATATGTATTTATTTACTTTAACTTAAATTTTAAGTGTTTAAAATGTCTTAAAATGTAGGAATAAGCGAAAAAATTAGTATCTAAATTGTATATAAATTTAATTTGGTAACTACCTACTAACTGATTTATGGCGATGAATTATTATAATATTCAGATTTGAATAAGTATTTTAGAAAAATTACTCGGTTATAAATAAACAGAACTATCTAAAGATATTAATCATTTATTACCTAACATATTACACTAATGTATTATTTAATTATCTTTATTAGTGAACATAGTCTCAAATGTTTATTAGGTAAGTTAAAAATTAAAATAATTATAATTTATAGTAATAAAGAATTGTAATCAATAAGTGTATTAAAATGTTTATCCAAATTAAAAATTTACTTTATACTTTATCTAGTATCTGCGTATATAACATTATCAATTATCATTAATTAATAATTAATACATTTTAAATAAAATTAAAAATGATAAAACTTTATAATATAATGTATATTATATAATGTTTCACTAGTATCAAAATAATTACATGAATTAGTAGTAAAGTTATTAAAATATAAAATATGATGTTAATTAAAATATATTATTGCTTTTGAACATACCTTTATGCTTTTGTGCACAACTTTTTAAATGTAGTTTTTCCCCTTCACATTTTTATTACTTTGAGCTTAACTAAGAAGAAAACAGTAAAAAAAATAATGTCAATTAAGATGAATCTTTTTTGATTACTCAATTGAATTGCGACTTTACAAACCCCAATTTTTTTTTATAAAATACATTTACGATATGTATACACACAAATAATACAATGAGTAAATAAGTTAACAATTAGTGTACTAGACTTGAAAACGTAAGGGAAGGAAACATCCAACAACACTACTTCAAATGTATAAACCTAAATAAGTAAGTTGTTATAGATTATTTAATAGCTTACATAGCTAGCCATTTACGTTTAATACAATGGAGAGGGACACACACAATCCTACTACAAATAAACTTCTTAATATTATGATAATTTTTTTTATTTCTACTGAAAATCTATATATTTGTTATTATATCTATAATAATATATAAACGACAAATATTAAAATATGAAAGCCTTCCAGGATGGCGTTCTCTGGTGGAAATTTATGAACTAAAAAGGTGCCGTTTGAATAATTAGTAATTCATAGGTACCTAAATGATAAATCATATTAACATAACCAATGTATAAATAGTATAACATTATGATTTATAACTGACAACGAAAGAACTAAAAAGAGACTGATCGAAAAAATGTTCCCTAACTCGAAGTGAGTTAATTATTATTATCAGTAACGCCTAGGCGGGTTATTTTTAATGATATTGTATATAAACATTTTGAATTCAGACGTAAATTAACAATAATATGTTTGTTATTTTGTTATAATTTAAAAAATATTAACCGTAGAACATTCCACATCTCTTAAATTATTATTTTCTACACTACACAACGATGTTTTCAAAATATATTATCAGCCAATTTTAACTAGGTATTCGAAGATTATTGAAATTATAGAAAAAAAAATAATAAGTTATTTTTACATTGCTAAAGCTTTGTCAAAAACTTTGATGATATTTAATACAAAATCCCATATAAATTGTTCTTAATTGAATTTAAATAATTAAAATACACACATTTTATTTATATAGATATATTATATCTGATTTGGAGAAAAAAGTTCTTAATGTATGGAATTCTTGGAAATATAAATGAGTTATACGGACTATTTAAATTTTAAAATGATTAAGCGAGTTTAACTTTAAACACGTGTTTCAACTAATGTAGATACCTAAACCTTTTTAACATTTGAGTATGTACTATCGTAACACTTTGTTTGACACGTGTTTAAAATATAGATAATAAAATAGTCATTCCAACTTTGAGAAATTGAATGGCAAAACATGAATTACACTTAAAAATATAAAGAATGATTTTAATTTGGTAAACATTCAAGATACTTACTATTAAATTGGTCTTCCAGATGTTGAATCAAAATCAATCCTTTCGCATCCCTTTTACTCTAAGAAAATGTATCCTATCACTCTTATTTAAAATCTACTTTCAAAACAACTAAATGTCCAAAGTTCAACCATAGCTCAAACCAAATATCTTAAATCCAAGCTCTTAATTAATAACAGACCATTAATGCATACCTGCATAAATCAATGGTAAAACCCATCTGAGCCTTAAAATGATGAATAAAAAGATGTTCCCAAATACGTACCATCCAAATTTTTCAGTCAATCTCTCTTCGCCAAATATATCTACCCCAGAGTAGGTACGTGTTAAACCTTTTATTACGCAAAGGCCTAAAAATTCATGATTTTTCTTAATTGTTTGTATGTTTTTCCTGATTATTTTGAAAAATACTAGAATTTATAATTTTGACCTGTCCTTAAACAAACTAAATCCAATTTTTTATCCGAAATCCACTCCAAAAATTAAAAATTGAAGCACTTTTTGACTACTGTTGGATACTTACACTTAAAATAAAAACAAAAACGTTATTGTAAAATCAATATATTCATTGCTTCACTTATAAAATTAGATATGATATTTAACTTTTTGACAATTTTGATAAAGCAAAAAATACTGATGAAACACCCATGGAAACTTCTAATAGTATACCTACCAACTTACTACACTTAAAATTTAACATCAGTCATAATTTTATAATTTAAAATATTTTTATAAAACTTCATGTAGGAAACATATTTTATACATAATTAGACGCCGGTAGTTAATAGTTTTGTCTTTTCTATTATATTTATATATCACAATAGTTGTAGATCCCAACCCTTCGCCCTCTTTGTAGTTTTTCAAAAATCTGGCACCCCTCCTATAAATTGAAAAAATAATCACCTTATTTTTTATTCATTTTTCATTTTTTCCCTACATTGTGAAATAAAAATAATTTAATAAATAAAATTTTACTTCGTAATGACTGCTGTGCCTCCTCAGCAATTTTTACACACCCTCCCCCAGGTTGGGATACACTGATCTACACACATTACATTACTATTACATAACACATTATAATAATTTTTTATACGTTATACCTTATGTATATGGAACCATAAAAATCCATAAAGATCTCTAAAAAGTAGAATATACTATCAAAAATACAAAAATGATTATTAAGAAGAATTACAAGAATGCATAAAATGCAAATGAATGAGTAATGAGTTATAATTTATGGTTTTAAATATTATTGAAGTTCTATAATAATATAACAAGCATTTAACGTAAGCACACTCCGGATAGTGATTAGAAGAATAATGAAAACAATTTTTTTGCATATTTTTGTTGTGTCATGGTATTCATCTCCTCACTTCAAATCCGAGGCTTGAAGTTTTTTAAAACCACTACTGAGTGCAGGGTGAAATTTGAAATTTGAAATATATAATAGGAAATTTGAATGGTTACAAAATATGTATAATGAAAATAATATAGTTATTATTATATGATAATTAAGTTATATTATTTCTAACTTATAGATACGTCGACGAATAACTATTAAAATAGGTAATAGTACATATATTACATATATTATACACACATATATATTTGATTTTAATATAAATATAGTATATATTATATTTTATCAATAAAATATGAACAGCTATTTTCTGACTCAAAAATAAAAATTAATTTTACTTAGTTAGGCACCTAGTTTAGTATAAACATTAAAAAACAAGCTCTTCTGTATATTAGTTGTCGACGTCAAGTATACTGCCATTGAGCAATACGCCGTAAAATAGATGTATTATGTTTG
The DNA here is from genome assembly GCA_036289425.1 of Rhopalosiphum nymphaeae. Lineage (NCBI taxonomy): Eukaryota > Metazoa > Arthropoda > Insecta > Hemiptera > Aphididae > Rhopalosiphum > Rhopalosiphum nymphaeae. The sequence goes on from JAZAQC010000004.1 coordinate 620,037, forward strand.
AATACAATGTTAAACTATGGCATATTTTTATTTTATTACTTTTATTTGAAATATCCAACCTATAACTATAGATACAATAAGTGTATGAGAGGAAAAAAATGTATATATAAGACATAGAAGATTGAAAAGTGTAACTATTCAGCTAACACTCAGACGCAATAGAATACTTATAAATATTAACAATACCATATATTTTTATTTATTTATTTAAATTTAACACCCCAAAGGATTAATGGATACAGGAAATGCTATGCAAACTAAAATCAAATTATATACAAAAAAGAAAATTCATAGTAAGATAGGTGTTACAATAAAAAATTCTACGAAAACGACCTGACTCAGGTATATAACATAAAATATTTTATTATAGTTAAATTATTTATACATAGCTATTATTTAATGGCAATTTATTTTATTCAATGATTGGATTATTTTATCAATATTTATATCAAAAAAAATTCAAAATTTCAATTTATAAACCTTATTAGATATTAAAATTAAAATAGTATAAATTTTTAATAACAAAATAATTAATTTGGAAATTTTCACGGTTTTAACAAATTTTGTCATTTGTCTTTGTCAGCTAGGAAATAGGTACTATTTACTGATTATATTAATTTTGTTGTATTCTCGATAATTAACTAAAAATATACTAATTTAACTCCTTATATTACAAAACCAAAAACACAGTAGTTGAAGATCGAAGCATTTTTTCTTATACAACAGTCGAACTTAGACACAAAAATATTATATAAAACCGTTGTCAACGAATTAAAAAAAAAATAAAACAACCATAGGTATTGTTACGTTAAAATATGAATATTAATTATTAAATATTATATCTAATGTTAATTATTATTTAACTATTCATTAACCAAATAATAACTAATTTTTAGTTAGTTTATAGAAAATATTTGGCATGAAACAAAAACTCGTTTCGAAAACAATCGTTTAAGAAATTGTCAATGAATTAATGATTTAATTTGGGTTTACTATTTTGGTTTAATGCCAAGAATATGTTTCATGTAAATCTATTTTAATTATATGAATTATAAATCATAATATTGGTAAAGACATAATATATTGTGTGTATGTAAATAGTATAAGTAGCGTCATTTCATAGTTGCAGTGTAGGTATGGATCATAGTATGAGTTATGACACATAAACATTAAACATAGCTATGTATATTTATTAACAAGTTCCTTTTCCACATCATATGACTAATTTGGCTTTTGTTTTGTAATTTAAATTGATTTGTAAGTCCCTCTCTTAAAATCAAAAAAATTTGGCAAGTGTGAATCTCGATGTCTACACTCTTCACACACCCATTTATCAAGCATATTATATTAATTAAACAAGTGTTAATCATGTCAAGTGGATCTAGAAAAAAAGACACTGATACGTACATAATATACTATATTGTATAATATTAACAAATAACCCCTAGCTTGCGGAATAATTATAGTTCCGTCTTCCGTATTACATATATATGTTATATCTGTTTAATATGCATATGTATATCTACTAACTAGTAAATATACACATCATTTTTGGGCACTGAATTTAGGCGTATTGAGAAATTTTTGAGAGCTCAAGGTGAGTTGATAATTGACATGGTAAACATCTGTGTTGCTTAATATAGAACACTTATCAAAAATAGAAATCGCAAGAGAAAAAATATCGTGAAGAGGTTTGACAGACTTAGTTTGTGTTTTGGCATGCACCATGGCACTTCAAGAGTTAGGTCATTCATTCGTCTCGGTTGAGTTTGAAGTATTTGGAAAAGTACAAGGTAAATTATTTTCCCATACTTTTAATTAATTAATTTAATATATACCTAGATAGATAATGTATAATTTAAGCTTTACAGAAAATATAAATACAAACATGATTCTAATATACTTTAAAAAACAATCCGTATTTAATTAGGTACTTTGGATTGATAAAAGTTGGTATTTAATAAAACTTATTAAATGCAATCAGACAAATAATTACAAAATAATTTTATAACTTCAACAGATAAAAAAAATGGGTAATAATTACCTCATAATTTATGAATACGAAATTATAAAAATATGTTATTTTATTAATCACTGAATGTGTAACTTAATCATAAGAAAAGAACAGTTTGGTGTGAATAAATATTTTTAAATTGTAATAATAGGTCATATGATTCTATTATAACTTATAAGTTGGTAATAACTTTAATAAAATAACACATCTAAATTGTATATATTTAATTATTATTTATTAACATTTTAAAGTTTCTACCGTCAACAAAACTACACTGTGCTCGTTTCACTTCAATAATACTTAATTAATATTAAGGCGACAGTTACTAATACTAAATAAAAATTGAATAATTTACATAATTTATTTTCATTTGGCAAATACCTACTTAACTAAAATATTAGTTGAACCGAACTTCAAGCCCTATATTTCTATATTCGTCACTTTCGTAATTTCGAGGTTTTGTTGATATAAATATTGTATTTTATATAACCAATACCTATAACTATTTTAGTATTTTAATTGTACAAGCACAGTGCACACTGTAACCTAAGTTCAGAGCAGTAAGTAACTATTATTTTTCTATAGTGTTATTTCTCTGAAACTATTATTTGGGGAAGAAAATTAAAATACAGTATGAGACAATAGTGCTCCAAAATGTTCATAACGCCCATCTATGGAAATTTAATCAGCACTGGTGGTCAGTAGATACTTAAATATTTATAAGAAAGCTAAATTTTGAATATATAATATATTTTTTAAAAAAATGAAAGAAAAATTAAATTTTATAAGTATAATGAAAGATATTTATTTTTAAAGATTTTTATAGATATTAGTGCTCTTCTGTGATGATATTTTAATGGAATTAATATGAAATATTCAATAATATGTTTTAGTTAGTTATTGTAAAATTGTTGAGAAAAAAATTGAAATAAATAATTAAAAATTAAATTCCATTGCCCAATAATATTATTATTATATTATAATGGTTCTTAAAATGCAGTTATGTACAAACTTGAAACTATAATTGTTTCAAATTTATAATTATTATTATGATTTTTTGCGCCTCAATAACATACAAATTATAAAAAGACAAATGAATGTTTAAACAAAAATTATTTTAATTGGAATTTTAAACAATTCTCTAAAAAATATATTCACAACAACAAATTTAAAAAATAATATAATTAGGTCTAACCTACTAAAATAAATTTAAAATTGACAATGAATATGAGAAATAAGAGATTAGAATCTAGAATAGTATAAAAGGAAAAAAATTATTTATACTTATTATATTCTTAAGCTTATAAATAAACTTTATAACTATAAAATTAACTAACTGAAAGTATATGAAACATAAAAAAAACAACAATGTATATTAGTTGGCACTTGATATTAGTGTTTCATTTATATACTATTGCCAAATATCATTAGTCATTACTCATTGGTATAAGAACACATTTTAAAATATTTTAACTCATATGTTAGAAAAACTAAAATAATTAACACGAGGTGAAATCAATATTTTTTATATCACCTAAATTCAAAATTTGAAATACCTACTTCATATTTAATTAATCTAATAAAAATGAAACAGAAAAATGTCTACATAGTAGAAAATTACTTATAGTAAACTAAATAATACTATATTCTACTCTTTTTTTAATTAAACTTATTCTTAATAAGGATAATTAATAATTATTCTAGAAAAATATATTTATATGCAATTTAATCTCAAATATTTCTAAGTTAATTATAAATGATAATGTACTAAAAAATTAGTTTAACATGTATGTTTATAATTTTATTTATATTATTTAGGTGTTTACTTCACCAAATATTGCAGAGACCGAAGCACAGAACTCGATATTGTCGGGTGGGTAAAGAACAGTAAAAGAGGCACTATAATGGGTAAAATGCAAGGACCAAAATCAAATGTTGAAGTAATGTAAGTTAAACTTTCAAACTCTATATAATACAATTAAAATTTTTAATACTTTGGGGCGTTGACAGTATGAACATTAACGCTGGGCACACATAATACACACACAGGACAATACCCATAATATATACATATGTATTTAATAATTATAATTATTTATTAAAGATCAATTTAAATACAATATGTTTAATTTCATATTGTTATTTCATGTTATTATCCAATTTAGAACAAAATTAAACACTAAAAAATAAAAATATGATCTTTGATTCTTTTTTTTACATTCTAGTAGAAATATTTATGAATAATTTTGTATTAAACTTTCAAGCCACCAAAAATTTAAATATTTTAACTACACATTTCGGTGATTTTGATAAAAATACTGGATTTTTTTTTACTTTTGACTCCCTCTGTACTATCTGCCCAGCTAAACACAACTATCTACAAAAAAAAAAAAATTAAAATATATAAAAATATCTTATAAATACTATAAATAGGTGGTAACATTTTTAAGTCAAGAGGTATTTGTTTATTTATTACAACAATTAACAAAATTGATTTTTCAAATAATGGTAAATATTCCCATTTTTTTATGATTTATTTAGTTTTTTCTGAATTATTTTTAAAAACACTGGACATTTTTTTACTTTTCCCCTCAAAAGAATCAATTAGATCCAAATATTTTGAAAAATATGTAGATCTAATTTGTCACGTTCTAAAAGACATGACTCTTAAAAAGTAGTAGTAGCATACTGCTTAATATTTTTCCACAGCAAAAAAAAATAAGGAATAATAGTTATGTTTTTGGGTGTAAACCATAAGCTATAAGAAATTTTGGCTACAAAAATGATATAGATTTTATATCAATGTTATCAATGTTTAGAACACCACCAATATACCAAGAATGGTAGGTATTCAGTATCTATAATAATAGATTTCGATAAATAGTATAAATAACTTAAAAAAAAGTGTTATGTCCATCCTAAGAACATATCCATGATAAAAATAAATAAGTCATTATATAACCAATAAATATATTGTTCCGTTTTAAAATAATAACTTTTTTATGAGCCAATTTATCAATAAATTATACAATATAAAAACTAAATTTGTATTATAATAAAAAACAAACTGCCTTTATTTTTTTGATAATTTCAAGATTTCAGAAAACATAAACAAATGTAAAATATTTATTATTTAAAATTTATTAAATACTAAACACCAAAACACCACATTCCAGACTTAATAAATACTTTCACACAACTTTTCCCTTTTTTTTATAATAGCATTTTAACAAACATAGATTTAATTATTCCTATGTTATTACATTATTAAAATTATGGTAATATTAAAGTTTTTAATGAAATTTAATTATAAAATTGTGATCATATGGCTTTGTGACTTGACAATTATAGAAACACAAAATTGAGTTTCCTTTTTTCTTGTTACCGGCGTGTCAAATTCTGTATCGTAAATTTTATATTATACTTTACTATGATAATTTCTATATTTTACAGTGGTGTTTTTTTAATTATACAACATATTATATTAATATAGATGTATCAATTTTGGTAGATTCTAATAATGACAAAGGAGAAGAAAGGAGAATAGGAGATTCTAAGAAAACTCATTTTTTTGGCTAGAAATTATACATACTCTTAAAAATAAAATAATTTTTAAATAAATATACCTATATTAAATCAGTTAAGTTATATATGCAACTTGTATCATTTATAAAATTATATATAATATATAAATACATACAATATATTTAATTGTTACAGGATCGCATGGTTGTCTAATGAAGGAAGTCCTGGAAGTAAAATTGAGCGATGTGATTTAATGAACTTTGAGTACTTGGCAAGGAAAGAGTTCAATGGATTTAGCATAAGATTTTAAACATCCTTAAGAAATAATATTTTATTTATGCAGATATTATAAGAAAAAAACCCTAAATTATTGATGTAAAAAAAAAGACATGCTCATATTGTTAAAGTTTTTATACATAATTTATTATTTTTAAAAGTCGATACTAGCTCGAAAGGCAAATACATAATACATAATATTTTATATATGTAAATCAAATCACTTATATATTATAATGTATTAGAAAAATGATTAAAGTAAACTATTGGTAAAACAAACTATTTAAATAATATATAATAAGTATTGTAAATACACATCTTAAACTCTAGGAATTTTGCAATTAAAAAATATTTACAAATTTTTAATTTTGCTATTTTATTATACTTTATTTATTATATTTTATTTTATTATATTCATACACACTATATAAGTAATTCTAAGCAGCCGTTTTTTTATTTAGAATTATGTTCTATAAACTTGTATTTGAAGTAAATGAACATGAACAAAACAATAGTTAAATGATATATAATATGTATATATGTATAAAAAAAAAAGACTTTTAAATTATAAAGTTTATTAATGGCAAAACAAAATTTACTATACAAAATTTGTTTTCAAATAGTCTCAATAAATTTTTTTTACATATGTTTGGAAGGTGACCCAGAATCGCTGTTTATATCTGCGTAAAAAAAAAAATTTATACATTTTAAAATAGGTTTCATAAAATGATTTAGTGTGAGAAAATATAAATTCAGATATTCTTTGAAAATGAACAATATATTTTTTGTGATCTATTTAATTTATATTAATGAGGAAAACTAAATTATAATTCACAATATTTTCTACTATGTAAAAATGATGAAATGTGTTCTTATTAAATATTTACTTTAGTCTATTAAACATGAACATTATATTATCTTAAATACAATAAATTATTATTAACAATACAAATAAATGAATAAGTTCATTAAGAAAATATTTATCAATAATAATGAATGTTCAGATATGATATTATAATATAATGGTTAGTTATTAGTCTATAGTTAATTATTAATAATTGATAATCACAATATATTTAGTAAAATAACATTATATAAGTTTATATCAGTAATTAATAACTAAATACTTATCATAATATGTCACATACAAAATATTGTGTAATATGGCTGTTAACTATAAAAATAATTTATTTATTATTATACAGTGAATTCTATTTATATCATGATTTTTAAGAATAAATGTGAATGTTGAATATATCATAAATTGAATTAAAAGAATATCTATTTAAATAAATAAGTATTACTATATCTGCAGTTCTATTTGAATAGCACAGACATGTATTGACTAAACCCTAACTTCTAAAAAAGTTCTCAGACTGGATTAATTGGGAGAAGAGACCAATATAAACTTTAATTAATAAAGCCTTAAGGCCTAAATATATAAGTGCAATTTACCAATTAGTCTATTCATAAAAGTATATACTATACTGCATTTTTAGGATATTATGTTCTCACAAATTTTAAGATACATAATATATTATAATAAATGATTTGTGACTTTAATAAATGTGTGTGTTTGATAATAAATAGATGATAGACATATTTTTAACAGAAACTGTTTTGATTAAGTTCATGTTGCAACTATAAATGATACCTGACTTTGGAATTGAAAAACGGTTGTCTATAAGCCCTGAGAGCCTAATATTACATATAATATAAGTGCAAGACATAAAATAGAAACAATGTCACAAGTGGCTTTATGTATAGATACTAATTAAACAAGTCAGAATTTAACCCTACTCTAGTAACTTGGTACTGTATGGTTAACAAAATGTTTAATTATTCTATAAATGTTTAGAATACTAAAATTGTATCCTTAAATATAAATAGTAATAGTAATAAATTTAAATGATTCAATAAACTAAAACTTAAATTTCATATTGAACAATTTTAAATTAAAATGCTTTATTTGTATTCAGTTCATTACATATACAAAGAGTATTATTTCTTTATTCAGTTAATATATTTAATTTTAAATTATTTATATATTACCAAGTAAATTAATAGAAATAAGATGCAAAATAAGAAAGTTTAAATATAATATGAAACATACAGGTACACTAGGTACAGTGTGATTTTTTAATCATAAAACTCTAAATATTTTTAAATCTTAAACTAATTTTTTTATGGTTTTTATATTTTACTAATTAATAATTATGGAATCATTTGAAAATTGTATTAACAACATATTAAATTGTTAAAACATATTTTTAAAAGGTTTTAATTTTTTAAATGGCATCATCTTTTATTTCGTTTAAAAATAATATATATATATATATATTAATTTAATAAAAAATGTTTTTAAATTGTATAAACATTAAAAGTTAAGAAGACATTTGTTGTACCTGTCTTACAATTGTACAACACTGTAAATTTGAATTCGGCAGAAACAATTTTGTCATTAAGTTTTATCAATATTAAAATTAATAAACACCAATAATAATAATTAAGGCTAAGAACATTATCAGTATTTTTACATTGATTTATCACAATATTTTAATTAAGTGAGTTGTGAGCATTTTTATATTAGAATATTTTATATACTATATAACTTGCTTAAACATTGAAGTTTCAACAAAAAACCAATGTGTAAACACAAATAATATTCTCAACTTTATTTATTTAAATTAAAATACTGAATGAGCATAATATCTAAAATTTGAATACATTAAAGTATGCTTAAAATTTAAAAATAGGTCAACCCATTCCAATAATAAAACTAATAACATATTAGGTTCTACAGAATAAAAATTTTCTTTTATGTATGCTTTTAAGACAAAGACAACACACGTGAAATTGTATAACAAACTTTTGAGGTATATCTGTCACTAACCTAAATTTTTATAAATAATAAACTATAATTCAATATTCATTATTCATGAAGCAATAACTTATAACTTTCTGAAAAATATTCTGTTTCTGAACATGGAAAATAAATATAGTTAATAGTTATTTTAAATATCACAAGTTGATACCACTTTATAATATCTATAATACTGGATTGTAAAATTATTACAAAAAAATTTTTTTTTTAAATTAAATATTAATTAATATTGTTTAGTCAATGATAAAATAATCACCCTGCATATTATATTGTTGGTTGACTAATTTAATAATGAATTACAAATTAAACTCATTTTAATGAGTCATTATATTTAATTACGAAGTAAATCATCAATATTAAACTTACCACTTTTGTTAGATTTTTGTTTACGGTATTTAGCAGCAGGACCCCAAATACGAACAGTACAATCATCCGAAACCGATGCAAGCATTTGATGATAAACAGGGTTCCAACTAACACATGTAACTGCTCTTGTATGACCGGTTAATGTTGTTATTGGTAGTTCATTCTTAATGTGCCACAAATATACTTTGTTATCTATAATAAAACAATATTTTTATCATATATAAATTGTATTTTAAGAAGTGACAAACCTTCACTTCCACTAGCAATAAAATCATGATTAACACCTCCAAAACAACTATGTATTGAAAAATGGCCCTGTGTAACTCCTTGAAATTTTCTTACTAAACACTTATCTTGGAGATCCCATAAATGAACACCTTGTGATACAACATTTAGAAGTGCAAGACGATCAGTTTTATTAACTGTGAATGACATTATAGGATGTTCTTCTTGTATTCTATTTGAACATGAACCATATTTAGACAAACATATCAAATGCATTTTTTGCTTTACTTACAAATTTTGATCACTTAGCTCATCAAAATTATATGAGCGGATTCGATGACGTGTGTCTGCTGCCAACACGGTTTTTCCATCAGATCGACACCAAAGACAATTTACACGAACACCTTCCCACGAATCTAATACAGAACCTTCTAAATCCTACAATTGATTTATAATTAAATTAAAATTACTATGAAAGCACTACATAAGTTAACATTATTTATGTATTTATTTACACATTGATAAAATTGTCCTCTGATTCCCCCACATACAAATTTTTGGCCATCTTTGTGCCAAGAACAGGCAGTTAATGAGTCGTCTGATGAATGTGAGAGTTTTAACCTCAAAACACCAGTACTAACATTCCATACCCATAAATCGGGACAGTCTTCAGGCCCACAAGCCATGAGAAGTTCACCATCTGGAGACCATGAAAGATAGCTAACTCCATATGAATGGCCATCTAAAGTGATTGATTGCTCTACAGTTAATGTTTCCTGTAACAAATAATATTGTGAAGATATTACAAGTAAGAAATTATTTTTAAAACATACTGGATCAACGTCATATATTATAATGGATGCATCTTTTGAGCCAGTTGCTAATTTTTTTCCATTAGGTGAAAACCGACAAAACCATACTTCATCACAATGTTCAGTTAGTATTTGGACGGTTTCATATGGAATTTGTTCTCTACAATCAGAATAATTTCTTTTTTTACACAAATATTTCATTATAATATTATCAACACGAATAACTTACAATGAACACTTATGGTCAGTAAGTAAGGAAACAGTTTCAATGGAATCATCAAACGTTGTATTATGGAATAAACATTGATTTCTCTGCAGTTCTACTGCCTGAGTCAATAACATATGTAACCTAAGACAAGTATAAAATTATTTAATTAAATAATAATAAAAAAAAATCACTAATAATAAATATTTATTCATTTTCATATTATAGCTAATCAAGTTTTTTTTTCTATCATTAAACTTAACTAACCTGAAGCATGTAAATCTTTAAAAAATAAAAATCATTGTAACATAATATGAGGTATTCCCATTTTGCTCTAAAATGTTTCACTATTTTATAGAAACACATTTTTTTGTGTATATGTACAAATGTACAATAGTATCTTTAAATATATACATTATATTATATATATACAGATTTGAAATTCAAATTTATATTACTTTGCATATTTAACCATAACATAAACATCTCAACTCAAACAATTTTTGATATTTTGTTGAAATTATAAAACAAATAACCGCAGATACATAAAATGTTCACCAAATGATATTTTAAAAATATTTGAGTTATTTTATAGACATTTGAATTTTTCCATTTTTTATTTTTTTTTATAAATATTGATATAAAATTACTCACTGAGTAAAAATGATTAATAATTTCAAAAAGTTATTTTATCAAATATGTAAAAATATTTAAAATATGTATGCACAATTTTTTTTGAAAAACATTTGAAATTAAAATTTAGACATAATTCCTCAATAATAAAAATTATCAAATCTTTTTGTAATCAAAAATTGTATTTATATTTGCCTTTAAAAATGTATAAAATGTAAAATTTTTATAGTTACAAACTTTAAAATTTAAAACAAAGTTTCTCATAAGTAGTTAATACTAAACTAAAAAATCTAATAAAACATAATCAAATTTTTTCTTTCAGACATTTTTCGTTCAAATTAGGATGAAATTACATATTTAAGCTAAGAATAATAGTTGATATTATTCACTATATATATACTTCAAAAACATTATTTTCATGGGGACATACAATACATTATTCAAGTATATAATTATTTACCTTTTGGGTGGTAGCATAATATGTGGGGGTAAAAATTGTTGAATCATATCCATGAGTAGAGTTCTAGATTTATGCCCTTTTCCCTCCCAATTTGCTCGTTTCATTAACTCATCTCGTCCACTACACATCATATAGCTAAAACAATATAAAATAATTAATAAAACACAATAAAATCATAAAATATATAATTATACAAAGAATGATCCAAATATCATTCAATTGTTATTTATTAAAAAAAGTCAAACCTGCTGAGAATATGAACTTTGTCAATATTGTGTTGCAAAGGTGTCAACTCATTACGCAACACATGTAATGCGTCCAAAACTTTACCATCCTCTAAATATTCCAAATACTTTTGTTCACATATTAAAAATTTCATATCCTTAAAAAAAATAGTAGTAATATTATTAAAATGAAAACTTTAGGCAATACTCAGAGATATACTTACTATTTTAATAGCACAAAAATATTAAAAATATATTTAAAATAAAATTTAAAAAATATTGGAAGTATAAGAAAAATACTCACTGAAAAATATTGGCATGAATTCCCTACCAAAGCTTGAAGTTCGTTCAGATCTGCACTAACCTAAAATGTTATAATTATTTTCATTAAATAAATAATGTTAACTTTAATAAAACAAAATAAAGGTTGTATAAATTAATGCTTTCTAATTTAATTTGAAATTGTGTTTAATTTTTTTTTAGCTTGTAATGATTAAGATAAATACAAAATATTAATTCCATATTCATAAAGCATTGTATACCTAGTTATTTTAAGTAAATAAAAAATGTTTAACAAAAATAATTGTACTAGTTAATAATTTATATTGATACATACCTTGTGCCATTCACCATCCATTACATGATGGCGAAATTGAGTGGCAGCAGGATGTTCCAAACGACATCCAGATTCTTGCATTAACACTTCTGCAGTTTGACTAAAATTTAAATTTAAAAAAAAACTATAATTATCAAAATTCATATTATTTTTATATATTTATTTAATATGCTAACTTATTATCAAATTGGGATTAATTTATGCTGCAACTATAGCTAATATGACCATATTTACCAGCAGCAACAACCCTACAATCACCAGCTAAGAAATCCAAACTGTTGTTAATTTTCATATAACTTAGTTCAACAAGACTATCTTGAGATTATAATAGAAATTAAGTATCTGAGTCTTATGATGGTCAAAACACCTATGGTACTCACCTCGAGCATTAATACAATTAACTAAACAACAAATGTATCTGATAATAACATAATTATGGCTTCAAATCAACATATCAAATAAATAACTCATATTATATTAGTTTTTCATATTAAAATCCTCATTTCAACCAAATAACTATCAGCTACAATCTCAAATTAAGATTTTTTATTGATTTATGTAAATACCTATTATTGCTAAAGTACTTTAGAATATAACAAACTAATAATATAACTATTTCACAATGATCTCCAAATTAAAATCATAAACAAAACAGTAAACAGAACAGGTAAATCATTACCACAATTTATAAAAGGTATGATTATACCTATATGATCAAATACAAATCTCCTCACCTCCTACTACCTCTGTATAATTTAACTAACTGTCTCAAATGCAGCTGATAAAAAAACCTACTTAAAATGCAAAATTTAAAACTCAAATATAAAATTATATAATAATTTAACCTTGTAAAGGAAACTCTACTAAGTCTTTCCACAAGCTATTTCACATTGATTTTAAATATTTTCTAAAATTAAATTTTTTTTTTAAATGTATCGATTGCTTCAATAAATATAAAATTCTAAACTCTAAAAATAAAACTACTTTTTCAATCTAACAAAATCCAAATTATTGAAAATTCAAATTATTGTCAATTTGAGAAATAGTCTAATTGCCAACTTTAAATTAATAAAATATATTATATCAAACATTATTATAGTTAGATATATAAAGCCATAGGCAAAGGAGTATGTAGAGATTTATCTGTATGGATCCATAAAGGAAAATCAACAGTTAATCAACTTATAATTATTTAGCAACCAATGAAAAAAGTAAGTTCAAATTAAGTATATATGTGGGAATTATTAGTAGAAAAAATAGTATAACAGTATCTACTATCCACCGTTATAATTGATTTACTGGTTTATACAATATAATTTTTAAGTTTGGATTTCCTAAAAAACTAATTAACAAAAATAATGTATAAAAGAAAGAAGATATCAAGTTAGGACAGACACTAATTTATCGGAGAAGGTTAAAATAAGATAATATACCTTTATCATTGTTATTTTATCTTACATTAGAAAAAATGATATGTAACATTGTAATGACCAAAGAAATTAATGTAAGGTCCAGATTGAAGAAATCACGCTAATTTATTAGGATTTGCAAGCGATATAAATCTACATGGAAAAATGCAAAACACAATAATAGGTTAAACAAGAAGCAAAAAAATTCTGTCAATTAATAAAAGAAACTTAAGAGATAAAAATAGTGACAAGTGAAGATAAAAATTAAATAGTTAAGAACTTTGTGTTGAAAATAACTTAATACTTTATCCATTTAGGAATAAATAATGGTTGGAACTAGAAAATGTTATATATTCTAAAAAATAAAAATATATCAAATATAAATTAAGTTTCAAGTGTTTAACTAACAATAATTCTGAGATAAATTCTGAATTTACCCAAGAACCAATAAATTATATGAAATATACAAAAAAAAATTGTTTTAACTATAGACAAAAGAATCTAAAGTAAAATAGCTATGCATAAATCCAGAATTAAAGTTCAATATTTTTTCCTAAGTAGACTGCCTATTGCATTATAAACTAAACAGATAGTTTATAATGTCCTTTTATTGACAGTATGTATTATAAAATTAGATAGTATTATATATAATCTTAATATAGCGATGTTTAGGTTATTGCCTACTAGTAATATTAACTGTCCATTTTCTGAAGTTACCTTTTAAATACCTTTTACCTATTTTTTTATAGTGGACTAATGATTTTTCTTATTTTATTTTATAATATTTTAAGATAGAAACTACAGGTTAATTTTGTTTATTGCCTATACAGTCTTAAGTTGATAATTTATACAAAATTTAAACATCGCAATATAGTATAAAAGTTATTTTTCAAATAAATAAAAATGTCTAATTAACACTTACTTAAGCCCGATAAGCTTTAAATGTTGACCTATTAGACGAACGATCTCCTGGCTTGACCTGCCCTTAATGTTACAGCTATTACTTTGTTCTTGACCATCTCCATTGGCTGAACCATTAACGGTCGAACTGGATGATGGCTGATCCACCGATCCATTGTGTTGCAAACACCCATTGGTTGGCTGCAACATGGTCTCTTCCGTATCCAAGTGCCTTTTCTTACGCGGTGGTGGAACAAGCCCACCGTCATCAGAATCGCCACTCGAGGCCAGTCTTGCTACGCGATGGCAAGATTTAAACGCTTTTCCCTCCTCTACGATAATCTATTATTGGACTACGACACATCAAATCTAAAATAATGAATGCATCAATAAACATAATATTATATTATGTATACTTGTTTCTTTTTTTTATTTATTGCATCTTTACCCTCAACAGCTGTGCGAGATAAACATTAAACACACACATACGCGCGCGCGCAAACGTACACGCTAGTACGCTACACACATACCTTTGTTTTGGATTTCTTCGTCCTTGAAAAATCGTCGTATCACTAGGGTAACTATAATCTACAATAACAAGTCGAAAATGTAACATGAGTGAATAAAACTTAAAAGCCTTAAATGTTGACGAATATGACTACAAAAATACCTTTAATTAATTAAAATAATTGGAGCTTTGAAGATGCATCATGCACATAAAGCACTATACTTGAATTTATTATTATTTATTATTAAATATTAATTTCTCTTGGTTTATTTTTTTTTTTACGCAACAAAATTGAATATCAGATGACGGACCATAACAAGTCGTTAAGGAGAAAATAATATTTTATCATAAGAAATGATATGATGATATTTTATTATACATTGATGAACGATTTACTTAACCTCAAAATTGTTCTAATATTATTATCACTTTTTTTTATAGTGAGTAGTGACTACGAACTAGAAGCTAATGTCACCAATGAAACATTGTAGTATTCACTATCATAGAATAATGATTCACTATTACTATTTACTATTCACTTATTCAGTAAGCCCAGTTAGGCAGTAAATATTAAACATGTTATATTTGGCAATATACATTTATACACCATTAATATTTAATTTCTTACGACTATTTATACATATTAAGTTAACCAGTCAGTCCAGTCTAAACTTTAACATCTTTGTAAAACACTATTTATATTTTATATTTATTACTTGAATATCTTTCTTATTACTTTTTTACAAAGACTTGTAGCCTGTAGGCAGTTAGTTAACACCAGGATTGAGCTTCACCAGCCCTTAGTTTTTCCATATCAATCAGTAATACATTTATATTATACACGACTAATTATTTATACATTTAAAATGAACAAAAATCTAAAAATCGTCTAAATTACTATTTATATTTATTTTCTCAAATATTACAACATGAGTTCAGTGTTAATAACAAAATATATTATTTAAGAATAAGTTTTCTTCATAATGGTTTATTTCTAGTATTTTTTTATATTAATGTTCATATTTTAAAGAATATAATTTTTGGTTTCTCGGTGGAATATCCATACATGCCGAAAATTTCAATATTTGTCTAATTATTATTCTAGAATCTAAAGCTGAAGTAGTGAGGAAGAATTAAAGACATTTTTAAATGATCAATTACCCAAAAATAGCAATAATTAAAATAATTGATAATAATAACCTAATATAAATACTGTTTCGTCCCGAATCGTTGATTCATGCATGAACGCTGAAATAAAAACGAGATGTATAAAGTTTAATTTTTAAAAGAATTTTTATTCGGTAGCAAAAAAATAAATAATCAATTATAAGTACCTATTGTAGAATTCAGACACCTCTTTCCCATTGGGCATGTGCCCAGGGCACCGCGATCGATGAGGACTAGTTCTTGCCAAACCACCAGGTAATCGATATTTATTACCAATAAATAAACTTACTTCAAATAAAATCAAAGATTAATCGCTAATAGTAATAATAATAATAAAATAAACATAATTAATAGTACTCTGTCCAAATCGTAAGGGTTCCATTATATCGCTCAGGGACTTAAAAAGGTTAAAGACGGCCCTGGTAGAATTATGTCATGCTCGCCCAGTCTAAAAATAAAGTCAAGTATATAGGAGACAAAATATTTTCATTTGTGTTGCCTTATTTACTAGTTTAAAAATGTATAATATAGTTTTTATTTAACATTTATTTAAAAATTTAAATACAAAAATATAATATTAAAATATAAGGTGAGGAACGATATGTTATGGCCTGCCTTTGAACATCTCAAATATGGGTACTTAACCAGTCCTAACCGTTTGCATAACCCGTTTATCTTAGAAAAAAGAACAATTTTTAAAATGATTATGATAATTTACTACATAGTACGCATATATTTACATGTGAACCGTACGCACATAGAAATTGTCTACATTGAACTCCTAAAAAACGGTTGGTGTCTAATCTCCTTAAAAAAAATGTATAATATTTAATATAATTTTTAAATATATAAAAATATTATATTAATAATATAAAAAATGTTGTTTTTTTATTGCATAAAATTACGTGAAAAAATATAAAAATATATTATCTTTAATTCTTCGTCTTTTTGTAGGTACCTAGTATATTTGTAAATATTTAATACAATATAACTTAGTATACCTAATATAGTAATATATTATATATTAGTATAGACTACATATAGAGTAAAATACATTTTTATTACAACAATGTACATTATAGTATAATTATTTTAGGGTTTTTTTTATGACCTATTGAACAAAAGTTACCATCAACAATCAACATGCCAATTGTTTTTATATTATACATATATTACGCTTGTAAAATTATAATATAATATTATCATTATTTGATAAATAATTAATAATAATAATTTGATATTTACAAATTTTTTTGGGGAGATAATTATTTTTATTCAATTTCTATATGTGTACATGCGGGTCATATAAATCATGTGTGTAAATAATCATTTTTTAATTTTCATAATCAATTATTATATTTAAAATTTTTAAAAATTAATAATCTTTTTTTCCTTGGTCATTTTTACTGATTACTCCCTTTGATACAAACTCATCATAAAGAATAGTGGGGGCAACTTTATTTCTGTACAAGAAGTCTTATAATATGATTTTTGTATTCTCATCGACACATGAGCATATGACTCGTATCCTTATCCGAGGCCATCGAATTTCAACTTTTTCGAGAAGAGACTTGTGAAACAATACTTTAATGGTCTATAATTAAAATAGTACAATGTTCGTGACGCTCTTCGTCCCGACCACCACACTATGTCTCATAAAACGTGTCGCCCACCATTTGAAATGTATGTTTATACTTTTATAGTATTCAATCATATATATGTTGCGTAGGGTATGTAACAACTAGCAATATACTTAAGAGTCGTAACCTAATAATAATTTAAAACCGTGGTAATAACAGTTTACTAAGAACCATACAAAATTACGGAATTCTTAAGCAAATCGGTATGTAGCCAGTGTTAGAACCGAATAAACAGTAAAAAGCGCAAAGAAATTTTTACGTAACCAATTTGGCAATAACTAATCAAGTATATTACTTCAATTTAGAACTTTTTTTAAATGCGTAAAATCTACAAGATAAAATTAAAGTAATAAAATGTAACATATGCTAACATTGACGGTATTTTAGAAAGTAAAAATATAAAAACCTTTTGTAAAGAAGTTATTGGTTTATATGCAACAGATAAACTTTTGTATCCTATAAATATTACCTAAAAAATTGTATCATTATCTAAAATAAAACAGTTCTAATTTTTTTTTTTTTTTATAAAACTGATACAAGCATATAGTACAAATACATTATATCGTCTATATCTAACAGTATAACATCACATATTTACATCTATATAGTTGTAGACCAAAACGCGTCGTGTCCTGCTGAAAGTAAATAATAACTAGAAAGTATATTATTATATTGCTCTAAATAGCACTGGAACAGTAACTTTTGATTACAGACCAACAGTAAATAAATTTTTTACTATTTAATTTTTTTATTAAGATTTAAAATTTATTTTTAATAATTATTAAGGGCGAGCATAAAGTAATTCTTAGAAGTTATCTTACACTATAATATAAAATATTGACTATTTATTTACCACACAATAATAATTCCTTAAAAAATTCACTGCATATGTATGTAATACATCTATAAATACTGCATTGATAGAAAAAAAAATGAAATAATAAATGTGCTGCAGAAGACAAGTAGTTTCAAGAAAAAAAATTTTATTGTATAGAATTATTTAATTTGATAATGATAGTATTTTAAATTATCCGAAAACAAAAGTTAATTGACCTAAAAATGTCAATACATTTTTCACGAATTTTACTTATATCATTTATACATTTTTTTTTAATTACCCATATATTTATTTCACTGTCATTTAAACATTAAATTGTTCATTAAAAATAAATATATTATTACTTAATTGTCAATAAAACAATAAAAACTAATCTCAAATATATTTTTAAACTTTATATTATTTTTAATTACCTATTTAAATTTTGTTGAAGACATTCATAAAAATAATGATAAAATAACGTTTAAAAAGTAAAACCACAATTAAAGATACTTAAGTATATGTTGAAAATCGAATTGTAATTAAGACTTAACTAAGTCCTAGCTAAATTATTCTATTCTATTATTTCTGTGGTATTTATAGAGTTATAGCTATAATCAAAATACGCTTAGGAGTTGGCTCAAACGTCCTATAGCTAATAATTAACAGGGAACAAATTTTAATAATTAACGGGGACGAAAAAGTTGATAGAATCATTGATTTCAGGCAACACATTACCATTATGATCTTAAATAATTTTCGTCTTTTTCAAAATCGTTATACAATCTCATCAGTGCTTATGCTATACAATTCTGTACCTATTATGTTGATATATTCAATTACATCTACTAAACATCAATCCTAGTCCGTAGAACTTATTGTTCATGCTATTACAGTATTACCTATATCTACTTTACGATCATGTAAAGCCTCCAAACAGTCCAAAAAATGTAATCAAATCGATCTATTTTCGCTTCTCTCAAGTTGAGTAAAATTTTTTCTTGTAATGGTTCTATTCAATCTATTCTACGATTGTAGTTGTAGAAATGTAGAAAGTAGATTACAGAACCATACACCTAAGGTGGATTGATAAATTTATATTTTTTATCAATCTACCTTGCGCACACCACCATACTAACTGTATCGAACAACACTGTATATTGTGATTATTATATATTATCATTATATTTTATCAAATGTAATTTAATATCAATACATCAGGCTTTTTGTTTACCTATATTATATTAATATATTATTATTATAGTTTTAGCCGATACAAGATACATTATTCGTATTGTACTAGAGTGTATTTATAAAATTGTGCTCATGTAATATATTTCATATGAAATACAAATCGTATTATTCATCATCAAATCGTTATTCGTTAAACAAAATTGCAATTTAATCATATCTTTTTAAATAATATTATCTTATTTAAACGATGTGTAATAATACCAAAGAAGAAGACATTGTTGAAAAATGGGGTTTGCCATTGAAAGAATTATATACATTGGCACTTAAGTTTTTCAAGGGTATGTCAAAAGTTTTTTTAAATGTAAGAAATGTCACTCATTCCATTAGTTTAAGACACAACTTTATTATGTTTAAATGTTGATACATAAAAATTCTAAATAATTTAGTTAGCATCAAATAAAAATATTCATCCTTTGCTTATTTTAATTTTTAATTTTATTTTCTATAACTTTTATTTGAAATATGTAATTTGTAATTATAGCTACAATAAAAATAGAGAGAAGAAAAAAATGTGCATACAAGGCATGAATGTTTGAGAAAAGTAGCTACCCGATATTAACACTGACGTAATATGACTTAATATAATTGTATATTTTACTTGAAAAAAAATAAAAATTAATTTATCCCTAAATCTGGAGTACCAATCTATTTTCTTGAATATAAATATAATTTATTAATTTTTTTAAATTATTGGAAAAGTATTTAGAATCATATGTTTATTACTAGTTATTGCTACTTACTTATTATTTTGCTTTATCTTCATTCAAATATATTTTTTTAATAGTTTGGTGATCTTTCTTATCAATCATCAATATTTATCCTGTTCCCTAAATTTGCCTTTCTTGAATATATCTCATAGATTGAATATATTTTAAATCTTTATAAATAGTACCTAACTATCATAATTTATAAATTATGTACTTTATATATTTATGAATATAATTTCAGTGTACTTAAGTATTACTCCAGTTTTCTTTTATATTTAACAAAAAATAAAATTAACAATTTTTTATATTTTGAAAATAATCATAATTACTTTATTATTTATTATGTTGTAGAAAAAGAAGGTAAAGCTATACATTTTACTTATGATGATAAATTAAAGCTTGTTGCATATACACGTCAAGTTAGTCATGGAAAGTTAGATGAATCAAAATTACCACCTTTAGGTGTATTTGATGTTATTGGAAGAGATCGAAGGTAAATAAAATCTATATTGACACTTCAGATATTTGTATTTAAGAATATCAACATTTTATAGATTAGCGTGGCAAGCACTTGGTGACATGTCAACAGAAAACTCAATGGTTAATTTTGTTAAATTGGTGAATAAAGAATGTATTTTATTCAAACATACTGTTGAAGCATATAAAGCTGATTTGATTGAACAGAAACGGATTACGTAACTATTATTTAGTAATGCTATTAATATTATATTTATATACTATAATTTAATTTATATAATATTTAAGTGATGAAAATATGAAAAAAGAACAAGAAGAGCTAGAAAAACAACTTGCATTAATGGAATTAAAACAAAAAGACGAAGAAGAAAGGTGTAGACAAGAAAATACCAAGTAATTAAAATATTTATATTGAATAAAATTTTTGTAAATATTCTAATTTATTATTAATATTTTAGACAACTCATTCAAGAAGCTTTAAATAAGCAGACCTATAGCCAGTTTTTAACTTATGCTCAAAATCAATTTCCAAATAATCCAGATGAAGTAATGATTTACTAACTAATTTATTTACTTATTTTTTTAAATAGAGTACAAATATTTGATATTCTTGTTATCAATGGCGCACACTAGAGGGTTCTAAGGTAGCAATTGCTACCCCTGCATTAGTTGGCTTAAAATGTTAATGGTACTTTCGTGCAAATATGGTATTTAAATTGACACTAACATTGCCAATAATAGCAGCATAATATAAGAAAAATCATTATTGTACTAATTTCCATTTATTTATTATATAGCAGTATGTAACAGTGCCTTATTGAGCATACATTTAATTATTAAGCCAAATAATAATCATATTAAAAATAAAATACTAATATTTGTTGTTGCTTAAGTTTTATTTATAGTAAACCATTTATATTTTATATATTTCAATATTAAGTTTAAATAAAAAAATTGAATATAATTTTAAATTTTATATATTATAAAAATGTAAGTTATAATTATTAATAAGGTTTAGTTAAAAGATATTAGTTAGGGGATGTGATGGCAAAGCCCCCATATGTCTGTTTTTAAAGGTAATTTGGTGGATGGTATATTTTCCATTGAACACGCTACCCCTATTTATATTTGAGTGTGCATCACTGTCTATTATATACTACCTACAGTAACTTCAATGGAGTTATATGCTACTTATAGTTAAATTGTTTTCACTGTTTACCTAACTATTTTTATATTATTACTAAAAAATGATTTTATCTTTTGGCTGGGTCATTAAAATACAATATAAACAACCATTGCTAATTTATTAATTTTGTATTAAAATATCTAACTTTTCATTTAAGCAAAACATTATTTATCAATATTAATAGAAAAAAAGCTAAAAAAAATTGATAATTTCAAATATCTATTAATAGCTTAAAAAGAGTCAAAATATTTAAATAATTATGTCATCTATAAGAAATTATTATGTAAGCAATTAACAAACTGTCAAGTATCTACAGTTATTCTCAACAAAATAATAAAACATCGTTTAATAGAAATTGTTATTTTACTCATAATTATACTATTTCATCAAAATTTAAACTTATGATGCTTATAAAAAATATTCATGAAATTATGTTCAACTTTTTTTTAATTCAGTAATAACTTATGTCTTATGAAGAACTTTGTATTACTTAAATTCTTAGGTATAAATATTAAAAATTCCATACATTTTTAACTTTTATAATAATTTGTAAATTTTTACAATTTTGTTAAAATTTAAATACTTATTAAAAAGTATTGTGACTTTGTATTTTCGATATTTTTATGTTGGTGTATAAATAGCTTATTATAATCCTACAGTAGCCATACAAACAAATTTTAAAATGTATATGAGGGACATAATTTTAACTCTTAATATGGAATAAAAATCAAAAGAACAAACTTTTCTAGATAAATAGAAAAGAAATGATGCCAGTAAATTAATGCAGTACACAATAATTTATTAAAATTCAATTGGGGTATAGTAAAATCTATTATTCTTGGAGCATATTTAAATACTTGACAATGATAATTATCTGCAAAAAATAAGTATGCTAAATGATAATATAATGTAATAATTATTAGGTAATATGTGACATTTAACAGTATTTGGTGGATATTGTACAATACAAAGATTACTTATTTAACTTTAATATTTATTAGAAATATATAATGTTGAAACAATCCAAACATGTTATTTATAGCAAGCTGTACTTGTAAGGCAATTACAAGAACAACATTATCATCAATACATGCAACAGTTACAACAAAACTATGAACCCGGCAAAGAATTAGAAATAACAACTAATTCTGTAACTGTTCCTGAAGATAAGATTATTGAACACGAGAGTATCTGTAATGAACAATGTGAAAATGGACACTGTCTTTCTGGAGAATGTATATTTTTAATCAATTTCTTACACAATTTGTTCAGTAATTATTTTTTTTATGTAGGCTCTGTTCAAACATTGTTTCCTGCTTCAATGTGGACAAGAAAAGATATTGATGAATTTAAAGCTAATTTACTACGTGAAGGTGGAGAAGCTGTTATTAAAGTAAATCATGGAGAAACAGTTACGGTAAATATTTTAGTTACTATAGGATAGAAACACTTAACCATAGAAAATTATTAATTATTTTTTAAAGTGAAAAAAAATTTAAAAAATTTATTATACTGTTTATTTTGTAATCCTGTAGGTTAGAGTTCCTACAGCTGAAGGTGGTAACTGCGTATTTTGGGAGTTTGCAACTGATGGTCATGATATAGGTTTTGGTGTTTACTTTGAATGGGTTAAACCTAGTTCTAGTCAAGTTTCAGTACATGTATCTGAGAGTGAAGATGATGATTGTGACGACTTGGAAGACGATGATGACGGTAATATCAGTCAAGGTATAAATATGTATATGAATTAATGAATGATGCCAGGGCCGGATTTAGGGGAGGAGTGAGTTTGAGGTCTGCAGTCCTCGAGCCTCACAGTTTTGTAATTATTTAACATTAAATACAGAAAAATATATTATAGAACTAATACTACTGATACATATACTTCAGCCCATGAGAGAATCCACCTAAGTGGTATCCAAAATGAATTCAAATTCTCATATTTCCTATTAATTTTATGTACTGATTACGTTGGTGTTATTTAACATCAGTTGCTGCTATCAGTCTACATGCATTTAACGGATGCGTTCTCTTGAGGATCCAGAGTATAATTTTATAAGTAGGGAGATGGAAATATTAAATATTATTTAATAATCAAAAAATGTGGTATATTTTTAGTTTATCTAAGACTACCAACATACCTCAATTCACCTCTGAATGATGCCAATTCTTTTTTATAATATTAACTATCAAAAACTCCTTAATGTTTAAAGTTGTAGTTATATGACTTAAAATAAAAAATAATGTGTTTAAATGTGTCATATTAATATATGTAGTTGAAATATATATATATATGTGTGAATAATTATTTGTATTAGATTTACTTCATGAATTAGAACAAAATGGTGTTACAATTAAAGACATAAAAAAAAGTAATCAGATGAATCGACCGCCATTATCAATAATAATACCAGTATACCGAAGAGATTGTCACAAGGAAGTTTATGCAGGAAGTCATGTATATCCTGGGGAAGGAGTTTATTTACTTAAATTTGATAACTCCTATAGTTTATGGAGATCAAAAACACTGTATTATAGAATATACTATTCTCAATAATGTATTAATTTTGTTTTGTATAAAATATTAACCAATATATTAGTCAGCTTAAAATGTTATAATCTTATATTCAGCTTATATTGAATCCAAATTATTGTTGAAATAACTAAACCAACAATATACTATACCTACATACAAATATGATAAAAATAATAATCTTAATTATTAAATAATATTTTGAATCAATATTTATACAATATGCAAAAAATAAAGTTATATAGTATTGAGCTGCTACCTCTATAAAAATCACAAAAAAATTTTGAAAACATTTATAGAAATTATTATTTTGCTTATCCGTCTAACATATTATGTTGTTTTAAGTTTAAATAAAAAGTTAAACATTTCCATTTTTAGTGCACATTAAAAATTATTGCTATATAAAGTATATTTTATAAGAAATATCTGTTAACTGTATATTTTAAGATAAAGAAAAATCATTTATATTTATTATTATTCTATAAAACTAATAACTATTAAATCCAAAGTTATAACTATTGTATATTTTTTAGTTAAAATAAAAGAACTTTGAATAGCAATTCAATTTTTTTTGTATTGCAATGTTATTTAATTTATTATTTATTATTATTAAATTATATATGTATCTTTTTAATGTTTTTGAAGGATTTAAAATGTTTTCAGAAAAATAAATTGCTTGTTAAATATTTGTATTTATTAATCAAGGTTGCTTAGTTTAATATATTATGAAGAATAATAATAGCTTTTAAAATATATAATATTTTATCTGACCTATAAACAAAAATATAAATATTTATTAATTATAATAAGGAATATTACTTAATTTGTATATTTCATATTTATTTCAATTATCTTAATTAATATACATTTATTAACTTTTATCTGATCATGTAAGAATATCTATATCAAAAATTGATGGTTAGTAATTTTATACTAAGATTCCAATAATAGAATTAAATTTAAAAAATACTACTTACAGCTAATTATAATTATGTAATGTTTTTTTTATATATTTTATATAATTACATATTTAATTGAAATTTGAACCCGTCATGTTAGGATTAATTTTAAATGTAAATAAATATTTATACATCCACTGTACTGTATATTATATAAATTATTAAAAATTACATATATACTACCTATTGATTTTAATAATTATTTATTTATTAAAAAATATACAATTTCCCCTTTTTATACAAAACATTAGAGTAAAAAGTACAGCCAGTACAGATAACAATGTAGATTATAATATAGCAAGATGTTCAAGATACTAATACAATATAAATAATGACATACAATAAAATAAGAGTAAAAACAATACAAACCAATCCTATAATCAACAATAGTAACTACATTGGCAAGTGATATATGTTTCAGAGGCTCATTTTGTAAATAGTTTGTGTCAAATAAAGGAATATGGAAGATATTTAAAAAACGAGATATATGGGACTTTAAAATGTATTAGAGATATCTAAGATCTTGAAAGACTAAATTTGATTTATGTCTAAAAAGACAATGAATACATTTTTTATTTAACATTTTCTTACATTCATGAAAGGTAGGTAGTTTAAGTGAATTTAAGGTATTAATATAATTGTGATCTAAATAAATGCCAAACACGAAACAAATGAATCTCAAAAGTTAGTATTGTATACACTGAAGTTGATCAGGATCAGCAACAATATAAGGATCCCAAAGTACAGATCCATATTCTAAAGTAGGACCTACATTAAAGCAAAATATGTTATTAAGCTTTATATATACTTTTATATTCTGATTTGAGTAAATATATTAATTTTACTATGATGTTATTTGTGTCTGTGTACATAATAAGTATTGGAAAAAAATGCTAAAAAATTGATATTTTTCTACAAATGTCAATAAAAGATATAATACTAAGTTCTAGTAAATTGTTTTTATTCATGAATAGAACAAATAACAGTAATACATTTTAAGAATCACATTGTTGATTTATATATCATAAAAGTGATGATTTATTGTTAAGAAAAACGAGCAAGGCTGACAAGTATCTATACTTTTTGAGAATTACTATTGTAGGTACAATATACTTTAAAAATTTAGGAATAAAGGATACAATACTTTGTTCACAATATGATATGTTATTAACATTGAAACATATATGTAATCAATATTTTTTATTTATTAAATGAAAGGTTCAATGGATAAAATTGATAACTTATAAGTAGAGCATGGATTTTTGAAGCAAAAAGCATACCATACAATTGTTTAATAAAAACATATCTAAATAGTAAATACAAGAAAAATTTTGAAAAAAATTTATTTCATTAATATTTAAATTTGAAATGTAATAATTTAGAATAATTTATATAAAATTATTGTTTTAGTTTTAAAAAACAATTTAGAACCATAAAATATATATTTTGTTAAATTTTAGTAGTCTTACTATAACTAAATTCAATATTATTTGTAATACCTATTATTTCAAAACCGATAAACAAAACTATGGAACATACACTATGCTTGATGTTTTCCCCTTTAACTTATTCCCAGCAATAAGATAGCAGGATCATAATTCATAATATGATATATAGTATAAATATATTATTATATAAAATTATATAAAAATTATGGAAAAACAAAATAAAAGTTACATTATTTCAATTGGAATGATCATAAATATATTTATACATAATAATTATCTTTTTATTAAACATCATACCAAAAAAAAAATTTGCTGCAAAATCCAAGCCCTTATTATTAGTGTCATTTTTCTGCCTCATAATTTAAATATTTAAATTGTATAGAGTGTATGAGTTAGTACAACAATACAACTGTACAAATAGTATACATTTATTAAATTTTACAAAATATTATCATTATCAAATATTATACAGTACAATATTAATTACATTACATTGTACAATAAAAATATAAAATACTGTAGATAGGAACTAACAATATTACTCGATACTATAGTATCCAAAAAACCATAAAATATTTTGTAATGCTTCATATGTAATATATTTAAAAGTTTATAATTTTATGACAATAGCACATTTTACTAAAACTTTAAATAATTTTACATATATTTGAAACAAATAATTTTATTTTTATTTTCACAAAAAAAAAAAAACATTTAAAATATGGTTACAAAAAAAAAAATGTTGCATAATAAATTGTTATTTACCAAAAATTATAGGGTATTATACCTTTAGGTTTTTCAATATAACCTACTTGAATAACTTTACTGATAAATGTTTTTAATCTTTGTACTGGACCTCCACAACCAATCGGTGTAACTTCATCAATTTTTTTCAAATAATTGGTATTTATGTATTCCAACATTTTGATAAATTGTCTTCCATAAGCTTGTTTAAGTTCATAGCCAGTAATTATCAGTATTTCATGTAATAAAATGGCTGTAACATCTAATTGGGGAACTAAATTTACAGTTGCTGCAATCAACATCCAGGCTTGTCCAATACCTAAAGCCTTACCACTCTTAGATTCAGTTACTATGATTGCTGCAAATAATCTTACAATACCAGTCATTCTTTTTACATACTTATCCTGTTTCTCAACAACTCCATTTGTATAGTTATAACATAATGATTTATAAAATTCCTCATCAGTTTCTTCATTTGTTTTTACAGCATTGTATGGGATAAGACAAGGACATTTTTGTTTAAATCTTGCATATAACAAAATACCAAAATCTGGATGGATTTTCCAAAGTTCTGTAACAATTGAAGCAACTTCAAAACCAGTTTCTGTTTTTACACTAACCACTTGCTCTCCGATATTTATTATTTTTTTAGCCAATGTATCTTTACAAAATATCAATGCTTCTGGATGACTATTTGCTGTTACAGTAGAATTACCAGTTTTCACTGTTTTACACTTTAATAATGCATCAAGTTTCTCAAATTTATCTTTCATATGCCAAGAAGAAATTGAAGATATACTATTAACTGGTGTATTAATTGATTTTATTAATTCTTGTCTCAAAGGTTTCAGGTTATCATCACAAAGAAAAGAAGAATACATATTTTCAATTTTTTTCAAGTATTCCTGAATAGTTAAATGATTTTCTAAAAATAGTTTGTATTCATCTTCAAAATTATAAGAAAAATTTTTCATAATAGTTTCTTGTTTAGAATCTTTATTGATTCTAAAAGAAAAATCTGAGATATTACTATCATTAACATTTTTATTACTGTTAAATTTAAATGTGAAGAATTCGTCAGACTTAACAACAGAATTTTCATTCTTTTTAAATGAAAAATGTTGTATTTCATTTTTAGTTGTTTCACAATTATTTTTTGTTTCAAGAACATTATTTTGTAATACCTGATTGTGATGACAATTTTCATTGCTTTCAAGTATATTTTCAGTTGATATATCATTCTTTTCATTTTTATGACTATCAGTTCTAAATGAAACATCTTTAACCTGAAATTCTAGTAACTGTTCATTTAATAATTGAATATTTTGTGAAAGTCGATTCATAGTCAACATATCTTGTTCATTAATATTTGAAGACTTGATTTTTAAATTATTTAAAGAGATTTCAAAAAGCCTATAATTTTCTTTATGACTAGTAAGTAATTGAGGTGTCATATTAGAACTTTCATTTAACAATTTTTTTATGTCACATAATAAACTTGAGGCACTATTTAGAGTCTTAACTCTAAATTTCATTTTATTAAATTTATTTTGTTCTTCGAGTAATCTAATTTGAAATTGATCATTATTACTGTCCAGCAGTTTATTGTTAAAATTTTTGTCAATAATAAGTCCCTCACGAAAAGAACGCTTGGAGTCTTCATCAATATTAGTTGTTGGAATTTTAGAAACATTTTTTTTTGTCTGTTCCCAAGTATCAACTTTTCTGTTCAATACATTTCGTACATTCATTTTTCTATTTACTTCAATTTCATTCATTTGAATTTTATATAATTCATCATAGAATATTAAAGATTCATCGATCGTTTCACAGAGTGATTTATTTGATTGTTCACTTTTCATAACTTGAGAATTATTTTCAATTGGATGATAATTTTTAGAAGAGTAATATTCATTAACTTTTATTAGGTCTTTATAAACTCTTTTCAAGTTTTTATCGAATAGAGAAATATTGCTTCCATTTGTTTGATTTTGAAATGAAAAATTCTTTTGATGCATATTTGAAAATGTATTATTAAACTGCATTATAACTTTTAAGTATTAATTAATACCAACAATTATCTAAAACAAAACAAAAACTAATTAAGTACTATACTTAATAATGTACCTACTAAAAATTGGTAAATAATACAAATAAAGTGACTTACAATATCGTAAACATTGAAGAATGATTTAAACACAGTTCTTCGACAGAGTACAGACTAATTATAATAACAATTTTAAGCACTGTAAACTTTTTAATTAAACATTCTAAGAATTTTATAAGGTTAATGATTATTAGTACATAAATTTATTGTATGTTTTGTATATTTATTTGCTATTTATACCAGTAAGTAAAAATAACATTAATTAATAAATGCGACTATTTTCATATTAATATTAAACGAATTCGATGAAAACACTTAAAACAGTTTAAACGTTAAACGCTTGTAACTTTATAAGAATCGTAGATACCAAGGTTTATAGATTATACTACAATTTATAAACATTGGCGTAGATACAAGTTTATTTATCAGAAAATTGATAAGGATAGAGATAAAGTTAATTTTTACAATTTGAGAATTACCAGCATAATAAAAACTTAGCTAATACAATAATTTAACGCTTAACACTCATGAATCTTGTATATAATATTAAATTATGTATTCAGTACTCGCATAATCCGACTTATTTCTTTAAATAATATTATCGTTTGTTATATTTATGTACCTACCCAAAATCTATATTTTTATAGATCTTGGTACCTACCTTCTCATTTGCATTATCTTATCACTAGTTTAGACAGAGTGTGCGACGGCACCATACATTTAATAGTGCTAATAATATTGGCCCACCATTAATGCGCATATGCGACATTTTAATTAATTGTTACGTAATGACGTTTTCTCTTATAAAATATAAATAAAATATTTTTATCAGCTTTATTATTCAATTTATTTACGATAAAAGTAAAAAAATTGATGTTTTGTATAACATCAGAGACAGGTAAAAATTTAAAATTTAAAAATCAACTAAACGCGCTGTTGTCAAGAAAAGGGTGTCTCAAAAAGAACGCCGGATTTAAAAGCGCTATAGATAAAATTTATTTATTTATGTAAAAATAATAAAAAACATAAACATTCTCTCTTCAGAAGATCATTCTTTCATGAAGAATTTCATGGATCGCGTGATCGAGTGTAACCCTATAGCATTTTTAAATCCGACATCCTTTTTGAGACATTCTATATTTGAGTAAATGTATACCTATTCAAATATTTTTTTTGGAATCTGATATTTTTTTTAATATAATTGATTTTGATTATTAAAAAATTATTTTAAATTCCTATTTTTTGAATTGAATTCTCAATAAAAAATAAAACATTTAGATATTTTTTATCACTGCTGGCTACTGCAGCACTTGTTTTCATTTAAACAAATCCGAATTAAGGCGTAGGTAGTGTAGACTGAAGCCTACACAACCACAGATTTAAGGATACCACACACTGTCCCAATATTATTTTTATTAAAATATCTGAAATCTGAAAAAGTAAATTAAAGCCGGTATCAGGCGGTATTACACTTACTTGTAGTAGATATAAGTGCATTCTTTTTTATAATTTTGAATCCTATTTTTAACTTAAATATATGTATCTTAAATTTAATAATAATTATGCAAATTAATTTTCAAAACTATTATTATATCGCTTAGCGTAATATTATAATTTATAACTTTATATATATTTTATGTTTTAAGCATTTTGTAATATTTGTATACTTAATATATTCTTATATAGTGCATTGTTGAATAGTACCTAATCTATCTTGAATAGCCTACAATTTCCCTATAAAAAACGTAATATATTATAAATTATAGTAAAAATACTCTGGCTGTCATCACTTATCATCCATACTGGTCATTTGACAGCGAACATTATAAACATCGTACGTATTGTCTATAAATAACCAGGTAAATAATTGTAATTATTTTATTATATTGGTATTAATATTTTAGTCACGATATTAACTATTTACATTACCGTCATTACCTGTTCAACTTTTCATTATGCTTGCAATCAGCTTTTTGGCGTTTCCGTATTTGCGGTCATATGAAAAAATAAAAAAAACCCGTTATTTATCCCATGTAAGTGTACCCTCTCCCTACCATCACTTGTCGATTACTATATTTATCACCGATACATATTACATCTCAGCCATCTGCTTTTCACTACTGTCTTAAGCGCAACTTTGTATAGTTCAATTTGCTTACATTACAATATATTTGTACAGATTTCCGGTTACTTACACGATAATGAAAATGTAGCGAAGATTGAATTCAGTAATAGTCCAGTAGACTTGTCAAAAAATTATGAAACATCTGCTAAATAATTTATTTAAGAATATTAGTCATATTTGTATAATTTGAATATTTTATAAAAATGTAATGGCATATAAAAAAATGCAAAACAATTTTTAACCTCTGTAAGTTTCTACCCTTAGCATAAAATTAGGATTTAAAGCATATTATTATTATTGTTTTTTTAAATTCATAAATATTAATTTTAGGTATGTATAACTATGTGCTACGACAACACATGTAAAATTAAATTAAACAGTATAAATCAATAAAACCATAGTATAGTATACTTATACTTATTTTAATTAATTGTTAAATAATTATACATTGTAATGTGATAATAAGATTATTTAGACTATTATTTTTTTAATAAAACATAATATTATAAATTTTATATGATAAAATGTAGTCAAAATAATGCTCATATCTTAAAAAAAAACTATAAATAAAATATTTATTAATATGATTAATGTAGGAATATATAATTGTTTTCCATCATGTATGAATTCATGTATATGTAACTTTTTTTACGTGTAAAAACTTAAACATATATAATTTTTTTTAAATAATGAATTTAATTTTTAACTGCTACTTTTGTGTTGGAACTTTCTGTTAAGGACAGTTTAGGACTTTGTGTGTTGGTAGGCTTATAGATTTAAGGTAAGCAGTAACCAAAAGGCTCAAAATGAACACTTTTTTATTTTAAAATATTCGTCAAATTTATGTAATGTATCTATCCTTCACGAGACAGTAAAAAAATGCATAATATCCATAAATAGAAAGTGTAATGAGTAATGATTAATGAGGGTTTATGAGTCAGTATAGGTACCTATAATGGTATTAATGATAAAGAAAATAATCGGTTTGTTAAGTTAATGTAGTTATTATTTATGTCAATAGTTTATTAAATCTCAAAATAAATGGATTTATTATTTCATATGCTGATGATACAGTAATTTCGTTTAAAACAAAAAGTAAAAATGAATTATATGAATTATCTACCTTATGTCTAAAAGTAGTTACAACTTGGTTGTATAATAATATGTTACAGATTAACTTAAATAAACCTAGATATATGTATTTTTGTTTGTCAAGTGCAACACTCAATTTTACAATGCTACTTATTATACATAGATTTGGATGTTTAAAGTTAGGCAATAATTATTAATGTATAGGCATTAAAAATGAAAGCTTAATTAAGTATCTTGGAGTAATAGTTAATGAAAAATTTAAATGGTCCTATCACATACAATATATAACTGTATTAATTCGAAAACTATATTTTATGTTTTTAAAAATTTTAAATAAATACTTTGTCCTTAGTTATTAAGAAAGGTCTACTTTTCTCTTGCACAGTCTGTATCTAGTTACGGTATAGAGATTTGGGGTAGAACATACAATACTCATCTCAAGAATCTACAGATTACTATGAAAAGTTTAATTAAGATCATTTTACACAAGCCAAGGTGATTATATCATACAGTAAATTCGTATAATAAATTTAAAGTATTGAATATAAAAGCACTTTACTTTTAAGAATGTTTTACTACATTTATTTAAAACAGATGTAACGATGTTTAAACCACACCATTCCTTTAATACTAGATTAAAAATGTTAAGTTATTTAAATTATATAAAAGTAAATAAAAATTTTGGTAAATTTAATACTCTTAATGTAGGAAATTAAATATTGATATAACCAAATATAAAACAAAATCTATATCAGTTAAATACTTGTATACTATAGATCTTAATAATTTTAACGTTTTATCTGTATTATCTAAGCCCGGATTAATGGGTCAGGGGTGGGGGGAGGGTTGCAGGAGAGACCATGGCAACGAGTCCACAACGGATATCAAACAATAGTGCGCCTCTGGCGAATAGTATGTTTTTTTTATTAAATCAGAAATATTTGGATATAATAATACATAATAACATATTTCGTATATCAAAAGAAACATGTACAATTATTTAAACAAATAACATTTTTATTTTTATGCTTAAAAAAGTAAAAATAAATTTATAAATATTATTTTTTTTTTTGTCTGAAATATTTTTATTTGTGGGTCACCAATATTTTGATCATGGTTATGGGTCTTGCATATAAGTATATATAGGTAAACAATAATAGCTGAACAATGTTCAGTTAATTACGTTAATGCATACATTTTAAGTTGACTAGTGAAATTAACATCATGTTTAGGACTGCTTGCAATAATATGATCGTCACATACATTTTTAATAAACGTAATCATTTCTTCGCTCATTCTTCGCAATCATTCCACTTGAGAAAATTCACCATTGATATAATTATTAATTCGTAAATATATCGAATTATTCTTCCCAGGGGGGTGTTGAGTAATTAGCACTACGAATGTAGTGAACTCGAAGCCCCGAGCTCTAAACTGAACTTACTTTAATTAGTTAGTTTAGTTCTTTACTACTTTGATTTTATTTGGTTGAAGTAATCTGGTACTCCTAGAGGGTTGTCATAAGGCCAACTATTCCAACAAAAAACAATATGATTATGAAACAACAACAAAAATTGCCTAGGAACGTTGCATTTACTGACTTATGTACTTATTGGAACTTGAAACGTGCGATCAATATATACAGGACTGGATTATAATTGTAATAAATATTTCTAAGTAAGGTATGGATCACACATTATGCGTTTTATCGGTAACCGAATCCGTTGTATCCAGTGAAAAAGCGCAAGAATTCTTTATGATTTGAAATATTTTATTGAATAAATAATAATAAGAAACTTTTTTTGATTATAATGAAATATATATATATATTAATGGATGAATAGATATGGAAGTATGCACGATTACATCAATGTGATATAATTCACAAAACAGAATAGAAAGTAGTTGATTATTTTTTTGTCGTGTGTTTACTTAGCGTAAAACTAGCAGTTTGAAACATTTTTATACAATAGAATATACATAATTATATAAATATTACATACAATACATCATCACTATTTTATATTTATTTAATTTTTATTGTAATTGTAAAATAATTATTTTTATAAATTATATATACATATATAAATAAGTTTGTTTTCCACTAATAAGAGAAAATATCAGTAATTAGGTAAGTTTTTAAACCTAGTTTTGGCATTTACTTATAAATATTTATTGTAATCAATGGCGGATTTTAGGGGGGAGCATGGCGATCGGCCTTCCCTTGGGCTTTTTTATTGTTACTTGAAAAAGCATTATATGAAATAATGACTATATGAAATTCATAAGTCATAACTATAACAACGTATAAATGATACAAAAAAAGATTGTCATTCTGTTAAAAATATTTGTAGACAATGGTAAATTAATTAGGAGTATAGGGTAATGTCTCACGACTCTATGCATGTTATATTGTTATCGGATATTAGAGCTGCCTTTAATATTTTTAAGAATATTCAACTATAACTATATTATACTAATAAAGTAATAAATGATTTAACAACAATTTTGGACAATATTGAGTGATATTACTAATTTACTATATTATATATAAATACAATATAATATTATAAAAAATTATTATAGAAATTAAAATTTTTGTTGAGCTTGTCTTTTAGCCACTTCTTTACCTTGATTGAAACCATCATGTGGATATTCTTCCAAAAAAAAATCCATCATTAGATTACCATTGTTCGCTAAAAAAATATAAAAAAATAATCTTATACCTACCTATGCTTTTTATATTTTGTCAATATCTAAATATTTATTGATAAATAAGCAATATATTTTTCATACCTGGATCACTTAAATATTGATTAAAATCTATTATTCCTTCTTGTTCTAATATTTCGTCGTCAATTAAAAATTTACCGTTATAATGATCAAATGGCTTAGTAATGATTGAATAAGCTGCATCAGCCATTATGTCAGGTTTCCGCGAAAATGATTTTGCTTTGTCTATGCCTGATAACATCTCTACAGCTGCTGTATGAATTACTATAACAAATAAATACTTTCAAAGTTTCAGATCACTTTGTGGTATTGTAACCAATTTGTAGTATTTTGTTTTTATTGACATAATATTCTTTTAAATATAATACAATACAATAGCTAAGTGATCAATTTAAGTTTATTCACTCATTATTTTGGCCTTAACTTGTTTGAAAATATTTTTTTTGCATAATTTACATTGCCTAAACAACTAAACAATGATAATGTTAATATTTAAAAAATGTAAGCTTTTTGAAACAATAATTATAGACATGATCGATCATTTTGTATCTATAACACTATCAATTAGGTATCTATATGACTATATGTATTTTATATTTGATATACAAAAGTTGAAATAAATAATCTGAAATTTGTCTACTTTAAATACAGACTCCAAATTGAAGGATTTTTGTATAACCCATTTATTCACGCCATTTTCACTTCAAACACAAGATTTTTATCTCAGTTGACAATGATTGGTATGCATTTTTAGTAGAGAGATTAGACAAAATACTGAGCCGCCGTGGGACGCCTGGCAGATGTGAAACATCAAAAATTTTCTTTTTTTATAATACAAAATATATTAATGTAATAATCAATCAATATTATCTGTTGTTTCGTCAGTTATTTCTGTGACAGTAGCAGTTGGTGCTTCTAATGGTACATTTGCTGGTATGAATGTAACAATTGGACGATGATAACTGAAATATATAACAAAAGTACGCGACATAACGTTATCAAGGTACCTTGTGAATACTCTATCTATAGCAGTTCCATATCTAGTTGTTGCTTTTCTTGGATCGTTATTAATATGCAAACTAAATTTTTCTTGAAGGAATGTAATTAATGATAATGAATTGTTTTTAGCGAAATTGACATTAAAATCTCCTGCTAAAAATAATGGTAATTTATCCAAATTCTCTTTCAAAAGCATCGATCTTTCGAGACTATATGAAAGTAATTGCCGATGTAAAAATACAATGATATCGTTAATTTTTTGATTGGGTGAAAAGTATACAATTGCCATGAGGAATTATCTTCCGTCATCCATAACAATTTGAGTAGCACACAGGTCATCCACAGGGGCTTGACTTACGTTAATTTCTGTAGCATTTTGTACCATAAGATCTATATTAGTGGTCGAAACGTGAGAAATATTTGAGCTCTGGTATATGCAACTCCAACGGCTCTAACATTTTTTCGTTTAAAGTGAGAAATACAATTAAAATTTGGCAATTCGACTGATTTATTATCAGGAAGCCATGTTTCAGATAACAATAAGAAGTTACTTTTCTGAAAATATAATCGTTTAAATCTAAAGCATGCTTGTTGAGATTTTGGCAGTTTAGAGTATAAATGGTCAATCCTTCTCTTGATGTCATAAAATTAGTAATATCTGTTTGTAAAGTAGTTAATCTGTTTAATGATAATCTTTTGAACTCTTCTTGCAATGATACAATCAACGGATCGACTCGTCTTCCATGATAAAATCATTACATGTACACATGTACAAACCGTCAATTGTTTTCACTCTTGTACGAGCTACATACAATAATTGAACGGAATGACTCTTGTTGTATTCATAAACTATCTCGTCATATGTACCTCCTTGAGACTTATGAATAGTCATAGCATATCCAGGTAAGGTAACAATGAAAAGTGATTTCTCTTTGCTAGAATAGTTTTGTTGTTATTAAGAGATATGCTTGAAGTTCGACGAGTAATAGGAACAGCACGTTTATCATATTGTGTTCTGTAACGTAAGCAACTGCTTTTCTTTTAACTGCTATGCCAGTTTTTCGAGCCATACTCGAATGATTTGATTATCTACATTTTTTTCAATATAAACTAATTTTCCAACAGCACCATTTGCTAATCTATCAGCAACATTTATATTAGTTGTAAAGATATACGCTTTTCCAATTACAAAAATGATATCGTATGGTAAACCCCCTACATCGATCACAGACATCTTGTGCATCTTTTGCCTCACAAATGCTTCTTGTTCGTGATTGTTGCAACCAGAAATAACGTCTTTTGTAATTAATTATAATCTAATGGCTCTCATTAGATTCATTAGATCTAACAGTCATTCTTATAGTTATTTCAACAATATCAAATTCTGGATGCTCATTCATAATTTCGTTGTTTTAGTTCTTCTCGGTGCTGTTCCCTGTATCGTTGTTGCCGATCTTTCACTATTATATTATTAATATCAATACACGGCTCGGTTTCAGTAACTAACCTTTGGCTCGAATCAGTAAATTGTGCATCGGGATATACATCAAAAGCACATGACGGAGACATATCACTCCGACCTGCATTTTGGTTATCTTGAAATTTAATTTTTTTCGCTGGCGGCGGTGAACTATCTCGTTCCAATATTTTCGTTATATTTTCACTGTCAAAGTCACTCATATTTCAGTAGAAATAAATATATATATAACATATATCGTTATAGCAACACTCAGCTTAAAAAAACATATAAATATACGTAGAGAGGAAATCGCCGAACTTCGACGAATTGATCCGACAAGCCACAAATGGGACGTCGCCACGCAACAGTCGGTCTCACTACCGTACCGTGCCATTAGATGTTTCACATCAAAAATAGAAATTCAACAAAGATTAATCTTATTAATAATGATATAAAAATATTAAATGAAACTCGAGAGGCCAAACATTAAAGGCCTATGACTTTAAATTATATTTAATACTTAATATTACCAGTTCTAGGCCATAAAGCATTTACGGCAATGTTATATTTCTGAAATTCTGCAGCCATTCCTAATACACACATTGACATTCCATACTTAGCCATGGTGTATGCAACGTGGTCCTTAAACCAATTAGGATTCATATTCAACGGAGGACTAATATTTAAAATATGGCCGTGTTTGCTTTTTTTCAAATGAGGCAAACATATTTTTGATCTAAACAGATAAAATGTAATATTAAAAATTATTTATGTTTATTTCGTAAATGCCAATTTCCAGCATAATAAAGATAATACAACACAATTTTGAAATATATTACACAAGAAATGTTCCTCTTGTATTAATGTTATGCATTAAATCATATCTCTTCATGTCGGTATCTAATGTTCCAGTTAATGATATTGCACTAGCATTGTTTATGACTATATCTATACCTCCAAATACATCAATAGCTTTATTAACAGCATCAATTATTTGACTTTCATTTCTTACATCAACAACACAAGGTAAACATTTTCCACCTGCTTCTTCAACTAAAATATAATGTAAACGATATAGCATTTAAAATGTACAGCTACATTTTTAGTAAATAATCAAGGATGAAGGTAGAAGTACTACATATAGACATATTGCATAATTGTATTTATTAGTTTTACAATTAATTTTTTCTTTGTTTTTTTACTTATTAGATTATTATAGTTTATAATAATTTAAAGTAAAGAAGTACTTATACAATTTAAAGTTATCCTATAATTCTTATAAGTTTATTACTATTTTGATTGTAAACTTTAGTTAATACCTATTTTGATTTTCTTATTTAAGCTTAGTCACATAAATTTTAAATTATATAACAGTATATTACTAATTAGTATATAATTGAATGAATAAACATTGAATGTTTTTATTAAAACATTATCAGTTATCACATTATCAAGTATATACACTATACAGGTACTCGAGGTACTTTATAACGTACTTAAATTTAAAATTGGTTTAACGAAAAATAATAACGTAGTTACTCTGTAGGTGACAACTTCAATTACCATGTACTTATTTTATATTATTATTGTTATTTTTTAAATTTTGAATTACAACAAAAAAATTGAAACTTAAAATAAATTTTATCTAGTTACTTACGTTAATATAAGTTATACTTTAAAAAAATACAATATGATAGAAATTTATATTTGGTGTATAAAAAGATGGACAAAATAAATGCATTTAACTAATAAAATTGAAATTTCAAATATATATCAGAAATGAGAAATAAATTTTGAATGTTGTCAAGTGAACTTAAACTTTAGATTTTTAAGGTTTAAAAAATAAAACTATTATGTATTGTGTTTTGAATAATTTGAGGAAAAGTTCATGAAAATGTTTATTACAATCATTACAATTTAATAGTTATTAATATTAAACTTTTTCTTTATTATTACTTTCTTTCGCAGTAGTGTATATGGTTCCCGGGAGTTTAGGATGTGGCTCAGTAGTCTTAGACGCAATAACAATGTTGGCACCATCCTTGGCTGCTTTCAAAGCAATTGCCTTGCCAATACCACGACTTCCTCCAGTAATAAACAATGTACGTCCTTCCAATTTCCTAAATGATTAACAAGATTATTTTAAAAAGAAAGATTTCAAAAGTACGAATATATAGATATAGTACATAATAAATATTTTAATTTATTAATTTAAAAAAAGTTAAAATAATTTATAGTTTATAGATTATAAATAATAAATTATTAAGGACTTCTAGACTTAAAAAAACAATTTAAATAAATAATATTTATTTATGCTTTATTAAAATAATTTTATATTTACTGCCCCATACTTTTAGATTCTTAGCGAAACGACGAATGTACTGATTTTACAATTATGTGTTATTATATTTTCTGTTTGTCATCAGTTATCATCTTTTGGGACATTAAAAATACTTCAATTTTCAACTTTAGAGTAGTTTCTTATAGTAAGAATTGGATGTAGGTGATACTTTGGAAGTAAAAATTAAAGCATTTTTCTGTACTAATTAAAACAAAATTACGTATTTTAACGATGAATAACGATTTTAATTATTTTGTTATAAATCAAAAACATTCGTGGATACTTAAAATATTTATGTTTATTTTTTTGTCATGAATTTTCCTATATAATCCGCGATGACATTTTAAATTTATTTTAAGATATTATCTATTTATATTATGAACCTAATTTTACAGTTTTACGGTATTTAGAGAAAAATTTCATTAAATTTTAAGTTATAAAAATGATTTAATATGGTATAAATAACTATTAAATATATAATATTATAATAATTAAATAATAATAAAAATATAACAAATGCAATATTTTCAGAAAAAATATATCAATTTATCGTAATATTGGAGAATACTAAAAGTAAAATAAATAACTTTACTATATTATTACTGTTTCAAAAAAACACATACAATTTAATATACTTATATAGTGTATAGACTGATAGACTGTCTCCGTGTAGAATCATTTTTCGTATACAAATAATAAACAATGATAAATCATTGAACTCAAATTTAACACACCCATAACAATGATCCACTCGATATAAAAAATATACAAGAGTGGTACCCACTGGCCTATCTTTTTTAAATGTATTTATGCTATTATCAGTTTAAGTTAAAATTAATAATTATAATAGGTACGTTACAAATATATGTTGCTACATTGGTAATTACTAATTAGTATCTAGAACACATATATAATTATAATAACTTATATTAAAGATAATTTAACATTTCACATTTGATTACCTACTCAAGTATATAGATAATCTTATTTTTCCAATATTTGAAAAAAAATAAATAATAAATAAATATATATATTAATAATTTTAAATATTTTTTTTTATATTTATATATTTATACATATATTTGAATACTACAACCTACCAATGTTCAAAGGTGTTGTCAAAAGGCAAGAGATAAGATTTTCAATTGGTAGGTTTATTATACTAATAAATAAGTATAGATAAAAATTATCTATAGTTTTTTTAAACGAAAATCTTATTCTAATTTATACATTTTTAAATTTTAAATATCGAATATTTACTCAAAATAAAATGTATTATTTGTTAAAATTTCAAGTTAAGACAAAAAATAAAGTAAAACTTGCAAAACTCCTACAGTGTACATCTAAATATTTATATTTGCATAATGCATAGTGACATAAGAATGCATTATGTCAATTTTTTTAGTAACTTAACAAATAAGTTTTTTTTTAAATAAGCTATAAACGAATAGTGTATAACTCGCTATAGCAAAATGGTATTATACTCCCCGCTGTATTCAGTGTTCTATAACAATAAAAGGCTTACCTAAACTTATTTTATATTGACCTTTTATGTCTATTGATTTTAAAAAGATACTATATTTAAAGGCTGCGTACGAGTTGATTCCTAGGTACCAGTTTACCTACACCGATATCCTTAGTTGATTCCCGGGTCATTACATAATATTTTTTCAATATTTAATCAAATATTCAACCTATTTGCGTAATCCAAGGACACCACGAGGAGGTTGGCTGGCAAGTTTTTCAAAAATGTTGTTCTTTTTAGTTTTTTTATACTTTGAAAATTATTCAATTTTTATTTATTGTATTATATTATAATTTCTTATTTATTAAAAAAAATAGTAATTATTTAAAAATTTAAAACACATTGTTGTTAAAAAATGGTATATCTGCAGATACTGAGATACTGATATACCATGACATAATTTCTCTCAAAAAAATTTGTTTTTCTCGGTTTTTCATAAATTTTCTAGTACCATTGCTCCTGCATTTATTATGTTTCCGACTGCACTTCTAACAGCTCAATCTATTGATATACAACAATAGGAAATCAATTCGTACATATCTCTTAATGACCCATGACTCGGGAATCAACTCATTTATTACTGCAATATACTGATACGTCTTTTAGAACCTCTGAAAATATTCAGCTATTAAACCATATAATATATATAATACACAAATTTTAAGGAGACCTATTAATTCCGCCAGTACAGGTAGTCTAAAAACAACCTATTATTGATTCCACCACCTACTAATTATTATTATTATTATTTTATTTAAATAAATAATTATTATTAATTTTTATTACATAATGTACGAAAAACGATTTTAAGCGGAAACTATATTTTATTATAAATTAATAAATCACAGCTATTAGGTATATGCAGGTATTAATTTATTTTACTACTATAAGATATATGTATACGGTATACAGTATAGGTTTAATTATTTTTTGTAAAAATTTTGCATTTACGACATTTACCATTTACTCATATAAATCATATATTATTAGTATATATTTATATCATATGTTATGGTTATTATATTTTCGTCAAAATTGAAAATAGTATTCGTGGTAAAAATAAGCAATAGTTTAAAATGCTTAAAATTAATCTAAATATTTTGAAAATTGTATTGTGTAATGTTAAAATATAATAACATACGTATGAGAATCAAGTACCCACGAATGATATATTTGTATAAAATAATAAATAACTCATTATCCTTAGTTTATATAAAAAAAACAAAGTGTGCTTATTTTGAATACTTTTTTTAATTTCAGTAAGAACTTTCTTATTAAAAACCTTTTAATATATTTTCAATCTTCAGTTTAAACATTTTATAATTGAGCTACAACGAGCTTTTTTTATAATTCTTGTAAGTAAAACTTATTTAGAACCTCGTATTAAATTTTCAAATCTCAGGTATCAAATAAAAAAATTTAATTCTTTTTAACTTCAAAATTATTTACAAATTTTAGAGATTTTGACGCAAAACTCTAACACTCGTAAAAATTATTATGGACAATAACAACTTACTAGGAACTTGTATACAATTTTAAAGCTTTTTGACTGATACTTAAAAGAAAAAAAAGGTTTATAAATAACTAGAACGTTTAACTAGACTAATGTATCATAAAATCCTGTGACTACCTACAATTTTTTTAACATATATATTTTGCGCATGTGCAACACAACTTCATTTTTTTAGTTGCAACCCCTATTTTGAATATTATTTTCGAACTAATCAATTTTTTTAAGTAATTTTGATCTATCAATTTATATTCTTAACCCAAGATTGGCGAAATTGGAGTCAGGTATATTTCTTTCTAAACACCATATTACCTATATTATATATAATACATTATAGGTACTAAGTACGGCTATTTTTATTTACAGCTAATTATGGTTTTATTATACCAAGGTTTCTAAATTATATATAAATTATACTTATTTACTCATATTCTTTAGATATATAGATTACTTAAATAATAATTATTATGAATA
Source organism: Rhopalosiphum nymphaeae (assembly GCA_036289425.1). Lineage (NCBI taxonomy): Eukaryota > Metazoa > Arthropoda > Insecta > Hemiptera > Aphididae > Rhopalosiphum > Rhopalosiphum nymphaeae. Next base: position 664,391 of record JAZAQC010000004.1, read on the forward strand.
TACAAAAGTATTTTAATGATTATTATATAATATAAATTATATATTTTCTTATTATAATTTATCAATAACAATTTTTTGTTAGTTCAATTAAAAATTAAGCCCAATAGCATACATATGTATATTAAATTTTATTGATATTTGATAGCAATAATAATATAATGGTTTACGTACCCAGTATTAAGCATTATAAAATGATTTGAATAAAGTTTATAAAATTTATATTGTGTGGTTAATTTCAAAAACACCAAATCCAAATTTCAATGTAGTAGTATAATTTATAAAAACTATTGATACGAACAAACTAACTACTAATAATTATATTGATAATTTACTGGTAAAACAATTTAAAATTAGTGGAAAATCCCTACCTATGTTTTTCTGAAAGGATAATGCAATGACAACTCAAGCAATTCAAACTAATTAGCATAAATATATATATATAAAATATGTATATCAGGCATTGAAAATTAACGATTAGGTACCTATCTATTAAATTGTACAATATATACAATTTTTATTTTTTAATACTGAACTTAAAATAAAATGGTGATAACTGAACACTAATAGATACATAATTGTAATTACTAGACAATATATAATATTATAATTATATTAATATACATGTATAGTTGGTTGATGGACGATGGTTCAGATTAGATATATTTTAAATTTGACTTTTTGAACTTTTTACTTTTACTAGACTGGCAAATTACGCCTTTACTATGTATATAATAGTATTTAATATAGGTACCTTATTAATTTATTTTTATCTTATTTCTGATTAGGGAATAATATATTTATAATTGTATATAATTTATAACACTGCTAGAATAGTTTTAAGCAAGCTAAAAATTCCTCGGTTTTCCTCTCATCAGAGTTGAATCAAGGGTTAAGTAAAATACATTATAATATAGCATCCACAGTAGTACAGAACTTATACCCAATTACAAATAAGTGTATGGCTTGAATTTTTCCGAATTATTTCACCTTCATAGACAGATAATGCATTTTTTATTTTATCACGATAAATATTTTTTTATAACTTATAGGCTAAAGTTAAATTTTATCTTTTTTTCCGTTCAAATCATAGAGTTTTCATGGTAGAAATTGTTTGTCACAATACTTCTACCCAGCCCTATATTGTATATTCATCAATTATATATAACAATTAACTGCCCATTTATCAGCTATCAGAGGTCAAACAGATAATTTTGAATAGAAAATGATTTGAGAGGAATTGTGACCTATTTTTAGTAAAATCCAAGTGTATATAATAATCGCATGTAAATATTGTTATTTTAGTACGTCGACAATTCGATACAATGATTCAGTAAACGAGAAAAGTATGAAGTTTTAAATTAATATGAAATAAAAACAAAAGCAATTAATACAATATATTAATATTAATATATAATAACTAATAAACAAAATATATATTAAATCAATGTTTTATGTATAATTATTAATTACTGTTGTACACAATATTTCTGGCAATATTAAATTTGACCCGCTGTCATTTGTGTCTTTGACTATAAAATAAGGACTAATATAATAACTATTTGGAGTCTTTTTATAACAAGTTAAAAAATATTTTTTTTTCAAAACTATTATATTGCAACACTATAAAAGACGTCAATATTACTCGTTTCTTAGTATAAATAATGATTTAATTGGTATTTAATAAATACTTAATGTAAGATACTAAGATAATAACAGTATTGTGTAATTTTCCTCACCACCTTTATTGTTAAACGACGTACAATAATATCGTCCGTATTGTTTATGAATTTATGAGGTATTACACGAGGCGCGTTTTTTTATTGTGGTGTCCCCAGTAGGCCTAATCCACATCATAAGCCAGAACGTGCGAATGCCGATCGACTATAATAATTGATAAAGATAGCTAGATTGCCAACTGCACTTTCTCGCGTATAAAATGCGTCTTATACATCAATATATGTAAGTAATACATAATATAAATGTAATATATACAAAAAAATGTTGTATTATATATTTAATAAGGTGTTAATTGGTTTAAATTTATAATTTTAGTTTTTTCGTAGCACGACATTCATCTATTTCTAACTTACTAGTGTTGAATTTAAATGAGTGACTTAGCTTTTAATTAAATAAGTGAGGCTGCAGGTGCTGAATAATTATTAGTCACAATATTATGTTATAAGTTCAGGGAGTTAAAATGGCCTAACATTTTTTTGGGTACCTATATACTTCTCAGATTTTTTATTTAAATCCTGGTAAAAATGTTATGCGAATTACGGGTTCTGTATTTAAAACCTTGTGCAATTGTTTGAGGACTAAGCGTGTGAGGTACAAAAGTGGAACAAATCGTTTACAGGTTATGGATTTTGCGTTCAAAACCGGGAGCAATTGTTTGTGGGTTTTGTTTCCAAAACCGAATACAATTATTGGCGGGTGTGGAATACGAAATACTAAAATGAATAAAATTGTTTTTGGGTTATGGGCTTTGGGTGTAAGCCCTTGTTACAATTATTTGTGGGTTTTGCGTAAAATGTATGAGTAGTGTGGGTAAGATGCTGTCTCTGTGTAAGTAGGTTTAAGGTTAAAAATAGGCTAACATTTTTACGGCTTAATACCCATTTTGACTTCCCGAATTAATAATGTGACGGAACTAGAATATATAAATTATAAATTATACGTTTATTTATATAATAATAACAGCCATTTTAAGTTATTAATAATCAAAAACGTTCTATTATAAATTAGTATAGTTAACATAGTAAATGCATACTTCGCAAGTTTTTTGTGTTTGTAAAATGAAATTTATAGAAAAAAAAAATTGTTTTTTGAAAAAAGTAATTAATTTACATAAAAAATAATATCCTTCCTCCGGTGGCTATTTAAATTCAACACTTTTTTAATTCTAAAATTATACTTAATGTATAAATATAACTGTCTATAATCTAATAATATAATTTTATTGTAAATATTTAGAGTAGACAGACAGTTATTGGAGTTGAAGTTGAACTATTAAAATAATAATACCTACTCTATTATACGACTATATATAGTCATTTTATAGATATATGTATAGGTAATAATTGAATACACCGTACACCTTTTAAAAAAACAATAAACTCCTTGGCGTTTTGCACACATAATATGAATACATTAAAATCATTTTAAAAAATAAACAACAACTTAAATTATGTACTAATAATACAATATAATAAATTTAGTAAAATAAAAATAACTAGTAATAAAAATACGATTTGTGCTGTTTTACAAACTTCATCGCTATACTGCATATAAAATATTGAAAAAACGGGTAATGTGTAAGTAGTGCGTGTTGCCGCCTTGCCGCCCGGCAATAGTTGATGTGTTGGGTAAGTTGATAAGTGGTAAGTGGTGACGCGTAAGGGAACGACAACTAAATAAAATAATAATAATATAGGTACCTATACGGTACGAATAATACGAGGATAATGCGACACGAACAATTTTTATTCCGATCTACTAAACCGTTGAATTTACAGAATTATCATCTACCCCAATCACAGGTAATTCTCTATCCATAAATGTATTAAATAAGTGTAAATCAATTCAAATACGTATACATAATATATACTATATTACAACTACAATAAGTACTACAAATAATTTAATAATTCTATATACCTAAACATGTATTTACAAAATACATAAAATTATTTAACTCAAATTAGGTACCTAGTTTAATTTAGCTGTATTGACCAAGACTCAAGGCCAGATTGGACAAATTCGGCTCATACAGTCATACCTATACTTAATATAAACAACCTACAATCATGCACTAGGGTCAGTGCAAGTCAAATATTTAGTGTCCATTTATTACATTTTTAACTCTTAACATATTTTCGGTCAGCGCTCTTCATGACTTGAACGTCCAAAAATGTCATCAGGGCTCATCGTGTTTTACTTGGTCATTCGTCGAGCTAATCCGGCCCTATCAAGACTTATATATAAGTAAAATAAAATTTCTTACCATCACATAGACTCGCAATAATTTTTCTAGTGTAGGTACATTTAACTGTTTTGTAACATTGAAGTAGGTACATAAAATTATTCCGGATCTATGTTCTGAAGAATAGGAACTGTTGTTAATTAATTACATTTAATGTTGACGTGTACATCTATAAAACTGAAACGATATTATGATTTATATTTAGAATAAAAAAACAAATTTTACTTGGACAAAAAGAAACAAGATAAGTTAAAAAGAGTGGCGGAAAACCTTTAGGAATTACAAATAACAACAGTAACCGAAGAAACAAATAATATTTATGAAAATAAAAACTGATGTATATTATGTAAACGAAATTTAAAAAAAATAAAAACAATTATAAGAAATAAACAGTTCAATAGGTTCCTTGTTTTTATTAAAAGAAATTTAATCACATACATTATTTAGCCAGCATATTATTTTATTAGTATTTACTATAAAATATGAATAAATGCTTTACATTTTATATCATGTCTATTATAGCCAACAGCCAACATACAATACCACCTAATAAGAAATGATACTAATACTTAAGTGCTATAAATATTAAATAGCTATATATAAGCAGTAGATACTAAGGTATCGCTAAGTAGCGTATCGAGGGTATGACGAAGTATGCCTACGAAATAAATATTTTTATTCTACCTTAAAGGCTTAAATAAAATGATATTTTTTCTTATACATTTTGAATTATGTATGATTTTGTTTATTTATATACACTACGTGTGAATTTAATGATAAAATAATGAAAACCGTATAAGGAAAATCCCGAATTATTCCATTAATTATTGTTAATAACGCGAATATTGCGTACATTTGTCAATTTTTTTAATTGGTAAAAAGGCGCTTTTTCTCTAAGATTGCCATCGGCGTTACGAGTTTTCCCATATACTAGTATACTATTGAAGTTATAATCACGTAAACGTATTATAATTTTACACCAACTTTGTTTTTCATACCACTATTTTCTTATCGGTACTTATCTAATCGTATATTAGAGCAAAACCAGTTTTTTATTATCGGGAATAGTATAACATTTATAATTCATGATGTATATAGTATAAAACAATAATCAATTGTGGATTTGCGGATTTAAATTTGAAAAGATAATGAAAAATACAACAGATACACGCTGAAACTGTGTATTGTTAAATTAAATTTCCGTTTTACGTATTTGTACAATTGTGTAAAATACCATCTCGACTAATTTTAACTTGAATATACTTTTGTAATAATATTCATATTAAACTACAAAACTACATAGTATTTTGTACCATCAATAAAAATATTAAAATATAATAATGTGTAGGTATAATATGTAGAACTGACACTACCCCGTGTATTATATTAATCAAAATAACGATGTATCTACCTTAATTATTATTAAAATAAAATATATAGTCATACACATATGATATAAGAAATTAATACCAAAATGTACAACAATAATAACATATTTAAATTTTAACCTATTGCTTACAAAATAAAAAACAACACTTTACAATTGCATAGCATATACGAAGGGTCAATGATATAAATAAGACCAAAAGTCTCACCACCTTCAGTGGTAACATCTGAGCAATCTTAGAGCTACCCACTACGTACGAATTATCGCTAATTATAATAACTAAGCGTTCTTTCCTGCATTAACTGTTCTATTAACGTTTGTGTGTATAGTTGTCATTACACAAATTAATTTAACGAGTGTTTTATTTATTTTAATTTAAAAATTACCTTCCTTGTTTTGTCTTTATCTGTTCGGTTAACTTTCATATTTTGGATTCAAACTAGAGAAGGATATGTTCCATAAATATTCAAAGTGGTCATACAATGTAATTTATCAAGTGTAAAAAAACTTACTTTGAATGTGATAAAACAATAATGTTTTATCTTTATAAATAATATTATAAGATAATATTTTACTGTCATAACTAAAAATCAACGTTTCTTCCAAACTGTGTAGTCTACAGCAGTGGTTCTTAACCTGTGGTCTGCGGCCCCCGGAGGGTCCGCAATATTCATGTCGTTGATCCACGGCAGCCTTAACACCTAACATAAGTCAGTATGTGACATGAGCATAAAAACGATACAAATATGATACCAACTTTATAAACTTAATAATGTTACTAAATCTTATTAAATTAATTGCATTTATTGGCTTAATATAATGTTCATATATAGTTATTTAAATAATAATAATTACTTAATATATTCAAAAGAATTTTTTATTTACTGTTACAAATAATTATTTATGTATTTCAAATTCAAAAATTCGTTTTAATAATATGTAATATAATACATATTTTACTTATAATTATAGATACTCAGATACCAACTATTACCTAAGTTCGGGTACGTATTGGGTTTACTTTATCTACCGAGAAACTATATATAGGTAATTAGGGATTACTTAATAGTTAATAATACTAAAGGGTTTCATGTATTAATGCATATAACTTATTCCTGTAACATTAACAAAATTGTTTACTTATTTCATATTTGTTATATCGTCAGCGACCTTGTGATTAAATATTTTCTTCGGCAGTTGATGAAGTTTTGACGTCTACATAAGATAAAGTATTAATTTCATTGATTTGATGTAATATTTGAATAAAGAAGTAGTAATAAATACTAATTAACACGACACAGTAGATGTTGCTTTCATTTATTTTCGTGTAGTACAAGTAGTCAACTATATGTTAATACTAGTAAAATATTTATATGATAGCAACTGAATATACTACAATATTATTTATGCAGAAAATCATATCGAGATAAAAATGGTCTAATAAATATGGCCATATGGGACAAATGTGTGTAGTATTTCTTACCCGATTAGGTACCTACTTTTATAAACATTTTATTTTTTTTTTAGCTTCAAAATGAATATTTAAACATTTAATTATAAGTATTTAAGCATATAGCTATTATTTAAGTTGATATTATTTTTAATTTGATTTGTTTTATATATAGGTAGTTATTTTAATAATTTTTAGATGTATAAAAGCATGCGTTCTTTTACCCAATTAGGTGTGCACTTTTCCCCAGCCAAGGGGTAGAGACGCATTTATTAAAATGTTTAATTGCTTAGAATTTTTTATATAGGCTTAAGTTATATCAACTTTTGACTCGAAAATTTCAATTTACATAATATATATAATAGGATAATAATATGCAAAAAACGTATATACTACCACATAACAGTTGCTAAATTAAAAGCACGCCATTATAATTATACCCTAGGTTACTCTATGTATATAATATATATAATATTATTAGGTATTGTGGTATCACCCTATAGGTGACACACAATTAAATCTACTATACGCCTTACCTTTATACCCTCTAGCAAATGACACTCTTTAAAATAATTTAGAATGGCACTGTTAACTCGTGAGTTATATAATGGTATGCGACTGTCAATTTTTACGTTCGTTCCTGTAGTCGGCTGGGATGACTCAAAGATTACATAATACATACACCTTGGCGCTATTCAGTTTTATTAAAACTTCATTGACACATAGTACGCATATCTCAGCGCTGTTTCTATCAGAGGTAAGAACGTAAAAATGACTGAAATAATAACTCAGACTCTGGTTCATTAGTCGGAAACACTAAATGCACGATCGCCGTGCCTATATCCTCGCCGAAACACTCAGCGACAACCGGGCCCATGCCTGCGCGTGTGGCGGTCTTATAAAACTAAATTTGTTGTTGCCTCAGCACATTTTACTTTACTGGTCTGATCTATTTTAACATTAATATATTCCCACTTATTTTACATTTACATTTAATAATAATATTATATTTACAATAACTGTCTACAGTATACGACACGACACTACGACAGTATATTATGATATTATTTAAAATATGTACGTTAGTAATGTACTATTGTTAAAATTATATGTCCACGGACCACGGCCCAATTCCACGCTGCTCGCGTCCCATGGGAACCGCAATGTTATACTATGTCATAGTGACTACGACTACGACATAACTAAAAAAATTACCATCTTTCTTAAAATAATAAAGTCAATAACAATGTTTATCTGTAGCCATGTAGGTGATTTCTTGTCCAAGGAAATAATAATAAATTTATTTAAGTTAAAAAATAAAAAAAATTTTAAATACTAAATAAAACAACATAAATTATAAGGACAAATGTCAAACAATGCACACACTATACCTATTGGCTATTAACTATTTAGCTATTACTATCTATAAATAAGTTGGTACAATTAAATATTGAAAAATTATGAATAATATCATACGTATTATATTTAACATCATTTTTTTTTTATAAAACGTTTTAAATAAGTTACAACTTAAATGGTCTAAGGTTTTATCACCATGATAAACATACGTACTAGCTACTCACGTTAAGATCATATCCAAATAAACAAATACATAACAATGATAAAATGTTGTATAACTAAAAACTATATGTCTAAGTAGTTAATTGACATTCAAGAACTAAGCAAACTTTAAAAATAAATTTGGTAAAAGAATGGTATATTTTTTTACTTAAACCAAAACCAAATTTTTTATGTATATTTATTGTTGGAAAAAATTACCAACCCACAGGCAAACCACAAGTTTTAAAATACTATTTTTTCATAACTAGAATAATAACAGTTTACGGTTAGATAGACTCTTAAATAAATTTATGACAGCAGACAAAATTGTACTTAACAAATATTATAATTTGTAAAGTAAGTTGAAATCATATTTTAAGTTAAAAATATTTAACATTATAATTGATATACCCAAAATTTAATTCACACACATCCGATCTGGGTATATTATTGTCCTGAACTTGGACAAAATATTATCACCCATAATAATAATTTCTTAGCCTAAAGACCGCATGGACTAAAGATTTGTAAATAGATCTTTCAACATAGATAATATACTTTAAACAAGTTTAAGAAAATAAGGTAGAGAAAAATTATTATAAGCAATATACAAGTATATATACTATAATATCATATTAAGAGTGTATATTTAATTGTATTATTATATAATATATGAAATAAAAATTAAATAAACATAAAACAGTTTAAAAATGCCCAATAATGTTTTATAAGTAATAATAATTATAATAAAACAATAACAATAATAATTTGTTCATAATTTTAAAGCAACCATGATATGGTTATTTTTTAGTAGAAAAACCTTGAGGATACAACGATTGCCATCTCCATGTATCTTCACACATTTCCTTCAAAGTCCTCTTAGCTTCCCATCCAAGATATGATTTTGCAAACGAAGCATCACAATAAGAAGAAGCACAATCACCAGATCGACGATCAACAATAGCATATTTCACTTTTTGTCCACTAACTTGACTAAACATATCAATTACCTGAACAGAATAATTAACAAACATGATTATAAAATATGGTTAATTATTTTTTATAAAATAAAATACAATTGTATTTTGTATATTTTAATAAATAATAATTTAGGAATAACTTAAATTAAAACTTAAACATTTTCTCAAATTGTCTGAACTTAAACTTATTTGTATTTGAACTTTTTTCAATTTTAAAAAAATTATATATGATAGGTTTTTAAATAAAATAGATGTATAACAGTGTTTAAATTTAACCAAAAATGTATTTTTTATGAATCTGCTGTTATATTTGAACATGGTGTAACTATTATCCCAACTAGTATCTCCAATGATAAGTTTCTTTAATCTGTTAATCCTATTCTGTTTATTGTTATATAATATTAGTATTCAAATTATAACAGATTACTAAATAAAAAATTGTTCAATAAAAATAAAATAATATTTGAAGTTATATAACTTAACTTGATTGTGCTTAAACTATTCAAACTTAAATGTTTTTCCTTAATTTATTATTTTCTAAGTTTGAAATGTTTAGAGGTTCTAAAACCCATCCCTAAATAACATGGTGTATTTAAATATTTATAGGAATCTATTCAAGTTATCATTTTATGTATAAATATTAATTACATTATTATTATATGTATGAACATTTTTAAATTTGTTTCAGATAATTACAATTCTTTTTTCTAAAATATATGAAATTGATGTGTTAAAATATAATTTTACAGTTAATCAATGACTTTTTTTAATGTTACCAAATCAAAATTTTTCTTTTAAAGTCAAATCTTTAATTCTTTATCTAATCGCATGCTTGAAAAAAATGGTATTACTTGTAACACTGAATATCCATTCCCTGTGCCTAAATTTATAGCTATAGCTCCATTTTCATCTTCATTTTGTAACTTCTGTAATGCACTAACATGACCTTCGGCTAGATCCATAATGTGAAGGTAGTCTCTTACTCCTGTTCCATCAACAGTATTATAATCATTTCCAAAAACATTAATACATGGTCGATTTCCAACAGCAACTTGAGCAACATATGGCATTAAATTGTTAGGAATTCCAGTAGGATCTTCTCCCAAAATTCCAGAAGGATGCGCACCAACTGGATTGAAATATCGTAAAATAATCACAAACCATTCCTAGTAATAAATACACATAGGAGGTAAGTAATGAATATATTATTATGATGATTTTAAAATATACTTTATCAGAATTGCATAAGTCTTGTATTATTCCTTCAATATAATATTTTGATTTAGCATATCCATTGAGCAAATTTTGACCAACTGGATGCGATTCAGTTATTGGTAAAAACTGTGGTTCACCGTATACTGTAGACGAGGAGGAAAATACAAGTTTCTTTACATTGTGTTCTTTCATAACCTATCAAATAATTTTATTAGTATATATAAAATATTTAATATTTTTACTTAGTGATTACTTATTAATAAAGTAATTATTTATACAAGTCAATAGTTACATTTCACATACTTGAAATAAATTGATTGACCCAGAGACATTGACTCGATAGTAAGTCAAAGGAATGATACATGATTCACCAACAGCTTTTAATCCAGCAAAATGAATAACACAACAGAAATTATGCTAAAAAAATCAATTAATATAATTTATCATATTATGTATAAAATATTAATTAATTATTGTAAACTATATGACAAAAAAATTATATTATGTTTCTTATGTTCTTAATATCTAACTACTCATCATAAGCATTCACTTATCCATAAAGCCCTATTAATACAAAATCTGTTCCTGACAACGCATTGAAGCTGACCACCAGTTTGATAATATCTAATTCTCTTTTGAGAAATACAGAATATTCCAGATCTTCTTGGAAGTCTTTTTTAGTAACTTCTCTTATTTGGGCGTATCCCGAGTACGTCCTGTTAATCATATCATACCTTTTTAATAGCCAAACTGTGTCCGTGATAAAATCGGTAAAATTTTTGTTATATCCCATGTATGTTCACGATATTATTGCTAACAATATTTATATTTATGGATAAAATGCATTGATAATTAATAATATTACACTGTGTTAGTTTGCATTTATACTATAGTCCATACGTAGAAACATACTATTCGTAACTAGTCTTTGACAACCACGTCTGCAGTGGCCGATCCAGAGTTGAATTTTTTTTTTGAGGAGGGGGGCTCTTTAAAAACTTACTTCTGAGCCATATATACATTATAAGTAATGATATTTATGTTTATTTTAATGTTAATTTTATCTGTTTTCATTCTAATAACGGCAATAACATTCCCAATGGTTTCCATAATAAATATTATGTAATCAATTATAATTATTAAATTATCATATAATTTAAAATATTTGTTGTAAGTAAAAAGAATGTTGAAGAGATCTGTGAGGGGGGGAGCGAGACCACTAAGCTCCTCCCTCCCATGAATCCGGCAATGACGTGCAGTATGTGTAGTGATGTATAGGCAGCTAACAGTTTTATTTAAATATATTTAATTAACATTTTATATTAATTTATTTTATTACATAATATTATGTACTATAAACTTGAAAGATGTTGATGTCATTGTCATCGAATATAATCAACCAACATGGTAATTAGATCAGTCAATGAAAAAAATATTAAATTCATTGAACAAAACTGAACAAATCTTTAGATATGATTATATGAAAATCATGGCATTGAAAAGTCAACCAAAAAAATAGTTTAAATATTAACCCAACATTTTAAAAATGTATGTAAGCATAATTAATTAAATAAACTTATATAATAATTAACTTTTCTAATAAATATAATATTATAGTTAAATAACCAAATATTTTTGGGGTGTAAGCCAGTTCACCTCCTCGTGGTGCACCCTGGATAACTTTAAATGAACTGGGACGCACTTGGGCTACATCAAAATAGTGTCCTATTTCTTTTGGGACGCACTTAGGCGAGACCTTATTCAGGACGCATTTGGAACACACTCGGAAGTTGACCTCTTATTCTACTCACAATTAGAAACCCCCTTTTCAATACTATCACTTTATATCCATTGGCATATACATAATTCAGTCAAATTTTATGCGTGTAATAATTTAATTAAATAAAATGAATATACTATGATTACTAATTAGTCATTAGTTTAGCAGTTTACCATTTTTTAAATGTGACAAAATAAAAATTTACCACAATTCTGGCCATTTTTTTTTGTGTCTTTGTAATGTTCTTACTTTAGGAATATACTATTTTATAAAAATGTAAAAAAAGGCTTATGAAAGGAGTTTGAACCCCCACTCCCATCTTGTATATGCCACTGATTACATCATATAGCCATAACCACTTCCTCCATCATGCTCAGAAACTTTACCCCTGAACAACCTATATTTTTGTATTTATATATTCACTATCTATATTCATCTACAGATGTTTATCTAAGTTTTTAATTGTATCATATTTCTTTACTACATAATAATTGTATACATTTTGCTCTTACTAAATAAGTTTTAATGAGAATAATGTTATGTTACAAATAATAATTATATGTATAAAACTATAAGCTAAAATTGTTTACAAATATATTGTAACATTTATAAATTAATATAATAAACTATACAGCTAACCTTATCAAACACTTTGGAGAGAGAATCGTAGTCCAAGAGATCAACGTTATAGAATGTGACTGGCTTACCAACTAATTTTTCCACTTGAGATATAGGAACTGGATTTTGTCCTTCATTTCCTTTATTAAAAGTATTTTAAAATACATTTTTTTTTTTAGTAAATATACAAAATAGAACACAACAAATTGTTAGTTATTTTTAAAAATAAGTGAATCAGTGTTGGAAAAGTTCACTTAAAAACTAAGCTTGCTAATGTTAACATTTATTACCTAAGTTAATGAACATGTTCATTAGGTTATTTTTATAAATTATTTATTAAAACATGAATTGCTAGATGAAGAAATAAGACAAATAATTTTATAAGAATATAAATACAAAATACAAAAATAAAAATATATATAAACTGAAATTATTATTTAAAATATTTTCAATTTTTTCACCTGATTGATAATATAAAAATATATATAACTAGAAAAGCCCAAAATTATCTAAGTTCTCTTCAGATATGAATTCTGTTAACATTATATTTGAAGAAAAAAACGAATGATGTTTAATACTATTCATTTAACATGAATATCAATACTCATTTTTTTCAAACACTGATTTAGATATAATAAACAAGTTAAAAGCAAGCATAATAAATAATAATACAGTTTAGAAATTAGATTAGATGTAAAGCATTAAAAATAGTTATAATTAACTCTATTCAGATGCTAACCTGATTGAGGTGTAAATATGTAACTATATAAATATTATGAAAGTTTATTGAAAAGGTTAATATAATATTTTAAATCATAATATCTACTATTATTGCATTTAATTTACATTTAAAGTTTAAAAATTATAACGTATATGTTAACTGATTTGTTAAATACATAATAATAATAATAATTTAAAATTTAAATTACCTATTAAATAATCATTTTTTTTTCACAAATAATGCCTTACTATGATTTAAGCAATGCAATAAACTAATAACAAATTATAAAAAAGGTATCACTATTAAAAAATATAATTCTAATTAATATTAGATGACTAAATAAATAGTATTTATATGAATGAATCTGTATTATTAATAATTAAATAGAATAATAAATACAAATAAATAGTAACAGTGTCGTAAGCTATCAACTATAATTTTTGTGATTTACCTAATCTAAACTCACAAGTTGATAAATATGATTAGACATTAAATATCAATAATGTTTCCCCTATGCTTGGAAGAAAATTGTAAGAGGAATGGTGAAGTGTGAAATTATATACATCTATCATAGGTTTTAATGGTCGATAAGTTTTTAACAACATAAAAGCAACTTGTGAGTAATTCATATAATAATTATTTTGTATAAGAACCTATTTTTAAATACATTCTTATGAATATTTTATGTATCATGATTTTTCATAAAATTAATCAATAGTTTACTTTAAAAAATTTGAATAAACTATTAGTATGTAGTTTTTGGTAGATCACGTACAACACTAGTGTAGTATACATGTAGATCGCTTACTACACCGTTACCAAATAAATATTTATAGAGGTATGAATACAGTATCTTGTTTAATAGTTTGACATTGACACATATTAATTAAACGTAGTATAACATACCTTTACATGCATTTGACAAATTATCTAAGACCACCACCTCATACCCGGATTCAATTAAAGGTATAATAGTATGGCTACCAACATACCCTGCGCCACCAGTTAACAAAACACATTTGCTTTTGGTATTATCCATTTTGTGAATAATAATTACAATCGGGTGTATTTTTTACCAGCAGTATTCTAAAAAAATAAAATGTATTCATAATTTTTTTTATAAAAAAACAATTAATACATGTATAAAATACAAAAACCAAATTCTTTTACAGTATTTTTATTCTAGATTCTACCTTAAATATTGTTATTAATTTGTAAATAATAAATTTAGAATCAGAAAATATAGAAATAAAGAATAAAATTAATAACATATAAATAAAATATTTTAAATGCTGTTATATCTACTGTTTAAAAATATTATTAAAACTCTTTTCATAATTAAAGTGAATATACAAATGTATTAATTATAATTCAAACAAGATATTTTAAATATAATATACCTAGGTAAATAGTTTTCATCAGACTATGAAAAAAAAATATTTTTCTTTTATCTTTATTTTCTGATTACCATTTAATTTTAAATTAATATAACTACCTATACACCAATAGTTCAACCTAAATTTTAAAAATATTTTTGATAATATAAAAAAATTAAAAATTATTAGAAATTAGTTAAAATTAAATATAAAAAAAAATTAACTCACAATACAGAAATGAAAATTGTGTTTAAATAATGCCAAGTCATTATATTGAACACAATATAAGTGTATTAGTAATAAACCATAATAGAATATAGATAAGATATTCTTAAACTTCAAGGACATAAATATAATGAAGTGTTAATCTTTTGACAGTATATACAAATACTTACTATACACCAATACTTACTAATTAGGTAATAAATTGTTATTTTTAAAATATCTAATATGTATGACCTTTATTAACTTTATTTATATTTATACCTGTACTTCTATATAATTAAATAATAAATTAAAATACAAAAATTAAAAAAATATATATTTTATAGGGTGATAAACCAAGCATACTCATCATTAAAGCCTATATTTTAATTTAATTATTTAAATTTATATCACTCAAACAATGTTTGAAATTAATGTTAAATTGAGAATTAATCTGTTTTACTGCACAGCGTAAGGTATATGATTTTTATGAAAATGTTGAAATATATTATACAAAATAAAATTTGTATTAGTTACTGAATGAATAATAAAATTTAAAAAATTAATAATAATCCTTAAAAATGGTTTTATAAAACTATAAAATAGATGTTTATAATACTTATTTTTATTTTACTTATTACAAAATACTAATAAATTAATATTAATCTTTATGCTTGTTTTCAATTCATATTTCATTTTAGATGGGCTTGAGAAGCTGAAGGGTGGGCTAAGCTCGCCCAAGTTTCCTTCCTATTTTACGTCTATGGGCCTAGGATTGTGAATTTGTGGGACATTTTTTAAATTTTTTTTTGGGGGGGGGGGGGGAGGGATTTTGAAACGTAGCTTTTTAAATAAATAATTTGAATTATGTAACAACAAATCTATTTATGAAACTTTAATCTTGCATTTTTTGACATTTTTAATTTTTTGCCTTTTTAGATCACATTTTCTATTTTTAGTTTATTTCCGGTATTTTTAATTAAATTCCATCAATTAACATATTTGAAAACTTTTTAAAAAAATTTTCAGGCAAATAGCATTATTAAAGAATAAATCAACTTCAAGATCAAAATTAAATTAACTTTTTTATTTTTTTTTTTATTAAATTAATACATTTTTATGCAAATAATATACTAATATCAATATAAATATAAAAATTATATTATAAACATTTTAAACACATTTTATACAATAATTTTTGACATTTAAAGTGCAAATTTTATTGCATTTAATTTACAGTCCTTATAATTCTTAAACCTTAATACATAGGTTAGTTTAATATTAATAAGTTAACTTAATCTTAACATGAAGCTATTAAAGTTAGTAGTTATACAGAATATAAAGAGTATTTATTATACAGTTAAATAATTCAAAAACTACTCGTTAAAATTGTAATTTAAATACATAAACATTTTCAAGTCATCTGATTAATAATTTACAGAAAGAAATTAGTTGGTATCATCATAAGACACTGATATAATAATCTAAATATTTAAATATTAATAAATCTATTCCCCATAAAAAAATAATAAATTTAAATTTAAACAAATTTATTATATAAGTTCAAAATGAGGTCGAACATGCTTAGTGAATCACCATGAATTTGTGTAGCACAAATAATAAATAATACTTTAAAGTTTTAATTTTTCTTTTTTTTCTTTAATTAAAACCAATAAGTTACAACAATTTATGATTATTGAAATAAACAAAATAATTTATTTAAAAATGTTAATTCTTTATAAAAATTTAATAATATATAAGTAATACAATAATTAATAATTTATGGATAATATTTGACAAAATGATACTTAATAAGTTTTTAGAAATATTAAATTATGAAATATAGTTATACTCACGAAAAATCTCTGAATGTTACAATGACGCAATTATGATCATTAAAATTAGAAGAACGCGTTTTATCCATAACACCCAAAGGCGAAATGATAAATACACGCGTCAGTGTGATATGAGTTGGTCATAAGTTATTAAAACCAATTGACCATTGACCATTCGTACTTACTATTTCGTAAATACTAAATGGCGGTGAATAATTATGATATTGTGATAGTGATTAATTAATACTGAAAGCATTGATTAAATATTTAAGTATACAGTTAATCAACGCTGGAAGACACCTGAATATTATATTGATAATAAATGTTAAAATGTTTTAATAAATATTATAGTTATTTTAATAAAAGTAATATGTTTATTAATAATAGATTTACATATTAAAAAATTTGTGAATCGCGGTTAATACAAAATATTATATTATTTTGTTATTTGTTTGATGAGATAACATTATTAGATAACATCTTATCACAATTATTAATGAAATAAAATAGTATAGTGAGTTACTGAGTTCACATTGGTTCAGATCATTTTGATTCTTTTAACCGGTTGATCCCATAAAACATTTTTCTTTATTAATGAGTTTATATTTATATATATGTTTAAAATTAAATAAAAATAAAGTAAAGTAACTATCTATTTTTTATTGTACTTGAGAATCTAATAATTTCATTTTCATATTAGCCTGAAATTAAAATCCATATTCAATTAATATAATATATACATGATTTTTAATTATTTAAAATTAAATAAATAATAATGTACAATGTACATTGTACCTATACATGTTACAACAGTTTAAAAGTATCGTTATCACTATATTTTTAAAAAGCTTCTTTTAACTTTTACAAAACAATTCCTGTTTTTTTTTAGTGAAAGTTTGAAATACAATTAAAACTATAAGAATATTATTAAAAATGATTCAATTATCCGGTACTTGGTGATTCTAATAAAAGGTTTATTTTACATCAATAACAAAAGATTTGGTTTGGGATTTTCAATTTTGATTCCAATAAACGGTTGATTCTATAAACCAGTGATCACATTAAGCGGAACTCACTGTATAACCAGTTACTATGGGCTAGGTGGATATAATCGGTGCAACACAATTGCGCAATTTTTATCTTTTTTCTTTGAGCAAACACAGATATTTAAATAAATATCAATTCAAACAATTTACCAACATTAATAATAACGTAATACGTATAGTAAAAAAAATAAAATTAAAATAATACATCACAGTAATTTATTATAATGAAATGTTGAAAAAAAAAATATAACAAAAATCAAGTTTTTATAACTTTTTAGCACAAAACTGTGGTCCTAATGTTAGCAAATAATTATTTAAAGATATCTCATTATTTTTATATTTTTTTCCAAGTATTTATTATAAATTCAATACATTTTCTTATTTTCTTCTTACTCTTTACAAGACTTGTTAATATTTTGTTGTTTTATACTGTATATTATTAAATAAGAGATTCATTTTGAATATCTAATAATAAAATATGTAAAACTTAGTAAATAGATGGATGGAAATATTATGGCCCATTGGTCGTTCTTGTTTCTGTTGAAGGTTCGGTATCAGTTGCCCATAAAATCGGTAGAAAAGCGGCATCAGATGATACCTATATCATTTTAACCTAACCTAGGACTTCGTTTTTGTGTTAAAAGTTAAAAGAACTTAATTTTATTAATTATTATTGTCGTCCTTATGAGTATATCTTAATTCTTTATTTTTATAGACGAATATCGACATATTATTCATTTTTGTGATGCATAATTACTGTGATGTATTATTAGATTTTTTTTTACTATACGTATTACATTATTATTAATGTTGGTAAAATTTTTGAATTGATATTTATTTAAATATTTGTGCTTAGAGAATGTTTGCTTAAAGAAAAAAGGTAAAAGCTGTGCAATTGTGTTGTGTTTTTACAGGTAAAAAGTGCCCAATCGTGTTACACACTATAGGTATACGTCCTACGTCCATCAACACTGTCACAGTATTCAGTATAGAAGACAACTTTTAACTACCTAAGATAATCTTCTACATTGTGTCCGCGAATATTATAATATCCTCTATAGAGGAACAAATTAATAAATTACACAAATGTATTTTAAATATTTTAAAATACCAAGATTTGATTAAATTTTGATTGAATTTTTTTCAAAATATTGTTTTTTAAAGTATATGTGTAAAATAAATAATAACAAAGACATTAATACTTTTTGAGATTGTGTCCAATGATATTAGTATAAGTATTTGTCGTTATTGATGTGATTCTTCAATTTTCATTTTAGTTTTTAGTATGTAATATCAAAGTGATAAGAAATATTATACAAGCACTGAGTACTTTTTGGATTAAAGTCAACGAAACACATGGGAAATTACATTTTTGTGTATATTGTTGTTTTATATTAGTTACATTTCTAACTGAATGACCGATTTCCTTAACTATCAATATGATATCTTCGACTAGTTCGACTGGAGTGGAGTAGCGTGAATATGTGAATATTTTTAATGACTACTCATTGAGGTTTTGATGACTAAAATTAGTAAGTATGGGATTGAGTATTACTGTCCTTGAAAAATTGGATTAATTGTCTATAGGTTGCCTAAATTGTCTATTTCGATTTTAAGATGGGATGAATCAGGGACTTATCATTAAAATAAATATTTTTTCATATTATCATAATACACAATTTATATAAAACTTTGTATTACTGTAGAGCCCGGTGGAGGGCAGAGATCTCCACACCCATTAAAATATATTTAAGCCAAACGCATAAAAATTAATTAATCAAAATTTCTTTATGAATAATATATAATACGTTATTCATCTATGTAAAAGGTATGTACAGATATAGTTAATACACACAGTGTCGATCTGGCCATGACCGCTGGGCCGCGAAAACCGTTTATTTTTTCAGTGTCGTAAATTATTTTGTTCTTGATAGGTATATAGGGAATAGGGACCCCATAAAATTTTAGTCGTAATTTTTAAGAGCAATTTTTCTTTCGGGGCACAGGAAATTGAAAATTGAATCAATAATAATCAAATGCTTGCCCATTACCTATGATATGAACAGTGCATAATAGTACCATTGTCAAGTAACAAGTTGGATGAGATTTTTCTGGATTAATTGCATTACTGCAATTTAAGTTAGGTTTTATTTTTCTTCTTAAAAACAATGCGCTCGGACGAGGCCACGAGGACCCCGCTTGGCTGACCCTGCAGGGGCCCTGGCGCCCCCTGTTAGATTCAGCGATCATGCGAATATTGCATACAAAAATATGTATAAGATATTAATTTACAATACTATACGTCTATTGTCTATACCTATATAATATATAAATATATAATAATGATGAAGATAAGACATTTATTTTTGAAAGTTAACTTAAATAATATTATTTTTATATAGCTTATGGATTTGTCTCTAAAGTTGAAATTCTATAATAGAAATATAATTTTTGTTTTCGGAATTTCGTTTCTGTTTACTAATAATTATTATTTATGGTTTTGTAGTTTCAAATGTTTCAATAGTTTCTTAGTTTATTTTTAAACAAATGATTTTCACTGCTTCGGCTTCGCATTAATATTATATACATCTTACCCCATTAATGTTGATGGCTATGAAAAATAATATAGCTATTGATACTCAAAGACTAATTAAGACAATAGCTTGTTCATCTAATGAATTTAAAATATTAGGTGCTTATAAAAATTGCGTTTTATTATTTAAAAAATTCTTACTGTTTCAAAAATAATTAGTTGTAAAATTGCTTTTATATTTAAGTTAGTTTATGATTATTAATTATTATGTATTTATGCTAAATTATATACATTTTTTATTATGATCCAAATTAGTAAAAATTTAAAGTACATGTATAGAAGTATCTTAATGTGTTATTTCAATAAAATATCATATACATTTTTTGGAGGCCCTTAAAAAAAACTGATCCATGGGCCTTTAGTGTGCCAGGCCGACACTGAGTATATATGTTATGAGTAAACATAGTTGTACCCAACCTTATTTTGACAAAACTGTAACATCTTAAATATTATTAAATAATTATAAAATAAATGTTATTGTTCAAGTATAATAAAATATCATTAAATATCCATAAATAATAATGCAAATATAATGGTATTAAGTATAATGTTAATGAATTTAAAAAAATAGAATATTTAATTATAAAAATACGACAAAAATATATTTTCGGGTGCCTTATAAACATACATTATTAATTATTATCCTCCGATCAGAAATATTATTCTAATTAGATAAGGTATACCTATGTTGTATATATATTACATAAATAGTAGGTAATTAAAATACGATAATAACAAATTGTCTACGTGTGATAATTTATAACCGTAATAAAATCTTACGATTTAAGTCACTGTGGGTTTGCCAAATGAGGTTGGTATCAGAGCAAAAGCCGAAATATGACAGTTTGCCAAAGTATTGGGGAGGCAATTTACGTTTTGCCCGAGCATTTCTGAGGTTTACCTAATTTTGATTTTTGCCCGTAACACATATATTATGAGGATATATATTTTTACAAAATGTATAAGTATTAATTAATCAATCATAAATAAATAAAATAAAGGAAAAAACTATAAAAACAGTTAAGCTACTTTTTAATTTCGTACTATACATAACTTTAGTCCCTGGGATAAAATAAATTTAGAAGAGAAACTGATTAGGCCAAATAAGGTTTTAATTCATTTCCAACCTATATAATGATAATAATAATGTTAATGAATACCAGAAGAGGCAATATAATAGTTTTAACTGATTTATTAGAAGTATGTGGTTGCCCCTGACTAGAAAATTTCGGTGAGTTGTTATAATCTATCTATTAGGTCTGGTTCATTCGAAATAAGTAAGAACAGAGTAACAGTTTGACATTACAAATAGTATAAGCAAATTCTTGAAAACTTGACAATTGTTATAGTTTGAGAAAACATTTAAGGATACGGAGATAATTAAATAAACAATGTTTATTTAGAGCCTTATTAGTTTTATCGTTGTTGTTAATATTTTTTAACAATTTTAATTAGACAGCAAATCGACTAGATGGTATATCTGAACGTAATGGCATCCCGGATATTATTGTTAATGTGTGGACCTCTGGGATTAGAGAAGCCAGAAAGTAAACAGTAAGCAGTATGTACAGAACTACAGAAAGAAATAGAAGTTCTACGTACTTAATTTTACAGTTTATAATTAGTTGAATTATTTGGAAGGGTCTGAGTTTGATAGGTATGTTTATTATGTAACGGTAGATATTTAAGCAATTCTTTTAATATCGCAAAGAAAATAAACTTTTCGTTAAAAATGACGGTATAAATTCGTACGCAATTCGCGAATGACGTAAAACGTAAGACGTATGCATACTTTATAGTTATCCACGCTGAAACATTATGGTTGTATAAATATATCCACTGGAGAAAATAATACATGCTATATTGCTATCATATAATTGAATGTTGACCATGTATTTATAAAAGTTAATAATATCAATAAATTATAAGCTATTTAACTATTTAATTTTTGTCATATTACGGTCTATACCAACTACAAATTATTATAATATTATATGTAAATTAATAAAAATAATAACATTGAAAATAAAAATTAATCAGTAGTTAATATGTTATACATCATACTTATAAATTAATAATATAAATTATTAGATTTTATTAAAGATAACATTTTATTTTTGGTTAAACTAAATTAGTATTTAGTCCTGAATAAATTATTTATTAATAAATGTGTAAACTGCAAATAATTTCTAATAGAATAAAGTACAGCGGTAATTCATCAAATAGGAGAATAATTAAAATTTGATGGATAACAAATATAACCAGGTTAATTAAATTAATTTAAAACTAGAGAAGTGATGTAAAATGGTCTAAAAAAATAAAGTAAAAATATCTTAATTAATAATTGTAACAAAAAATATAAAAATATTGTGTTTAATAAGAATAGCGTAGAATGAATAATATAAAATTAAAACTTAAAACATAAGTAATATTAAACAAGTTTGAAATATTAATATGGAAATTCAGTAATAATTAACATAGATTAAAAAAAAAAATAGTAAAGTTTACTATATATATATATAAATTGAAATACACATGTTTTACTAAATATTAAGTAATTAATTAATTACAAATTAAGAAAGGATTTTGATAAAATTATTATTTGTTATAAGTTGCTTATCAGAAATGGGAATTAGTAACTAAAGAGTTATTAAACGAAAAAAAATTCGATTTAATTTTTTTTTTTTTTATGAATAAAGTTATTAATAGTATAAAAAATGAATGATATAACAATGTAACTTAATATGTTAATATGTAGTAAAACCTAGTTATGTATTTACAAACTTATTTTTTTAATTTTTTTTTTTTTGGGGAGGGATGTTACAATAGTGAAATAATTTTTGCATTTTAATTTTCAAAATAAATAAATATTATATTATTGAATATTGACATGTTTAAAATTTAAAGCCTTTAAAAAAATTTCTTGTATCGATGGTGATAGAGGGAGGGGGGGGTGAAAATCCCCCATAAATACGCCACAGGTAAAACTCATTAATTATTTAACTATTTAACTAATGTATTGATGTATAAGCTTTCCCAAAAGGTATTTTCACAAATGCATAAAAACAAATAATAATAATTACTCGTATATGTAAAATTATATACAATCTATAAAACTGTAACTTAATAAAAAGCTAATCAACTACAATTTATTTGGAGTCAAAATAACTTAATAGCTTTTAGTAATACCTTAAAAAAAACAATTAGGTATATGCATTTTTCACCAAATATTCATAATAGCATTTTTTAGACATAATATAACTTTTAAAATTTATTGAATATATTTTTTATGCTATTTAATGAAAAATGAAATTGTTGGAAAAAATTGTCGATTTATGATGATATTTTTTTTATTAAGAAATTTAGTAATTTTGTAAAAGGTTTTTCATAATTTTTTATTTCCATAATTAAAAAATATCAAAAACAGACAATTTATTTTATTTATTTATTATTAATTTATATAAAAGCGTTATTTAAAGAAATAATTTATATTATAAGCGTTATTTCAAAATTACGATAACGTGTAAATTATTTTGTAGTTCATAAAATAATTTTTAACATATAAAAATTAAAAACAAGGTTACTCTTATTTTACTGAAATAAAAAAAAAATAGCGTTGTCACATTTTATATGATCAATCGTAATTCAATTTTTAACATTGGATATTGAAATTGCATTATAAAGATTTTTTTTCTACAAACATTATTGATACAAAGTATTACTTTAAAAAAAAAATATTAAACGTAAGAACTTGAAAATTTCAGTATCACTTAATTTATCTTCTTCTATACACAATGGGATTTAAAAATATTTAGATAAATTTTAAACTATTTATAGGTGTTTAAAATTTTTGTTTTTTACATTTTTTTTTTTTTAATTTAATAAAAATATTATTCACAATACCGCAGTCTCAACGTTTGTAAATATATAAGAACAGATATATCTTTATTGTGTTGTTATAATATAGAAATTAAAATAAATTTATAAAAAATGTTTACTTTAAATATAAAACAAATCGCTAATACATTTATTTTCAATACTATAAAATTTCCCAATGGTTTCAAATTTTCAGCCCTGAGAGAGGGAAAATAAATAATAATATATCTTATATAGGAGATAACATCCGTAATAAACGTTAGACTGTTTATAAATCATAACAATTATTGAATTTTTTTTGTAACAATAATTTTTTTACTAAAAACTTGAATAGGTTATCACTACAGTATAATATAATATGGAAAAGTGTTTGGGTTACTCATAAACAAACATTTTCTATGTATAAAATTCTACTCAAGAGTCAAGTGTCAAGTATATATATATTTTTTTAGACAATTAAAATTAAACTAATAGGATCGAGTAGACAATTTTTTCTAACTAAATCAAATTAGTAATAACTTACAGCTTTAAATCTTAATAACAGCTAGATAAAACGTAATATTTTAGAATTTTAAATAAATATTTAAAAAAATATTGAATATACATATTAGATAATAAGGCTAGCTATTATTTCTTTGTAAATGTTCTATTATAGTTATCTAAGGAATTTAATAAACAAAGTTTACATTCCAAAACTTATCAAATATTATAGGAAATTATAAAATACTAAAAATCAAGAAATAGTAATTATTTTTTAATTATTACAATATCACTATAGTACCAATTTCAATTATTAAAATAGGTAGGTACAGTAAACAAGTTAGTGATTTTAAGAAAAACTTTTCTAATTTTAATGAACACGAAAATAGATTCTGAGCAGAGCGATATATAAATTGATTTTATAGTTATGTGTATTTATTTTTTAAAACTACTTAAATTTTTAACTTAAAACATAGTAACTATGTCTATTATATTAGATTAAATCGGTGTTTTGGAAGATCAATAGTTAAAATTTTCAATATTGTACAAAAAATTATGAAAAATAAAGAAAAGAAAGGTGGGCAGTAGGTACCGACTTGTTGTACTTTGGGAGTTAAGTGGGTCACTATTATGTGTAAGTTAAATTTAAATTCAATAATGTATCATTGTATTATCGACCATGGATGCATCGTAATATATCGTGTACGAAAAACGATCCTAAGCGGAGACAGTCTACATCCTATATGTTTATTTGATATAACAACTTAATTAATTAATTTTACTATTACTTTTATAGTAAGATGATATTATTTTTTAGGAAAATATTTAATTTAATATTATATTATTAATATTGAATTATTATAATACATAATAATATATATTTATACCATATTATATCAATTTATTTCACTCAAAGTGTAATAATATTTTTCTGTAAACACCGTAAAACAATATACATAGATTCAAAGTACTATAAACACTATAGGTGCTAATAGATAATATTTTAAAATAAAATTCATAATAATCATAGTCCTTTAAGTTAGGGGGGGGGGGGCTAAATTTCTAAAAATGTTTTGTAGCAAATTTTTTTTTATTTTGATTATTATTTATTGATTCTATTGCTAATTACAACTGACTTGAATGATTATTTGTTTATATGAAATATTATATTTTTTTATATTGTTAGCAAAAATAAAGTTAATACTAATATGCTTATAGGCACATACATTTACCAAAAAATTCTGAGGGGGCTGAAGCCTACCCCCCCCCCCCCCAGTTACGCTTATGATAATATACAATACATAAAACCATAAAAATTTAAGTACACACGAATGTTTTTAAATTATAATCAAATAATTAAAATATATCGTTATTTCTTGTTTAAATAATTAGTTTTGTCCAAATTGGTAGTTAAAAAGTCTAGAAAAAATAATTGTCTTTATAATTTTTTTAAATTGTATGATTCATGGAGTATGATCTACTTACGAAGAATATTGTATACAATTTTCAAAACTTATATAATAAAGAAAAGTTTTTAAGAACTTTTAACTACAAAATAGTTAGCAATTTTTTGCGATTTCGACTAATTTCGTAAAAATTCTAACTTCAAATACATAAAAAAATATATCTATGTATTTTTAATATTTTTATAAACAGTTATGAAGAACAATAAAAAAAATTAATTTCTCACGCCTAAAATAACTAAACAAATAATTTAACTTTGTTGAAAATTTTATCGTAAAATAAAAATGATAAATAAATATTTGATGAAAATTTTAAATACTCGTGTCTAATGTCATTTTTTTTTTTTTTTTAAATACAATAAAATATCAAAAATTGTTTGAGGAGAAATTACTTATTTTAATTATTTGATATGATACATAATATTATAATAAGAAAAATGAACACCCCTTCAATAAAAAAAAAGAAAAATTACTAGATCTGCCCCTGGTTCTATACGCTGTATGCAATAATTAAAGCTTTAAAGGCAATAAAATACTGCTAGAAAAAAAATTATTCTTTCTCAAAATCCTAAGGACGTAAAAATTAGCCCTTTCTCTCTGTATCACACCAACACGGCCACATTGTATACTTATTCTTTATGTTATGCATGATTATAACTATATATTATGATCAAGTGTCCTTAGGAATGCAAGGACTGCTATACAATACATACGTCGCGTTTTAAATTTGTATATCATTATATAGTCTTGATTATAACTATAATTACTTCCTTTTCCACAGCATGGCTCATATTGTTAAATATACAGTATACGATATGAGTAAATAAAATATATCCATTCATGATATTGTACAGGTAGGTATAAATATAAATAAATAATATAACATAATATATATAATTTTAATGGTATAAACTTTTAACTTATGATTGTACTACTCGTGTTTTTATATGTTTAATTATTCCAGTAATATCGCATTACGCAAAATTAAACAAATTCTAAATAACAAAATAATTATAGGTATCATAATAATTTAAAAGTAAAAAAAAAATGTTATTTCTCGGGCTTTAGAAAAAAATACTAAACGATTGCAAGCAGAACTATTATTCAAAATCCGTCGTGGTGGACTAATTAAACGAAATTTAATAAACACGCGCGATTCACAACGATACGTAATTAGTACTAATTAATAATTACTAATACTGCTAATTTAGTAATTACGCTAATGCAGTAATTAACGGGTAATAAAAACGATAATTAAGGACGTGTGATAGGTATGACAACGAGTAAACGCAATAAATTAGTCGCATCGTGATAGCGGACGTTGTGAATGGTGATATGATTTATTATCGTTGTTGTTGTCGTAAACGACGTAAACTCGTAAACACTAAACACAACAGACGAGACGGTGGTATCGTAACAATATTATATTATTATTATTAATAATAATAATAATAATAATAACAACATTATGTGTATACTGTCTAGGCGAGACTGCGAGGCAACAATGACCGTGGGGCGCGAACACGGCAGTGACGGATCGTCCGCGATCGGACGGGTTTATAGAAACTGTTTTGGCAACACTGGCAGTTTTATGGGATGACGGATCTGTAGCGGCGGCGGCAGCAGCAGGTTTATCCTTTCGTGCGTTGTCGTCGTTTGCAAAACAATAAAATGGCCGTTCGATTTTTGTTGTTTGTGTACACGCGCACACAGGCGCACGTCGTCTTTGGCAGTGGGGAGGAGGGCGCCGCGCGCGCGCGCGCGCGCACACACACAGACGCACACACGGGCGCCGCGCGATAGCGATAGCGCACGCACGCACGCACACACTTACACACGCACGGTGGAGCGCGAGCGACTCGCACACGCACACACACACACACACACACACTCGCTCATCATCAATTATGTGGCCGTGCCGCCGACGACGGATAATGTATAATAGTAGTAGTGCCCGAATTACGTATCGCGCGTCGTTGTGTTTATTGTGAATATCATGTTATGTTGTTGTTATCGGCCACGCTAATTGCCGTCCGTGTATCGTTGTGCGACGGCGATGTTATTGTCCGAACTACCGCGACATTAGTGCCGCGCGCCGCCATCGAATTATCGCGATCGTCGCCGTCGTCGTCGTCGTCGTCGTTGTTGTTATTATTACTATTATTATTATTATTATGTAACGGAATCGAATCGCCGGACACTGCTGCTGGCGTCGTGCGAGAAACGGTAAGGGTGCTAAGCAATAATAATATCGCCGATTGCCGTGAAAACGGGACGAGAAATAATCAAAACATTTGCATTGACAACAACGAGTAATAACAACAACAACAACAACAACAACAACAACAATAATAATAATATACCAATCTGCCTATCTAAATACCGTAACAACAAAAACAATAACAATTAAGTAATAGTACTACGCTTACCTGTACGCTGTCGAGCCTATTATAATAAGTAGACGTCGTAACTGGACGTATTGGTATTATTGTCGTTACGACGTGTGCCCGTGTGCGAGTTTCTTCTGTATACAGTAAGTTACACCGGTACACGTTCACACGGCACTTTGAGCAACGGCAGCGGCCTTTAGACCGACAGAGACACGTATCTCACGCGCACTGAAGTACGTGTACGGTAGTTAATGCTCCCCAGTGGGCAGTTTTTGTTTTGTCAACACGACAACGCCGCTGATAAAGTGTTACGTGCGTGTTCCGGTCACAAGTCGTTATTAAGTAATCGATAGTAAACTTTTAATACGATCGCAGTTGTCCGTGACCACCGTAGCTCGTCCCATTACGACGTTGAGGATATGATCGGTTTTCGATTTTTAAAACTTTCCGTTGCCATTTAATCGGACCCAAAAGACGTTATACTCCGAATTTTCGGCACTAATGGTCGAGATTTTCGTCTCGACGATAGATTTGATTAATCGTGATCGACTCAGAAGTGCGAATCGTGCGTGGATTCCTTCTAGGCGGGAAATTTATTGCTTCGTTGCCGTTGCATGTCCGATATTCCTCTTTTTCGATTTTGTTTGCTACACATACAAGTTACATTGATGTTGCTTATTTTTTGCATTTTTTAACGGTAGGTGTACTACAATTTTTATATGCCAATAATTGTCATCTTATCTCCGCATATTATGTATTTTATCTTTTCTGTTATGCAACTTTTTAAGCAATCTAATGTTTTGAATTGAATATTGCTCCGAATTTTTTACAATTTTACTATCACAATTTAAGTTATGAATAACTCAACTTATGAACTGATATTTTCCATTTAATAGATCTTAAATCAAATTTGAATTGTTTCATAAAATAGGTAGATGTATAAAATATTTATATATAATTACATAGTTACTCGGTCATAATCATTTTTAACTATTTTTACAAACCAAATCATTAGATATTGATGGATTGGTATACCTAGTCTTCATTCAAAGCTGCCCAACTTATTTTGGAAACAGACTTTAATTTCAATTATACTTAGTTGACGGTCCATCTTATCTAACAATGCTTGTTTATATTTATGATTTTTTTACACCTTGATAATTAAATAAGTATGTGTTTAAATCAAACAATATTATAAATTGCAAATGTTTTTATAATATTAAAAAATAATACTGATAAGCTTGCAATAAATAAATTCATACCTACTGCTAACTGGTTGGTATTATAAAATAGAATACATAACAAAATTTAAATAAATAATAATAATAATAATTAAAAATACAATAGTATTGTATAGAGTTTATTAGAGTGTTTGAGGGAAAATTCAAATGGATTAACAGGCTTAGGTTTGGGCAGCTTTGTTCTAAATTTATTTGTTTTCTCTGAAACGTGTGATCAAATTAAATCAATTTTATATTATATACTTTTAATTATATATACTTACTATAAATTTATACTTTAGGTAGCTGACAGAATTCAACGAAAAAAATAAATCAGAATAAAATTCAATTCTAGGTGGCTAAAGCGTAATTGAATGTATGGTGTGTGCTGCAGACTGGAAGGCACCGTGGATTCTATACCACAGGGCCTATTAGACGGCCGCCCTGCCAGTTCAGTGCTTCTCACTCATCATCAGGTTACTTGTTTTCTATTAAATTTTATTTCTTAAATACTCATAATAAAATAAATATAATACTCATGTTTGTAAATATTAATTATTGTATAGTATCAACAATTACAACATATACAAGCACAACAAGAACAAGCTGCTGCAGGAGGATTAACATTAACACTTCATCATCAAACTACAGTAAATATTTTAAATATATCACAATAATTATTGAAGTTTTGTTTTTATACCTAACAATTATTAATCATATTTTCAGGGTACAGGAAATAATGGTGTACTTGCAGGAGGACCTCAACTAGTTCTCGCAAGTTCTCAGGGACAAGGAATAACTACTTTCCCAACTGTAACCACACAACAAGCTGCAACATTACATCAACATACAAGTTTTCAACAAGTGCTACATCAACATGTTCAGCACTCAAACATTCTTCACTCAACAAGCATACGACAGGTAAAACTATATAAATTAATATATTTTTTTTTATTTTATATTGGTGACATCGATTCTAAAGAATCTAAAGTATTGTTTAAAACTTACTAGCCTCCTATTTTTCCCCATTTGCAGCAATTGTTCATGTATATTTACAAAAATGTATAATGATACTTGTTTAATTAACTGTTCTGTACTAATTTTTCCTTATAAACTGTTATCCAAATAATTCCCCAATCACCAGGTTATGACAATTACTTTAACATTTAAAAACTAAAATATTATTTTAGCAAGAATAATGTATGATTATGTGTATTAAATGTGTTGTTAGTGTTAATCTAGTAGAAATAATTAACATTGATATATTATCTTTAAGATGGGTGCCCAGCAGCACACATCTGGTACAATGGTTCAACAACAACAGGCTACAGCAATATTGGATACCACAAACACAAAATGTATACCACAATCACCTTCATCACCATTCTCTTCTCGATCACTTACTCCCTCTCCTCAACAGAGGGTTATTACACCCCAACCACAAGTTATCCATCAGGTTAATAACTTTTACAAATAATTAATTAATAATAATTTTATATTGTTTATTAAGTTTATACATTTTTTTTTTTTCATACAGATGATGAGTACTAATGGGCCGGTTTTACAATTTATTCAATCAAATAGTCGAAATAATGTAAATAATGTTCAAGTAAAAAATAAACCGCCCCAAATATTACCTAAACCTAATAATCATGTACAGAACCATGCTAGTATTAACAGCATTAAGTCACAACAAACACATCATTCAACCTCAATACATAGTCAACAACAAGGTGCTTTCTTGATAAATCAAGTAAGTTTTCATCCTATTTATAAATAAAATACTTTTATATTAAATAATTTAAATACATCATCGTATTATTATTATTTTTTCTTTATCTTATAATAAATTATACTTAAATTAATTAATTTTTTGTACTTAACATTTTTATGTTTGCCAACATTAGATTATGCCAACTGCTGGTGTAATAGTTGGTCCACAAACAACTAGTGGCCTTCAGCTTTTTCTTAGATCCCCTAATACTCAAAACCATAATACCCAACAAGCTCAAGTCACTTGCAATGGTACTCAAATTTTACTTCAACAACCTAGACAACAGTCAAACCAAGTTAGTAATAAAGTAATTTTTAAGAAATATTCATAAATATTACTATGTTATATAATTATTTTAATATCAGGTTGTGAGGTTGGTAAGTGGCCAAAGTGTTCAATTACAGCAAATCCAAACATGTTCTGGTCCAGCATTAGTTGCATTATCACCTCAATCTACTATCACACAACCATCAAATAATAGGTCAATGAATATTAAAAAAAAGAAACCAAAAATGCATTCAAGGCCACAAGATGATGAACCTGTACGATTGGACCTTGCAAATTTAATTAAATTGTCTGGTTAGTTGTATAAACAAATCAATGTTTTTCTATTTTGACTAATCTATTTCTGATTTTGTTTAGGCATTGATGAAGAAGAATCTGGTACACCTATAATGCAACAAAATCAATTAAATCAAAATAATAGAATACAACAAACTCCAACCCCTCCTCCACAATCACATCAACAATCTGCGCCTTTATTAGCTCAATTGCAAACTCCTACTTCGTCATCTCAGGTAAACGTTCAGTGCTGGGTGTTATTATTTTCACATATAAATCTAATTAATTTCTTAAATAATGTTGCAGGGAGGTTTTCGTTTGTCTTTAGTAGAAGATGGGCGTATGATTGTACACCAACCACAGATTACCACTAATACATTAACTCAGGTAAATTGAAATATTATATGATTTTTTAATGTGTATGTTAAAACTGATATAGTTGCGTTTCATCTTGTTAGACTATAATCTGCATATTTACTAAGGTATAAATGTACTAAAATAGAATTGATAAGGCAGTTGTGGCTGCGTCTGAATTGAGTCCCAAAACTAAAAAAAAATGCTAATTGAGTCCTATGAAAATAAACTGACTATAACAATTGAATCCTTATATGGGTTGAATATACATGTTCTAATAAAATAAACAATTTTTTTATCATTTATGTAATTTTTTTAATATCACATTAGCTGCTGTATAACCGCTGGTGATCATACCTAATGATATATTAATATGGCAAATGTATTTTCCCCAGTTATTGTTAATTTGTATGTATTAATATCTTTGGTTCTACTGTAGCTATTAATTTAAATCCAAAAGCCAAATTATCAACGATGAGTTCTAATTTTAAATATTATTACTTTAATACTTTGTATGACCGCAGGCAGTCATGTGGCGTGGTGATCATATAATTTTATTCCTGTTGCCATATGCCCATCGGCAACTAGATATACTTTTATTTTCTAAATTGTATTTGTTCAATCAACACTGATATTACATATTATATCATTCACCTTTTTTAATTAGTACATTTTAATTTTTATATAAGTAAAATTATCAAAATAGCTAGTTCAAGCAGGCCTAATAGGCAGCACATTAATGGTTGCATTAATAATGAAAAGTAAATAATCGTTTTTGTAATAAGTTGAGTGATTTTAGTGATTATATCATATTTATTTTCAAATTTAAGTATACAAATGATATTTTTGTTATACCAAAATGATCATTATGATTTCTTCTATACCATGATTCTATTTTAAAGTTATACAATATGAGACTCATCTTGGACATTTTGTAAGTTGTGTTTTTTATTTGGGATTTAATTTATATGCAATGGTGGTGGTGTCCTAGTGATTACACAAATCCTGCAATTACTATATTTTTTATGTTTTTTTCAATACATTTTTTGTCTTGAAATGGTTTAAAATTGAATTGATAATTATACAAATGTTTATTCTTAATATTATTATATTACTAATTTGTATATTTATGCAATGATGAAATATTGTTTTTGTTGATTATAAATATTTTAATTTATAGAATGTTTCTGCAAGTGTTGCTGCTGCAGCTCAAACACAGTTAGCTCAGTTAGTTGCTGATCATGGTGGTCACATTCTTCAAAATGCTGTTTTAAGTGTGGCTGGTGCTGAATCATTACTTCTTAAAGGAGGAAATGCAACGTTACCCACCCAACCGCAAAATGGTTCTGGCATGCGCATTTTGGCGGATGTTTCTGGTCGTCTACAAATTGTAACTGTATTAGAACCTCAATCATTACAACAAAATATTATTAATGGCCAACATTTGATGTTCCCCGCTGCTGGTACTCCTGTAAGTGTTGAAAATCGACAAAATCATCAGCAATTTGTTATGTCAACACCTGTTGAAGATCAAAATAAAGTAATGCAGCAAAATAATAGTATTCGAGTAATGCATAGCAGTAGTACAATGGTGTCAAGTTTAGACCATCAGCAAAGTAGTAGTATTCAACTTGTGTCTAACATGATGGATAGTCGGCTGTTAGTAGCAGCTAATAATGATTCTTCAAGAAATAATGATATTTTATTTAATGAAGAACAAAACCGATTGCAAATAGTAACTAATTCTTCTACATTGAATAAAAATGTAGAATTACAAAATCAAACTCCAATAATTCATACTTCTGAAAGAGTAATGCAAACTTCAATATCAAGGTCTAAAACCGTACCAGTATCTTCTCATAGTCCTAGAAGTATTCAATCTGTGATAAGTCCTCAATGTAGCCCAGCTATGTCTCATAGTTCTAGAAGTAATTCCAAGAGTCCTGCCTCATACAATTCTCCTATACCATCACCAAATGTTTCTCAGTCATTTACACCAATGTTGCCAAATCGACCAAACTTAACTATTGTAACATCACCACAGCAAAGTAATATGCAGTTTTCAAAACCATGCGCTGCCGTTATATCACAATCAAATGATAATCACACAACATTGTCTAATTATCAAACGTCTGTAATTAATAGAACAAATAACAGAAGTCCGTTAGCGGTTACATCAAAAATATTCAGGCCAAATAGTCCACCTAAAGCTTCTGTTCCACTAGAAGTTCAATCTCAAAATGCGTTTTTAGATAGTATTGCCCAATCTCATCCAAATATATTGATTAATAAAACTATGGTTGTTCCACCTTGTGCTAATAAAGCACCTATTAAACCAAGAAAAGTAAAAAGAGCTGCTGTTGTGAAACCAATGGTATTTCAATGTGATGAAAAAGAGAAAGAACATCACGATACACCAGTTCCATTGAATTCACCAGAGAATAGTATTTCAAATCAAAGGGTAAAAACTATACAACTTACACCACAAAAACAACAGGTTTGTCAACAATTTTAAGTTAAAATTGTGTTTAAATAAAATAAGTAATTATTATTTTTGTCAATATTTAGTTGTTAAAAGCAGTTCAAAATCAAATATCTGCTCTGAGCGCAAAAAAATACCGTACAAGTAGTGAGCAAACTGCTTTACAAAGATTGTTTAATGAACAACAAAAAATTTTACAATGTGGAAAAATTGTTCCTACTGTTTCTGGACAAAATTCACAAGGAATTACCTATGTAAGATTTTAATTATTTGTTTATATGCAATTCAATGTATAATTGATAAAATATTTTTTTAGGTATCTACACCTGTAAGATTAGTGCCTCCACCTTGTCCAATGGCCTCAAGTCCACCTCATACCTTGTCACCTCCTCTTACAGTGCAAACATCAACTACTGCATCTCCTCCAACTAGTAATAAATCAACATCTCCCTTGCATGTACAAGTAAGTAATTAATCATTTTTAAAATAAAAATTATGACTATAACTATTAATTTATCAAATTTACATAATTATCATATTGTATATTAGTAGAGTTTGGGACTTGTTGCACTTAAAATTATTTTAATATGCAGTCAAAATCATCAAAATATGCAGCTAATTTTTATTTTGTTTTTAAAATGTTTATTATAATTATAAAAATAAAAATTTAAAAATTAAGTTGGTACATATTAAAAATTGTGAAAAAAAAACAAATTGATTATAATTTTTAAAAAAACTGGCACATATCCTGAGTAAGAAATAACGTAAACATATCATATGTGTTCAGTTAATCGTACTTATTGAATGAATACCTACTACTTTTAATTTCGTCAGACAATTTAGTATTAGGATATCATTAGGTTTTACCACAACTATACAATTGTCGATAAAAAAGGTTGATTCTTAAGCGACAAAGAAACTATTATAAACAAAAGTATATAAAAAGTATGTGTAAAAGTTATATACAACAGACTACGACCTTAATTTATTTAAAAAATTATTTTTGAATTTTTTCTAACATTTTTACATACATACAAATTTAAAAAATGGAAAGTATGTACAAATATCTATGTTTGGAAATTGCTCAAATATGTACTTATCTAAAAATATGCAAATTAAAACTAAGGATTTAGTTTCACCATTTAATAAAATAAATGTATAACAGCTAGAATAATCTATAATCACTACAAAAAAACATTCAAATGTGTGAAGTCCCAAACCTTATATACTTGTCTTAAAGCTCAAAAATAAAAAATTACATTTTAAAAATTAAAAAAATATGGAGAAAAATTAGTGATTTTACTTAAATTTAAAAGTTTATAGTAAAATTTATAAAAATATATGTTAGATACTAATAATTCAATTATATAAATCCCATTGATTTACAGAGCCTAAATTTATAGGTTTATTTTTTTATTAATTTTTTATAGGACAATGAGAAATTTATAATTTTAAACATAAAAGAAATTGTTAAATAAATATTATAGTTAATAATAATTATTTATTTATTTTATAGGTTGGAACTCAAACATCTTGTGAACCTTCTCCAACTCTTCCTGCATTCAGTGCTTCAAAACGAATATCATTGTAAGTGTCCAGTGTTCAATTTTTTTTTTATCCTTTATTTGAGTTTTTATAAAGTATACCATCATAATTTTTTTTCCATCTTAAACATTTATGATATAAATATATAATCGAAACCATTTTGTATTTAAAAGGCATGAGATTTTTGAATTATGAAGTATTTTGTTCATTGTATATTGTGTAATTTATTTAGTCCACTATGTCTATGTAAAAATAGTTGTTTGTCCAATTTTTGTCTTATGAGGAAGTTTAAAAAAGTATATTATCTGGTCAAATTGTAATACTATT
This sequence comes from Rhopalosiphum nymphaeae, assembly GCA_036289425.1. Classification (NCBI taxonomy): domain Eukaryota; kingdom Metazoa; phylum Arthropoda; class Insecta; order Hemiptera; family Aphididae; genus Rhopalosiphum; species Rhopalosiphum nymphaeae. Next base: position 701,610 of record JAZAQC010000004.1, read on the forward strand.
TACATAAAAATATTTTATAAGTTATGTAATGTATGTAAACTTATGTTAAATCAAAGACAAATCGAAATTGTTGATAAAGGTTTTTATTCAAAACTAGTTAAAGTACTATTGATATACCTCTCAAATAATCAAGAAAAAATAGATTATATAATTTTGTTAAGTGATTATAAGTTCATATATGTGACAAACTATCAGTTTTAAAATAATTTACTGCTTATCGAGAATGAGAGGTTAGATGTTCTATCATTTAAAACTTGAAAGTAATGCTATAATTAGACATAGAACTCTATATTGAGAAATTAACAAGGATTATATAAATTACCTTTTAAAAATAAATCAACAATTATAAATTTATTGAGCATTTACCAATATTATATTTTAGACTTAGATTTAATTAAATGTAGTCAGTTTCTCATATAAATTGGCTTTATGCTGGTACTTGCCTTAGTATCTCAGTCAATATGCACAAAATTCTGTTTGTTTTGTTATGAAATAGAAATATAACTAAGAGATAATTATACTATAAGTGTTATAAGGTAAAAGTCAGCTAACTGAGTTTTTAGTATAATATATGTATTAAGATATAAAAATTTTTCTGATGTGTTTTCTTAAATATATTATTTATTATTATAGAATTTCTGAGCGGATAGCAGCTGATCAATCTGGTGCAACTAATCCTGATGTTGTGACACCTTTTAGTTCAGTAAGTGATGCTGTAAAACGATTATCGCGGTATCATTGCTTAAATGAAGCCGTATTATCAGAAAGAGATTTGGAGTTAGCTGATGAAATATTTGAGTCAACTGCCAAACAAATGTTAGATAAAAAAGCATCATTATTTAATAAATACCGTTATCTATTATTTAAAGAAAGTATGGTAAGCATCATATTTATATACTTATATTGTGTTATATGTTGATATCAGGACTCGGAATTATATGCATTATTATTGTTATTATTTTTATATTTTTATTGAAAGTTAGTAAAAATTCTTATATTTCAAATATTTTAGAAATTAAAAAAACAGATAAAATATAAGGCATATATGTCATACATTTTTATATATTAAAACTCATATGAATGGTGAAATATAGAACAGCTTTAATGGGTAGGACATTATTAAAAAATAAGTATCAGTAAAGGAGAAGTTGAAACCTAGAAAAATAAATGTGTATGTATAATTTATTGTATACTTTTATAAAATACATGTACCTAAATGCCCCCTCCAAAAAAAAAAAATGCAATGTAAAATTATAAAATATGTGTTGTTCTTAAGGATTATAAATAGGGCTGGAATTTTAATGACCTTAAAAAACAAAAAATGTCTTTAAAATAGCTTAAAATTTAAAAAAAAATTACATTGCGTGTACATAAATATTTTAATTTACTTCATATATTAATATAATAATAAATAAAAAATTATTCTTTATTGTTACACCAAATCACGAGAGCGTGCTTCAGGTAATCAAATAGAAATTCCCTCCTGTTATCCGCCAATAAGTTCATATATTGTTAGCATATAAATATTTTACATTCTAAATCTATAATCTATAATCATTAATTTTCAATTCAAAAAACACCAAAAATGATTTAAAAACCCCTAAAATGTACAAAAAAAAAATAAGAAAAATGACCTTAAAATAAAATTTCTTATTCCAATTTTAAAATAACTAAAACATATTTGTAACAAAACGAGCATCATACAGAAAGCTTAAGAAAAAAATGCAAAGTGCATCAAAATCCTGTCCCTACTTATAAATAACATACAGTTATCTTAAATTTTTTACAATAGTTGAATTGGCTTTTTCTATTAGTAAGTTTTATTTAAGTATAATGATGTTTTGCCAAGCCTATGTTTGACATATTTATTGTTCAACATCAATATTTACAAAATATACAACCATCAGTTGTATTCAAATATATTTCCCTGTTATTTTACTTTTTGTTCATATTATCATTGATCATTTTTTAATCTATAATTAGTATTTTTTTTTTTTAATTTATACCAAAGTATTCTATAGCATTATTTGTTTGAAATAGCAACTACTAATTAAATATGATTGAAATATATGAATGATTTTTCTTTTATAGTAAATTCACTTTTGATTTATTATTTTTTATTAAATCATTTCTAAAATATACCTGTATAAATGACAGTAAATTAGTTTATATTTTATGTAAATTACCACAAAAAGTGCTTTTTACCAATTCTAAAAATATATATTTATTAATGGAAAATGATTTTAATAATAAAAAATTAATTGTTATATTTCTGAATATTATAATAGTGTGTATTGACATAACCAAGAATCTTGTATTTTGTAAGCACCATATAGATTTAATTTTAAAAAAATAATACATTAATAACAATTTAATACATTCAATAAACAGTAAATATTTGAATCTAAATGTGATAAAATATATTTTGTTTCATATTAAATTATGAATTGAATTATATTTTGTCTCACAATTTTTTTAACTATTAAAAGAGTATGTAAATGTGTATAATTCTGGGGTTTATATTTAATACTTAAAAAGTTGAAAATTATTTTAATGGTCTTATTAGAGAGAAGTGCAAACATCTGAATTGATCATGTTGGGACGAAGATTTGATGCTGATGAGTCTGCACAATTACAACAGTTAAAACAAAATTTGAATACAAATTCAGTTAATACTGCTACGAGTAAGTTGCATATTAATAATAATAAAAAAAGTATTATTTTTATTAAATAATAACTTTTAGGTTGTAATGATGAATCCATATCTAAAAAACGTGAACACCAACTAGAGGATGAGCAGTCTACATCAGAAAGCAAACGTCATTGCCCTGATGATGAAGAAATAAATGCACAGGTGCAAAGCGCCATAGACAGTATTTTGAATTTGCAACGCAGTGATCCGGCAACAGATGAAGCGGTGCGCAGCATCTTACCGTCCTAGCATACTGGTCATAGGAAATGTTTGACCACAGCGTGAACATTAAAATATTGGTTCCTCAGTGTATGGATTTCCTAAACGCGATTATGGTAATATTTGACTGTGTTAATTTAATTTTTTCCTTTCTTTTTTATATAGATATTTTTTCTTTAAAATACCTTACACTTAATTAAACAAATGTTTAAGAAAAAAAAATATGTTAAGATAGAAATTTAAGATAGTGTAAGGATGGGCTTCAAAAATTTTATAAGAGATTTGAAAACCTAAGTATATTCTTCCTGACAATTTTTTGATGTTACCAAATTTTTAGTTTAAACAATATTCTTTATCTAGTCTACAAACAAGTCGTTGCATCACATATATCGTTATGGATTATACTTATCATTTTTCAAAGTTAAAATAATTAAAAATATGCAAATAATGAACCTACTTCATTAGTTAGATTAAATTATTTTCATTTTTACCCTATTTTTGAGTTAAAAATATGTTGCCACGTATTTTGTTGTATTACTTCATAACTTTCAGTCTCTTTCATTTTTTTTACTATATTATTGAAATTATTATAAACCACGTTTTTGAAAATAGTAAATATTCCAAACAATATTTTATTGTGTGTATCTAATTTCATAAAAATAATGTGAGATCAAGTTCATATAATAGTTAATAAAAAGATTTATTCTTATATTTTTTCAACTTATATGTTCTTATTATAGACTCAAGATTAAGTATAATCTTTTACTAAGTTTCTTATAATAATATATATAAATTATACATCAAGTGATTGCAAGCTTATTCACCCTTATTTTTCTTTTTGGTATGAATTCATATAAATTCTATTCGGATACTTAAGTATATTAAGTAGACAGTATATCATTTAAGAAATGTTCTGAGCCAATACAAATTATTTTTTTCAATAGAGAACTAACTTTTAAGCAAATGATTTTTAGAAAATTCTAATCTGATTAAATCAAAATTTTAATAATTGCTTTATCTGTTATTAAAAAATGCATATACTAATGTTAATAATTCTCTAAAATTGTTTAACAACACAATAAAATATATGTGACATTTAATTTAATAGTTAGTATTTCTTATTCCCTAAAGATTTTATAACGTTTAAAATATTAATAGATTAATAGTAATACTGTTATCAAATCACCATATATTTCAAACCTATTATCCTTAATTCATAGAACTAGTCTCTAGCTTGAAAACTAGTTTAAATTTTGATATGGTTCTTATTATTTTTTTTTTTAAATTCGCCTATTTAACAATTTACAAGATAAAGTATTCACACTAGAAAAAATAAGTTGGTATTATCACGGAAAATTCCTTTAATGGTATACAAAATTAAGTATACTTAAAAAAATCTAAAAATCAAGAATTTTTATAAATTTATAATTTAATAAAAAAAATGGAGAGTTGTATCATGCTTGGTGAATTACCTTGTATATTATGTGTTTATATATTTTTTATTCTTACCATACATTATATCTTGTTATTAATTGTAACCAAACAGTATTTTTTAATATTAATAATAATTCAGATATTTTTGTATCCTTTTGTATACCTTCTTGGAATTCTTAATAGATTCCCTTAAATGCATTCTGTTAGTTATCTTCTTGGTTTATTTTTATCACGTAGTCAATGTTTAATATTATATACAGTATAACATTAAATTACCTACCTCACATGATTTTAACATCAAAGTTTATAATATTATTAAATTTTCAATCACCCAACACTGATTTATTTTAAAATATAAATTTTTTTAAATTATATTGGAGTAGTACATACTTAACTCCGTCCTTTAATGTTTTTATATATCTTGTAATAAAGATAAATCAAGTATTACAATGAATTATTCAATAAACACAATATTGTTATACCGTTTAACTATAGTATTATTTTTTTTAACGTGTATTACCCTGATATTAAATAATTATAAGTTAGGTTCCATGGCTTGTCATATTCTAATTTATTTATTAATAATACCAAAGTAGTACTACAAATATAATCCTTTTTATAATATAGTTTATTTTGAATTTTTTATTAGTATATTGTGTACACTATTAAACAATTGTCATATGCTATTTTAAAACATCTAATTTAACTTTTATATTGATGTAAGTTAATTGATATTTTTTTTAAATAATCTTTTAATGGGTTGCAATGAAAAATAATTTACCAAGTTGACAAATCTCTACTACTGTATTTGACTTTTAAGTAGATAAAATTTGAGTATAATATAAGTTATACTAAATAAATTAAATAAGACTTCTTCTTTTATATTTTAATGGATTTGTATAACATATTATGAAACTAAAAGTAATTTGTCTTTCATTTTTCCTCATATTAAGATAATAAACTTTTGTGTGTTAAAAAAATTAATTAACTTTCAAATTGACTAAATATATGTGGTATAATTTAGTAGCCATTAAAATAAATCAGTCAAGTTCTCTAAAATTATTCTGAATAGTTAGAAGTTGTTTAATATAATCTATCCAGTTTAAGAGTATAAAATAATATATTGAAAAAACTTTAAGGTACTTATTCTATAATTGATAGTTTATGAAATTTCCCAATGTATATTAAATTTGTGATAAAAATAATAACAAATTTATAATTAGGATTATATAAAGTATATTTATTTTAAAATTATATTATTACATTGACAATTTGTTTATCATGAAAAATAATAAAGACAATACTGTTTTATTATAACAATGTTAAACATTTCATTCAAATTTTTAAAATTAAATGTTTTTTAAAACTGCTCATAGTTATATTACACTGAATTAAATTTGTTATGTAGATAAGAAAAGGGCCATAATTAATATTAATTTGGTTAACATAATTTTTATTAGAATTTATAATTTTGCAATTCAGGTAAATAACTCAAAATATTTTCAGCCCATCCTTACTATTTTTTTGTTTTGCACAAAAGTCACATATTTGAAATATTAAAAATTTTATTATTTTAAAGCATCACTTAATTGACTTGAATAACAGAAATTCACTTGACACCTAATTAGGTACCTATTTTATGGTTGTAAACATAATCCCTATAATTTTTTTTTTTTGTATTTAATTTATGATTTATTTCTTCTGGCAACTATCCTCGCTTTAGTTTTAGATTTTAAATATTTAAATGTACCTTACCTTAACTGGCACTAGTTTCAATTTTAAAATTGTCATTGGCCAATTATAATTAAAACTAGAAAAATATTTTGGCCTGTGTTAAATATCAAAAGTTAAATACAAAACCTCGAGTATTTAGTTGATTATTTCCTTAAATTTAATATTATTAAGGGCTATGTTGAAAGTATATCTCATTATTATCAATAATCAACATTAATTGTAGGCCAAAATATTTTTCTATTATGCATTTCCCAATTGTTTAGTTACCAAAAGCATTTATAATTTAAAAAAATAAATTGTAGTTCTTCTTTTGTGCAAAATATTTTATTTTTGCTGAATATATCGCAGTTATATTAAAAATGTGTAATGTACTTTCGTTTCTGTTATTTGAACGAAAAATTTTTCCACAGGGTAATTTAAAACCTAAAATAAATTTTTAAATATTTATTCACTTTAGTCAAGTGTACTTAAATATAAACTAATGTAACTCACTAAACGAGTAGTATTTTATAATATGCACGTATGTTTTTTTTCTACGTGTCTTGTATAAGATCTCAAAAGCACAAATCTATAGAATTTGGGCAAAAATCTATGTTCTAGATAAACATTTTTCATTTTGCCATTAATTATATATTTATATATATATATATATACATATATTTTTTTTTAATTTATTTTAAAGTTACTTTATTTGTATAATTGTTTAGTTTAAGTGTGTATATGTAAATTATTATTGTGCTTAAAATGATGTTTTGTTGTGTATATAATTATTTAAAAAATAAACTGTGAATTATTGTAATAATTTTGCATACTTGACACTTGAGTTATTAGAAATAAATTGTATCAAAAAAATTATGATTAATTGATATTAATTATTCATATAATATACTGCATAGTATTATAATAACAGAAATATAATTTTAATACCTTACTCCAAGTTTCTAATGAAAAATATTAAGTAATATATTACTTAAGAGAACCCTATATACAAAACTACATTGTGTTATCTCTATCTTACATAAAGTAAATTGTCAATCAGCAACTGATTACTTGAGCGGTATAGCCGTGATAAATAATTAGATAGTGCAGATATTTTTTTTTATAAGTGTGGTTTTATTGATAAATAAATTATATCGTAAATTATTCTAAGTGTAATTAAATTAGAAAATCAGACTAAGTCACAGGGACTGAATCGTGATGACATCTGACGTGAAGGTGCTCGTGCTGACTGGTGGATCACGTCTGCCGGGGAGCTCTCCAGGGCCCCCTTATATAGTAGATTCTCCCTACCTATTCTTCTGCTGTCCCTTCTGGTCAACGGATGTGACTCAGTTGTGCACGTGTGGTTTACGCGTTTTAGGATTCTGTGACGTGCGATGACCTAATTAGATACGCGGCAGGATGTAGCCCTTTCCGTTCATGCCCATATATGGTATTCTCTGTTATATTACTACTGCGTATTTCTATTCTGTATTAAGCTATTTTGTTTTAAACAAGGGACTGATATTACTATATCTCAGAGCTGGAGTCTTTGGCCTATGTTTCAAGTATGTATCGGCATACATATTATAGAATTTGAGTGCTTTTAGTGGACATCTGTTAATACCCCATTATGTCCATTAGAGTCTTTGTAAAGTGTTGTTGCTATTCTTAGCGCTATTATTATAATTATTGTGTATTACTATTACTATCATTATCTAGGATGTCAGAGCACGTAGCAGGCTTAGTGAAACGTTAGAAGACTAAGGAATTAAGAAAGTTAAAATCTTAGGGACTTGTATCTTAATGATTTTAATGGTTTTGATTATTTACATTTTTTTTTTTTAAGGAGCGTTTAGTAGTTTTAAAATTTGGGTACCAGTTTTACTAGGTTTTTAATTTTTATTTCAATAATTTTTTCAGTTACCCATAGTACCTACCTATTAAATAAAAAAAACTCCATGTACCTTTTGTACGATTTACAGTATATCAATATTAAAATTAATTTAAGAACTTATATTAAAAATTAAATACATTTTATAATTTAGGGCTGATTTTTTCAAAAGTATACAATTTTTATAATGAACTAAATATTATTGAATTATTGATTAGTAGTTTTTTTTATTATTATAATAATTGTAGATATTCAGTGTTTTGCTTTGATAAAAATATATCATTAATTTATGTTCAATATGTTATTAATAACATTTGAAATGAAAATAAACATCTTTACTGGATTTGCCTGATTTGGGTATGATATTAATATACATACTTTATTGTATATATAATTTTTTATAATTTGTGTTTGTACAATTCCACGTATATATTTACATATTTAATACATATTAATTTATATTTCTTATTGAATGATTTTACCAGGAATTATTTTTTTCAATTTTTATTTGGAGACGAAATACAAGAGAAAAAACCAAAAAAATAATTATATTAATAATATCAAAAACAAACATGTATAAAACTGATACAATTAATTAATCTGAAGTATAAAATTAAGGATTTTTATATTATAATGATATTAATGAAAAAAATACCATTTCTATTGATATCTTAAATTTTACCAAACAGATTTGCATAATGAAGCATGGTGGCAGCTGAAGTTTGGCATTGCATCTAGGCATAATTTTTTGGTTTATATTTTTTTTTTAATTCAAAGAAATAACAATAAAAATTGATGAAACCATTTTAATAACATTTCCAATTTGAAAATTGGCTCATGAGACTTTTGGCACGCTATGACACTCTTATATTTATATTAATTGGTTGATTGGTAACTAAATACAAAATAAAAAATAACCTTCATTGAACAACATTGTAAAATATTGAAATTGAAAATAAAATACATTCAGACTTAAACACCCACTATGTACACCCTCTAATAGATAACTAGTACAATAGATGTCTTAAAACACTTGCTACAGTAATTTATACAATGTCAAAAGATGTATCGTGGTTCTTAGCATTTAGTTAAAACCTCTTAATTGTTTAAAATATTTAGTTAGGTACTTACCAAAAATAGCTAAAGAGCACCAAATTATTTAAATCCATACTTACATTATATGAAAGATGCATATTATATTAAATACTATAATAATGCATTTAATAGAAATTTTTTTCCTCAGTCATTCGATTTACTCTACTTATATCTCAAATATAATATATTTAAAAAATCTAGTCATTGGTTTTATTTAATTCTCATCACATATACAAATAAAATATTTATACAGCCAATTACAATAAATTTTTAACATTATTTTTAGTTCTAGTTTTTTAAAAGTGCTTATCAAAAGTTAAAATTATACATAAAAAACATATTCAGTATATTATATTTGTTAAGATAAATACAACAATTATTATTTAAGAAATTAAGTTCATTTAAAAATTAAAACAATTAAACAGTTTTGTTTTTAAACATAACTTTACAATTTTTATTGGTTTGAATATTCCTTATGAAGAATACACATACATAAAATTTTTAATAGTTTTTCTACAAATTGGACAAGTAGAAACTTTCTCATGTTTTGCTTTTTCAAAACATTCATTACAAAAACACACGTGTGAACAAGGCAGTAATACAACTGAAGGCTTGAATGGTTCAAGACATATTGAACACTTAGATGGTTCATACGGTTCATCTATAAACAAAAAATACAGTGTTTATAATAAAAATAAATAATATATTTAAAAATAATGTTTTACTTTTAGATTTATTGACTTTATGTTCTTGATTTGTATTGTTTGGATTGTGATAAGGAACAAAATCATTTGGAGGTTCTTGAAATCTTATTGGTTCTTCTGTATTAAACATTGTACAAACTACTGTTCCAATAACTGCTCCTAAAAAACATAATGTTGAAACTTTACATAAATCAAATATTATATCGATGTACTATTTCTAAAATATAAAGTAAATAAATTTATTATATAAAATTGATAAATCTTACCAAACATAGAACCAAGTCTTCCTCCAGCCATAAAACCCAGAATTGTTAATCCTCCAATAATAAAGGATGAATTTACAATAGAATTGGGTGGCATTTTATATGAGATTAAACTAATACTGTAATCAAAAATTATCTGAAATTGTTTATCAATAAATTACAAATTTTCCATTAAAAATATAGAGAAAAATGTTATTTTCTAAATAACATTCACTCTTATCATTTAAATCTTAAAAGAGTAACAATAAAATACAAAAAAAAAAAAAAATGGCATGCCGATGTTATTTTATACCTGATAAATAATTCTAGTTACTTAATAGGACGTCATACCCATATGTGTTATCTCCGTCTTACAAATGTAAAACAGGAAATTTGCGTTCAGCAAAATCAATTTTATGCTGTTAGCTTTAATATTAGAGTCAATTTATCTATATCAAATTTAAAGGTAATAATATTATTTAGGCATCTCATATGCTTTTAATGATATCTTAATTTTTAAATGAGTTATAGTTATGTAAAATATTAAAACTTTAAATACTCGTAGTTCGTTTAAAAACTAAAACATCAATAAAAGCTTACAAGATTCCCTAAATAATATCATTACCTTGAAGTTTGATAATAGGTAAATTGACTCTAATATTAAAGCTAACAGCATAAAATTGATTCTGCTGAACACAAATTTGCTATGTCTTACGTTTGTAAGATAGAGACAACATATGCAGGTATGAGTTACTCTTAAAAGATTCAAATCCACAGTCAATATATCTAAACAAATATTTTCCACTTTATGAAAAATTTATTAATTGCAAATATACCGATCATATATTATATATTTACTTTGATTATTTATGAAAAAACAAATATATAAAAGTCAATAGTCAATACTAATCATTTAGGTATGTGTTAATTTTACATTTCAATTCTAACGATTCCACTTACTAAGAAGCTAATAAGCAAGACTTTTAAAATGTAAGATTATGTATAGTTTTTTCAATATATGTTTTATTATTAAACAGTGATTTTGAAGTAAATATTTAAAAATTTTAAAACATTCATAATTTGCTTTAAATTTAAATGTCAAAAAGTACACAGAGCTCTATACTTTGATAATAAGTTTATTCACTCCAATAAGTCTAATATTTAAAATAGTAATGTAAAATGAATTATTCTGAACTTAAAATCTGATATATTATGAATTAGGAAACAACACATATGGATATAACATCTTCTAAACATACGGATTCCCTGACTAGCATTTATTGTAAACTACTACTTTACACTATGGTGGCATCAAGATGCTATGGTAAAACCATACCGATAATACACACTTCAAATACATTTTGTTGTAGAATTCATAAAAAGAAAAGAAAATTCATTGGGATAAAAAGACAATGTTTAATTTTTCATATAACAGTAAATTTGTGATATTATAAAGCTCAGTATAATAAAAATTTTCATACAATAAACAAAACTATTATTGTTAATTTTCTTTAATATAAAAACTATTATTATTTATAAAGTTCACACTCATAGAGTACAAATCATATCCTATTATACTTCATTAAATTGTATTACCTTACATTATTGTTTGATAATTTTATTTTAATTAATTCATTAATATTAATATTTGCATGTTGTACAGTAAAAATTAATTTTTTAAGCAAAGAAAATTATTATTTCTTTTTAATAAAATGTCTATTTAACAAATTTTTTCAAAGAACTATCAAGTTTATTAAATAGAGGTTTAATATTGAAATATAATACAAACATCGATGTAACAAACTTTTTTCTCGGTCCCTTGAAATTTTTTATACTATGAGTCCAAGAGTTTATTGAACTATATTGTCATACCACTATTTTAAATTCTTTTCAGAACCATTAAACATTTTTAATAAAATTATATTCAATTAAATTGACCCAAAACCAGGTAGTGACTCCCAGACAAACAAATTGTCACTCAATAATGTTACGTATTATAATATGAAGTTATATTTAAACTGAATCATTAGGAACTACGTAATAGTTCGTTAGTTATGGTGTATACATTACCAGTATAACTATTGTCAATCTGAGAACATTGGCTGTAACTCCTAAAGTAATAAGTCAAGTAATAGTATGTATTGAATAAATAACAATTAACATTTGAGTTGTATTGTTAATTGTTATTGAGAGCGTGAAAAAAATTTGCAGACTTAAATAAGTAAGGTGACCAATAATTGGCAATTACACAGAACTACAGAAGTAAAAATTTACCATGGTAAACAAAAAAATAAATAATTCGTAAACAAGACAAGTGATAATAATATTTGATAAACATTAAAACATATTGTTGTTATCATTTCTTAACTCTTTGTGTATTTTCCAGTTATTTAATACACACTGACTACTATAATTTACCTAGTCCTAGACAGTACTAGATCCTACAGTCATTAAGGCAGTATTGCGCTATTGCGGTAGACGTACTATAGACACTATTGTCTATTATCTTATTTAGACACTACACAGTCGTCAGTCACATTCAGTCGATTTCTCAATTACGCTAACACTAATACTGTTCACATTGTTACATATTTTATTATTTATTAGTTGATATTAAATTTACTCACAACTTGCTGCTACACAGTACACAGTGTTTTAGTCGATGCTTGCGGTTCAGCGACATCTTTTACAATTTATACGGTCGAATGTTCATACTGTGAATTTTACATCATATGAATACAATCGGGCTGTGATTCTGGAGAACAATCATGGCCGAAAGTTCGAGCCTGTGGACCACCAAGCAAAGGATTCGTCATTTAGATCTACCAATCAAAAATTTTGTCGAGAACGCAATTCCTTACCAAGTGGAGACGTTAAAAACCTTAAAATCTAATCTTGCCAAGGTTAGTTTATTGTCTTTAGGTTATAGCGATTATTTTTATTGTTCTGTTATGTAATTTGTTGTATACAGCAAAGACGTTTAGAAAACCGTAGCAGTATGCGTCAATTACAAATGAAAGCTTCGCAATCCATCAAACGCTCTTCAGCACTGCTTAGAGAAATGGATACCTTAAGAAATCAAGTTGCTGATGTCGATCTACAAACTTTTGATAACTTAATGAATCCAAACAGGCAATTGATATTGGAAGCAATTGATATGTTTAAAAGTAATTTTTTTAAATATTTTTTTAGACATTAACTACTATGAATTTTATTTTTTATTTAAATAGATGAAGATTTAAATGAATACAAATCTAATGCTGTGCTAGAAGATATGTATGAAGACAATACTGAACAATTAGAAGCAGAAAATCAAAAACGTACGTTATTAATATCTATTGAAGAAGAAAAACAAAAACAGGAAAAAATATTGGCAATTGAATCCGATGTTAAAAATGTAGAAAAAGACATACAAGGCATTCAAGATCTGTTTCGTGATCTCAGTAAATTAGTAAATGTATGTATTAGAATTAAACTTGCCTTTTATTTATCAAATCTAGTAACTTGACTATGAAAAATATTATTTATTTATGCATAGATTTATTATTAATATATTTTCTCTCAATCGTTCTTTCTTTCATAATTGTTACATAACTTTCAACTATTTAATCATAAATATGTATCAATAATTACACACCTGTTAAGATTCTATAGTAAAATATAATGTAAAAATATATAATGTATATAAATTATAATAGTTATAGACATATAAAAAAAAATCAAGTTGCAGTCTTCAAATAAAATGTTTTTCTCACATTACAAAATATATCCATGATAATCTCACAAAAATATGCAAGGAATATTACATGTCACTAGTAATTAACAGTAATAATTGAAAATAAATTACTTTAATTTTTTATTAGGTGTATGGTTACTACTTATTGAAAAGTTGTAAAAATTGAGCAATTTTATTTAGATATTAAAGATTTCAAAAAAAAGTTTGGAATGGATTGGTTTTACAATATTTTTTTTCTTTGCACCCTTTTTTAGGAAGTCAAAAAATTTAAAAACTATATTGTACATCTATTAGATAATAATTGAGCCTAGTTTTTACTGTAGTCTTTGAAAAGACAACTATTTGTTTAATTGTTAATTTTCTTAAATGTAAAGAAAATAAACTTTGAAAAATGTTGAAGAAATTTCAACAAGCATGGGTGTTTTTATGATATTTTGTTATATTAGTTATTGCTTCCAAATGTATAATAATAAAACATCACTATTGTTGAGGTGGGTTTGATGTAAGAAATGCCAACATCCAGTTTTTGTATTTTGTCAGTCCATGTATTACTTTTTTTCCTGCTAAAAATCTTATAAGTGAATATGTCCTAAAGTAAGAAGTAAACTTTACATTTAAAAACTTGCAAAAATTAATTTGTACTTACATGTTTTGAATACTATTTTACATGAGCTTTTTGAGATTTATATAAAATAATCTCTAATTTCATTTTTGTAAATACTAAAAAATAAATTGTGTTTTATAATCAATGGTTTAATTTTTTGAAAATGTTAACTATCATTGTTATATTAATATATAAAAAATGTCTAATGATCAATTAGTTTATTTTTTTTATGTTTAAATTTTAGGATCAAAAAGAAAATGTTGAAAAAATTGAAGCTCATACTGAGACAACACAAGAAAATGTAATTCAAGCTGAACAGTCATTACGTAAAGCAGCAAAATTGAAGAAAATGTCTTATCCACTTATTGGAGCTGTGGTTGGGTCTTGTGTTGGAGGTCCATTAGGATGTTTGGCTGGTGCTAAGGTTGGAGTATTTGCCACTGTTACCTGTTTTGTATTAGGTAATATTCATAACTTTAAATTTAACTTGCATCCATAGTTAATAATTTTTATTTGTACAAGTTAAATTCAATTTTTCTCAAATTTATGAATATCCACTTTCAGTATATTTGAATTTTTAATATTCTCAAAAAGTAATTATATAATAATAGCTTATTGAAAATTGTAGTTTTATAACAAGGTTATAATTACAATTTTTATTTAATTTTATATTATTTATGATTTTTTCATTATTTAAGATGGGGCAGTGAATAAATAAAATGGTCAATTTTTCAAATAGGTTTTATTGATATTAATTTAAGATAAAATTCTCACTAAATATTAACAAAAACAATACATCATTCAATAAACATGCTTCTTCAATGAATTCTGCAATCTTTTTACAAAAATAATGATAGTTGTTAATATCAAACTTAAAAAGCATGATCCAGTTAAATGAATATATGACAAGGATGACTATCATCTTGAGGAAATAATTTTATTTTTAAATTATTGATGTGTTCTATGTATAATTCATTTTTTAATTTCATAATTTATATTAGAAAATCTGCTGTTGTAGTATCCAGTAAAGTTGTGTTTGTTAAGTTTGAAATATTCAGTATTAACTTTTTATTTCTAATGTGTGTTCTTTATAAATAATATTATGATATAAATAAATTATACGTATTATAAAACAAATTATATTTGTTGTATCGTAATCACCAGAATTATGGACAATTGTTATAAATTACAACAAAAACTTGCTGGTAAATCACTTATTAGAGCAATACCGCTTTTACTATTTTTTGTGGTTATTGTTCTTAAATTTTCTTAGTAATAATCACTAATCATATACATTTAAAATTAAATACTCCAAAGCTAAATATTTTTCCAGTTTTATACAGATACATAAAAAAAAAAAAAAATTTTAGACGAGTCAACAATAATTATGAGTTATATGATTTATAATATCCCAGAGATACTCTGAATAATATTAAATTAACAATGTATGTTATCATTCAAAAGAGTAAAAATTTTAAATTATGTAAAAAGAAATAATCTCTAGTAAGTTTTGAAATAATGAGTATTTTACATTAAATTAGTTACCAAAAGATATTTTAATTTTATTTTACAGGATTTACTGGTGGTAAAGTACTCAAGGATAAATCAAATGCTGTGGAAGAATCAGAAAACACAACCAATGTTTTAATTAATCAAACACTAAAATCACATACCGAATAAGTGATTTTAATGAGATTATAATGACAAATTGAGATTGAAATGAATAGAAATGGACAATAGTTGACTGACATTATTCAGTTTCTATATTTTATTTACTTCATATTTTTATAAGTCTATGTATGTTATATATTTTTTTAAATTATATTTGTCTAAAGATAAATACAATGAAATTTTAATTATTTAAATTATGTAATATCTGTCGACTGTTGATATACAATTATAAGTAAAACACATTTTTTATTTTCTTTATAATAAATTGAATATATTGTTTCTAATTTTGATTGATACATATAATTGAATAGAAACAACACAAATATAAATACAATTTGAACTCAATTGGTCAGATAAATACTATAAAAAAAAATTAATATGAAATTGTAAGTATGAAATAAACAGAATATTTAAAATGATCTACTAACTAAAATACACAGATTAGGTACCACAAGAATAAATAATAAATGTCACATTGTAAATCACTACATATATTATATATACAATAAAAATCACATAACTAAATTTTTTATTAATCCAGTCAAAATTATATTGTAAAAAAGTAATTACGCATACAAAAGTATATGTATAGACCCAAATTATAGGACAATTTGATATCATGATCAATTAGTTAATATAATACAAAAAATAATGTCCTTTGATTTATTATAAAATTATTTATTGCATTTACAGTTTTGATAAATACAGTACACTGTATTTAATGATTGTATGTATAATCATTATAAAAACAAATGAGAACTGTTTACTTATATTTACATATAATTTTATATAGCTAACAACAAAACTATTCAGCCCTTTCAAGTGATTTTTATTGTATACACCAATATGTTACACTCAAATCAATAAAAACACAAATCAAGTAAATATATACTATACTATTCTACACATTATAAATAAAAAGTCTCTGATTATTTTATGCTTAAGTCAAAATGTGTATGTATTTTAAATAGCACATTATTATAATTTCACTAATACAAACTAAAAAGTCTTATGAAATATAAAATATAAATAAACACATTATTATTCATGAAAATAACTACAAAAAAAATAAAATAAAAAAAATTATCACTTTATGAGTATTCAATAGCACCCAATGTTAATCATAAAAAAGTAATTTACACTTATGACTAACAGTGTTTAATTGACAGATACATATTTTTAAAACTTTAAAGTCAAAATAGTTAAGTCTTTGTGCATGTTATAATAACTATAGGTACAAGAACAAAGGAACCACAACAGAACCTACAAAGAGGAACATCTTTTTTCAAATAACACAAGTATAGCCTACTAAATAATTGAAAAACTAATATAAATATATATACAAAAAATATGGCTGGTTTCATTTAATTAAAAATATATGTATGAAGAAACTAGATCAAACAATTGTATAATATTTACAATTAAATAGTAGCTAGGTTAAGTCTTCTAAATTTTCGAAATATAATAATTATTTAGATCAAAAATTATAAATAGTTTTAATAGTATAAAATAAAATAAAGGATTACTTAATTATTAATTTTCTTGTTGATAAAATAAATACCTAAAGTTTTTACTAAATGGATAAAAAAATTATATTTCTATTATTGAAAATATTACATTTTTTAAGGTTCTTATTTTAATTTTGTTTTTCTAAAAATAAATGTTAGTTGTTGCAGCATACTGGGATATTCTTAATTTTATATTTCAAAACTATTAAGAGATCACAGTAATTCAGAATTCACAATATTTTTCTTAATATACAATTAGAAATATTAAATATAAACCAAGGCTATAGTTTTTTCCTCTACCTACCTCGTTCAGTATATAATTTACAAATAATGTAAAAAATAATTAAAAATTAAAACATAAATGACTATTTCGTTTTTAAGAATAAATGATTAAAATCCTTTTTTTAAATACATACTTGGTAATTTGTAGTAAAATAGTGATAACTCACTTCATTATTTATATACTATTATACTAAAAAATCATTGAGCGTTGGATAAGTATATTAACAACGAAACATTAAAGAAATATACATGAGAAATTAAGTTACCTTTGAAATAGTTATTGTTTTCAGGGAGAACTTTGTTCAAAAAGAACATCATTAGACTGATTATTATAACTATAATCCAATTGTCCTCCTCCCTCGTTGACCATGTTCTGTGTTATATTTGATGAATAGGAATTTTGCATAACTTGTTCATTCTTTAAAAATAAAATAAATAAGTAAAATAAATAATTAAAAGTAAAGTAAAAGTAATTTTACTCGTTCGTGTAATAATAAAACATCAGAAGAAATTAATGGACGCCTTTCAAAAAGTTCTCCACTGGTATCAGAACAAATTATTTGATTGGTAGAGGTCTCTTGTTGAGTTGTTTGATCAGAAGTCTGTGAGGATGTTTGTAAAGAATCCTAAACATGGTTTTTTAGTGTTAGAACAACTTTAAATTTAAACAAACCATAAATCTATATTACATACATCCATAAATGTTGGCAAAATTCCACATCGGGCCATTAATAATTGTTTAGTTATTTTCTTTAGTTCTTCTTGTTGTTTGACTATAGTTTTTTGTAATTGTTCTTGTTTACGTTGTAACTGATCTTGAATGAGATTTTCCTGTGACTACATTTATTTTTGAATTTACATTAATGTGTTAATAAATACAAAATATAAATGTAAATTGCATTATCAGTTTTGGTTTTAATTTTTCAAAATTTAAAAGTATTTTAAAAATAACAGTTGTAATGACATTTTAATTTAATTATACAACTTATAAGTTATTAGTGTTAAAAATATATATTAACATAGTATTAAACATATATTTAAAGCAATTATACTTACTGGGGAAACTGAGCCAGCAGGCAATTTTACCGAAGATTGGGCATTTTCTAAATAATTGTTTAATGTTTCAGAAATATCTTGTTTGTTTTCTACCAATGTCAATGACTCACCTTCACAATTAGAATTTTGAATATCTTCAATCGATCTAATGTTCTAAACATTTAGTACATATATTAACATTAATTATATATTTATTTAGTAAAAGTACATTTTATTTAATTTTTGAAAATTTAAAAATTATTAACTACATTAGAAGGTAAGGTTGATGTTTCAAAAAATAAAAAATTGAAGTTGTCGAGACATAGTCTTATGCCTTAAGTAAGAGGATGTCAGGGCACTATTTATTTTCCCTTTAAATCAACCGTAACATGGTAAATTTGTGTTCAGTCGAACTAACCTTGTGTTGTTAGCTTTGGTATAAGAGTGAATTGACTTATTAAACAACTTAAAGTTAAGAACACTATGTGTGTTCTAACCATTATTTTTTTTTACAATACTTAAATTTGTATGTACAATGTATAATATAAAAATACTCCTATTTTGCTACAAAATTGAGAGGAAATTGCCAAGAGGTGGCAGATTGAATAATAGTATAAATATATAAATATATCACTGAAGTTTAAAAGTAATATATTAATAGTTACCAGTAATTAATTTTCTGATTGGTTATTTTAAATATTATGAATTCTAAATTGTAAGCTAATCAAGTAGAACAGTTTAGTAGATGACTAAGATTATCATAACCCTAAGTAGTCTACTCTGGCTATCACTATTTACTAAATTATCAAGTTGATACTATTTAATTAACAAACCATTTTTGGTGAGTCTGTACTTTGTTGTTCATAATATCTCTTTGGATATGAATCATAATCACTATTTGATGATTGATGTTCGATTTCATTTAAAGGAATGTGCCATAATCTTTTTTTACTATTTTTTCTTCCATCATTAGTCTCACTTTCTTTTTTAATAATATTAAAATAATTTATGACTTGATGATGACAAACAATGAATTCGGGTTTTGAGTTCCATTGATGGTAACTAATATAATATCTTGATTGTAACCATATCCATTGTTGGCCTTTGGTTAAAAACCGATAGTAACAAGATGTTCCTTCGCCTTTCAGCATAACTAAAAAATAAATAGTTAATGTTTACTAAAAATATTTATAGTTGTTTACTTACGAGCTTGGTGTGATAATATTACATCTTCTAGGTCATCAATATGGTAATATTCATAACCTGATGTCCCTAGTACTTCAAATGGCATATAGCCAATAATTGATGGACCTCTGAAATTAATATAAAAATACATAAAGTTAAAAATTGAAAGAAATTGTATCAGAATAAATATTTTTTACCTATGATCGAGGAATAAAAATTTCCATTCTAAACTATGTCTAGAGGTGAATTCACTTTTTATATCCTCCATAACTGGTAATTCTTTTAATAATTGTGGAGTCATAATTCGTCCAATACCAACAAATACTAGACTAAACATTAAAAATAAATTTTGTTTTTTTGAACTTCATAATTTATATTTCAAAATATGTATGACTTACTTTAGGTCATCTTCTTCACTGCTAAATGGAGATGAAATCCTAAAATTGTTACCATGATATATTTCACTACTTGGTTGAAAGTAACCAAAAAATTGCACCAATTCAAATTGATTTTTTTCCTCTTTATCTTTAAATGGATCATGTCTTTTACAATGGCAAGAAAATACAATTTGATCTAAAGTAAAATAAATAACAGGTATTCAATATTAATATTTGCAATACTGATACATTTATTTTATAAATTATTACCATTATCATAATTCTTAGAAAGTCTAGATTCTACAATTCGATCTTGTAACATTGAATGATCTGCTTCATGAATTATTTTAAATATTGATAAATTTTCCATAGTTTTCTAAAATATATAATTTCATGAAAACCACAAACACATTATATAGGAAGCATTATATACATAATAGATATAACAATAATAATTAAAGGTCATTAAAAATAGTACCGGAAGATAACCAAGAAGAGCAGTGACAGTTTCTGAAGCATGGAGAATTTTTCCTAATGATGTAAATACTATAATGAATCCATCCAGTGCCTAAATAATTATGAAATCACAAAATGTAGCTTAGACAAAAAAATTTGAAAAATAAAATTTACTTCTAAAATTATATGTGTAAATTCTTCATTCAATAGAAATTCTGGCTTCCAATCATTGTCTATTTCATGTACTCTTGAATTCAATAATATATCTAAAAATGATTGAGAAGTGCAATTTATTATATCTTACAACAGAATAGACACAACAAACCTTTCTGTTTATTTAAATAATTTATAGTTGTTCTCAGAACAGTAGACTTATCCATTTTTCTATTGGTCGTAGACAACATACGATTTAATTCGTTGATTAAATTGTTAAATTGATCCCTGCGTTTCTTCTCACTTAGGTTTCTTGACTTTCTAATGATTATTGTTTTCATAACATGATATCAACAATTAGTAGTAGATACACATTGATCACAAAACATTGGTAATACCTACCTTTTAGTATCGTCTCTATCGGTCAGTTCGTCGTCATACTTGTCACTGTTGAAACAAGAAAAAAAAATATCAGTCACAATCAACGACAAACTACATCTGCCCGATGAGTATAAAATACAATGATGTTTACACATCATACACCAGTCGATCAACTGATATACAATTGGTCGATTATCCCCCATAACATTTACATTAAATGGAAAAACAATTAGATATAATATGCGTGTGTTTGGTATGTTTCCCACAAGGTTCCCGACCCATTAAACTCTGCATACGCGTCGTGTGTTACTCGTAAGCACAATTACAGATCGACTTACTCGGATTTCTTAGTGGAGGCGCTACTCAAGTAGTTTGACATAGTGATGTGCGGTCCAGGTACGTATAATTACGGGCTTTTTGCTTCTTACCTTCAGGCGCCACGGTACACAAAGTTTACATTTTTACATGTAGCACGGTGTATAATCGGGCCCATTGGTAAGTGCACAAAATAAACAATATTGGGCAGAGTAAACGAGACTAGTTTTCGGAAAACGGCACTATTATGTATGCTCGATGCTGGCGCCTGTCGGCCTGGCGCATGACAAGAGAGCGTTGTAGACGGTAGTTAATGGCTAATCAAACTGTATATATTGATATAAAATGATATGAAAAAGTTTTGATTTTTAATGCACCGTGAATGGCAGTCGAACCATTTGCTATAATGTTAAAACAATTATACTCAGGTCCATACTCCATAAGGTAATCGATAATAATATTAAATAATACAAACAGCTTTAGACATAATAATACAATAACATGTATTATTATAATATAATATGACTATAATCTCGGTATGTACACACATAATCAAAACGGTGCACACAGATTAATAAACTGTATAAGTAAACATAAACATAATATATATATTAATCTGTGGACGTGATACATAACATTGTTACAGAGTCGCCGCTGTCCTTACGATTAGTGGCGTGGTAAGCGACGTTTGTCTAATGCAATTACTTAGCCCTAGAAATTTATGTTGAGCTTAAAGATTAAAATTTGTATGGATGAATGTATAGTTAATTAACATAGTATTTTTTTTTATCATATTAAATTCTTGATGGCTTGTCTTACAATGAAAATTCTAGATTGCTATAAACAGTTTTAGATTACATATTATATTGTACCTAGGGGGTATAGTGGGTGGGTTATTGTTTAAATACTTAGCTTAGGGCTTGAAATATGCTCGCCACGCCACTGCTTATACGAATAAACATTGATGAAGACTTGATTGCATTTTAGGGGAAGAGACCACAATCTTCTACATTAAATTTGTTAATTAATAACATAAATTAATAATATTTATGTTAGTTATTTGGAGGGTTAAGCCACCCAGATACCAGCCCACCCCTGGTTCCCCCGCCGCTTAATCATGACCAATGAAAGTATGGTGGATACTGGGTGTAGAAAGTATTATAATTTGTCTGGAGCCTTGCTATTGTTAGGGTTCTTGAGTCGTTGAGTCTTACCCCCCTCCCCCCGCTACCATTTATGTTCCTTAAGTTCATGCGGCTACTACCTTAGACATGGCTAAACTCAGACGAGTATCTAGAACCTTGTCTTGGGAGGGCAATTAATTTTTTTTTAAATAGTCTAAATCATCCATAATACATTTTTCCCGGTGTATTCTTATTTAAAAAGGGTTGTTCATTATATTTAATTAATAATAAATATTAATAATTAGGGATAAAAAGTTATAGGACTTGCATATTTTTGTCTATGCCTTCTATTTATAGCTATAGGTGAGCTATAAATCCGTTTCATAACCTAGTTCATTTTTGTTATTTTTTTTGCATATTTGAGTACATTTTTTAAGAATAGAATATTAAACGTTTTTTCGTGCATAAAAATGCATATTTAGTTAATATTATCGAAGATTATACTTAAATTAAATATTTTAATCAAATATTATACTAAAATAAAAATATAAAAATATCCTCTTGGACAATCATCGTCGATTACACGTTTAGAATCTTAAAAAAGGTATAGTTGTCCAATTATAGATATGAAAAATAAATAAAAATTAAATGTGTGTGTCACATTATTTAGATTTATAAATGTTGAAACAAGAAGTCGTCAATAAGATGTTTATAAATTGTATTAGATTATTTTATTTTTATTTATAATTAAAAATGTTATGTATATTTTCGTTTTTTTTATGTTTTTTTTTTGTGAATATTTTAATAATTTTTTCTCCTGTAACTTTTCATCCATACTTTTAAGTTATAAGATACATACTAAGATAGAATATAATATGGTCATTGGGGGGGGGGGGGCGATTGCCCCCATCGCCTCCCTCAAATACATGATTGGCTAAACTATTAAGTATTAGGTAATTTTAAAATTCAAAGACGTATTTTTCATTTATTAATTAATTTATAAATATAAATGTAAAATCTAAGAACTTATATCTCCAACAATAACAATACTAAATATTTAATGTATATCGTAAACTCGTCATTTTTTAAAACTATTTATTACTTAAAAGTACCTATGAATTTTGTTTAATTTAACTGATTAAGATGTCTCCTCACTTCCTCAGTATAATCGGTTTGTGATTTCAATATTTATATGATTATTATAAAAGACAGAGGTGGTATTTTTTTTTTAAGATGACGTGCAAAAAATTGCATAATTTTTGATTTTGTTTCTTGCATGCCATTAAATTTTAAAAGTATGTATATCAGAAAAATGTTTCTCATACCACGGATTTATTCTCTTTCATTAATTTTATTGTCAGTTATTTCTTTTATTAAACTTTTATAAATTATAATAATAAGAAAAATATAATATAATAAAAATTAAGGTAATTTAATATTTATTATTATTATTTTAGCTTACCCAATATTTTTTTAAAATTTGATAAGTATAAAATAGGTAAATAACTCATTGTTTAATTTAAAATCATGATTATATTATAATTATATTAAACTAGGTATAGCTGGTATACGTATTTTAATATTATAATAAATAAAGAAATCATAGATACTTAATAATAATAATAAATGCAACATCCAAATTATTTATTTATCATTTTTACCATTAATGTAACACAAATCTGTTGTTTGTCGAGAAGTTAGATTATGTAAAAATAAACTAGATCTAAGTCTCAAACTGAAGTGTACACCTGTTTTTAAACTCATAGATCACGAGTAATGGGAATTTCCCGAGTGTGTCCCGAAATTATATTTATTTAATGTCCGAGCGCATCCCAATTCATTTAGAGTTACTCAAAGCACCACGAGGTTGTAAACTGGGTTACATCCCAAAAATATTTGGTTATTATTTTTATTTAATTATTTTAGCCTACAACTATTTTTAAAATGTTGTAGTGTCAGTGTATTAATATTTTACAATATTTATAATTTAATATTATTATTTTTATATTAGGTATTTATATATTTTTGGTTGATTTTTCACTGCCATCATTTTCTCATTGCCTGATCTAATTTTATTAAATATACCTATATTATTATGATTAAAAATTTGAATCAACATTTTTGCTTCTATAATATTTTTTATATTTCTAATAAGGTAATATTATTCATGAATAGTAGGTATTTCCTACGTATGGGGAGTATCGACTATAATGCAAAATGAATTCAAAAATAATGTAATATATACTATGTACAGTGTAATATATATATCATTATAGAATATAGTATATGTATTATCAGCAATAAAATCTAGGACGCACTTGGGATTTATCAACATTTTAGCAATATAATCACGGACGCACTTAGGTTCTTAAAAAGGCATGGCGATATAGATAACGGAATACACCCGGGCGACGCCTTTGATCCTATAGGGCTTAGGCCCTAAAATAAAAATCTCATGATCGTAAATCATCATATTATGATATATTCTATAGCGTCTATACTCTCTATATATATATATATAACGTCATGACTGTGCTTGATTGCACGATATTGAAAATGTAAAAAACTAAAATGAGTGGCAGACGGCAGTCGTGTGACTACGAAAATCACCATTCTTAGAGCACTTGTAAAAACGTTTAAAATGATAGCAGCAATAGATGGCGTTACCAATATCATTTAGACAATTATAATATAACTAGTTGTTCTTGTGTACTTCGTAGTTCGAAAAAATAATACTTCTTATATGATTCATACTTTGTTCAATTTGTTTTTTAATACTGGATGAAATTATGTTTATAATTTTAAAAAAGAGTATATTTTAATATATATTCAAATAATAAAACACGTATTAGGTATTTTTAATAATAAATCAAAATTAATAATATTTTGTAATCATAAAGTAATAGAAAGAAGTTATATACATTTACCTGTCCACGATGGCGAGTTTATTGTTGTTATGAAGACCAAGACGTTTATCAAAAGAACATAATAAAATATCTTAACATTCTTAACAAAGTTAGTATAATCAAAGAAAACAAAGCAAGATACGATTAGAAGCGGCACAAATACGTGTTGGGTATAACTGCGATCAGCGGTTTTGATCAAATATAAAATACAGGTTTAAAATATATCCAATTGTAATAACTATTTTATTTACTGATTTACTATATAACCAATGTCTAATGGGAAACCCTGTACAAAAAAAGTAATAAAAATAATCATTTTTCGTGAAAAATCCCAAAATCCCTGGGTGAATCACTCTTTAAAAATGCGAATTTCGCAAAATCCTTTCTTAGTGTGCACTTAAATTATGAACGGTACTGTCAAAATGCCATCTATTTATTATAATTTACGCTCTAGTTTAATTCTCCTTTGACTAACAGTCGGAACAAACTACAAAGTCACGTGTATACACAGACACACAGTGAAGCCTCTTTTACGGATATCTTTAATAAATGGACACTTCTCAATAACGGACACATTTTCTGGCCCATAGTCCCATTGAAATTATTGGATTGTGCATTTGTACTCCTCTAAATAACAGGCATCTGAGACATCTCTGAATAATGGATGTGTACAGGTTTTGGTAGTCCGGTATGCTTAAATTTAAAAATACCTATAAATAACGGACAGCTATGCCCAGAAAAACGAACCTATTGTATATATTATATTTATATTTCTGATAAAAACATTTATCTTTATATATAATTTAATAAATATGCTATGTACCTATGTACAATCAATGAATAAACAGAATCGTCCTGTACGAATGATAATGAGAAAAATACACATTACACAAACAGTGGATGATGGCTCATTACTATTGCATAATATATAATTATTATCTACCTTCAGTATCGTACCTATTTATCATGGCTTTAATACGCCGCGTCGTAGTGCCGTACAGTCGCGTTTGACATTGAAAATAAAATCGACATAATAAATTAATAAAATGATGCAAAGCAATAAAGCGTTTGTTGATTAATTACCCGATTCAAAGTTGAAAAAATTCAAATCAGAACCATATTCAAGTCACGGGTAGATCTATTGCATAAATTAGTGCCATAGTCAGGATTTTTTTCAGGGGGGGGGGGCTTAATTTTTTATG
Organism: Rhopalosiphum nymphaeae; assembly: GCA_036289425.1. Classification (NCBI taxonomy): domain Eukaryota; kingdom Metazoa; phylum Arthropoda; class Insecta; order Hemiptera; family Aphididae; genus Rhopalosiphum; species Rhopalosiphum nymphaeae. Next base: position 728,538 of record JAZAQC010000004.1, read on the forward strand.
GCCAATTATGACAACAAATTAAGTTTTCACTGTATTTCTGACAATATAATTCATATAATTATACATATTATCAAATCAAGATCAAGTAAATGTAATAAAAGTGGTGTTACTTTATCACCAAAAACAGCAATTAAATTAATATAATTATTGTCGTGACTGACTTTTCGAGGGGGGGGGGGCTTGAGCTCGGAAGCCCCCCTGGCTACGGCACTGGCATAAAAGGTACAATGAAAACATTGAAAACGGAAATGGGGAGACAAAAAAAACTTGATAAGAAGGTATGGTTTTTGAAATAAATCATGTGTGTAGGGACTATACATTTAGTTTTAATCTGGACTATTCGGCTATAACCGTATAAAGTATTTAATAAGTATATGGTATGGCACTATGGCATTTTATGCTCAAATGTATTCATGCACTTTTCGTCAGCCAAAAATAAAATATTTTAAAGTCAATATATTCGTATTATGCATTGCAACATCTCCAACGTTTCGCTCAGAATTTTAAATATGTATATTTATTTTTAAAATATGTAAATGGTCAATCAACATGATAATATTAGAAGACTATCCGACAACCTATATAGGTAATATAAATTATATATCGATAAATAGGTATCTATAGAAGCTATAGGTACTGTATGCTGTCTACGTACCTACCTATTAAACAAAAAAAAAATTTTTAACAATTTTTTAATATTATCTGTTAATTATTATAATATATGAAATTAATGTAATTATGTTTTATTTAGTAAAGTGATTTTTTTTTGATTTTTTATTATACTTGATCATTGCATAAAGTAAAGAAGCATTTTTTAAAAAATAAATTTACATGTTCATTTCACCAGTGCTGACCATGTACTGTATAATTAAATAATATTTTGTATTTTATCCAGAGTTTTTATAGTAACTAGCACGGGCAGCTCTAGAGTCTTGGGAGGGAGGGCTAAGTCATAATATTCTTAATAATATTATACCACAGCATATTTTATTTATACTTCATAGTAGGTTTGGTATAATAATAGTAATTTAATCATAACTACACACTTGTACATTGCACGTTGCACAGTTGTACGTATCTATAATAATTGATGATATAATATGTTTTGTTTTTAACAATTTTGTTTTTAACAATACATAGTTTTGTAGAAATACGGAATTAAGGCCTAAGGAACTAAGGGAGCCGTTCTCTAGGACCCCTTAGAGTAGCCTCTGGTAGATCCGTATAGATATACCACATAAAGAGTAGTAGGTAGATACTTGTGTAATATTTGCAACTGATTGTAATTGTGTAAATAGCATTATAAATTATTATTAACTGTTATAATACTTCATATATAACATGCTAAATTGTTACGTACATTTTGATAATCTTAAAATAATATATTCTTAATTTAATATGTTTACATCCGCTTACGATTTTATTAATTGTATTTCATATGACATGTTGAAAATTCAAGTCATTCTTAATCATTACATTTTTTTAAATAGAAAGCATCTTTATAAATTAGATAAAAAATAAAACGTAATTAAAATTTGAACTAAAAAAAATTTGGGTTGCAATTTAAAAAAATATTGTTTTCCTGTGAATGTACGGAAAAAAGTTATTAATTTGAATTTTTAAAATCTAATCTACTTATATACGATTATTCTTATGTTGCAGTTGGTATAGTTAGTACTTACCTATTTCATATTTGAAAATAATAATGTATAAATTTCAAATTTGTATTTGTAAATATGTACTTTTCTTTCAGCTATAGTTATATCTTATCCACATTATAATTATGAATTTATAGATACAAAATATTAATATTGTATTAAACGAAGTACCTAGGTACCTATAGCACTCATTAATTACGCATAAAACCTACTCAAGTGTTATTATTTAACGTGATAGTTTATTTAGATACATAGTTAAATATTTAAATGTATTATATTTTATTTTGACGAATAATTGATGTAGACTATATTTATTATTTATCATTATTATCTATTTACCATTTTACCATTATGTTTACGATACTAACAAAGCGATGAATGTATCTATTGATTGTATAATAATGTGTGCTTGGAAATGTTATTCTAAAGTCTAAAGCTTAACAATTTAATATAAGATTCATCAAATTCTTTTAACCGGAATAGTTTAAAAAATACATTTTAGTGTTAAGCGACATATATATATATATATATTATAAGCTTTTATATATTTAATATTTTGAAAAAATTTAATATTCAACATAAAAAATTAAAAATAACAATATATTAAATATTTCTCTTCGAATAATTATTGTAATTTTGTTATAATTAAAAAAATATTAATAGTAAAAGATTTGAAACGTTAAATTATTATCTAATTAAATTATAATTTTCTATAGATTATGAAATTTTGTGTTTATAGTTGAGAACCGTTTTATACCTATGTATTGTGTAGGTAAAATATTACAATATTTATGATTAAATTCAAATTTAACACATTCATTAGGGGTATATGTAAATTGCGCCCAAATGCCCCAAATAACCTTTATTCTTGTAAATTGCATCCCAAATGTTATCTATGTTAAAAAGGTGTAATGTAAATAAATTGCGCCTGACAACTTAAACTGTGCACCGTTTGTAAAATATACAAAACTTTTGACTTATTAAAGTCTCTATGATTGTGTACTTATACAATTATATCACAGAAATTTTAATTTTGTTTTGAAATATTAAAATACCAACACGTTATCGAATAACTAAGCTCAGTATTCACCTTAAGTATGGGCTCAAGCATATCAGCAAAGCTAACTTTAACCACTAATGCATGCAAGTCTTTTAATTCTTACTTAAAAGCTAAACTTTTATACAACTCAACGAAACATTTTCATATTCATAGAAAAGTTAAAAGAAATTCATATGGAAACATATATCAAATTAGATAGTATAAATGAAAGCTTTAAATACCAAAATTCAAATCAAAAAAAAAAAAAAAGTCACAAAATTTAATTAATAAATATAATAGTGGTCAAACTTCAATTGACGAATATGTATCAACAATATGTTATTATTTGTAATATTGTAATTATTTTACTTTTTAAAATTATATATTTTATTTTCATTTTAATTATTCATATTATATGGCTGTAACGAATTAAGTATACATTAAAGATAATTTTGCAAAAATAAAACTATTGATTTTTAAAATTTTACCCAGGCGCAGTTTACATGTGTGTGATTTTGTGTTTAACTATGTTTTGGGCGCAGTTTACGATCACCGTCCATGAGAGTTACTTTCTTATTAAAGAGATATTTAAATAATGTGGGTACACTTAATATCTACTATATATGTTCCTCTTCTTTTTTTTTTTTGAAGAGCACTAAACCTAACCTAACCTAACTTTGAGTGATAATATCAAAAAAATTTAAAAGTTTCGGTATTTAAAGCTTTTGAATATTATCATGATGTATTAATGTATTGAATTTGGATATTAAATATATAAATTAATAAATAATTTTATAGCTATTTATAGAGTTGTTTATTTGTTATTTTTTTATAATTAATTGTTTATGATTTTTAGTGTTTTTAATGGCCACGATACCTTGTTTTTATTATTTATTCCTAACTCTCGTTAGTGTTATTTTGACAGTTGCTACTTATTAAAACGATAGCGTTTGAGAGTACTGGAATTAATATTGCTATACCAGTGGTGTTTCATGATAATAAGACTTTTCCAAAGTTTAAAAAGTAATTTATTATAATACAGGTTTAAAATATATCCAATTATAATAATTATTTTATTTTCTGTAAACTAATGTCAATATAAGCAAAATAATAATCATTTTTCATGAGCCAACAAATCCTTGCGTTAAAATTCGTCTTCGTCAATTTCTATGTTATATTCTAATATAGCTTATTATCAACAGTTTAATATAATTCTTGTCCAAAGCACTTAATATCTTTAATTATTCATCATCATGTTTATATATTATCTACATTTTTTTTATAATTATATGTTATTATCATTTATTTTTAATTATGCATATATAATTATATAATCCAATTGTAATCATTAACTTTATGTTATATGTATTACTGTTTCTATGTATGTAAAATTGTAATCACTGAATTGTTATTGATTATTGTTGAAATAAATAACAATAACCAAATGATATTTAAATAAAATTAAAAAGGAAGGTTTAATATTTAAATATTTTTGTTTCCATATCTGATTTCAATTTTATTTTATTAATCTTCCCACATTTTATTGTATTTAATTTGTCATTTAGCCTAATACAAGTTTATATAACTAAATATATTGGTAGGTAATTTACAAAGTTTTGTTGTTTTATAGTTTTATTAAATTATAGGTATAACTTTACTATAGTCTATAAATATAACGTAGGTAGGTGAGTATTTAATAAGCAGTCACTTTCTATCTAGAATTTAGTATTAAAATACATAAAGATTAAAGTCTATAGAATTATTTTTATCGTAGTAACTTTTTTTTGTACTTAAATAATTAATACAATTAATACTTTTGAGTATTATTTATTATTTTTGCATATTTATATCACTCCACTTGAAAAAATAATAGTATAGAATAAATTGAATTATAAGTATAATTATAATAAATAACAACTACGTATTAGTGTTTTAGGAAAAGGAAATCAATTAAATTTATTGTTTAAAGAATATTAACAATTCATAAGAGTGTTCATATGCAAAAGCTTAAAACAAAGGGGGTTAAGTAAAATAATAATAATATCTATACAATTAAGGCAATTTTAGATAGGCATTATAAAGGATTTCTTATTTATATATAATAATAAATATTATATAGTTAATATAGAAAGTGATTGCGGAATTAAAATAAAAAATGTACTATAATAGGTATTTTTTCAGTCAAAATATTTAATTGCAACTTTACAATGACAATATTATATAATATACTTTTCTCTTTCAATAATATTTTTTTTTATTTTAAAGGGAGTGGGAAACTCCGACGAATGTAAAAGTATAACACTAACCTAAGTAGAGATTGAACTATATGAGTAATATTATTAATATTATACATATACTTATATATTGATATATAAGATAATATATGTTAATATGTATCGACTGTACAATATATACATCGAAAATTATTATTTCATTAGACTTGTTAACTTGCTATCTTTAAATACTAAAATAAATTAAAGATTAAACACATTTAAAAGATAAACAATGTAAATATAAAGTAGGTAGTAACTAATAGGGCGTATTTAATTAACACTCGAGTCAAGACTCATAGTCATTATATCATTAAATGTCTTACTATGATAAAATATTATTTTTTGTGTGCTCATGTAAGAGTAGTTGATGAATTATATTAGTTTTTAGTTAATAATTTGCATTGCTTAAGTTAACATGTTAAAATTATTGTTCTTAATTGTATCTTGCTCCTGCGTTTTTGCGCAGGATGCAACCGAGGTAAGAGAGAAAATGGATGTGTTCCGTTTACCTAATAATACCGAACCAATATCCTATAGGTTAAATGTACAACCTTTTATTGAACCAGAAAATAAAAATTTCACATTTATTGGTATCGTGTTGATAACGATTCGCGCGAAAATAACAACAGAAGAATTAACTTTAAATGTAGATGACTTACAAATAAATACAATCAATGTAAAGGATACAAATTCATCAACTGACGTCGAGGTGACCGAAAACTATACTGTGGTTAAAAACGAACAACTTATCATTAAACTTAAGACACCTGGACTTATTGCTGATCGAGTGTATGAAGTTGAAATTGCATACTCGGGAGAATTACGGAACGACATGAGTGGTTTTTATAAAAGCTGGTACACAGACGAACAGAGTAAAAAAACCAAGTGAGTTTTATTTTAGATATATTCGTAATTATCTATAGTATGTATATTTTATAAATTATAATTGTATTTTATTTACTTTGAAGTTATACGAGTTAATTTAATTTCAAATTATTTTTAAATTAATATAAACTAGATAGTAACAAATAAAATCCGTTATTTCTAAAAACACATTGTAAATTTATAAAGTCAATTTACTTTGCTTAAAATGTTATTAAACTTTTTTACGTAGGAAATAGGAATAAGGTACATATGTGTACCTATATTACATATTTATCATTATGAACTATACAATTGTTTATTAATTTATTATTTATTTCTATTCTGTATTTATTTTAGATGGTTAGCTGTTACTCAATTCGAACCTACTTATGCTAGAAGGGCGTTCCCGTGTTACGATGAACCTGCATTTAAAACACCGTTTTCAATTGTAGTCACAAGATTAGAAACTCAAATTTCTTTATCAAACATGCCGATATCAAAACAAACTATCATAGAGTAAGCTTATAAAAAATAATAATAAAAAAATTGTCTGACAAGTGACAAGCATAAGCTTTGAAAAGTTATTTAAATATTTTATATTTTAAAGTTAAATTTATATTATACAGATCTACAACACAACCTACTTATGTATCTGATCAGTATCAAACTACAGAACCGATCTCTACGTATTTAGTAGCATTTTCAGTTTCTGAATTTGTAAACACAACGAAAGATCAAAAAGTTTATATTTACACGCATGCAGATTATATTAATCAAGTAACATACATCGAAGAAAAGGCGAATAAATTGCTCAACCTAATGGAACTTTACACAAACATACCTTATACATATTCAAAAATAGACCTTTTGGCAATTCCAGACTTTTCGTTTGGTGCGATGGAAAATTGGGGATTAAATACATATAGGTAAAAATAAAAAATATTTCTTAATAAAAATTATTTACATATATAACATACGAGTATAATAATTCAAAAGTAATTTTTGAATCAATAGTGATGACATTTATTATGTTTTTACTTTTTGTTTTTTATGTACATCAAAGAGTGCAATTAGGGTAAAAAAAATAAGTTGTTATTATTATCTTATTTTATATTGTATGTATATTAGTTATCAAGTACAAATTAGTATAACCTACTAATATACTATACTATATACCAGTGGCACCGAATAAAATTTTGAATGGTCAGATCAACAGCCATCTTATATTTAAATTTTACCACTCATCCCACCAAAATATTAACGATATTTTAGTGATTTATAGGATTAATTCATTTATTACTCATATACCACATCTACTACATCTAAAAATTTGGTTTGGTCATAACTAGGCTTCAGCTCCAAATTCGGCGCCACTACAGTATATACTATTATAATACTCATTTGATTGTTTTAATTAATATTACAAGTTGTAGCTGAAATATAGGTACTTTAATTATTTGATTACTGAAAAATTAAATACGGTATTCAGCTTTCACTTTTTGACTCACGAAAAAAAAATATCAGACAAGTACCGTAGTATAATATCCAATAGGCATTATCTCCCCCATTACTAGGCACCAAGATCTGATATATATCGGTAATTATTGGTAACTAGACACTAAAGCTCAATGTTTTGACGAAAATAAACATCAGCGATGCAGACAGCATAAAATCATTCATACTAATAATGAAAATTTAATTGCACCTTGACCTTTTACTATAAATATCAAAATACTTAAAGTTTTGACTAAACATTCTCTACAGGTAAGTGTATTCTTGAAGAAGCGTTAACGGTATTTTCGACGAATCGAAGTTCACTTAGGTACATCTAAGTACATCAACAGCTATTAATTATATTAAGTATTTGTTTATAATAATAATAATAATTCTTTTCATGTAGTTATTATATTTACCATTTGATTTTTAATTTAATTAATATAAGTATGGTAAAATTTGTTTCATTCTTAGTCTGAAATAGATACTTATAATTTGTATAGTAATTTATAAAGCTAAGTAGGTACTCCACTTGTACTATAGGTTCTTTCATTTTGTTAGTTGTTACTTTATTAATAAATATATGTTCCAGAGAAAAATATTTACTGGTGACAGATAAATCTACTGAAAAAGATAAAGAAACTGTAATTACAACGGTTCAACATGAATTGGCACATCAGTGGTTTGGTGATCTTGTAACATGTTCTTGGTGGGATTATGTCTGGTTAAATGAAGCTTTTGCCACATTATTCGAATATTTTGCAGTTCATGTGGTTAGATATTAAAAATGCTATTGTTTTATGAATCAAAATTAATTAAATAATAATTGTTTAATGGTCTCTATAGGCAGAACCTGGTTGGCGTATTGGAGATATATTTGTCATTGAACAACATCAAGAAGCATTAGTTTACGATCATAGAACACGTCATTCAATCACAGCATCTGTTAAAGAACCAAATGAAATTCAAAATATTTTTGATATAATTACTTACAACAAAGGAGCTTCAGTATTAAGAATGTTAAAACATGCATTGAATGATGATATATTTAGAACATCTTTAACATTATACTTAAATACTTATAAGTAAGTTTTAAAAAAACTTGAGATAGTTATTAATTAGATATAATTTAGGTATTGTTCACAATCACACATAAGTTTAAAAATGTAGGTGCTTGATCGCATCTATAATATCAGGTACCTACCACCTTCGTTTGGTTTGGTTTATTATAATTTTAAAAAAGTATCTGAAGGAACTATAAGTTTTGACCAAAAGCGGAAGGGTACCTACATTTTGGCCAAAAATGGTGACGCTCGTTGAAATATAGTAGTTAAAAATAAGCAAATAGGTCTTATTTTTGATAGTATATTAGCTTATTACCTAATTAATTTTTCTTTAAAAATTAACTTTCTTTTATTGTTTAATTTTAGGTATAAAGCTGCAGAACCAAAAAATTTATGGAATTCATTTGATAGTGTAATATTTGATGCGAATTATAAATCAGGAATATTAGGAAATACGATTACAGTTGAAGAGTATATGAGGTCATGGACTGATCAAGCCGGATATCCTGTAATAAATGTCGATTCAGGAAATTCCAACTATCTTATTGTAACTCAAGTATGTCGTATTTATACAAGTATTAACATTAAAATCATTCAATAATATTCATAGGCGTGACTACGGGAGAAACTGGTTAACTGAGTATGCACTGCAGATATTAGCTTTCACCATAAATTTAATATAAATATTACTATTCTGGTACTTAGTACATTATCTACATTATAATATGATTTCTGACCACTGTTTTAAATCTAAATCTAAATTATTTTAATTATGCCCGATTGATTATTATACCTTATGACTTATGTGAAACTCTCAATTGAATTTTAGATACTTATTGAGCAGAGTGATGAATGTACTTACTTATTGATGTTTTACAATGATAACGTGTTTTTAATTTTTGTGTCTGTCATCAGTCATCAGCTATTACCTCTGGAAGCAGTAGAAATGATTATATCTTCAACTTTGAACTTAGAGATTTGAATTTTCTACTTAATATCTATATTAGCATTTTTTTAATATTTCTCTTTTCGTGCTATTTATAGATATTTGAAAATGATTTTAATAGTTTATATAATGTTCTTCGTAAGTTTTTCTTGCATAAATTAAAAAAAAATACATAAATAGTAAATAGATATGTATCTACATTATACATAGTCACCACAGTTTTTTGAACTTTCAAGTTTAAATTTTTACAAAATTCATCAAAATCAAGATAATTTACTTGATATCAAATGATTACTTGTAAGTTTTTTTAATGAGAAATAAGAATAAAAAATAATGTAGATAAGGTATATAAGGTATTTTTTTTTATTGAAATTTAAATATTGGCTATATAATATACTATTAAACGTATACCTAACAACGATTTATCCTCTGAGCCCTCTGACAATTTTAGTTATTTTATTACTATTCAAATACTTGAAAAATTCTATTATTACATCTAAATTATCATTTTCCACACATAATAACATTTTTTAAATATTTAGACTAGTTTTAAGCTATTTATAGTCATTTGGTTGTTCTTGTTTTTACAGAAACCTAAAAATTTCAAAAATACAAGTAAACAATTTTTTTAATTTATATTTAAAATTTAAATTTCGAAAAAATTGAATAATTATTTTAAAAAAAATAATGATTTCAATACCTATCTAACCTAACTAATATTATTTTATTTTAATTCAAAAACAAATAATAATATTCGCATAGAAACTTGAAATTTTTTGCCACTTGGTATAATAAATATTATTATTTACTTATAATATTATTATATCTAAGTTTTAAATAATTTATAAAATATTTAATTTAATTTTAAGCTTTTTATACCATAAATCTATTTTCACGGTTCTACTGTACCTATGTTGTTAATGCCTTAAAATTTAATATATTAATAATAATTTGTATTATATATTTACAAAAGAAATAAGATCGTAATAGTTGATTACCAATTTAATTATACTTATACAATTTGTTTTCGTCAAAAATTAATTCAATCTATTTTATTTGTGTAGTTATATAAATAGGTAGGGTAAGTATCCAAATACAATGATATTAATATTTGTTGATAGATCATCTCTAGTTAGAATCAATCGTATGTCATAATAATTTATCCGTTAAATTAAAATTAAACATAATAAATATAACCGGTATAGGTATATAAAATTCAGTACCTACAGTGATTTATTCATTCAATGACGATGAGACATGACATCTACGATCTTCTATACAGCCGATTGGATTTTTTAGTTTTTTATCACCTTGCTTACAAAAAATATTTACCAACATAAATAAAACGTAAATGTGCTATATTGCAATAATTTTTAATTATTCTGTCAACTGCGTTATTATTCGTATTTGTACTTAGGTAGTAGGAAAAACCAAAACTAATATCAAATTAATGTATAAATAAATGCTTTAACAAATAGGCTTCCCTTGACATGGCCCATGAAGGTGGTCTGTTCATGTTTATATAGTCTATGATAATATTTGATATAGATAAGTACCAAAGCAATAGGTACCAATATTCAACCCACTAAATTAATTTAGGTAGGTGTCTACTTATAGTTATTTTAATGATACGAAAATAATTATTTTTGCAGAAACAATATCAAGTAGACGTACCTAAATTAAATTACACAACTTTGTGGCATATTGGTCTTACATATACTAATCAAAAAAACCAACAATTTAATAATCTTCAACCAACTGTTTGGATGAATAATACAGAAACCGAAGTAACTATACCACTAATGAATGATGCAGGATGGGTAATATTTAATCTTCAATCAACAGGTACCTATGATTTTATTTAATATAAATTTCATTTATTATATCATTTACAATTTTTTATTATAATAATTGTATTTATCTGTTCATAGGTTTTTACAGAGTTAATTATGATGTTAAAAATTGGAATAGACTAATTGCCGAGTTGAGGTCCAACCCAAAAACGATACATGTTCTTAACAGAGCACAACTGATTGATGATTCATTCAACTTAGCAAGAGCAGGCGAATTGTCACATTCTATACCATTTACCTTATTGTCTTATTTAGAGAAAGAAGATGATTTTATTCCATGGTACTCAGTAATGAAAAGCATGACATACATTGTAGAGCGGTTAAGACGCTGTTCACATACAGGAGCTCAAATACAAGTAATATAACTGTTTGTGATTAAAAATCATATTTTCAAACATACAAAATCTAAAAAAAAATTTTAAAAACCTTAGGATTTTGCAAAAACATATGCAGAAATAGTATATAAAAAAGTCAATGACCAATACGAGAAAAATGATGGTCAACATTTGACAAAGACTAGTATGCAAGCATTCTCAAATTGGGCATGCAAATTAGATGTTGAATCATGTGTTAAATCAGCTTTAAATTATTTTATTGCATGGGAGAAAAATGGGACAGAGTAATTTATAAATTGATTAATAGGTATAATTAAAATTTATTCTTAAGTAATCTCTACATTTTCTTTTAATAGAATCCCGCCAGATGTAAAACAAGCAGCCCTCTGTAGTGGTGTCAAAAATGGAACTACTGAAACATGGAATAAAGTTTTTGAATTATTCCAAAAAACGTCGTCAACCTCAGAAAGACAAGCATCACTATTAGCATTGGCTTGTAGCACAAATAAAACAATATTGTCAGGGTAAATATTATAACATATTAATAAAAAAAAGTAATAAAATGATGACTTTAAAGTTTAAATTATAGAATCAAAAAATAATATTCATTGTACTTTAGGTATTTAAACCTTTTACTCGATGTTAATTGTCCAATACGTCCACAAGATTATAAAACTGTGTTTAAATCATTAACATCAACTCCAATTGGTATTAACGCAACAACTGACTTTTTACAAAACAAAATCAATGAATCTCTGAGTAATATGTGGGAAGGCGAAGAGATGATTATGCTTATATACTCTTATTTGGCTTCAAGTGTTGCAACAATGAAAGAAGTTAATGAGGTATTTTAGACGTGTTTAAATAAAGCAACAATAACATATTAATTACTAAAAAACAATTGTATATATTTTTATATCTTTCGAGATATGATGAATGTTTAAATTTATGCTATTTTTCTAGTTAAATGCAATCAGAAATTTTTCTTATTTAACACCGGCATTGAAAAAATCATTTGATGATTCATACACGGAAGTGGAACTCAACTCTGCTTATTTTGAGAGATGTCATCCACTTATGCATGAATGGTTCAATCCATCCAATTCAACTACTCAAGCACCATCTAGTGCTATTTCAAATTCATACCAGTATATTAATGTTATTGTTTTATCTTTGTTTTTTATAACAACACTAGTAAACATTAATTATTTCAATGTAATGCAATAATTATCAATTTGTTTATTATTTATTAATTGTATATTGATGTATGATTTGTATTATTAAAAATTCAAAATAATATAAGTTATTAATTTTTAATTTAAATGATCTCCCAGCATTTTAAACTAATATCAGTGTTTTTCAATTGTTGTTCATCGTTATCATTTTCATTATGCCTCTGTCCAGATGCTGTTGCTAATAGAGGAAGAGTTGGATGCAAACTGAAAATAGTATTAAAAAGTTTACTAATTAATTACAATTTACAAAATATAATAAGGTTATTTTTTTTACATAAGGTAATTATCATTGTAATTTAAAAAAAAAATTTAAATTAACTTTATTGAAAAATAATAGTCTTAATATTTTTCAATTATTATTATTTAATATCTATTAGAAGTTATTTCAGACTATTTAATATGTAAATGTTTATATAATTTGTTATTACTAACCTGACACCATTGACACAGTCATTATGAACAGAAATTTTAGAATTTAAAGTAAGAACACTTTCTACACCATCAGACTTTTCAATATTCTGGTCTAATTTCCAAGTACTAATTTCACCTGTACAATTACCTAAAAATTAATGATATTTTATAATTGTCAAGACTTATAAATAATTCATATAAGTAAATCAACATCCATCAGTAATAAAAATATTAAAAGTTTATAAAGCGTTTCCACAAAGTGATTTACCAATCACTTACCTATTATTCTTTAATAATGTATTTATTTAAATTCTGATTGTTAGAATTTTGAAGTATATTTATACAAGTCCAGATTTTTAAATACTTATCTATAGAACATTTTTTTTAATAATACATATTTTTTTTAAATGGTATTTAATTAAAAATTTCAAAATTAGAAGTTCAATAAAAATACACTTCACAAATTAAATAATTTTTGAATGTATATTAGCTATTTTAAAATTAGATGGTTTTACCTGAAACTAAATACTGTCCATCTGATGAAATGTCAAAACAAATTCTTTGATTAGTAGTCACTGTTCTTTCAGCAGAATATAGAGTTTGACCAACATTCCTTAAATCCCAACATACAATATCATTATCACCTTTTCTACTACCCGAATATAATTTCAACCCATCAGGTGAAAATTGTAATTGGGTAATTCCTGACTTATGTCCTCTTAGTATGTACATAAGCTGATTACCGCCATATATACCTAGGCAAAATATTTTGTTAAATACTTAATATTACAGTAATAATAATATAAAAGAACTCACCAATATCTTTACTGTATGTACCAACAGCAAAAATACTTCTGTCTACTGGATTCATAGCTATGGTTGATATTATTGATCTATGCAAATCTGCTTTAGTAGATATTTCAGTAAATTCACGTCCTGGACGGTCTGTACGGAAAATATTTAATTTTCCATAACTACCACAATAAATTTCTTCTCCAGACCAGTTAAAACATAATGAGTTAACATGAGCCACTTCATCAACACTGTTAAATAATAAATATTATGAAAGCATGCAGTACGATAAACTTTATACAAATTACAAATTAATATTTTTATAAAATTAGGGGGTATTACAATGTCAAATAAGATGATTTAAGATTTTCTTTTTCGCAATAATAATTTTGAAGTTTAAACACATTATATATATATATATATATATATTAATATGACTATATAATACAGTAAAAAGGTATACCTAGATCCAAATTAAGAGGGGCAGTAGGGGGCTATTTCCCTATAATTACAAGGTTATTCATAATTACTCAACAGTTTGAAATCAATCATATAACAAGTCTTACTAGTTTTCGAAGAAAAGTCTTTATTTTAAAACAATACTTAAATTGAGAAAAAAATATCTGCATCACGTAAATACTATTATATATTTAATAGTTTCTAAGTTATTAATATATATATAAAAACATACTGATCATATACTCTATAAGTTGCTTCTAACTCTCCATCTACAGCGTTCCAGAGGTGAATAGGTGATCGGTTACTAGTACATAAAATTCTGAAAATGTCATGACAATAATTATTAATATTGAACTTGATATTAATTGATTTAATATTTTAGTATATATGCATTTACTAACAACTTTACATCATTACTATTTTTCATAGTGTTTGGGTACCATATATAATCGTATATAGTACCACCTTCTTTTATCTCATTGACTTTATGAAATTTTTTACATTGATTTGTTTCGTCTGTAACAATATTGAAAATTCGAAGTCTTTGGTCTTCACTATTTGTTAAAATACTTAGACCATCAGTTGACCTATTTATAATGACAAATAGTATTGAAAATGTTGTATTATTAACAAAACTATTGATAATTTAATTTTTTTACCATTTACATCCTTTTAAACATTGTTGAAATTCTTTGTCATTCACATGGAAATCATCAGAACATGCGCAAATGAGTTGTAAGTCTTTAAATTGAATAGGATGATTGATTTCCATACTTTTTTTTAGTATCTATCAATGAGTCTGCACTCACTACTTACCAATTTTAATATTGTATTTGAAATATTAAATAAGGTAGTTACAAGTAATAGGATAAAATTTAAAAAGTATTTTATTATTTAGTTTTGAATTTAACAATAAATAATAATATATCGTACAAATTTAAGGTACCTATAAAAACTCAATTATTCCTAAGTTATTATTGTTATGAAAAATTATACAAAATATGTTATATTAATACAAAGAAAACAATGATGAATAAACATTTTTAAATAATATATTTTAAAATTGATTGTAATTTATGTTTCAACTGGAAACTACAATATTGTTATAAAAATATAAAACACAAGCTCACAGAAAGATTTTGGAATCGTAAAATCATAAAGGCCAAAGAGAAACATAAAATAAAATAAAATCAGGATATATTTTAAAATATTGATAAGTGATAACGCGTCACGCATGTAATTTGAAATGATAACAACGGCTCTAGATCACGGTATATATTTATGATATTCTTAGATGTATATGATCTAAGGTGATATTATAATATCTTTTTTTATATTTTAAATTTGATTAAACGAGATCAGTTATTGGATGATTCGCTTCTCGTTTAATCAATCATTCAAAATTGAATAAGTTTATTATACCTACTTATTTCCATCCATCCATTCATCTTATAATCATTCACTCGGTGCTTATATTCGAGTCAAGTTCCCTGTTCCTATTTAACGCCTGCTGGAATACGATAGATTCAAAATTTTAAATTTAAACCTAATTTTAAGTTTCTATGTATTAACTTATAGTTTTATAAACTCTTATATCTAAAATAACAAATAAAAACCTTAACACTAAAACTAATATAACAAATAATTGATTTACAGTAATAGTTGATATATCTAAAATATTCAGTGAAATAAAATAGTTTACCGACAAAAATTAAAAGACCTATAAATATTAATCCATCAAATATTACATAAATGTATAATAACTGATAATACTTTTAATATTTTAAGTAAAAATTAAAATTATAGTTGTTATTAAAAGGAATTTATTAAAAAAATACAGTTTAATAATAAAACAAAAATATAAATATAAAAAATAAGTTACAAATTTTATATGTAGGTACTCATTTTTAAGTGACTAACATAGGTAAGTACTTATTTTATTTTTAATGACTATAGTTTATGTGATTTCTTTTTTATTTACAGGGAATGGTCCAATTTTTCGTTTTATTCATTACAATACTTTAAACAAAATTAATTAATTCTGCCAACATTTAAATTGTCATTATAACACAATATAATACATTACGTATATTACTTTAATTATACATTATTGCAGTGTATATATTAACTGGCAAGATCAATTATAATATGCACAAATATATATAACAAAAATTCAATAATTATATTTAAACCTACTTATACTCTAAACCACCAATTTACTATTAATTAAACTATTTATTTATTTTAGTTTCACAAAATGCCGGCTAAATGCACTTACATCAATATAATTATTTCAATATATATTCTATAAATTATAATATTTTTTACAAATGTAAACACAAATCTTTACCTTATTGTTTTTATTATCTCTTATTCTATATTTTTCATTGTTATACTTATATATTTTTACAAAAATTATATGCTTTATTATTATTTGTTTAAAATTGTAAATATGAAAATTGAAAATATGTTTAAAAACAAATGTATATATTTTTTTTGCAATTGTATTATTTTATAAATATAACTTAAGGAATGACAACTATAAGAGCATCTTCATTTGAATCAGTTATTATAATTAAAAAAGTGAAAAATAGAAGTTACTAAAATTACTATATAGGTGATATATAAATTTTTTTTATTTATTAAAATTAAAATATTTCAGCATATTACATGGTATTACAAGTTTGATTACCTACTAATTACAAGTTTTAATGATAGTTAGTTATTTATCTTTGTCTTTGCTTTCAGAAAAAAGGAAATCTTGCGGTAGATGTGGTCTTAAACACCGATTTTTTGTTTTGTTTCCTAGGCTATAAAACCATGCGCCACCGGATGTATTTAGATTTGAGAGAAAGTTTTTGAATTAGTAGTTTGTCTCGAAGTAAAAGGATACCTGTATTATTATGAATTTTTCTATTTTATATATTTTAATTATGCTTAGATTTAAAGAAAAATCATAGCACATAAAGTTTATAGAGTTGAAAATCTCTGATCGTTTTGTGATCTAGAAGTAGTATTTTACGAGATTATATTATATCGCAGTTTCACGCTACAGCCAGAGGAAAGAGATGACTTAAAAGCTGTTACCTGAAAGTTGAAATTATACTATAAGAGATGCGTTAGTACATTACTAACCACTATGTCAATTAAATAGGTTGAAGTTGAATACAATGTATTTATAGAACTTTGATCTTATACGACTAAATATTTAATACTAATTTAGTTCAATGTAATATGTAAATGTTTATTATACACTACATTGTATTACTACACGGAGAGGGGGATTCTTGATTCTTTTGACCATTTTGAAAATTTCTGTCTATTAGTCCTATTCTACTGATAATACTACACTCTTTAGTATATGTATCTGGTTGCATATTTTTCTCGTCGTTTTCAAAATATTTTCCCGATGTATTCTTACAAATAGAGTTCTCATCGATAGTTCGAACTACTAATTATTAAATCTATTTCCTTCCTTTCTTTTAAATTTCTCTTGCAATAAACTTTGAAAATATTTTAACGATCTTACAAGTCGGTAATTTTTAACAATTGCGATGGTTAACAGCGAGCAGCTAGTGCGCGATGTCATACACGCGTCAGACGGAGGTGCAGACGACGACTCTTCGACGAACGATGGAGACCAAAACGGCACAGGGCGAGCGAAGATTTGAGTCTGCGGAATCGGCGACTACCCGATGACGGAGATCCGGAATTCGGGAACAATTCTATATACTTGGCGAACGGCTCGAGAACAAAAATATAAAAGTGACAGGATTAGCCTGTGCACGATCCGACTAACTGTGTGTAAAATTTGAAATTAATTATAAAACGTTACTATTTTTAAAATACCCAGGCTTATTATTTAATAAAACGTATACAATGTATATATATATACATATATATCAATGTGACCAGTGGCTGTATGATTTGAACAAAATTTCATCGGTATTCCACAATATGTAAATTGTTGACAAAATATATTCTTATAATGTTAGTATATTATGTAGGTATATTGTAAATAGCACATATTATATACTATCTACAAATTATGGGTTTTTAAAAGTTCTAGAGCAAATCTGCCGTGTACGCGGATTAACAGTATCTCTATCCTGATTCCTGGGTTAAAATATGGGTCAAACCAGCGCCGGAAATTACTTCCTCCTCCACTTACTACAAAAAGGGCATAACTTTATTTACATTTTAAAATTTGTTCAGTTTCACCCCTAAACTAGTAAAATAAATAATACTTATAATTATTGCAAATAGTTTTGGGTTAGTCAACATTTAATTGTTCAACATTATAATATTTTATAATACATTTAATTATTTCTCCAAATGTTCATAATAAATTGCCTTGTCTTTACTAATTTACTATATAAAGTAATTGATAATTCTAGCCACGATTATCAATTTTTAGTTTTTTAATTATATAATTAAATTAATAATAATAACGTTTCTTTAATATAATTATATTTTATAATTATTTCAAATTATTCATTATTAAGTACATACACCTTGTATAATAACTATAGGTCCTTAAAAAAGCAATTTATTCTTGTTTTTCAATAGTTCAATTACTTAGTCAGAATCTTTTTTTGTTCGAAGCCATAAGGATGGAAGTTTCTAATTTATCTTTATTCACAGTATTTTTCAAGAGAAATTTAATTACTATTAAAACTGAAAACAAGCGTTTGCTAGACATCTACCCAAGTAACAATTTTCAATAATAAAGGTTGATAAATATTTAATTTTAAATATTACCAAGAAAATAATTAAATATTTAAAAATTAATATTTGTATTTCATTGTTTAATAAATAATAATTATTACAATAATAATTTAAATTTATTTAATACGTATTAGTAAAATTATGACTATGAAATATATTGAATTCAATATACATTAAATATTTTATAATGATTAAAAATAAATATATATTAAGGTTAGTGAAAAGTGATTTAATAAATAATTCAAAACAAATATTTAATAAATGTTTATTATATTGTACATTTTATAATTTTAAATTTTTAAATAATAAACTTTTTTTTTCATAATTTTGTAACATTTTTAACATAACCATACAAATACGAGTATAATAAAATATTACTTTAACTATGATATAATTACAGATATTATTTAATGTCATGTACTAGATATAATTTTTTTTATAGTTACCTTATTAATAAAATAAATGTATTACCTAGTATAATAAATTAGATGCATAGTAATTTAATATAATATAATATTTAAGAAAACGCCAAAAAGTGATCATGCTAATAAATGATTAATAAAATAATTGATATTATAAGCAGGGGTGTCTAAATTTTTTTTGGTCACTATTTACTAAAAATATATTTCACCTTTGAGGGTCGACTTTCATAATTTTTTTTTATTATTATTGAATAACTATAATAATTAATAAACATACTTGCATAAAGTGTATATAAACATTAAACATACAACAAGTATTATAAATTAATTAATAATTACTAAAATAAATTTTAACACAATCGATTTTGAAATTATTCACGATCGACCGTTTGGTCACCCCTGTTGTATAGAAACTTTATATAACTAATGATGCTTGTATTTAAAGTTAAAATTATGAAATAATATAAATATAATAATAATATACATTATGTGTATCGCATTACTTTACTTGTCCGGTGCATTGTATAGACAATTTCACTACGTTTATGTGCAGAGCAACACTTTAATGATAATAATAATATAATAATGTTCAATTGAAGTGTTTTAATATACTGTTTGTAGCAGATTTAACTTGAAATTCAATGTAGTACACTGATAGTTGAGAACATAATAATAAATATTATTATTATTAAGTACACTAAAAACGATTTTTTTGAAAAAATTCGTATGCAAGTTTTCGGGGTAAGGGATTTATTTTTGGAGTCCGAAACCCTGCAAGGATTGTCAGTAGTATGGCTTAAACAATTTAAATGCAAAAAAAACGTGAATTTCTGATATTTTTTTATTATTTAATCCGTCTTCGTCACTTTTGACGGCACGTGGCTATCGTCACTTTTTGATAGTTTCGCCGTAAAAACCTGATTTTACACATTTGTATGTGTTTATATGAAACGGGAGGCTTCCAAAAATGTAATAGAGTGCACATGGGAGTAACCGCCTATGTTTTTATATCAAAAAAATTTCGAAAATCCATAAATTTAGTACCTAAGTACACTAAAAACGATTTTTTTGAAAAAACTCGTATGCAAGTTTTCGGGGTAAGGGATTTATTTTTGGAGTCCGAAACCCTGCAATGATTGTCAGTAGTATGGCTTAAACAATTTAAATGCAAAAAAAACGTGAATTTCTGATATTTTTTTATTATTTAATCCGTCTTTGTCACTTTTGACGGCACGTGGCTATCGTCACTTTTTGATAGTTTCGCCGTAAAAACCTGATTTTACACATTTGTATGTGTTTATATGCAACGGGAAGCTTCCAAAAATGTAATAGAGTGCACATGGGAGTAACCGCCTATGTTTTTATATCAAAAAAATTTCGAAAATCCATAAATTTAGTACCTAAGTACACTAAAAACGATTTTTTTGAAAAAACTCGTATGCAAGTTTTCGGGGTGAGGGATTTATTTTTGGAGTCCGAAACTCTGCAAGGATTGTCAGTAGAATTGCTGAAACAATTTTACAGTTTAAACTGTCTGCAGCCTATTGAACTTGACAATCGGTGTAGTATATCGTTAGTCGAGAATACAATATTACATAATTGAATGGATATTTTTAGTTAAAAGTCTTTTGAAAAGAATTTTTGGTGTTATAGGTTCAAATCATTTTCTTTTTTGTTGGTAGATTGTAACCGTTTAAATATTCTGTACGAAGTATTTTAAAAATAAATGTCAATATAAATTACTATAATTTAGTTATTGTTTATTGATATACGAGTGTATTGGTGCACTTAAAATAATGTATCGTTTTAGTGTGTTAAATGATAGCCGCTCAACAGTACATCATTCGTTTTGTTATGTAATTTGCAATGTCATCTCATTTATACCGGTCAACCATCGACCTAGTGTGTTATCGTCGAACAGGATGATTGTGACGCACAGAGAAAATGCTGCAATAAGTATAAACTACTTCTGTTGTTATAAGTCAACTAATCACGTTTTTCGACGTTCAATGACTTTGGCGTCATGGCGGTTATCTGTGAAAGCGTAGTTAACGATGCCGGTCGACTTCATTACCAAAAATATTACGGCGATAGTTATTGACTTTATACAACAAAACCACATAGTACTTATAATAAACAAATGTATTTATTTTTTCAAAGATGTATAGGATTATGTTTTGTTTATGCTGTATATCGAAACAGTTAAATTATAAGTTAAAACAACCGCAATTTGGAAACGTGTTGAACTGTTTTCGCTATATGATAACAAACTAATAAATAACATTCACATTTATATACATAGTATAATGACTAATCAGAGTAATTTGCAAATGAAAATGCTTTGTCGCATTAATTCATATATATATATATTTATTTGCGACTCAAAATCCACTCATAATTACCAAAACTAATAATACTAATCTGGCATGCACACTCATTGGCCGTGTCGTAGTCAAGTTATGTACATCATTATAAAATCTAGTTAAATTTCATATTATATAGTTTGAAAATAAATTGAGTAAAACACATCGCTCGTACGCGAACAATAACGTAGCCACACAATACAATATTATACATGCGGTGTAGAAAAATGTTACCGACGGTGTAAAGAGAGCGAGAAAATGTTGCGTTATTAAGAGACGTAAAAAATGTGTGTATGGATACAGATCCACGACCGCGACGATAAATCAAATATAATATGAATATATCAAGACGACCAAGCAGTACCAAGAAGTTAAACGATAGCGGTAAAGCGATTATCAGTGCGTGCACGGTAAACAACGCGGCTCCGGTAGTGCTGGCTGTGAAAGCGACTTATTGACGATGGAGACTGTACGGGGTAACTGATCTTGCAATAAAAATGTCATTAGTGCCGATCCAACAATTTCCTAGTGTCGTGCAGGTGCGCGACGTCAGTGGTGACCGGATACAGATTTGACCGATCGGACGCGATAATTTTA
Source organism: Rhopalosiphum nymphaeae (assembly GCA_036289425.1). Lineage (NCBI taxonomy): Eukaryota > Metazoa > Arthropoda > Insecta > Hemiptera > Aphididae > Rhopalosiphum > Rhopalosiphum nymphaeae. The sequence goes on from JAZAQC010000004.1 coordinate 751,071, forward strand.
GAGTATCAGTACCCGAGTGACGATCTGCTAATTATCACTTTTACGTCTTGGAATCCCAGCGAACGAGTAATGCCATACGTAATCGCTGATCTTTTTGCGCTTTAATCGTGTATATCGCGTTAATCATTGTCAATACAATGTCGTTACTATTTTGGCTCGCCATTCGTGACAGTCAAAATGCACAGATTAAATATTTTTATAACATTCTCCCTCTCAGTAACTGTCCACTAGAATGTTTATCGAGATTACATTCGGAGTTGTCATTACAATGAAAATAATCTTATCTGTGCACCGCAAATAATTTATTCGATTTTTTCGATTATAATAATTTTTTTTTTTCGTTATTTTTTAATTTATTTATATTTTAATGAGTTAATACCCTCAAAGGGTACATTGTTGTACTGATCAACTAAACATAAAACAAACGATTACGTATTTTAAATGCAATTATAGTGAGACATAAAAACGACCCGACGTACGAGGATGATAATGATAATACTGTTTCGAAAATTAACAATTATGTGATAACTAGTGTTTGGTCATATACTCAGATTTTCAGAATTTGATATCCGAATATTCATGATTATCCGTAATATTCAGATATCCGAATTAATTTTTATCCGAATTTTAAAATATCCGAGTATCCGGTGTATTATGGTTTAATATACATTCTCTCGTCGTCGGCGAATAAAATTACAATGGGCTAAATTGTAATTATTGAAAATATTGAACACTACAGTAACGTAACCTATTGTGCCTTTACTATACGCCGGGTAACATTTTAACATAGTATGTTAGTGCAAAGTATGTTAAACAATAGTTTATTAATTATTAGTACTTTATATTTTATATACACTTATAAATTTATACTGACGTTAAACGATCGTTTTTATTCTTTAACAATAGTATTTACAATAAGTGTAGCTGTAAAACAATATAACAATGTTATAATAAATAGACTACCTAAGTTTAAAAAAATTGGAACCCTCGTGGCTCAGAAACAATAATAATAATAATTTCTAACTATTTATATTATATTTATTATTGAGTCAGAAGAGTCATATTACTGTTTATAAAATATATATATGCACCTCTAATAGCTACCCAATAGCGGTTAGGAGGTCCGTATTGTTTTATATTTATGTTATTGATATAAAGTCAAGTATACATTTAAAAAATTAATTTCATGCCACTTATATTTATATTATACAGTCAATAAAATTTAATTTGTACAATAATGATATAAAAATGGGTATTGACTCTTTGTTCGGTGTATTATTTTTCACAGTTGCAAAAACTTCTTAGCCACACATCAATGATGATAATAATTAAACGATATAAAAATGAAAAAAAAAATGTATAAGTACATAATTTTAATTTTATAAAAATAATCACAATTAAATTAATCAAAATATATTATTAACATACTATAACACAATAAAATAAATATTATATTTAAATATTTAATTAATATCAATTATTCGATTTAATGATGTTTTGATTTTGATAGGCGACCCGCACAAAACTTGTTTTAGGGCCTCATAGTGGGGATTATTGCATTTTAGTATAAGTTTCAAGGCTAAATTTACCTGATTCGACCAAAACACGGCGCAATAAATCTACAGGTATCACATAACTACTTTAGTTGCTCTCATCTAAATAGGCAAATTTAAGGTTAATATAATTTTTTTTAAAATGAAAACTATTATTATACATTTAAATATTATATTATTTATTTTATGCTTCCTCAAAGAGTCATTAGAAAAATCAATTACAATTGGCTTAAATGAAGGTACGTACAATATATTTGCTTTAAATACATAATAATATGTAAGTTACTACTCGAATATTATTATATCAATATATTATTGCCAAAGTCATATAATACTACTATATGAAAAAAAAACGAATTATACTTTTAATAATATTATGAATCAATGGATAAGCCGAACACATATTTTTATATTTATACTTCAATGGTTTAAATATTATTTATTAAAAATAATTTAAAAATAGAATAGTTAACAAAAAAAAGAAACATACAAAAGTCGGTTAATTAAACCAGTTAAAGTGCTCACCGTTTTGCTGACTGCTGTACCTAGGTGTCGAATGGATCACTGAAATGGGTGTGTTAAATTTAAATTCAATGATATACGAGTATCATTATCATTATATACAAAAATTAATTCTGAGTAGAAACGTCAGCCTACATCATTAAATATAGCTCAAAAATTACAAAAATATTCATAGAGACTTTTGTATAATATTATATTTTATTATATTATATTTTTAATGTAATGTTTTCGACAAAAATTAATTCAATCTTCAATAATACTCATAGTAAAATAAATTATTTTACCTAAATGGAGAAAATTGCATGTGTCAACGGTTATTAATTTTTTATTAACAATAAAATGTTTAAAAAAACGTTTTATAAGAAATAGTTATTTTATGGATCAATATCCAATGTCGTAAAAATTAGAACTTAAAATGTTATAAAAAATTAACTCGACTTTCCGGTAGATATTTTTTTTTTAATATTAGTTGAAAGCTCATTATTCCTATTTAAATATAAATAGAAAAAATGATGGGATATTTTGAAAATTATAATTACATTTTTTTTCAGGCGATACATGCAAAAAAGGTGTTGGATTGGATTCAAATAACTTGTGTAAGAGTTCTGAAAACTGTGAATCCTTGAAAATGATGATTGCAGATGGAATATATCCTGATTTGTGTTCGTTTGATGGACAAAATCCAATATTTTGTTGTCCACCAACTATTCGAAAAATAGAAATTTTAAATAATTCGATTAATGAAATACCAAGCATTGTAAACAAAAGTATTGGCAGTTTTATTGATATATTTTTATATATTTTTTTTCATCATATGTAAATATTTTAACAATAATTATTAATGTATAGAGTGTCAGGAGTATTCTAAGTTAATGAAAAAGTTTAAAATAGAAGATACTAATTTGACTTCAAAGTTAACAGAGTTTACTACTGAGTCTGAATTTACAAAAAAATACACTTACGTAAGTTTTTCTCCGTGTAATAATGATAAGTTGCTATCTCGCAATGAACAGTTGAAAAAATATATATTTAAGTTATAATCTATCTATCTATACTAATATAATAATGTGTTATTTATTATATTGTTAGCCGTTTTCAATGGACTGTGAAGCAGATTTAAAATCGTCATTAACGAATATTGTCAAAGAAAAATACCAAAAAATTACTAAAAAATCACGTTATACGGAAGTTATCTCAAATTATATTCCATTAGCTAAACCAAAGGAATACCCACACATGGTACGCATTAAATTTAATAATTATCAAATAATTATAATATAATATAATTAACAGATTTATTACTTTTAGGCGATAATTGGTTTTGGGGAGAAACTGGAAGATTGCCTGTGGGGTTGTGGAGGTTCACTGATTAGTAAAAGATGGATATTATCAGCTGCACATTGTGAAAAATTGAAAAGGCATAGTGTTGTGTAAATATCTAGTACTTAAAATTAATATTATTTTAAATAAAAATATCATGCTTAATTAAATCACTTACACATTTTAAACATAAACATATCTATGTAGGGTGATTCTTTTATTGGAAACCAATCATATCTTTCACGAATCAAGGTCAAAATTGATAAAATCCTTTTTAGTTTTCACCATATACGTTTTTAACTATAGGTACGACGAAGATTAGAATTCTATAATAATCACTCATATATATAGTGGATTACAGCTTACGAGTTACAATTTTCAATCCATTTATTACACTAATGGGTTGATAATAATTATTAACAATGTATAATTTTAATTTTTTTTTATCCATACCCATTTTATATCCTTTTTGTTGGGTTATTTAAACACTTGGTTTTTTATCTGTTTGATTTTTTAATTTGAAAATTTTGTATAAAATTATATTTCGTACTTGGATATAAAAATATCATAGGGTAAAAACCCAATATCATACTAAATATAGGTACAAGAAATGTTTACATGTTTAAATTCTAATACTATGTACTCATATCTACTATATTTTTCATTTTCCAATGACCACCATTTATCAGTATCTATTATTTTCTAAAATTAAAAAAAAATCCCTTGAATTTTTTAAATTATAAATGGGTTTACGGTAAAATATTAACTTTGTATTCGATTTGTATACGTACATGTCTGTTTGAAGAAATATAGCACGTTGGGCACGATTAGGAGATTTAAACATAGTCTTAACTACAGACGACGCTCGACCAAAAGACTATCGAATTGTGCGACACGTCATACACCCATGTTTTAAACCACTTTCGAATTACAACGATATAGCTCTGTTCCAATTGGAAAAAAATGTTGAGTTCTCCGAGTACGTAATGCCGATCTGTCTTAATTCAGATCCGTTTTTAGAACCTCAAATTCAAGTAGCTACTAGTTGGGGTAAACCTTCTTACGGTTAGTAATTACGTACCTATATATTAAAATTATTTACGTATTATAGTACTTATAATATGTGTGTTAACCGTCTAAAAATTTAATAAGTACGAATTTTCAGAATCTGTTTCAATGAGCCATGATTTGTTAAAAGTAGAATTAAATATCGTCTCCGGGAATGTTTGCAATGATAGTTATGGCATTTCAAATTCAAGGTTAAAATACGGCATATTAAATGACAGAATGATTTGTGCGACTCCATTAGAAGGCACTATCGACGTTTCTACGGTATGATATGTATTTTTTAAAGACATGCATATTTGCATGGCATAAATAATAAATTTATCGAATTATTTAGGGAGATTCTGGCGGTCCGCTTCAATATAAACACAACGGATCAAGCATACATACACAGTACGGAATAATATCATTAGGAACAAATTTTGGAGATGATCCCGTAGTATATACTAGAGTATCAAAATATATTACATGGATTGAGAGTATCGTCTGGTCTTAAATCAAACCTGAACGAAATTATAAATATATTATAATGAATCTTGTTATTAAAACATCAACAATTATTATGTTTAAAATAAATGTGAGTGTGTTTTTTCGTATTGGTTCGTATTATTTAACTGTAAAAGAGCTGCTACACTAACATTTGTTTTCTCTATCTATCTCGAACATACTATAGAAACAAAAATATTCCGTGTTTCCACGATTACTGGCGTAGTACGATTGCATGCGTTAAACGTTTTTAGGTATACGATTGCGCGCAGTGCCAGAATAATAGAGAACATGATTTTAACTAAACAAAGGCGTACGATTGAGTGTGAAAATGAGTGTAACGTTGCCAAATTGTTATTCAACAATAAGTTTATAAGTTATATCATAATTATATTTAATAAATATTTAAATACAGATACAAATACATTCATTTAGAAACTAAGAATGATATAATATTAAAAAAATATTGTTAAAAAAAATTTTAAACATTTTTCTGGAGTTATATTATTTACGTAGTTTTTGTGTTCAATTTTCTGTAATTCTTCTTTAGATTTTGATTTGATTATTCTTTTGGAAATGGTTAATAATTTTTTAACTGTTTCTGCCTGAGATCCATAAGGGTAGTTATAACAATCAGCGCTGTAAATCACAATTAAAACTAAATGATAATATAGAAAAATCTGAATTAACATGTAAACCATATTCTTTGCAGCTAACTGTTAATAAATCTCTTTAATAAAAATGATTTAAGCCATATTTGCAAATCGTTATTTATATTGTTATATGCCATTTATTTTTGATTAGTTATTTTTAAAAATATTCTTATTTGATTCAACTTACTTTGCGTCACTAAGCTTGTTCTAGGTGAAAACAGCATTTTTAATTTTTACAGCCGGAAAAACTTCTTTTGCTGCTTCAATAGCACCAATTTCAAAATCAATGTATAGTATTTTAATATTAAAAATTAGGGATTGTTTTTCGCACATACTAATTAAATATTCCCATACATTTATGTAAGTATTTTTAAATTTATCATTTAAAAAAAATATACCAAAGGTATGTAAATTACATTTTTATACGATTATAGTATAGGTATATTCGTACATATATGGGAATTTACAATAAAGATAATAATTCTAATCCATTATAAAAGTATGATCTAAAATATAACTAATTACTTCTTAGTGATGGGAAGTTTGTCTGGTATTAGCAATAATAAGTAATAAATAATCTACTACTATCGTACGGATTTACCACGAACCTATATATTTGACAACGTTGCTTAAAAGTAAAAATAATATAGCGCTTGCAATCGTACGCATAAAAAGGTACCGCTGATAAGGACAGCACGTAATCTTATCGTGCCTCGCGATTACGACTCTCTGGTTCAGTTTAAGGCAAAGGTAACTATTATTTATTTTATAAAGAAGAATATTTCCTGTGTATTGACCAGATAGATTTTTAATATTTACATTTTTTTATAAATATAAGAATGTTTTAATTTAAAATAATTTCAATTATTTTTAACCATTAACAACTTATTTAAAATAATGTAAATATTAAAATTCTAAAAAATTTTTTTATGAATTTCTAATTACAAAATAATCCATACCTTTTTGAAATTTTGAATAAATTATTAATAAAAAAAAAAAAAAATTGTACACATTAGAATAAAAAATATATGTAATATACCAAAAAATATATAAAACATAAAAATGTCAATAAGGTAATCCGAAAACTTAATTACTCCTAATCACTATATCATCATGGGAAAAACGAAAGGATATTGAATTTTAATAAGCGTATTTATTTTATACAGGTTTCAAGTGTAAAACGGAGTTATATTTATTCGTTGAATAGATAATGTTATTAAAACACACCATCTCTATGTAACAAATCATGTGATTATCCATTATATAGGTAGGTATTTACACTAAAATACTGATAGTGGAGCGTCAATTATCCGCACTAAGCAATTATTGAAAAAAAACTTTAATTTTATATTTTTAAATTAAAATTAAAATTAATATATTACATAATTTTAAGAATAAATATTATCATACTATAATTATGCGTTATACAACCACTACATTAGTTTTATTTTTAATCATTTAAAACATTTAAAGTTATTTTACATTTTTTATCATAGTTTGATTATTCGTATGAATATCTGCACTCCCACGGTCAAAAGTTAGAAACCCAACGATAATCGACGGTCTACTCTATAATGTTTGATTGTGATTTTCATGCCGCATACCTATATAAATATGTGCTGCGCATTTCTACTATAATATACACCAATTACCGATCTATTTAATATATTACAGCAATGGCGGTCAAACGGTGAGGGGATAGATCCCTCATTACTTTTTTTCTTTAATATTTATAAAAATTTAAATTTATATATATTGTACTATAATGTTAATGCATTAAATTTTGTTTTTTGTTCTCATAACAACACCTATGAGTGTATATTATTATTATCTGGATTCTAGACTCATTCTAGGAACAAGTCTGTTATTATTATTAATATTTAGTTGCTTATGCAAAATATACAAGAATTACCCCACTAGATGACTGTGAATATTCAATAATACACTCCTCACTTGTTATAAATAAAGTACCTACTAATTTACTTTATTTAAAAAAAAAAAATGATATTAGGCATAAGTGCTAAGTGCATAACCATAAGTTATATTTTAATAATTAAGTAGTGCATTTTAAAAAATCAGACACATACCCTCCCACTATAACAAAATCATTTGACCGCCACTCTAATTATAGTATATGTATATTAATACTGTATTACTCATACTTGTAATACTACAACAGGTGTACAGGACACAGTTTCAATAAGAGTAATATAATATTAATATTAGGTATAACTAGCTACTAGCATATTATCATACAACTCATCGTTTAAATCGACGGAATTATTTTCAGAAGTTATACATATAAATATTTTATTTAAAAATGGGAAGTATTATTTTTTTTAAAGATACATTATTAAAAATTACATTAATCGCCTTATGCATTTTGAACACATCATCACAAGTGATAAAAAATCTTGGCTTGAATGAAGGTAAGTACGGCAATATCTATTTTAAATATATTGATAAATTTAAAATATTTGTGTATTAGTGCAAGCATAATAAATCAGACAAATAAAGATTCAAATTAAAAAGGTATCGTATATTATTCGAGAATCGTAAATATTTCGAATAAAATTACGTTGGTAATATTGCATATAAAAATATGCAACCTTCTCAGCGTATTTTAAGTCTTAATATTTAAGTGTACATCACACTGTAAATACAATAAATTGTGAAAAACTTATATTTTAAATATTGTTATGATTATGCATCTAGATATTTCCATATTATAAACTGTTAGTAGTTGCCGAGGATTAACAAAATAATAATAAAAATAATATTTATTTAGTCTGCATAGTTTATAAACTATATTAATTATAATAACTTTTACATATATTTTAAAATAAATAGTATTAAAATTTAAAAGATACTATTTTACTATGTTTTGTATACTGAATTATACAAAATATTGTATTGTACTCACATCAAATAAATATATAAATTAAAATATTAAAAAAAAAATAAATAAATTTGGATAGAAATTTTTAATATAATAACTTATACAAATATTTAAAAACTTAAATCAACATTCAAGTTTAAAATAATTTACGTTTAATTACTAATTACTAATATAATGTGTAATACGTCATCAATTTATAAATACCTAAGAATTTTATTAATTATAATCATACGTATATAAAGTTTCCAATGAGTAATAATTGCAAAAAACTGGTTTTATTTAAAACATAATAAAATATAATTTATAATATACAAATATTTCCTATTGATGATTATAATTATATAACATAACATAAATGGTTAAAGGGAGTAATTCATATACTTATTTATTTTTTAAACACATTAATAAATGAATAATATTTTCATGATAATCTTGGATGAGAAAAATTATTCATTAACGACACTCACGAAACCACAATAAATTAAAAATTAATTGAAAAAAAGAAAAAATAATTAATTTATATCTAATGTTTTTAGCTCAAATGCATATTTAATTTAGGTGATATATGTCATAAAGCTCAAAGATCAAATGAAGATTATGTATGTACTCATGCAAGAAATTGTAAAGCTTTTAAAGAAAGTATAATAACTCGTAATTATCTTGATATATGTAAGTTCGTTGGTTTAGAACCGATAGTTTGTTGTCCGGTGTTGAATAATAAACAGTTAATTGAAATACCAGCAACTAATAATGGAAATTCAACATCTGCTGATGAAAGTATGAATACGCAATACCTAATTAGTAATTTATATTATTTAGTTATAAATACTTAAATATCAATTAGAAATTATTACTTAAAAGTTAAAATATTTTTTGAAATTTTATTTTTAAACAAAGAATAAAGATTTTAGTTGTAATTGATTTTGGGTATTTGCTAAAAAATACATCTTTCAAAAAAGAATGTTATATATTGAATAATTTTTAGAATGCAATCAATATTTTCAATTAGTACCTATTAAGTTTGGAATTGCAGCTGTTGGTGGTACACCGGTCAAAGAAAAAGAATTTCCACACATGGTAATATTGAATTATACACATTATAAAAATCATTATACCTAGGTATTAAAAGTTTTTACTTGTTTATTATTAAACATTATTGTAACTGTAACTATAGGCGTTAATAGGATATGGTGACACCACAAAATATGGAGATGATTGGAGATGCGGAGGTTCGCTGATTAGCGAAAGGTGGATATTAACAGCAGCGCATTGTCAACAATTTGGGTAAATATTATAATAAAATTAAACACTAATTATTATTATTTAAGTACAATTATTAGAAACTTGAAATCAATATTGTGCGTTATCTGTAATTTAAAATAAAAATAAATATTTTTTAAGTATTTCGATTATGGCTCGATGGGTCCGACTCGGAGTTATAGACAGAGTCGTTAAAGAAGACAGCGTAGTTCAGCCTATGGACTATCGAATAGTGCAGCATGTAATACATCCCGGTTATAAACCACCTTCGCTTTACAACGATATAGCTTTATTCCGATTGGAAAGGGACGTAGAATTTTCTGATGCAGTGCGACCAATTTGTCTTAACACGGATCCATCTATTACACCTTTAAAACAGATATTAACTGGTTGGGGTAGAATTTCAACAGGTTGGTTTAAATGATTATCTTAAATAGCCAGTATAATCACTGCCATACTTGACTAAAATCTACAATTTTTTTTGTTACTATTTCTTAGCTGGACCAGTAAGTGACAATTTGTTAAAAGTAGAATTGGATATTTACCCCATAAAGCAGTGCAACAAAAGTTATTTTTCAAATAATAATCCAAAATTAAAATTTGGCATATTACCTGATAGCATGATATGCGCGGGTTCGTTTGATGGTGAAAAAGACAGTTGTTCGGTACGAACTATGAAAGCTGTAATGCATTGTGTAAATGTTTATAATTAAATAATATCAAAATGATTATAGGGTGATTCAGGAGGTCCACTTCAACTAGAACATAAATTCTATAAAAAAATATATACTCAATACGGGATTACATCGTTTGGGAAATTTTGTGCTGACAAGGATACCCCCGGAATTTATACTAAAGTAGCTAATTACATTACATGGATCGAAAAAATAGCGTTTTCAAATAACTGAAAATATTTAATAAAAGTTAATACAATTAAAGAATAAATATAATATATTGTTTTTATTTTGTAATATGTGTATTCTTAAGTGTAAATTTATTGTAAACTCTTTAAAATGAAATGCTTTCTGTAAGTGGAAGTCCAACTTTTAGGTATCTCTATTGATAATTTTGAAAATCCACCAATATAATATTTTTTCAATCATTTGTTTGACTTTTTATAGTACTTATATTTAAATCTTGCCATCTTGTTCATACACCAGATTTAATAAAAGTTATTTCTTAACCACTTAATATTCTAAGTGAACATCTTATATTACGTAGCTTGGCTAATATTATACACGTAAATGTCTTATTTCCCTATGAATAATGTTTTTGTTCTATATTTAGTGATAATAAGTAAAATACCCATTAAAATGATTCACTCAGCACTTAATGTACAGTTAAGTGGGATCCAATTCCCTACTATTTATTAATATACCATTTTTTTAATTCAAAATCTGTTACATAATGAGTATGTTATCGATATGAGTGAGTGAATAATAAATGATTGAATAAAGAATCGTTTCTTTTGAAGAAGTCCGAGATACATAATTATTATATGATACACAATTATTTACTATATATCTATTAAGACCATCATAAAAAAATATATACTCTTTTCCGTTTTTATGGCAATTAAAAAAAATATATTTTAGGTAATTGCATGTTAATCTGCTTTTTTTAAAAAAAATTTGAATAAGAAACGTCACTGATATATATGAAAAATCTAGGATTTATCTAAAACACACACTGAAACATGAATGTTCGATCGTAATTCCCACTCCACACATATTTAATATAGGTATTGCGAAAGTATATTATAATATTGACTACTATAACTTCAGTACTTAAAACTTGTACATCAGTAGTATTAACAGTCTTATAATACTAATAAACAGTTTTTTTTTATAATATATTTTTGTGTATCATACGGAATATCTTAGCACTTATATCACCGTAGTCTGTTTTCAGTGTTTAGGTGTACCTATATAAATATTTAATTTTTAAAAATGGAAAATAATCAATTATTTAAAGTTATATTGTATAATATTATATTAATCTTTTTTTACGTTTTCAACATATCTTCACAACCAGCAGTAAAAAATCTTGGGTTGAACAAAGGTACGTCTATTTGCTTTAAGTATTGATTAATGTACATCGTATTAAACAAAAATATTAGAAACATTATAAAATACGATTTACCATTATTGGCTATTAATAATAGAGTTCAGAATGTTATTTTGATAGTCGTAATTAAATAATAATTAATCTAATTTATTTTATATAGTCGATATTATATAGTTATATCTCACTTTTAATACCTTCTATTTTTAGAAATATCCAACCTAATTAATGTAATTTATGATATTACTATAGTACAGAGTATACATATTTAATTTATATTTTAAATAGATATTACTTTAAGTGTTTAGCTATAGTTATCTAATTGTTATAATTTTGCAAGTATTTTATATTTTAAGTCTAATAACTAGTTTTCAGATATTATTTATATTTAAATAATAATAATATTAATATAAAAGAATATTATAGGGATTACATTCAGATTGCACTGTATGTCTGTATTCTTCATACAAGATAAAATAACTATAGAGTACGTTTTTAATTATAAAAATGAAAAGTAATTTAAATTGTAAAATACCTACTATTTTTGAATATTTTATTTCTTAAATTTTAATCAATATTTATAAAGCTCTGAAATTAGCTATTCAATATAATAACTGAATACGAAGAACCTTAACCTACGCTAACCTTAATTAATTTAAAATACGTTTTATTTATAAGAACACCTAAAAAACTTTTTACCAGTTTTATTTATGTTTATTTTTCATGTTTTTATTGTAACATTTAGTATTATATTACAGAACATAATTATTTATTTAAATTACGCAGTGATAAATAGTCCTAAACCCCAATGGTAGAAGTAAATTATTCGAATACTTTTGTACTCCAATAAATAAAGTGATAGATATTCAGCTTATATTCAGACTAATTACCATATAAGAAATATAGAAAGTGCATAGTGCTAAATAAGTGTTAAATTTGAAATAGTTTAAAAGAGGTAGAAATATAGCAGAAATTAAAATTCAAACCTATGCTCTTATTGAGATAAAAGAAATTTAAATTAAAAAAAAAAAGGTAATAATTGTTGAGTACATAGTTTTATACATACATTTTCTTTAAATTTTTAATAAAAATAAAATGGCAATGAATCTTGCATGAAATTTTTAGGCTTTGTCAACAAATAATTTGTTATACATAAATGGAAAGTGCAAATTTTTATTATAGTATTACGCATTCACATATTTACTCATACTTTTTTTAAAAATTATAAAAGGTTGCTGATTAAACGTTTTTGCGTTAAGATATATTGTAGTATTTGAATAATACGCGGGTAACAGTGTGCTGTAAAGCAATAAATTATTAGTTTAAATGTATAACAACCAAGGATTTTAATTAAAATTAAAAAAACTAAGTTTTCGTTGTACATTTGCTAGATATTATTTATGTTGAACCGGTTTTTATATAATTGCCCATTGATAACTTTAAATTTTAGTGCATTTATTATTGAGAAGGTTGCTGTTTTGGATATGTTATTAAATTATTATGTATACGAAAATACGATTCTCGAAAGAGGAGGGAACTGGTAAATCAGCATATTTTTTTGATAGGGATATTGTTTATCTTAAATCATATTTATATTATTATATTAAAAAATAGTAATAAATTCGACAGGTTAAGCAATTTTTTCGTTTATTTATTGTATACCATAGATTTTAAGTAAATGCCGATTTCATAATGTATATAAAATATTAGAATGAAATAAAAATCAATGTGTGTGTGTGTGTGTAAGCGATCCACAGCCAAGTCTATCGAACTTTACAATGTTCTCACGGCTGCTATTCGTTGCTGCAGTGACGACAAGTTGCCGTCATTGCATTCATTGCAGGTACTGCCGCACCGGTGGTAGGATCGTTACCCACTCCGGTGCAGCTAGCCGCCGCGCCGTCGTCCTTTTCCGGTCCGTCTGTGCGATATTATAAATTATAAATTATAATATATCTACTATATGCGATGGCGGTGGAGTAACTTAACCGCCGGAATCCAAAGACGTATAAACCGGATAGTCAATGGACCGCGCCGCTCACATCTTGATTCTGTGCGTATATAATTATTATTGGTCAGTCGGCGTGTGCTTATATCCGGTTGTCGCCACAGATCTGGTCCCCCTGCCCATACCCGAGCCAGCCGCAACCGCTGAGAAGTCGGCACTGTATAGAAGTTTTTCATTTTTACTCATTTGCACACTGTGCTAAATTTACAATTTAGCTGCCTCAGCACATTTGCCTCACTAGCCAACATTACAAATATGCTTATTTATGTTTATTACATTATTACTACAACACCGTAATCGTCAATAAATAAATCGCCATCACCGTGGGGCCACGTCGTTTACGGCTGTCATACTGACCTCGACGGACATATTATATTAAATGTTTTGGTTTTCCCCAGACGGTTACGGATCTGAGCATCCGTACACGAGTTATAGAAGTTTTACGACTGCGACCCGTGCACGCAGGCGATGCACACATACGCACATACACACGTTCTATCACCGCTGTAAAAAATATTTAAGGTAAAGTACTGGTGTAGTAGGTGTACACTCGCGTGTCTCCTGTAACTCGATATTGTTTTCTTCGTCTCCTTTTCACGGGCAATGACATTTTTCTACATTACCTCTATTCATCATAATATCCGTATTTATCAACCATTCTGTGAGTGTGTGTGAGTGTGTAATATTTCGTCGTGTTTGTACGCCGCTGTTCATGTACAGGAGATATATTTTCGAATTTGATCCAATCATATTATTAGCACACTAAAACATCACATTTTAGTTGAACTGTTAGAGCAGGATTCGAAGGATATATACCGACTTTTTGAAAATTTTTAAGTTTTGTACTTTTTTAAATAACAACATTTATTTTTAATTTCATATTCTGAAACAAAATATTTTTCGGACTATTTCGATCTATAAAAATCAAAATTCGGACGAGTATTCTTGAGCTATAATTATTTTAAGTTAAGGGGAATGGGGTGGAGTAGTAGGTTACCCCGCAAGATTATGATGGCCTACTACTTTACTCATATAAGATTTAAATACTTCATAAACCACTTATCTGAATTTTAATTTTTGCGTAAAGAATTATTGGCTAACAAAAATGTTTTCTTTTTTTCTTTTAGTTTTGTTGTTGGTTAAAGAAAAAAAATATCAGACATAATTTTTGTCTTTTATTATATAATATTTAGTAAAAACAACCTAAATAACTGTATCAAAAATCAGAGCAACCTACATTTTACGGAGCTTAAATGTATTCACCTCTTCGGTAAATCAATGAGCATTTAATTTGTTATGGGCAACACTGTATTACAGTATTATATTAATATATTTTGAAAATTTCTGTGTGTAAAGAAAACAATATAAGTAGATAATATTGAAATGTTTTTATCTCACGATTAATAATGAATACAGAATAACTGTAAAATATAATATCATTATAAAAGAAAAAATCCATTATATTGTATTTGAATAACAATTTTTATTAAAATTAAAACTTTGAGTATTAGAATAAAGCTAAATAAAATACCAGTAATTGTTTCTCCCCCCAAAATAGATACCACCTAAATCCGATTTTCTACAAGAATTGACTATAAAAGTTGAAAATCGAAATATTTTAACTATTCCAAAAAGTAACGCCGGACAAAAAATAAACACAAAATATTTATCGTTGCTTAAAATCTAAAATCTAAAATTATTGAATAATATCATACTTGTTTAACTCAAATATATTTGTACATTTTTAGGTGATATATGTCGAAAAGGCCAAAGACCAGAACAAGATTATGTGTGTATTCATACAAAAGATTGTAAAGCTTTTAAAGAAAGTATTAAAACTCGTAATTATCTTGATGTATGCAATTTCATTGGTTTAGAACCGATAGTTTGCTGTCCGATAATGGCTAACGGACCGTTAATTGAAATACCAGCAACTAATAATGGAAATTCAATATCTGCTGATAAAAGTATTAAAACACATTAAACATTTTTATTATATATTTAATATTATTTACTAATAAAATCGTAAATACACAAAATCAGTTAAAAGTTATTTCTTACAACATTTTTTTATTTTGTTCTAAATAATAACATAGGTACTCATACGTATTATAACACTGTTATTGTAAAATGGTGATAAAATATATACTATTATCAACATAGGACATATGTCATAGGTAAATCATTTCAATATACAATATTTTTATTAGAATTTTTTATTTTAAAACTATAAATAAACAGTAATTTTTTTAATAAATAAAAATAAATACAAAAATATGGCAAATTCTTATCTGATGATAACTTTAAAAACAACTTACTTTGGATGACGTTCGTTATTTCTTATATATAATACAATCGATTGAATAAAATATAACCGGCAAGATTTATATTCATATTTATCAAAGTCATAATGATTTAATACAATGTTAATTTGTTTCAAATCAATTTTCTTTAATAATTTACATGCACGAAAAAAGAAGTGTCTTTATTTTAGAAACTTCTAATTTTTTTACACAAGCAAAAAATAATAGTATATAGAAAATAGATTATTTTTTATTGACTGTAAAACATTGTTAACATGTATTACAATTGTTTACAGTTTACAATTTTGGTTTTATGTGTGAATCATACAAACTCTAACTCAAAATATATTTTTTTTACAAAAACAAATTTATTTTATATTTCTTTCAACGGCGACAAAGAACAAATACTTAAATTTTAAGATACAAAATATAAATAGGAAAATCCAAGCATTTCCCGAGAATTTTTATGAAATACGAACATATTATATAAACAATTTTTGTATTGTCCAGATACATTAATATAATAGACTATGAAAATGTAATAAATAAATTTATATATATATGATAAAAAATATATTCATTATTATACAATATATTCATAAAAATAAAATAAGTTGTTTTTTTGTGTAAAAATATAAATCTATTGAAACTACAATAATTCATGTTTTATTTTCTGTCATAGTTTATACTAAATTACTTATTATAAATAATGAATAACGATAAGTTTTAATGGTTGACTATATTTTATTCACTATAAATATAAAATATAAATTAATTAATAAAAGTTGTGAACTCTGAAAAACTCAATACCTAATAATTCTTAGTAACTGCTTTGAATATATTATATAGATCTCGTTAGCTGCAATATTGATATACTGTACGATTAAGTATAAATATTTATTATAAAATCATTTTAAATTAATATTTAATTTAAGTTTTCTTCGTTTTGTGCCGTTGGATTGATTAAAGAAAAAAACTGTTGAATTGCCTAATACTTTATATTCAATTTCAAAAACTTTTAAATATCATAAACACAAAAATATTTTTGTATTTTTTATTTTTTGAAATATATTTAAAAATCGGATATAGCGTTTAAGATTCTTAACTATTTTTTGATATTTATTACAACTTAAACATAAATTTGATCTTACCAATGAAAACAAATATTATAAACTGAATAATTTACAGAATGTAAGGAATATTTCAAATTAGCTAACACAGTACAATCTGAAACTTCGTTGAGTACTCGATCAGAAAATGGTCCGTATTCAGCTGTGGGTGGTACACCAACTAGCATAAAACAATTTCCACACATGGTAATCTTAGATCATACATTTTATCAAAATCAAGATAGCTATAAATTTATAGTATTATTTATTATTGTAATTGTACAATGATAGGCACTAATAGGATTTGGCGAAACCACAGAAAATGGAGAGGATTGGAGATGTGGAGGCTCGCTGATTAATGAAAGGTGGATATTGACTGCAGCGCACTGTCAACAAAGCTCTGGGTAAATAGTATAATACAAATTAAATACTAATTTATAATTAAGTAACTCGAGATTAATATTGTATGCTGTTAATTATTTATTATAGAGATACATTTTTTTAATTTGTAGGAGTATGGCTCGTTGGGCTCGCCTCGGAGTTTCGGAAAGAGTCGTTAATGAAGGCAACGTAGATAAACCTAAAGACTATCAAATAGTGCAACGTGTAATACATCCAGATTATAAACCACCTTCGCTATACAACGATATAGCTCTATTCCGTTTGGAAAGGAATGTAGAATTTTCTGATGCAGTGCGACCGATTTGTCTTAACTCGAATCCAAATTTAACGCCATTAAAACAGATACTTACTGGTTGGGGACGAATTTCAACGGGTTGGTTTATATGATTATTACAAAAAAATAAATCAAAAATCATTATTATAGTAGGTAAAACATTATCATTTCTTGTCATTACATACAATTTTTCAGCTGGACCTCTTAGTGATAATTTATTAAAAGTAGATTTGGATATTTTCTCAATAAAACAGTGCAATGAAAGTTATTTTTCAAATAATAATCCACAATTAAAATTTGGCATATTACCTGATAGCATGATATGTGCGGGTTCGTTTGATGGTGAAAAAGACAGTTGTTCGGTATGGACTATGACATTTGTAATGAATTTTATAAAACTAAATACTCATAATTAAATAATATCAAAATGATTATAGGGTGATTCCGGAGGTCCACTTCAATTAGAACATGACAATTACACTGGAATGTATACACAATACGGAATTACATCTTTTGGAAAAGTTTGTGGTGACAAGGATACACCTGGAATTTATACTAGAGTATCCAAATATATATCTTGGATCGAAAAAATAGTGTTTTCAAATAATTAAAGATATTCAATAATAGCTAATAAAATTAAAAAGATGATTCCTTTTTTTTTTATATATATAAACTTATGTTACATTGCTGACTTGCGTTCAACTCTTCTTAATGGTATTCAGATGATTTTTACTAAAATAGTTATTAATTGTTTGGATACTAGTATTTTAATGTATTTTGTATCTATTTTAGAATATTAAAGGCTTATCTGATGCTCTATTGCTATGAAAATCTCCAGTTTTTGACCTATTTTCACATTTTGTACATTATTTGGGATCCTTAACAGGTCGTAGACTAATTTTTATCGCTAGATTTAACCCTTAAATGTTGATTCACACATGAATTTAATTTTGGCTTCCCGAAAACAATTTTTTAGATACATATTGTTGCCATTGCAGGTTATAAAAAACAAAATAAATATTATGAATTATGATTAAGTGTAATTTTCTTTATTGTATTATATGTTTTTATGTGTATAATAAAGGTATTAGTAGGTAATTGTCGTAGAAACTTAGAAACTTAATATAAATATAGCCAATCTCAATATTAATATATGTTTTTATTTCCTTGTAATAAACGATGCCACCTATAGATGATGCGTAGCGATTCCTAGAAGACTAGAAATTGCCATGGAATGAAAAAGCTACTACATGCGAATAATATATTAATAATTACATTTCTACTAGGCAGCGTATTAATAATTATTATTCTGAATTAATATTATATAATATAATATAGTAAAGTAATCTTATTTTTTTTGCCTACATTAAATTGCATTATATTATGTTCTTATAACAATTAAAGTAATAAAATAAGACGAGCAACACTCGAATGCATGTATATAATAGCTGTTATAATACATAGTATTAAAAAGGTAGGCCATTAAAACAAATATTTACTGGTTATAGACGAATTTTAATGGGTAAGTTTGAATGATTATCTAAAATAGTTAGTATGATCTCTGCTCTACTTGACATAAAATTATAATTTGTTTAATTACTATGTTTTAGCCGGAACAGTTAACGTCAATTTACTTTAAGTTGAATTGGATACTTTCCCGATTAAATAGTACAATGAAAGTTATATTTCAAAAAATAATACACAATTACAATTCGGCCTATTAACAGACAGTAATATATGTGCGAGATCGCTTGATGGCGAAAAAACAGTTGTTTGATATTTACTACAAAATTTATAAATTTAAAAAAAATATATGAAACTAAATAATTAAATAATATCAAAATTACCTATATTAGGGTGATCCAGGAGTCTACTTCAACGAGAACATGTAAATTACAGAAATTTAGAGTGTATAAACTTATACATAATACGAGATTATATAATTTTCTTGTGACAAGAATACGACTGGAATTTAATAAATAATTAATAAGTATAATATACTTATATAGGTATTAGAGTAGTCAAGTACATATCTTAAAAAAAAAAATAATAATTTTAAATAACTGAGGATATTTAGTAAAGATTAATCAAATAAAAGAATCAATACATTTTTTTTTTTATTATATAACAATCATATTCTATCTAAATTGTAAGATTGAGTTAAATTAACTAAGTAACAGAAAACTAATAACTAGAACTTGGAAGTTGATGCATTTTGCATTTATTTTTGGAATTTTTCAAACGATGCTCTCCTGACCACAAATGTGTTTCATTAGCATGTGAATCTGAATAATTAATTATTATTTTACATTTTTTTACATTTTTTGGTGTTTATTACTTTTTAAGTCATTTTTTGACATTCTTAGATCGTTTTCCCACATTTTTAATTATTTTTACTGATTCCATATTAGCTAACTTCTTATCGTTTCTTGTCGACCATTTTACCGATAACATACTTAAAACTTTGAAACTAACACGGACTAAGATTAGTACCTAACCCATTTTATCTCACCGATTACAGTCGTCGTTGTCGTGTTATAGTGAATAATATTGTACCTAAATTTTATTATTTTTTCGTAATATTTTCGAAGTGCCGGAAATTTTTTTATTTAATTTTAAAGGAAATTTTTTGTCATATTTTGAGTAATTTGTAAGCTTTGTTAAATTTATATAGAATTTTATAGTAAAATAGAGTACAATTTAAAAAATATACATATTTTTATTAATTTAAACAAATATTCGTAATTTTTTTAGGTCTTTTTTTTGTCATATTTGCATTTTTTTAAAGTCACTTTTTAATGTTTTTAAGGTCATCATCTTTCGAGCCCTACAATAATAACAGTCGATCAAAACCACAGATTTATATAACAATAAATAATATATATATGTGATTAGAGCAATCGTTATCGTTAATATCTATGTCAATAATCATATGCTCGGATTTTTTTCAGTATGCGGA
Organism: Rhopalosiphum nymphaeae; assembly: GCA_036289425.1. Taxonomy (NCBI): domain Eukaryota; kingdom Metazoa; phylum Arthropoda; class Insecta; order Hemiptera; family Aphididae; genus Rhopalosiphum; species Rhopalosiphum nymphaeae. The sequence continues at coordinate 771,948 of JAZAQC010000004.1, forward strand.
GATATGTTATTATACTCGTAACCAATTGAAAACTATGTTGGACGTATTTAAATACTGATGATTATCAACTATTTTTTGACAACTTGATGAGATTGGACTAGTAATACACTAGTAATACTAATATTTTTTAGTTTCTTATTATTTTTGACCGACTAACTGAAAACCGAGGATGGAGGTAGAACTTTTATTATATACGATATTGATTTTTTTTTAGGTAACAAACGCACTAATTAAGTAAAGAATCGATAAAACTCGAAAAGAAACGAAATGTAAGAATAATGAATAAACGAATGTAGAAAAACACGTATACATGCTATGACTGCGTGAAGGCAATTGTTAAAAATAGTTAATTAAATTAAAAAAATGGTTTCGATTTTTGTTTTGTAAAAAATTATATTATCTTGTATTGCTGATTTGCTTTAAACTCTTCATGGTGATAAGTATTCTTCATTCAATTTTTACTAAAAATATATTATTTATTTAGACACTGATTTTGATAATTTTAATACCCTACTATAATATGAATACATCTAAAAATCTGTTGTAATTAATCATATTTTATAATATAGGTACTTTAAAAATTATATTAATGTATACCAAAAGATTTTAAATCTACTTCATTGGTCCATCATTAGGTCTAATTAAACAATATTCCTTAATATTACTACATAACTTTATTACATGTAAGGATTAAAGTATCGTGTATATTAAAACTATAAAAAAATTATTAATTTTTAATTTTTAAGAATTTTTTTTACATGTTTTGAGCATATACAAGTCAAAAAATGATTTCACAGACAATTATACTATTACTATAAATGGGTAATAATTTCGGTACTAAAGTTGTACTATTTTACTTGAATATATCTAAATTAATCATCATAATAAACATTTATATTTTATAAATAATATGTGTAAAGTGTAAATCAAAAATATAAATATTTATTAAATTCGAATATACTAATACCAGAAAAATTATACAAGAACAATTTATTACGTCACCCCTTCCCCTTTTGAAAGTGATATTATATATGTAAGACCTAAAGTCAAATCATAAATATTGTGTTTACAAAATGATATATGAATATAATAATATTAAAAATGTTGCCCCCTCCAAAAAAAAAAAAAATCCCAGATCCTGGTCATTGGTTACTCCTTCAATGGTGAACAACTATAAAATTCCAAGTATTTGAAATATGATGCTTTTTAAGTATTTCTTAGAATTCAAAAAACCAGAATTTTAATAAATGCATTGCAAGTTTCAAGGATAAAAGAGAGTTGTGTTTACTCGATGAATAAGTGACGTCAGTAAGAAACATCACGTATAATGATATAAATATATAATAAATTGTTTATTTATCCATGATATCATACTATTACAAGTAGATAGACTCAAATACTTATTGACATTCGAGTATAATTTCAACACCTTATAAGATAATTATATTGTTCTGCGCAGCACTGCAATTGACCACTTGCCACCACTATATATAGTATTATACTATAATATTTTAGTACTGCAATACCAATACGTGTAATAATACAGGGGGAGTATAGAACACAGCTTCTATAACAGTAATATATAATTAATATTATATAGTAGCATATTGTCATACAATAAGTCGTTTATATAATCGGAATCGTTTTCAGAGATTATGTACAATATTTTATTCGAATATGAAAAATAAAATATTTTTTAAATTATATTATTTAGAATTACATTTATCATCTTATGCATTTTCAATATATTATCACAATAAGTGGTAAAAAATCTTGGCTTAAACAAAGGTACGTCACTTTATTTTATAAATATTGATGAATTTACATAATTTATGTAATAGTATAAGCACAACAAATTATACAAATAAAGATTCAATATAACTAGTTGTCGTATATTATTTGAGGATCGTAAACATTTTAAATAAAGTTGCATTGATAATATTACAAAATCTTTAATATTTTTTATTAAACATGCAACCTACTCAACGTATTTTAAGTCCAAAGATCTAAGTGATCTAACTGTAGTTATACATATTATAATAAATAAATTATATTTTAAATATTGTTATGATTATGCGTCTGCATCTAGATATTTTCATATCATAAATTGTTGTTAGTTCTCGAGTATTATCTCATCAATTATAATAAAAAAAAAATATTTATTTAGACAACATTATTATGCATAAACTATTATTTTATTAATAATAATAACTTCAATGTCCTTTTTGAATCATAAGTGTTAACATTTTAAAAGAATTCCGTTAACTGAATTACAAACAATACTGAATTGGATATTGGCTATCAAATAATTATGAAAATATTTTTAAAAAAATAAATAGACTTGAATAGAACCCGCTGAACTTAATTTATTTTAAATCTATTTTAGGTACTTCTTTTAATATTATTTCTAATATGAGACTTAAAAATGTTTTAATTATCTGTTGAAACAAAATATATGTGTAGCGATTTTAAATAAAACATAATTTCGTATTTCATATTGTTATTTTTCACAGTATTCACATTTTTGAAGACGTTTATATTAACTAATTCAAATATTTTAAAACTTTAATCGATAAAGCGGTCAATAGTCAAATTTCAATTAATGTACCTACAGACAATACAGACTAATGAGTAATGACCATAGTAAGAGCTAAATTGCACATAATGTATATAATCCTTATAGGTAGTTTATGAAATATAAATATAAACATTTTTAGCGATACAATATCAGTAGGTAGTTTTAAAAATAATTAAAAAATTAAAATTAAAAAAAAACTGAAACATTTGCCCAACATTTTAATAGAAAATCAATTTGGATTTTCGGTGTAATTCAAAAATAATTAACATAAATGTTTCATAAAATCTTTATAATAGCGTTTTTTAAATATTATAATAAAGAATACTATAAAATAGTTTAGCTTCTTTTGTGCTATTTATTATTATAGTTATTTAAAATGTTCCCTTTTTTTTAATTTTTTTTTTTTAATAAAAATATGAAAACATTTTCGTTTGAAAATAAGAAAAAAGCTTGAAAATTATATAAAAGGTTCTAGTAAGTTTTACTTACATCAGTTAAAAAATATAAAAATACATAACCATAAATAATTGAATGTAATTATAAGAGTTTAAGTATTAATTACTAATATAATGAGTAATACGTCATACGTTTATAATACCTAAGAATTTTATTAATTATAACTAGGGCTCGAAAATAAATACCTTTAAAAATACAGAAAAATGGACTTTCAAAAAATGATTTATGACCTAAAAACTCTAAGAATATATCAAAAAATGAATTATTTATTAAATAAATTCAAATTATTAGGTAAAAAAAATATTGTTTAAAAAAATGAGTAAAAAATTGAATTACATTTGCATTAAACTGTACAATAAGAGCAATTTAAAATTACAGCCTTGTTTAATAAATTTAAAACTGGATTACCTGATGTTATGTTCAAAACGAAAATAATTTATATTTCGTAGTATCTACTATGTATAATATTTATATTTCAATAAAGTCAATTTTTTTACCATGATACAAGTAATATGTCAAAAATATCCTAAAAAATCAAAATATGCATTAAAACGTTCAAAAATGCCATAAACAGTATAAAATCCGTTAAAATGCAAAAAATGTCGCAACAATTTTTTTTGGTTAGAACACGGAGAACTTGAAACACTTGTAACTTGGAAAGCATCGTGTAAGATATTCCAAAAAAAAAGATACAAATGCATTGAAATCCGAGCCCTAATTATAATTACACGTATTTAAATTTTCCAATGAGTAATAATTGCAAAAAACTGGTTTTATTTAAAACATAATAAAATATAATTTATAATATACAAATATTTCCTATTGATGATTATAATTATATAACATAACATAAATGGTTAAAGGGAGTAATTCATATACTTATTTATTTTTTAAACACATTAATAAATGAATAATATTTTCATGATAATCTTGGATGAGAAAAATTATTCATTAACGACACTCACGAAACCACAATAAATTAAAAATTAATTGAAAAAAAGAAAAAATAATTAATTTATATCTAATGTTTTTAGCTCAAATGCATATTTAATTTAGGTGATATATGTCATAAAGCTCAAAGATCAAATGAAGATTATGTATGTACTCATGCAAGAAATTGTAAAGCTTTTAAAGAAAGTATAATAACTCGTAATTATCTTGATATATGTAAGTTCATTGGGGTTTAGAACCGATATTTTGTGGTCCGGTGTTGGCTAATAAACTATTAATGGAAATTCAACATCTGCTGATGAAAATATGAAAACATATTAAAAATTGTTATTATATATTTAATGTTATTAACTAATAAAATCGTAGATACACAAAATCAGTTAAAAGTTATTTCTTACAACATTTATTTATTTTGTTCTAAATAATAACATACATATTGAAATAATAATACTATATTATGATAATATTATACGTTAACGCTGCAATGTTATATACTTTTATAATTTTATACCTAATAAACATTGATAATAATTATACATTTGTAATAATCATTTTAATATAATGGTATACCTAAGCTTATATAATTTGTATAACTGTGTATACTAATTTCCACAAAAACGTAGTAGCATAAATTTGTATAGAAAGTTCTATCTCGTGGGGTGTCACTACACTAAAAAAGTCTGTCTTACGAAAGAAAGGTATCGTTTCGTGCATGCCGACTGAGCTCTTCACCGCTGTTGAGCCATTAAATCCTCTCTACGTGCAAACGATCATAAACGACGCATTACGAAAGGGTACGACAGAAACGCCGATATTGATGTACGGAGTGCTCAAATAACGAGTATAATAAAATAAAATAAATTTATAAATATTATTATTATTAGATAATATAATTTTCGTCAAATGACTAATTGTCATTATGATAATAATTATAGTAAAACAGACGTATACAAAATAATTATAATACTTATCGTCGTAATACTAACAATTAATAAACATAAAAATAAAAATAAAAATAAAAAAAAGAGCAAACAAACTGTAAAAAAAAGCACATGCTTAAAAAAAGAGCAATTTTGAATAAAATGGTCATACAAGAAATATGTTAAAAATTTATTAAAATCAAGAAATTATTTATTTAAATTTTTTTTAGTTTTTTTAGTTTATAAAAGGGAGCAAATATAATTATTTGATAGAAAAATATCTTACCTTTCCTTTTGCGTTCTTCTTTACTAGCGAAACATCTACACTGGCTTTGGAACAAGAAGGCTGATCACTCATTTTTTAACCATAAAAAATATTGTTTACACACAGTACATATAGAGCACGGAGAATATCACACTTGGCACGCTACGTATAAACAGGTTTGTGTTTATTTGCTAATCGGCCGTCGTGCGTCGCTCGCACACGTGTACCGAGTAGAAGGGAGCTCTAGGCGAGATGCAAAGTGGGAGATGCGCGTCTCTGACCGGTTTTTCGTCAAGACGCGGTACCTTTCTTTCGTGAGACAAACTTTTATAGTTTCCGCCTGAAAAGATCTTTCCATTTTCCCTCAAATTAGAAAAAAACGTCAATCCTTTTTCCTCTCAGTTATAAATTATAGGATTTTAATATTTATTAAAACTCTTGGCATTTCTTCTATATTTGAAAGATATTTTCTGAAATTACTCATAACTGAGTTACACACTAAACTTATTACGAATGATTAAATTATTGGATTCAAATTTGTCGCTTCCATTGATGTAAATACCTTAATTATATAATGACAAGGTATATATACATTTTTAGACTTAATCGTAAACATTGAAATCCTGATAAAATATATTAAATAATAGAAATACTAAAAATACAATACATAGAGAACAACTTTTATTTTAGCGTTTTAAGTCTAAAATTCGGAAACTGTTTTGTAGTATTGAAAATTTAATCCAAAGTTTTTTTTATAAATATGTAGTAGTTCTAATTGAAATTAAAAAAAAATTAAAAATTATAAAACCATTTTTTTTTTTTAAACATATTTTGAAATTCAAATTTTGACGAAGAATATTGATTTTGGTTATTTACTGAAATATACAACTTTTTAAATAAATGTTATTAACTAAATAATTTTCAGGATGTTCTCAAGATTACAAATTAGTGAAATATAAGTTTACGGCTGCAGCTATTGTGGAATATTGGCTAAATATAAAGAATTCCCACATATGGTAATCTTGAATTATACATTTTATCAAAATCAAGATAGTTGTACAGATACTTATTGTTTTGTACTATTATACTATTATTTATTATTTTAATTGTATAACTGTAAACGCTAATAGGATTTGATAACACCGCAAAGATGGTGAAGATTGGAGATGTGGAGGCTCGCTGATTAGCGAAACGTGGATATTGACTGCAGCGCACTGTCAACAAAGCTTTAGGTAAATAGTATAATACAAATTAAATACTAATTTATAATTAAGTAACATTTAAGTAACTCGAAATCAATATTGTATGCTGTTAATTATTTATTATAGAGATACATTTTTTTAATTTTTAGGAGTGTGGCTCGTTGAGCTCGCCTCTATGTAAAAGATAGAGTCGTTAATAAAGACAGCGAAGTTCAGCCTAAAGACTATCGAATAGTGCGACATGTAATACATACTGATTATAAGCCACCTTCCCTATACACGATATAGCTCTATTTCGGTTGGAAAGGAACGTAGAATTTTCTGATGCATTGCGCCGCAGGTATATTTGGAATACTTCTCAAATACTTTGGTCTTAAATTAGGTTTGTAATTAATGTAATATAAACATAAAATAGATTTATCATCATTTTTATTTAATTTATTTATTAAATAAATGTTTATTACACTTTAAAAACATCATGTTTTCAAAATTGTCATCACTCATACTGATTCTCTTTTGATGATTATTGCTCCACCTACACTAAATGCTCACTCCTCTGAAGCACTACTTGGCAGCAGAATATTGATTTTAATGAATACTAAATAAAACTATTCTTCAAATTATTGCTACAACTAGCAGGCAATATAATTTTCCCAACCAAATATTTTGAATAAAAATAAAATGTATTAAAAAAAAAAAATCAAAAGTATTCAATACAAATTTAATACAAAAAAAAAATTTTGAAAATATTTCATGCTGAAAGTATTTAAAAAGTTATTCAATACTTAAAAAAGTATTTGAATACTTTTACTCAAATACTTCATAGCACTGAGTGCGGCCAATATGTCTCAACTTGAATCTGTCTGTTACACCATTAAATTAGATAGCTACTAGTTAGGGAAAAATTGAGATGGGTTGGCTTATATAATTACTCAAAATAAGCCAGTAATTATCTTTACAGTTAGTAAAAAAATAATCATTTCATGTCATTACAATTTTTCAGACGGGCTAGTTAGTGACAATTTGTTAAAAGTGGATTTTGATATTTACCCGATAAAGTAGTGCAACGAAAGTTATTTTTCAAATAATAATCCAAAATTAAAGTTTGGTATATTACCTGAAAGCATAATATATGCGGGTTCGTTTAATAGCGAAAAAGACAGTTATTCGATACGAACTGTGAAAGTTGTAATAATGCTTTGTGTAAAATTAAATTATTAAATATTATCAAAATAATTATATGGTAATTCGGGAGGTCTACTGCAATTAGATCATATCAAATATTTTAAAATGTATACACAATACGGGATTACGTCGTTCGGGAAATTTTGTGGTGACAAAGATACACTTGAAATTTATAATAGAGTAGTTAAATACATTTCATAGATCGAAAAAATAGCATTTTCAAATATCTGAAGATATTTTATAAAATATGATTAAATAAAAGAGTCGATATCATTTTTTTTATTTTGTAATCATTTTATCTGACACTGCCAACTTTATCTAATATCTTTAAAATGGAATGCTTTCTATAGGCGTATATCCAACTTTTGGATATCAATATAAATTATTTTAAAAATTCAGTATATAATATTTTCAATCATCTCCTCATTGGTAGTGTTTTAATTTAAAACTTGCTCCCTTGACCATCCACCAAATCTAATAAAATGTTTTTCTATACAACACCATAATTTTAGGTATTGTCTTCAATATAGTATAATATAGGTTTGCAACAATCATATTAAATTATAAATTGTAGTGATATGTGTATAACTTTTATCTTAATTTTACTTGATTTTACTTGTTTATTGATAATGTACCACACTAATAACGAAATTCAGATAATTTATATTCACTACATTTTTTTTTAATCGTTTAAAGTTAGAATTTTGACAAAATTCGTCAAAGTCTTAAAAATGTACAAATTATATTATGATGAGTAATTCATAACATTTTTATTTTTGTATCTATGATAAAATTTAAAAATTTAATACAAGATTTTTCATTATTTTTACTACTTATAATAAAAAATGCTTGCCAGGTCAGAGATCGGCATGTAAACTTTCTTGATTTTCAATTTTTAGAAATTTATTAATTGTATATAATATGTATGTATAATGTATTTTATTTTATTTTCGTTTTCATTTAGTGAGATAGATTTCCGAAACTAGAGAGCGGATTTTGTTGTTTGGGGTCTTGTTAGACCTATATTGACTAGGAGAAGTGCAGAGAAGATTTTCAGAACTTTAACTTTTATAGTTATTTACTAAAGAGCTTCAAGAAAAATTAAAACACATTTTATTGGACGTTTTTTTTTATGTTTTTCAGCTTTATAGCTTCGTAGTGAGCTACAAATTGAAGATAGAGTTCTGAAAATCTTTACTGCACTTCTCCAAGCCAATTTAAATCTTACAAGATCCCAATTAACAAAATCCGTTCTCCAGTTTTAGTAATCTATTACACTTAATGAAAATCTAGCAAAAAATAATTATTTTTTTTGAAAATTGTTAATCTCACATTTTGTATCTACTTGATAATCCATTTGTAATGAGCAATCAACCAACTTTTTAGCTATAATAGTTTTGGAAAAAATTTAAAAAAATGAAAATTTTGAGACTGTTCACGCCAACAATTTTGTAGATTCAAATCGTTATACCACTTGGGTATGATATCGGATCTCTCTCATTAATATTTTATGTTAAATCTAGCTTAATTAACCACCTACTCATTACAACTGAGTTACATTTTTATCATTTTCCTATTTAACACAAATTCTTAAAGTTTTAAAAATGCAGACTTTTTTCATTTCAATTACTATACTTACTTGGTTAAAAATCAAGAAAGTAATAAACTACATTTTACCATAAAGTTATATTAAATTTTGTTTGAGGTTCAAATTTTTGCTATATTGAATATTCAGTACCTTTTATACAACTATTTATATCCTTAAAAGATTTTTATTTTTTTGTTATTCAAAACCTAATTATAGACACTTGAAGTTTACACCAAACTTTTATATTATCATTTTCTATAGATAGTATATTTTTGAAATATTTTGTCTATTTTGAGCTATTTATAAACATAAGATGATTAATATTTTTTACTTTTCTTTTTCTATAAACGACGATGATAAATTTGTCACTGATTTAAAATCTTTGAAAATGTAATACAATATACACAAATTATATTTATAACTTTATAAATATTATAAAAAATACATCGTCACAATTTTTTTTATATTCATTTTAAACTTAAATGTTTACAAAATTTACAAATAATACATGTATTCCATAACAAAAAATGTATAAAATCTTAAATTTTTATAGTTAAGGTTTGAAAATCAAATACATTGATCTTCTTGAATAGCATATACTAGAATTAAAAAAATTTAAAAATATATAAACACAATTATTATTTATAGATATTTAAGTTAAATGTTAGTGAAATTAAATACTTGAATGATGAATATCATTCTATGTAAAGTCGTAATATTAATATCAAATGATAATATGAGGTGATACATTTTGAGCGGTTGATTTCCACCGGTAATAACGGGTTCATGATGTACAACTGTATGAGTCATAAAATCTGCTTTTATAATTTAGAAAAATATGTTATTTTATATTTATAATATTATATTATTGATTTTTCTAAAAATTTAAGTATCAAATTTGAATTTTACTACTTTTGGGAAATATAAAAAGATTTCTCATTTTTGTTTTTATTATAATTTTATTTTATTACATGTATTGTGTTTTAATGAAATTAGTTTAAAGAAATAATATGTAAAAATAAAAATTTGTTCTATAAATATAAAATACCGATATAAAAATAGTGACGTGAAAACAAAGCAGATATAAAATAATAATATATCATTACAATCAACGTATCTATCATACTTAATGCAACTAAATCATAATACATCAAATAACAGCTTCATAAAATATATAAAGATGTATCATTGTTTTGTCACAATTTTAAAAAATCTGCCACATTACACATTTATATAGTCTATTCTCAGCAGAGTCGTAAAATTTGAGAAAGCGAGGTAAGCGCCGCATATAACCGCTTAAAAGAGAAAAAAAATGTATTTTATTTATGTCAATTGTCAATAAATCATATTGTAATATTTTTTTTTATTTTAAATAATATACCTTTTAAATTTAATTTTTCGTATTATATTATATTAAAAATTAGAAAAATATTATTTACTTCGTTAATTATGTACGCAATATTTTTACAGAATCGTCCAGGGATTTCGATTACCCGCCTTGTAACATTATACATTATATTCATATCCTGGTGCAATCGAACACCGTGACAACAGTTTTACACATCAGTTGGAAACACTTTATTGAGTGATTATAAAATATACTTTTAGAAACGGATTTTCTGATATCAAACATTCAATAATTGAAGGTTTTATTTGCGCTTACCAAGTTTCAAAAAATCAAATACCACCACACATCATTGCCTTTCAATATATACCGTTTCAAACGATAACCACTATCTACTGCAGCAGCACAGAACAGTATTATATACTAATATTATAAGGCCTACAAGATATTTTTGGCTATTATATGTAGAATAAATATATTTTCAATGCTTTATAATATTATAAATTCAGCTATACATTCATCCCTAGACAGAAATATAGTCTTCTATACTCACTTAAATTTTCATTCCATTAATATCTATATATATAAAGGAAAGTGTACTTAACCAATAATCAACGCAGAGCCAAACCTATTTGAGTTATCGACTTGAAATTTCATCGGGCACTAAGAAAGGATTTATCAACATTTTGATTTTAATGGGTTGAAATCGGTAAAAATAATTTTTTACATGTAATTTGTATATCTATATTGATGATATAATAATAACAATAGCAGTCGACCGATAACAGGAAATAATGTAAGGCACGGCCCGGCGGCCCGAGCGTTTCCATCTACCTGGACTCTGACCTTTTTTTGTGTGTGTATTTTATCGGCGTGTAGATATGAATTGTTGCTATATTTATGAGTTGTATGGAAAACACCGACTACAAATTAAACAAATATTGCATTATCGAAAAATAATAATACATTTCTTAGCGATATGCAATAAACGTGTTACGATCCACCATGCCGTCGCGGCGTTTCCTATATCATTTACACCATTTACACTATTCACAGTCTTTACGAAAGTTCATTTGTCTACTGACTTACTCACGAGTCACGAGGCTCACTGCTCTACTGATACGTTCTGATACACATTATATGTATTTTACTAATACGTATTATAACACGGCTTCAACCGCTAAATACGTATATGACGTAAAATATTAACACACAAATATACCTATTATTACAATACGTTATATATTTTTATTACATTATTCATCATATATTATATATGTTTTAATAATATATAGCACGGCTGCAACCGCTAAACTTATGACGTAAAATATTGGCCAATATATCTAATACGTATTATAATACGTAATTTTTAGTGAAAAATAAGCCTTGAGCCTCTAGCTGTACGTAGGTATATCACATTTTATGTATAAAGATTACCCGGAACACGTTGGAAAATTATTTAAAATATTATATTTATTCAATTTAGTTGTTTGAATATTTTATGTGGCATGCTCCAGAGTCAGTATGCCCACAAATTTAGTTATTTTGGCACCAACAGGAAAAACATCAAATGTAGTTTATAGAGAAATTTTGTAATAAGATTGTTATCATACATTATTATTTTTTATTATATACCTATTAAAATTAATCGTCTGTCTTGGTTTGCGGCCGTCCAGTTAAAGTTGGGCTGTAGTCATTTATTATACTTAAACCTTTATCTTTTGATAAAAACCCACAAGAATTAAATGAATATTTATTATAATTTTTTTTTAAACCTGTTTTTTACTGACACTTCTATGTTGGTATAAAAAATCTTGATTTTTTTTAAATACGTATTACTTTTAAATTATAATTTAAATAAATAAAACATTAAACTACATATTTTAAACGAAATATCAATGATGTATAAAGCTTAATTGTACATAGGTCATAGCTCATAGGTATGTAAGTAGAAGTGGATTGTGTTTTTCACATATTATTTGTCGTTATGAAAATGTCAATATTTCACCGATATTCATCCAAAATGTTTGCAAAAAACAAACTAAATTACGAACATAATGTTATTTAAATTTATCATAAATTCAATCTATGATGCTAAATGCGGTAACATACAATAATAGATAATTATAAGGGTTATCCAAGGGTAATACCCTTAAACTATCCACAAATTATTTTATATATAGTTTTCATATATTTTGAACTTATTAAATAAGCATTTTATTTTTACTGAATTGTATCTACTTAGAACTCATATCACATTACAGTATACATTAATTATTGACATAAGCAATGATATTTTCTTTATCTCAAAAATAACCTGTTTGGCTTAAGTTAAGTACTTAATGTTAAATTAAATTTTTAACCTTGGTACTTTGGTATTATTAATGTAAACATAATATACATAAATATAAATATCTTTTTCATTATTTAGAATGTGGTGGGATAAACAAGCAAAACTGCTTATTCGTATTATCATAGTCACATCAGTTTTACAACAACAACAATACAAAAAATGTATTTTAAAATTAAATATTGCTCATACTTTGAAATTGTATTAGCTTTAATAGTATGTCTATTAATTTCTGGACAAAAATCAGCAAATATACTTGATTTATACGAAGGTGAGTTTAAAATATTGATAAGTTTTTAGTTTTAATATAGGTAGCACATTATTATTAAACTTTCGTATTAATTGATTTGTATTTAAATTAATATTTTAACATTCAAGTATAGAATTATAGAAAGTAATGGTTGGCTATTGGAAGGAGGATTATCCCCAAATATCCGCCTATATTAGAAATATTAATTGATGATAACTGATATGGCAATATTATTTTAGTACTGTTATTTTAATAGATACCTATTAAATAGGTATAATTTAAAACGATGATAAATAAACACTTAATTATTGACCATTGTAACCCTATTAAAATTTTAAGTTAAATTTTTTTTTTTTTTTTGATCCTATACTTATTACTTTTCTATAAATTTAAGTTTTACAACGTAATTGTGTTTATCAAAGTAATAGAAATTCAACTTTTCGGAATTTACCTAATATAATTTATACTTTTTTTGGCATATGTTATACGTACATCTAATAAATATTTATTTAATACAACAATATTTATACTTTTATAAACTATAGGTGAAATATGTCAAAGAGACAAAAACAATACTATAAATCATATCTGCAGACAACCAGAAAATTGTTCATCGTTAGAACAGGACATCCGACGTCAGCAATTTCCACCTATATGTTCATTTATTAAAAATAAGCCAATAGTCTGTTGTTCACCCACAGTAACAGTCAATACAACAAATTACAAGCCACCTTTAAGCACCACCAACACTTCATCGTCATACTCTGCCACTGAAAGTACGTATCAAAGTTTGCGCTAAGACAACTTTTAATAAATTATAATCTGTTCTCGTAACCTCTGTGCAGTGTGTCGCCAGTACTCCGAACTGGCTTATGAAAAAGTTAAAACATCTTCATCCAACGCAGGATCGCCGTCAAAAATTCTCAACTGTCATAGAGTAATAACTTTGATCGTTGGAGGCTCCAAAGCCGAACCGAAAGAATTTCCGCATATGGTATGATAATTATACTGTGTCATAAATATTTAAAATGAAAAAAATCTAAACGAAAATTGACCAACTGTAACATTTCCTCCTATAGGCACTGTTAGGTTATGGGTCTAACAAGAAAAAGGAAAAAGTGTGGGCTTGCGGAGGTTCGTTGATAAGTAACAGGTGGATCATGAGCGCGGCACATTGCAATAAAAATGTTGAGTGAGTAAAATATTTACGTGTAAAAAGATTTTAAATCCAAACATTTGTCAAAATGTTTTATTACAAAGACGTTTGGTGAATTGGGCACGCCTAGGCGAATTAAACATCAATTCAGATACTAACTCGGTCGAATACGAAATCGTGGAGCGTGTGATGCACCCTAAGTACAATGCGACTTACGTGTACAATGACATAGCGCTGTTCCGTTTGGGGGAAGAAGTTAAGTTTTCAGCATACATACGACCCGTGTGCCTAAACACAATCCAAAAATTTCGCTTCAATATGGCCACGGCTATCGGCTGGGGTCGGACTTCAAACTGTAAGTATTAATTTTATACTATCTATCATTTTAACGACGTGGTAGATTAAGAATTCAGATAATTTTTTGGTGCGTTCCAAAAGTTAACATCTACCATAAAAAAAGATCTATGCATGTTCATCAGTGTTATAATTGTTATAAAATTAAACATAGCACTATAGACAACTATTACGGTTATAATAGTTCCAGTATAAAACTTACGATTAATATTATATTCTTCAAACCTACTACTTATGAACAAATTCCCTAAAATAGACATTCAATTTATGGATAAATTTCTACTTTAGAACCGATATATTTAATTGATATTTTACAAAGCTACTTCTGGACTTATGGCATTCGCTTTAACATGGTAGCATGGCAAAAGTGTTACAATCTCTGCCGCAAGACCGGATATGACAGAGATTTTTCCGAGGTCTTAAACTATTCGCTATAATTACGATATACTCATAACGAACTTTCAATCGCTATGTGATCTGTGCAGATGGGCCGATTAGTTATGACTTGTTAAAAGTGGATCTGTCTCCAATATCAATTGGCTATTGTAAGTATAGTTATCCTCCAAGTTCCAACCCGAGAATAAACCTCGGAATAATCGAAGACAGCATGATATGCGCGGGAGACATTAGAGATGGAATCGACACATGTACGGTGAGGAAACAATTACAATATCAGTCAAGGATTGACATGGGGCTTTCCTTATAAATTATAATAATATATACTTAATGTATACATTTTACTGCAGGGTGATTCTGGAGGTCCACTGCTAGTCAAACACTCCAACTACCCGTGTATGCATACTCAAATCGGCATAACATCGTTCGGGAAATATTGCGGCGATAAGGACACACCGGGCATCTACACCAGAGTGTCCTATTATATCCCTTGGATCGAAAAGATCGTTTGGCCAAAAAGTTGAATGAAAACGAAACTCACCACACGATTATTTAAATAAAAAGGCAAAAATTATGCCTGATACATTGTAGTGTGTAAAGCATATTGTTAATTAAGTCCATCGAGGTGTACTTAATTAAACGTATGCACTCAATAATTATTATGTCCTTATAATCATAATAATGCTAATTTTTTTACTTAGCTTAAATTAAAAATATGTTATTATTTATTACAGTGTATTTATCATTTTCTTACGCAATAAAATAAAAAAGATATATAATACACTTAAACCTGACCATTGCAAATTCATGATTAATTTATAAGTTATGATAAATTATAATATAATTATGTAAATTAAATTAAATGATATTATATAGTGTATATATATATATATATAGCATTATATGTTATAGAATGTTGCTTAAATTAGCATTCTTTAATTCCTAGAGATTCTATGAGATCCTGTCTATCCTCCTGTGGATTTAGATACCCTTACTCCTGTTAATTTTCTACATAAATGTAATTTTAAATATTTTGATTTACTTGTTTTATATAAAATAATATTTTATGATATACCTATATTATAAACATATTATAATTTTGATATTTTAAGCTGCAACCCGTATAATTATGTATGGGACACTCGTATTGCCCTAAGACCGAAGCTATACGCGGCGAAATACGCCATGTATAGCCCTGGCCTTAATGGGTTGTAACTATTTTCGATTAGAATGATTAGATAATAGATTTATTATATATTTTATAACAATAATAACCCATTGGCTAAATTTAAAAAGGAAGAAAAATCATTTAGTAAGTTAGGAAATTCACTTAAGACAGACGTGGCAAAGATCAACTAGTCAAAAACGATTAAACTCACTTGCTCTTTTATCTTAGAGAGAACGCGTTGACCTAAACAATATAATTTGATGATAATAATATCATAGCTGAGTTCGTTGTACTAAGAGCAATAAAATACAATTTAACTTAAATAAAAAATACAAATTACCTAAATAAAATTAGACTCATTATAGTCTAATTATTAAAAATACTTGTTTTTTTCCTTTTTCATTTAAATAACCCCTATTGTAAAAAGAAAGAGATTTTAAAATTATTTATTATTTTTTGATCTTTGATAATTTATAGTAAATGGTAGTACTAGAATTTTTGTAAATGGCTTACAAAATCATTTAGTTTAGGGGTATAAAATTTGATGTGCTATGCCTGCCTATATACCTATAATTATTTTACTATTTTGATTTATTATGTGAGTTGATTAGCTTATTCTTATTACTTTTAGAATGTTATTTATTCCAGAATAAGTAGATACATACAGGATATTAGAGTTAATAGAAATATAAAAATAAGCATTTGAAATTATTTTTTAATTTGAATGTTGATACTATTTATTTATTTAGCTACCGTAGGAAGCGCGGAAAACCTCGCAGTCCGCCGGCCTTTAAATTTTAAATAATTGAAAACTAACCATATTTAATTCATTTTGCCCAGGCATTATCGTACCATGGCCGGTAAATGAATGAAAAATTGTAATATAAATAAAATCATTCATTTATTAGCCAAAATATTCTGAAAAATGTGCACATTTCCCGGGCTTTGTATCACAATGCCCGGATTTCCTACTTTGCCCGTAACATATACATTATACATACATATATATATATAATGTATATTTAAATATAATATACAATAGGTATACGTTAAAACTATGTTTCAAGGTGAACCTAATCATCCATGTTATAAAAAAATAATGTATTGTATAAAATATTATAATCTTATCAATTATCACGTATCTACGTAACGACAATGATAATATTCAATTCGAATACACGGATAATGCGTGTAATCTAAAGTCATTGTCTTGGTGTTGGCTCCGCGCGAGTATTATTAATACTACACAGAAATTAATAAAAATTATAGTCCACATTTTTTTAAATATTGCTCATTATTATTCAAACCATTATCAAACTATACACGCTTTTTACACACATTATTTGATTCATTTCTTTAGTTGACAAGGGTTGTACAATTTATTTTTTGCAATTATTTTCATTTTATTAGTACATAGGTACATACATATATGATATATACACACATTCAACTTATAATATTATGCATATATGCTATAATTGACATATAAGTGAATATTTAAGTCTGCTTTTATAATACAATTTATATCGAAAAATATACCCACTACTTTATTGTAATTAAATAAGCCATTTTATTGATTATAATAAAATACCTATTGTAATTGTATATTACTAATTGGAAATTATTTAGTTATTCCTAAAAAAATTTTAAAGTATGTTGTATAATAAAATTATATTTATTGTTCTACTCATAAACAATGTATCACTGATGTATAATTTAGAAATAGTCAAATGGAAAACAATTTACATCCACTCCCAAACCCTTTAATTATGTCAATTTAATAACCAAATAGATCTATATTCCAGAGCTGTAACTATATAGAGTAAGGTGAGCAAAACGCTTGCCTTGGACGTCACATGTTGAGAGGCGCAAAATTATTAAATAATTAACTTAAGAAAAAATATTATTAACTATTCAAGATTTTTCACTAATCTGTAAGTATAATGTTGAGAATTACATATTTGTAGCTAAAAATTCTATTTCTTGTTTTGGTCGAAACCTAATTACTAATATTCAAATAATACTGATTCTCATTAACAAATATTAAAAACTACGAGTGTGTCACCCTCACCATTCCGGTGATGCATTTCCTTAGAATAAAAAATGTCTCGGTACGACTAGTTTATTCACAAGAAGTGAGAAAAATGCGGACTTAGTACAGTAGCCAGTAGGGCAGTGGCTATCACGATTATTCTATATCGTGAGATCAAATATGTAAGATTACACAAATTATGAATGTCCTTGAATTTTATTAGGAGTTCTTCCTTAATATAATATATAATTATTATTATTATTATTTAATTTATAAAAATTGTATTTTATAACATTCATTGTTAACCATTTTTATTTATCCATGCGCAGTAAAAAGTTCTCAAACAAAAAACAAAATACCTACAGTCCAACGGGATTCCTCATTTTTCTAAGCGACTTTGATTAAAAAAGTTTTTTATATTTTCAAAATTAGCTTTTTTAGAGTTATCTAAAATTTTATCAATTGTTTAAAAAAACGTATATTTAAATATAAATAATTATATTAATATTAATAAATATTCAATAACTTTATTACAATACTTAACAATAAGTTCACGATGCAACGTTTCAATAAAACACTATAAGACCAAATCAAATTTATATTTATTATTTTACACACAATATCTTCGTATTCTTAATTCCTAAGATAATTGGAATAATGGAAACGAAACTAAAGTTTAAAATTATATAACATGATTTCAAGATAAGTTATATCTTATCCCGTTTCCTTCTACTCTCTTATCTCACACAAGACACAAAATACCCAATCGTAATTTAGTTCAAAAAATAATTTTTAATGTTTTATTAACTATTAGTTATTAGTATATTACTCTTAACTAAAAAATAAACATATTGACATATTAACATTTATATATATATATTGTAAATAAATAATTAATTTTTTTTTATAAGATAAAATACAAAATATAAAACATAGTCATCAACTTTCTACTAAAATTCTTTGAACTAATTAGTTCTAACGGATCTATATAAATAATAATTTAAAAAAGAAAAGGAGAGATAAAGTAGGTAACCGTTCTGTTGTACCGTATATGAGTCGAGTGTATATGAACCTCTTCATTGAATACGTAACTATAAATCTATTAATTTATTTTACGTATTTGTACATTTATATTTAAATGTTATTTTTATTTTTTTATATTACTAATTGCATTTTATAATATATTTATATTGCTGCTTTATACACATAAAGAAATAATTACTATTACTATTTATTTTACTATTATTAATACTGTTGGTTTAATTCATTTTTTCATTTTTAATATTATTAATATTTAATTATTATAATTAACGATCACGATCTTTAATTTTATTTAAATAAATCAAAATAAATTTAATAATTATTTTTCGTTTAAATTGGTATCTAATTTTATCTAAATTTTAATTTCAAATGTTTTTATTTTTAATTCTGATTCTTTATTTTTTTTAGATTTTTTGATTTCATTTTAAACTAACTATAAAGATTTGTACATATTTTCTAGCCCACACTGTAAATATTCAACTACAAAATAATTTTAAAATTATCGTAATTTTGAACTTTAAACAATTTTAACACCTATAAATGCTCTAAAAAAGTCAAAATATTTTTAAAATTAATCTTATGTACAAAAAATGATTATATACTGATATATTATAATATACAATTTCAACCAAAGTTTTGAAAACTGCTGTTGCGTATAAGATACCCGCTTTAAATACGCTATCCCCTATTTTATTTTTGTCGTTTTTGCCAATTATTAAAAAAAGTAGATACTTAGAATTTATTTGATTACTAAAAGTTCCAACTAGACCAGATTTATCACCAGAAAACCTCTTCATAGTTAAAAATTTAAGTACTTATACTACTTTAAAAGGACGATTAGTTACATAAAACAGTTACACGCACGACATTACAAAATCAATATATTCTACATTCTCCCTTTAAGTCTAAAATGTGTTACACTTCAAATAAAAATAAAACCTTATGAATTATGACTTTACTACTTTAGGATCTTAAATAATAATTAATATTCTAATTCAGCGTTATCTTCTTATGTAATTATAATAATTATGTACAAAGTTTCTATAGTCATTTTTTGAAGATATAATAATTATAGTTATTATCGTCTAACTTTTTTTCTTGATAAATTCAGCTTCAGCTTTTTTCATAATGGTTGTAGATTTAAAAACTATGTGGCATGTGTCAGTATGAATTGATTAGATGATTTTTTTTCATTTTTACAGACAATTTATTTTTAGTCTCGAGGTCATGTATTACTTATAATAATATTATATCTAATCGATACACAAAATTAGCAATTATATAAAAGCCAAACAATAATAATAATAATAACAACAATAATATATAGTCATTATCTATTATTATCGATATTAATTTTGAATTTTTAGATATTATCATTGATTATAGAATAGACTATTCTATAATCAATGATATTATATAACATTTTTTTCATTATTATTTCCATAAATTGAATCTGTTGCTATTATGAACACAGAAAAATTATTTAATCCATTGGTGTTGAACGAATTTTGCACGTCCTCGGGATTGAAATCGAGATTTTTAAAACAGATAAATAGAAATAATATGATTTAAACACAATAATGTATTTTATCATTTTATCATTTTTATGTGATATTATACAGTTTTTTTTCGCAGTAACATATTATACATCAATTACCGGATGTTAAAATTACAAGGTCTCAATAAATTAATAGGAAAACTGTGTAAAAATAAGCTTCGAAAAGGTATATAAGATCCAGTGCTTATAGTTTTTCCTACTAAACAGTGACAAGTATCAAGTTTAAATTACTTAAATACTCGTTCAATCAGCATTTATTACAACGCTACAAATTTATTTGTTTAGTGTACCAGATTTTATACAACTTAACTCAACATGATAATCAAAAAGACATTGTTGGTATCAATGTTTGTACTTCTTGGTTTCATGTTTTCAATCAATAAGGCAAGTACCTATATTCATTAATATATATATATAAAATAAAACAATAATATAATATAACGAATAATTCGTTGTTTAAAATGAGTCTATACCTAAATTTTAAGTAAGTAAAAATGTTGTTATTAGTATTATTTTTATGTTTTATAGTTCAACGCTTATTATTTTAATTAATAACATACGTACAACTTATCGCTAAAACAGATAGGTATTACCAGCCTAATTTATTTGAATTTTTTGTGTAAAAGTAAGAACCAGCTAGGAAGTTCTAATAGTTCTATAAATATCAATTCCATTTTTACAGACAATTGCATTAAAAATATTGGTTACTTACAATTTACAGGCGCGAAGTGGCGAGTATCAAAGTGTATAATGTATAAATTAAAGATTATACCTATCATACGTTTATCGGTGGACATAAATATTATTACAATAGTCTAATAGGATTTAAATTTTGAACTATATAGATACAGATAATGCTGTATTATTTCAATAAAAATATGTACCAACAGTGAATTGTAATTAAATATAAAATAACATAATAATATGTAATAAAATAATAAATCCATGTGGAATATTGTGGATATTATAATATTATATAAGTATACAGTATACATAATACATAAACCTAATGCGACGTCTGTCAACTATTATTGTTTTTAACACCATTATAATTATTAATAATACCTAATTTTAGATTTTAAATGAAGCGATGAATGTATTGCCATTTTTTAAATTATCTTTTCTAAAGACACTTTTTATAATAGAAAAATGTTTTGATAATAGCAAATAATAACTGATGTTATACTACACATGTATAACATGACGTATATTATTATTTACTATACACAATAAAATTTTCAAAAAATGTAAAAAAATATTTTAATAAGCTATTAATATTATTTGATAGCTATTATATTTTTGGATCCACACCGGCTTATTAATTTTTATTTCTGATTAATTCAGGCCTCTGATGATGCAGATGCAGGGGATAAGGAATTAATGTCAAAATTATTCACTGTGGTTTTTAAATGCTTTAAGGATGCCGATTGGGGTAAATAACACGTTTATAATAAATAATCAATTAATAATTTTATTACATTTACAATATCGTCGCATAGGAAATATATTAATTTGATGATTTATAACTTTATAACAATACTAAATAAAGATATCGAATATCGATCAAATAATTTGATATCCCATCCATCATAAATATAATTTTTTTTAAATAATAGCAACTATATACGAAAAGTGCATATATAAATCTATTTATTATTATATATTACCATTATTAAATATTTGTATTGTTCATTGTTAAATATTTAAAATATATTAAAGACAATTTGTTAATAATAAGCTATTATGTATTTCAGGGGCGTCATTTGGGGGGATCAAGGTGTGCGGTTGCTGCACCCCTTATTTTTAAAATATTTCCAATTGGCCTGCGCCCCGATGAAATAATACACGATTATTAATTTGATTAAAATTAAATTTTATTTTTATTTTGACATTGGTATATTGTAAATCTTGATTACAACTTTAACTTTCATTGGTTATAAATAAGGCCTATAAGCTCATTTGTATGTTTTTACTGAACTCATCAAACATTTGCTGGATGAGCTAAAAATTTAAATCAAAATCTAACGAGTTCAAAATGAAATTTTAGTGTGTATATTTTCGCATATTTTGAAGTTTTTAAAAAAAATATGCATATCTATTTTAAAATAAAATTGCATTTTACTTGTATTATTATTTTTTTAATTAATATTCCATGAAAATGACGGACTTTGAGTATATTTCAAAATTTATTTGTTGAAAAATATTTTCTTTACCAAAAACGAAAACAACTTGACGAAAAAAAAAGTTAAATGCACATTTAGCGCATATTTTCGTGTATATTTTGATAGATTTTAGTATATGAACTTCAGGGCTCTAGTTATAAGCAAATGTTGTGCTATAAATTTGTATTATATTTAAGTTTTTGAATTGATTATTCTTATTTATGTGCTGTGGAGGACTAACCAGCAACTGATTACTGTGGTGGTGTAGCCGTGGTTAATAAATAGATTGTGCAGATATTTTTTTAAAGTGTGGTTTTATTGATAAATAAAGTATACTGTAAATTATTCTATGTGTATTCAAATTAGAAAATTAGACTAAGTCACAGGGACTGATTCGTGATGATATCTGACGTGAAAGTGCTCGTGCTGACTCTGGTGGATCACGTCTGCCGGGGAGCTCTCCAGGACCCCCTTATATAGTAAATTCCCCCCTACCTATTCTTCTGCTAGGGACTGATATTAATATTTCTCAGAACTGGTGTATTTTGGTAGGCTGGAGTCTTTGACCTGCCTCCTTCTTTTAACGTTGTCGTTTTATCCTTCATTAATCCAAATATGTGTTGACACGAGTTACAATAGAATTCGGGTGTTTTAGTAAACATCTTTTAATATCCCATTCCTATTATATGCCTTCGTAAAGTGTTGTCACTATTATAATTATGACGTATTACTATTACTATTATTATCTAAGATGTCAGAGCACATAGCAGTGCAATGATTCGTTCCGTGATGTATGGAAATAATTGGAAACAGGATAATGTACATAATACTTATATCTATTTTTATATGGATTACCGAAATTTCAAAACGACTTACTTGATACCTCGCACAACCGAAAAAACCTTATTTTAAAAGTAATCACACATATTCATATCAGATGAGCTAGAAGGCCACTCCACATCCACCTCTTATATAAATCAGTTGCGAAAGGAACATTTGTCTCAAAAAATCGAAAAAGAAATTAATTATGTGAGCTGTACCTATAGCCCTGTCTTATTAGGACATCATATATGTATCCCAAGTCAAGTTCTTCAGTTATTTCTTCCAATCTGTACGCAGATTTTGCAACACCGAAACACATCAACGATCAGAATATCAGAAATAACAGTGATGATCATCTTTTCTTCCTCAAAAATTTTAAACAAACTGACAAATGTCAAGCATTCTATAGTTGTTTGTAAAAAATACTAATCAGTCAATACTATGCTAGTAATACTTTATTATTAAATTAACATTTCAAAGCATTCCAGTTGAAAATATTGAATTTTTGAAAAAACTTGACAAAAAAATATCAAAATTCACTATTTTTTTTCTTGTAAATAATACGCTATAATTAAGAAAAACAATTTAAAACATATTTTTTTTATAAAAATGTCATAATTAAATTTATTATTATAAACATATTTCAAGGATATCAATAGGTACCTATGGACGTATGGCATAATACACCGTTATTTAAGAATAAAGCGGTCTATTAAGTAACTATCATAGAGTATCCCAAAATTATATTTTCAGTCCAGCATTGACAATTTTCTTTATTCAGAGCTCTGGAAAGAAGAAAGTGGGCGTCATTGGCCATCGCTAAATACTGATAAAAGTTGAACTCGGGAGAATTCGTTGAATATTTTCAATTATTTAAAATACAAAATTTAAAATATTAGATAAATTAAAATTTATAAACATAAAACGAGAGATTTTATCAAAATATTATTCTTGATTAAATTAGCTGTGTAGGTATCTGTCGGCGCATCTCGAACATAGCTAGGTACTGTGAAAACATTCCCACGGTGTCGTACTGTTGTCGGTTCTAAATAAAAAAAAATCTATAGGATGTTAAATATTTTTAGGTACCGTAGCTATATTAATTAACTCGTGCAGTTTGATATGTACCTATGACGGTAATGTAAAATTTATTAAACATTTAACATTTACTTTTAGTAAGTAATTATTGAAATTTATAAATATGGTAATATTTTATAAAGTTCGTCAAAAATAGAATAATTTATTCAATTATTATGATCACATTTTAATTTTCTATTATATTAGTTATAATACCTAATCCATATTATTTTAGGCACATGTGGTGAAATGGTAACAACTACATATGACATAACTCAAGCTAAATATAAACAATGTACAGTACGTATTATAATTTACAATTAAATATCTATTCATATCTCGTATGTTTTTCCAACTGCATTGGTTTCTCATCATAAAATATTTAATACAGTAATATATATATATATTTAAGTATATAATGTATTTATACTTCTTATAGTGTCACATGGCGTGTGCCGGGGAAGAACTTGGAATGGTAAGTTACCTATTAAAATTGTATCATACAGATTATCTTTTGGAGTTAATTTTGTAGGAAGGTTTAAGAGAATACGATTTTCGTAAATTTTTGTCTAAATTTCTCACTATTTAAATGCTTTTGTTATATCTTGTATGGAAATATAATTAATATAATATGTAGGTAGTAGGTACAAAGCATTTTTGAAATGAAAAGATAACTATATTATATAAAGGCTATAAAGCTACTTATATGTTCTGCTTAAATCGCTGGCTACGTGCCCACATTATAAATACTCACATTGGTAAAACTTTATTAAGCTTACATTTTTTGGGAGAAAAAAGAGAAATTGACCTATGACTACCCGAATTTTTATATGCACATTGAAAATATAATAAATTCAGAGATTTATACACTCGGTATAATTGGTAAAAATTTGTAAAAATTCAAGTTATAAATTCCTCCTTTTCTATATTTTTTAAGAGCTAAAATTGTGTAAAAATAAAATATATGTATGCTTAAATAGTTAAATGCACTAATGCATACATATAGCTCATACTTCGTAGAACTATTGGAAATATATAATTGGAGTGGAGAATAATCTGATTATATTTTCAAAGTAACTTAGCTCTATACTTTAAACTTTAAAAACTGAAAAGTCCACAGTCTACTTAAGATTTCTAACCTTGAAATAAATAACTGCCAAAAAATAAGCATTATACAACAAACCAATTATTACCTATTCAAAAATACACGGAATGTAGGAATATCATTATATACCCATCTATTTTTATGAAAAGTCGAAAACCTAAGTATAGAAATTATAAATATAGATACCCAAATAGATTATAAATATTAATTAAATTGTTCTCTTCGCCAATAGATAAATAATAAAGGACAACCCGAACCTGCTAAATTCCTCGAATACGTGAACCGTATCAATAATCCTGGTATTAAGAGTCAATTGCAACATATTTACGACAAATGTCAAAATGGTAAGTTTTCATAAATTATTACTAAATGTTGTTAGATATTATAATTAAGAATATTACCTTATTATTAATCAATACTTTTTAATACATCAAAACTTCTCTACGATATAAATAAATCATAATTTTATTTATGAAGTCAAAGGTGCGGAGAAATGTGATCTCGCAGAGCAATTTGCTATATGTGCTTTTAAGGAATCACCAGCAGTAAGTAATATTAGTAATAAAAAGTATACCTCTGATTTCTGATGGTATAATATTTTAATTTAAAACATAAATTTATATTATTATGTTTTTTTTACATAGCTGAAAGAACGTGTGATTACATTGATTGAAATGTTAGTGAAGATGAAACCAAAATCGAAATAAATCTCTGCAGTCATTCAAACTAATAGTTGTCCATTTTCATATCCGTTTTACTTAATAATATTATATTGGTACTATTAATACATTCAGGATCAATAAAAATTATATTTACATATTATGTGATTAAATAAAAATGCAATTTTAATAAATTATTTATGTATGTAATTTCCTATTTATGATAATACTTATTAATATAATATGAAGTGATAACATTGGTACTAATTGGTACTTATTACCTAAATAAAATACGATACGTATTTTTTCGACCAGATTCAAGAAGTTGATATTAGAATTAGATTGATTGAAGAAATTACCCAAATACACTAGTCACTAAACTATTTATACAAATTACAAATAGCGTACACCAGTACCTGAATAACTCATCCTATAAATTACATGCAAATTCGGACTTCAAATGTCAATAAAATTAAATCATGAATAAATATTTTTCAAATTTTCAAATTTTCTGACTTGGAAAACTACAATTTTATAAACATAAATCAAAAATTAAAGAAAATCTAAGTATTAAATGTCAAACGTCTAAATAGATCAAATTATAGGTTCATTAGTCTGTATAAATTCTAAGTATAGGTATTTTAATTAAAATTAAATTCCATTAAATATAGTTTTAGTTACAACTTACAATGTTATTTATTTTATAAATAATAATAAATATGTTTTTTTTTACAGATTATAAATACAATTAGTGTAGATATAATAGTTACCTAATTATAGATTCACTGTTTTACTAGGTTATTACTTAGGTATAACTTTAATATATAAGCATTATACATACTCGTGGATTATAAATTATAATATATTTTACTAAAACGTAGATACTTAAAAGTTAAAAAAGAAATAAAAATCTTATTGAACAATATAAATATATAATATGTAAACATTGGTATTTAGTAGCAATAGTGTTTATCTATCTCTGCGATCTATAAAATGATAATCACAAGTAACCAGGAATACAGAGAAATAAAATTAGTAATATAGTCAAAATGACAGCTTATAATTAAAGTCTACAAATAAACTATAAAATAGGTATGTCAAAAGTAAAAAATGTCCAAAACTTTTCATAATTAGGAAAAGTAATTTAATACAATGTTCCTGATAAATGGTTCTAAGTATTTTAGAAATGTACAAAGCATAGGTAATTAAAAATTAAATTTTAAACAAAAATAAAAATAAAAATTGCCAAAAAGTCAAGCATTCTATAGTTGTTTGTAAAAAATACTAATCAGTCAATACTATGCTAGTAATACTATATTATTAAATTAACATTTCAAAGCATTCCAGTTGAAAATATTGAATTTTTGAAAAAACTTGACAAAAAAATATCAAAATTCACAATTTTTATTCTTGTGAATAATACGCTATAATTAAGAAAAACAATTTAAAACATATTTTTTTTATAAAAATGTCATAATTAAATTTATTATTATAAACATATTTCAAGGATATCAATAGATATAATAACTTATATTTAAAATTAATTATTTCCCAATGTTCAGTCTTCTTTACTAAATTAGTTAAATATGCTTTCTGAGTAGGTACGTCTAATGAAAATCAATATTATATTTTCTACATACAATCAAAAGGAATATCATTTTATAAAAATAAATATATACCAATTTATGACATATCGTTCACTTAGATGATAAAAAAAAAGTACCTAAATCATACAATATATAATTACAATACATTATTATTTTGTTAGGTTCGACAATGTAAATCTTTTTCAAATCGATCATCAAAAAATGTACTATTTAAAAGTGACAAAGAACTCAATTGATTTTCATCACATATTTTAACAAAGCATTTGAATTTATTTTTTAAGACCATTAGCGCTACTTCTGGTGCTAACACTGTGTATACATATTTAACACTCTAAACAAACAAATAAAAATTATGTCATTACTCATTATTTAATACATAAACCATTTTAACCTGCTATTAATCCTTTGACTCTGCTATCATGTTTATGCTTTCTTCTTGTTAATAGTATAAAAAATAAAAATTTTCAAACAAAAAAAGTATAAAGAATAAAATGAATTTGATACAATAGCAGTACAGCCAAGTATAGTAATATTTTAATGGAGCAGTCAAAGGGTTAATAATATTATAAACTGCAAATAAATGTACTCACTGCAAATTCATGAGGTGGGATATTTAGTACTTCCCTTATTTGTGTATATATCCAAACTTTTTGAATAGGATTAAATAATGTTCTTAGCAATAATTTAGCTGCATATAAATGATACTAAAAATAAAAAATTAACATTAAAAATAATAAGATTAATGGAGTCAAATTATAATCTATAGTGTCATTAATAAAAAAGCTATTAGGCCACCTAAAAGTATAAACTTTTATGAAGAAAATTATTAGTGATCTACCAGGGCTCTAATTGAAATGGTTAAACCTTTAATTTAAAGTTCAATTTAGTAATAAAAATTACATAATTTACCCGATCTGGATGACGTTTTGCTATTCGTATTAATTCAAATTTATTTTGTTTTATAATCCTTTGAAATGTTGGTAGTTTTAATTCACGTATTACCTTATAACTACACATAAATAATAACACATACATATTATTATTATTATTATTATTGATACTTAATAAATCTAAAATTATAAAAGTTAAATAATAAAATTTTTACACATGATCAAGAGATAATTCTGAATTTGATGTTTTTTTGGATTGTTTTAATTCTTTTGTTTGTTCTAAAATAATAAAAATAAAATAAAATTGATTAGTATTTTGACTTTTAAAAATATACCTCATTTAATTATATGTAATTTTAATTTTATGTATTTATTTACCTTTTGTTATTGCTTCTTTATTCTCCTTTGGTATTATACTGTAACCTTTAAATTATTAAAAAAATATTTTATTAAATAGTCTAAATAAAATATTTGTATTTTTACAATTTATTCTTACTTAAATAATCAGGTTTTCCGCTATCATCATCAATTTCACAGTCAACAATTGGTCCAACACCTAGTAAAGGAAAAAATAAATTATAGAATAACAAAAATAAATAATAATAGATATATTCGTACCATATGGCAAAAATGGTCTTTTTTCGGGTGATAATCTAGATTTTTTTGTTGACTTGAGAACATATGCTACAAAATAAAATATTAATGAAAGTTGTTATCTGTAAAAAACTAATAATTCAATTATTTATGATACTTTCTTTATATTTTGTCATATAAACCAAAACTTCATATAAATTTACATAATAATATTTTACTACTTATAATTTACTATTATTCACTTTAAAGATATTTATACAAAAATAACAAGAGAAATTGGATATTTGTATTTTATTCTATTAAAAGCTAAATCTTATTAAAAATAGTGAATTTTCTGTTGATTGAAGATTGAAATTAGAAACATTATTATGAATTACTAATATAATAATGAACAATTTTAGAGTCAACATGTAGTGTATAAACTAATTTAAAGCCCAAGTCAAAGCTGGTAAAGTTAACCAAGTTGTTTAACTAATTTAAGTTAAATTACCCTAAAAAAAAAATTAACTAAGGTAACTTCAAGTTCATTTTAAAATGTACAAATAAATAAGTATTGAAAATTAAGATGATAACTTAAAAATTTTAACAAAAATGTTAGTTATACTAATTTTAATCCCTTAATTTAATTTCCTCATTAATTTTATATTAGTGTGTATTTGGTATTAAATTCTTAGTCATAATTATAATTAATTAGGTAACTAATCACATTCTCTGTTAGGTACTTAAAAAAAATAATAATAATAATATAGATTAAGAAACAACAATGTTAATTAATTTTATTTTAGTATGATATAATATAAATATATATTACATTGGCGTAACTTGAGAGTACACAGGGACTTATGTATCTCTGACTTTAAAATGTGCACCCCAAAATTAAAAACATTTTTCTATTACAATTTAACTATTGAAGTAAATATTATAATTAATTAAAACAGTTTGTAATAAAATGTATACTGAGAAAAATAAGTACATATCAATATGTTTCCAGCTAACTGTAAGTTCTTCATTTTTGTATACTCCTAAAAATATTAGTATAGTTATGCCTATGATATCGTATACTATACTATATTACAGGAGTGACCACAACAAGGCTCACAATACAACATCTTGAGTCAGTCTCATGCAGCTTTTGACATCAAGCTTAGAGTTAAATTATTAACTATTTTGATTATTTTATAGATATCTCTTAACAATATGGTTAGTTTCATAAATTTAAAGCTCTTAAAATTAAGGTCAGTGGCCACCCCTGCTATATTATTACAATGCTCAGTAAAAAGATTATCAATAATTTATTTAAAAAATTCATAAATTTAAAATTTTCAAAAATAATTACCTGAATATCTGACTTCATGTTCTCCAATTTCTGGTTCTGCATCCCAATTAGATTTAGAAACTTTTTTTATCATACTTATCTTAGCACATAGAACCTAATTGAAATAAAGCACAAAAATAAAACATAATAAAATAACTCTTGTTTTTAATATTTATAGGTATATTCATTTAAATAAAAAGCTATATAGTTTATTATCCTGTTTGTGTTTTGTTTTTTAAATGCTTCAGTATATTTTATATGATATATTATACTTATCAACCTATTCTAATACAAATATTAAATTAAAGATTTAATGAAAACTTCAAGTAATTTTATTATGCTTTTTGACAAGCTAGAGTAGTAGGGCATAACAATTATTCTAATACAATCCATACTAATATTATATTCAAAATCAAGCAATATTAAAAATGTATAGACAAAAAATATAAATACTGTATTGGTGTATAAAAAAAAAAAAAAGAATTCTGTAAAGTTGTTTGATAAATCCTGAATAAAATACCAAACTGGCTGATGTATTATGATCTGAAATTATGTTAAATAATAAATCAATTAATAAGGTTGAATTCTCCTGGATAATATGTGTTTTAAATTTTTATAAAACTAAGATATTTATTGGTATAATAAACATGTATGTTTTGAAAAAGATATTCAATTATTCACTTATATGTCAAGAGTTATAAAGGGATTAAATCACTATAGGTATGTGAACTTGAATTATAAAGCATTATTAAAATTTCCAAAACAAATAAAATTCAACAATTTCAAATTAAAAATGCCTTTCCCTCTCCTCACTTAGTATTGAAAATTAATTATACATTAAATAATAATCTTTAGATAACAAAACAGAGATAAAATAATCACTGAATATCAATAATTCAATTAATTAAATTTAAAATGTAATATTTAACTTCCTAGTTCCCTCTATAATCAGATTATTAGAGATTGATATTGTATTTATATAAATGTATTATGAACCAAAGTTACCAATGCACTTAATCAATGCAGTTATGTGTATATTAAAAATATAGAAAAACCTTCATAAAATGGATTTTATTTAGAGAAGTTCTTCATACAAGTTAGAATAGTCAATATATTTAACAATATTTAATAATTATTTACTTTTTAGCTATACTTAATATATAGATTATTTAGGTATATTGTATTCATATTTATTTTTTATGGCTTTTAAAAATAGTTAATAGTCTTAAAATAATTAATAATAAATATATTTTTGTTAGCATTGTAATATAATATGAAATATTAACAAAAAATTACTAATTTTAATTAATCCTTGTATATTATAGAGAAATTAATAAGTAATAAAAATAAGTTATACTAGAGGAATTATTGATATTTATTAGGTACTAAAGGTTTACTGATTATATGTTTTTGGTAGTATATGTTTATAGACATATGGCTATTAATACTAATATTCAATAAACTAAGATATTATATATTATAAATTTATTATTTATCAATAATATAAAATAAAAATTTAATAAGTCAAATTGAACCAAGTTAAACTTTTATTAATACTTCAACTTCGTGCTAATATTTTTATAAAAATACGAAATTGAATATTTTTATCTTTATACCAAAATGTACCAAATACAAATATGTAAATAGTAATACTTTCATTTTTTAACTAAATTAAAAACAGAAAAATAGCTATACATCACCACTTTAATATTATCAATAAACAAATTATTGTGCATACCTGGTACTTGGAATCATATTCATCGCAGTAAAAAAAACTATTAATATTTTAATTTAAAAAAAATTTGTATATAATAGACAGTAAATCATCTATAATAATAATAAGCACATATTACATTAGGAAGAAAATACAAGGTTAGGTTAGGTTACATTTGTATAAAATAGCAATTGTAAATACTTGTAGATATTTGTATAAATAGAAACGTATTTTAAAACTAATATTTAAACATAATCATGTTATATTACTCTACACATCTTCCCATTAAACAAGTAAATTTATTACAATAAAATGTCATTATTCAAGTTCATATAGTAAAATTTTACCAAATTCAAAATAGGATGATTAGGAGATTAAAACCATATTTATTTTTTCATTATTTTAAATAAAGTATAACATACGACTATAGTAGTGAACTATACACTATACAATATTATTTACTTACCAGCTTAACCTTTAACCAATGAGATGACCTATTATTTGTAGAGGACAGTGAAAGTAGAGCACACCCGTACGTTTATCACAATATCGATGTAAAATAAGAACTTATATGTCGTTGAAAATGTACTTTAGTAAGTTACGAGAATCTGTCAAAACTCCAATTCGTCTAACAAAATCGAGTTAAATTGAAAAATCATTAACTAAAGTTGATGAGAACTCCGTGTCTTTGTATAAATTCAGAGCGCGCATGAATGTGAAAAATCAATAATACCAAAAGAGTAAAGACATTATTATTTATGCAGTATATTATTTTACTGTTTACGTTGAGCTTTAAGCTATATAGGTATTGGTATACACCCATTTCCTTATCACTTTCCAAGATAAAACGGCGGATCGTACTACTGATAACAGCGCTTATAAGAACATATATTTTTTTATCTTTGTCTTCGATGTTATTTTAATAAATAGTTCTGGGCTGGTGATAGGCGGATGCGGACAGCGGATAACTAGTAGTTACGTACTTACTTATAATGATATTCATAGTGTAGAATATAGAACAATAAAATTGTTATAATTTACCTACAGGTTAACAGGTGATGAAAGTATGGCGAACAGTATATTGTTCTTTTGTATCAGTGTATGACGACTGCTTTATGCCTCAATAGTCAATGGCTCTATGCGATCCATACACAGTACACACAGCACGCATCTACGCGCGTTTTATCGGTATATTATTGTATATTATTATGGATTATGATGTAGGATATCGGCATATCGCTAGAATATAGGGATAGGGGATACATCGCGGCTCATACGACTCCATAATCAATATCCGTTAATCATTATCCATATTGGAACTCGGGAGCATGCACGAAATTGTCGAAATTACGTCATCGGAGGTGTTGCACGGTGATCTTACGACGCGATAACGCCGATAACATTGCCATCGAATTTTGTATGGCCGTTGTCGTTCCCAGGAAAATGTCCAACTTGAAGACTTCATAAATTATAATAATATAATACGTAGACACTGGAATGCATATTGCACGTTGAGATTGCTGGTGTATTAAATAAAATGGCTGAATAAAAAAACCAGTTCAGTGACGTAAAGGGGGGCAATTGGTACATTCTATATTTTGAAAGTCAAAATTGTCATTAAAAAAAAAAAAAAAACCGAGCAAATATCTGTCCAGATTTTATACAATACCTAAGTAGATACAATTTAAGATATAACTTAAGATACGAGTAGGTTATACTTATCTATTTATTACCGACTTTTTAGTGGAATGCTTCTTTTGTTTTATTAAATTTTGAATTGGTTTAATATCAATATCGACAAATATGGTTATCCCGTGTCGCTGTGAAGTTGTTTATTTTGCATAAACCAGTTTGTGGTTAGTTTAAGATTACTGGACACTGGCAAATTGGCAACCAGAATTCGGTCATTCGTCAACGCCCAATTGTTGTCGCTAGAAAATTCTTACTTCGCAATACGCCAATACTTACCAAGAAATAAGAATCAGGGGCTCAAACACAATTATGGTTCTCCATATTTATAAAAATCTATTAATTATTCCATCATGAAATTAAAATTTTTATTATAAAAAACAGTAGAAGTGTTATTATTTATATTAGGAAAAAATTATTCTGAATTAAAATAACACAACTTAGAATATCCACCTTGAAAATTACTAGCTAGATTTAATTTCCTACCATTCTCAAAGTTATCAATCTAAATGAAACATTAGTACATTACTCTGTTTAATATAGATAATATTAATAATCAAACCATTGCATGTTAAGTAATGGATGTTTTAAATTTTGATTCAATGATAAAACATTGTATATAGTGTAAATAATGAAAAAAATTTCAGATCAAACATAGACTGTCACATACTTCTAAGGATTTGCTATACATTATAATATTTCTATTGGTCATTTTTATTCAATAGTAATACGGTATTGAGTAGAATTAGAATTATTTTTTAATAAAAACAAGCTTTTATTAACTTATTAACTTAATTATATTCTTCTACTTATCTATTATATGTCAAATTTCAATACTAACGTACCGTGTTTAGCCGGTGTATTTATACGTACACCTATATATAATATATTATATATACAGTAGAAACATTAGAACTTAAAAGTGCAATTGAACTATAAAACCGTTGCTATGACCATTAAACGAATAGAACTTTTCAATAAACGTGTATATTTTACAACAAGTGTACCTATTATGATAACAACATTAAGGTAAAAAAATGTACATTATGTGTACAAAAATATTACATAACATACATACTAAACAAAATAATCCGTATCTTTTTTTGAGAATCGAGCTTTTTGAGCGGCAATGTTTCGTATTTACGGAGAAGTAAGCCCTTTTATCTTTGATGTTGACGAACAACAGAGTGACGGTTTGTCGAATTTCTAGTTTTTACTGTAAAACAAGTATAAATTGAAAATAAACTAAACAATTTTTATAAATATCTATAAATAGTCATTTCAAACATTGTATCGTGTCTTCAAAATGCATATTATGTTAACATTTCTTGAGTTTATCAAGGCTTTACAATTATTTCTTTTCAGTTACAACAAAAAAAAATTGTTTTTTCTCTTATTATTCAAGAAAATTACTGGACATTTTTAATTTCTCCCTACGTACCAAAATGTTAATATTTCTTCTTTTCCTAAAGGTGAAAATACAGATAAAATAAAATACAATTATCATTTTAAAGGTTAAACCTATACATTCAATGCTTTGTTTAGAATCTTCAATTATAAAGTACCATCTACATATTATAATAGGTAGTTATATTTTAATTAAAAACCATTACCTAATTAATAATCATCTTTAAATTTGCATCTTATATGGATCTATTTCTTGAATAAATTATGTGCAAATAAATAAATAACGCGATTAACCTTAACAACAATATATTAAAAATATATATTTTATAGTTTTATATTTATTTATTTATTTGTATACAAATGTTTACGTTACAATTCTTTCTTTTTATTTTTCTGTTCTAACCTTATTAAAAGCAAAATACATATTAAAACAACATAATATCTAATGTTAATAGAAAACTTAATAGATATTTATAATTAACATTTATCAATTTAAATTTGGCTAATATTGGTCTATTAGGTTAAACTGGTTAAAGTGTTATAATTTATAACGATAGTTGTTATGTATTTTTCATTGTAAATCGTGTTGATGATAAATGTTAATTATTACGAAGTTATGGATACTTTGGCAAGGTTTTCTAAGAAATGCTATTATATTACTAAATGGTTCTTAGAAATAATCTAGTTTTTTTAGACTTATAAACGATACACACGTCATTGATAATATGAATAATAATAGCTGTAAATCAAAAGTATTATTGGAGAATTTTTAAACTTACTTCACTTGAAAATTTAAAACTTTAATTTCTTAAAATATATTGCTATTTTCTAGTTTTTACCTATAAGAAACAAAAATAATGGATATCATAATTAATTTCTCTAAGAACAGTTCGAAATATATAAAAATAAACGAATAATCAATCGTCACCACTGACCAGTTAATAAACAAATAAATATGATTTTTCCACCCACTGATTATTAATTGTTAATTATAATATATGAGTATGCGACCTTGACTACTGAATGTAAATATTCTTAAGTTAAGTATAAAAATATAATATAATATTGTATTCCATGGTCAAGAACCAGTATAGCGAAGTGGGGTTTATTATCATTTGTGTGTGTATTTGCTGTATAATTGACTACTTAATTTAAACAAATCTACAATAAATTGTAGGTCTGTACTTAGTCGGTTATTGTAAACAAAAATATTAATAAACTCTTGTTAAAATAAGATATTGAAACTATTTTATTAATAATGAAAAGTTATACAAACTTGCAATATTTTTTGACTGTGTTTATATTATGTTTTATAAATTTGGGATACAATGCACAAATACTGGAATTATATGAAGGTACGGTTACGTTTTGTTATTTTTATTATATAGTCTAAATTCCTAAATAGTTGTCACGATATATCGGAGATTTATACCTGTATAATATATATGTGTAAATGTGGACCCACAGAATAGACTAAATTAATTCATTTAATATAAAATTTATTTTATTCTATTATATTAATTTTAATTAATTAATTTAATCTATACTGTGGTGGAACTATTGGTTTTATAATAATGTTTATTTTTAAGAGGTTACCTACATAAGAGTTAAATATAAAAAATGTCATAATATAGTTAATACATGTACTTTATAACATAGATTGAGAGACCGTCTTCGTTCAGAATCGTGTGTAATAATTGAATTAAAATTTTACTCAGACATTACAGTTGCTTACTCAATGACGAGGTACACTCGACATTTACTATATAAAATAGCGGTTATTTCTTTTTATATTTTATCTTTATTTATGCTAAGGGTTTTTAACGCTATAAACGATTGTTTTAAAAAAATATGATGACAAATGACATATTAACTAATTGACTATAATGTAAACTACATTCAATAAATTAAAAAATATAGTTTTGCATTTTCATATTTTACCTAGAAAAAGTCCATAATATTCAATTGTATGTACAATAATTTTTTTTTATATATTCTTCTCGATTTCGTTTTCACGTAAATGTATAAAAACAACATTCGTAATACAATTTTGATAATTTCAATAAATTGTCATCAGATCATACTGTTCTCGTGATTATTTTTGATCACTTAAGCGTTTGTAGTGAATTTAAACTTGATACTTGAAAGACAACAGATTTTCATTGGATATTTTTAAATTATTTAAATATAAAATAATATTTACACCACAGCATAAATAAAGTAGCGTTTGAATTTTATAATTTTACATTACAGTATTAACAATATCAATAAATTGACTATAAAAATAAACTTATTTATTAATGTATAAGTATTTATATATTATTTATATATAGGTGATATTTGCCGCAAAGGTAATGGGAAATCTTCTGATTCCATTTGTCGGAATATTGAAAACTGTTCGGTTGCAAAAGAAGGACTCAAAAAAAATATTATACCGCAACTATGCTCATTCAGTGGATCAATTCCAATAGTTTGTTGTCCGCCAGCAAATAAAACCACTATAATTTCACCCCCTGAACCACCTATTACTACAACAAAAAACCCAATTGCGAGAACATATTCAGCCACTGAAAGTATGTATAGGTATTACTGTAATAAGTAATTTATTATTATTTATTACATTATTTTGTAATAATTTATCTAATAATTATTTGTATATATTTTTATTTTGTGTATAGTGTGCGCTGAATATTCAGAATTAATTTATTATGTAATGAAAGACCCAATATTAATAACAGGTAATCAGGATTACATCAAAATTAAAGATTGCTATGATGCCATTCCCTTAATTATCAATGGTACAGAAGCTAGTCCGAAGGAATTTCCTCACATGGTGACAAAAATATGAAATGGATAATATTTATTTTTATTGTATTTATATTATATAATTACAGGCTTTGTTGGGTTATAGTGAAAAACCAGGTTTATGGGCATGTGGAGGATCGTTGATTAGTAAGAATTTTGTATTAACGGCAGCTCACTGTGAAAAACAAAATCAAAATCCGTATGTTTACTTACATAACATACATCATATTAACTTTATAAACTATTATAAAAAAAATTATGTTTCCAGGGCAAAATGGGCTCGTTTAGGTGAACTAGATTATAACTCGGAAACTGACGAGGCTAGACCTGAAGACTATAAAATAATTGAACGCATAATACATCCAAATTACAAAGTACCTTCTTTATACAACGATATAGCATTGTTTCGTTTAGAAAGAAATGTAAACTTCTCGCCATATGTACGGCCTATTTGTCTCAATACAGATCGTTCTTTAACACCACCAGCAATAATAGCCGCAGGATGGGGAAGAACTGATACAGGTAAGTTAGTTTTTTTATATTCAATATTTTATTTAATATACCTACATACATTTATAATTTATAAATATAATAAAATAAAAATATTTAGCTGAACCTGCTAGCTCGAAATTATTAAAAGTAAGTATAGACACTATTCCGACCAAACAATGCGATAAAAGTTTCTTATACTTGACAAATAAACAACAAGTATTGTCACAAGGAATAGTAAATGACCTTATGTTATGTACTGGCAATTCAGAATATGGAAATGATACTTGTCAAGTAAGTATTTTATATTTCTATACGTATAATTATATTTTTGCATCATGAATATTTTTTTTTAATTACTATTTATTTTTATAATATTATAGGGCGATTCAGGTGGCCCGATTCAAATAACACACAATAAGTACATGTGTATGTATTCACAAATAGGAATAACGTCATTTTCAGGAGTATTCTGTGGAGTGGATACACCTGGTGTTTATACTCGGGTATCGAATTACATTTCATGGATTGAAAAAATCGTTTGGCCAAGAATTAAATAACTAATGACTAATAAAATAATAAAACACAAGTTCGAATTAAATGTTATTAATTATTAATTAAAACTTTATAAAATTATATTCAAATGTATATTTTAATTTTTATAGTAGCTGTGAGTTATGTTAATATTTCTATACTCCAATATTGTATGTATCTTTAACATAATAAATTATTCAATAATAGTTATTGAAAATAAAAATGTGCGTGATTCGACAATATCATTTGCCGCACGTAGAAGTATAATAGAACGAATATTTATGTTGACTCGTAGTTGTTGTATTGATCTATTCTTGAGATTAGAATATCCAATAACCCATTGTTACATCAAACACGACCTATTGCCTATATTACAATGAACAGAAAGATGAACGATTAGCACCAAATGAATAACTGAAAATAAGACAACTCAGATACTTAGATGACCCCACCTTTAGTCATAATCTGTGCACATCAATGTCAACTGTCAAGTTCAAGTCGGTCAGTACCCTTAACCAAGCATACATACAGTAAAAGATAAAAGTCAACAAACAATTGCAAAATCGTTTGTGAGTACTAAAGTCCGTGTCTAATATGCATACATTAGAATTTAGATTCGTATAAAATTAATAATAAGTGATAATAGTTATACTTATAATTTATCACAGATATCAAAAATTCTAAATTGATCATTTTTGGTTTTGTGCTTTTTTGTATTTTCTTTGATGGTTAAAACATTTAGAGTTGTAAACTTAGTCAAGTAACTAAATCTTGTATAAAAGATAGTTTTATACATATATTAATTGTTTTTCATTAAATTTTAAGAATTTTGAAAAAAGATTTGGATTTGGCGTCAAGTCTTCTTGAGATCGACTTTCCCATATTTTGATTATTTTATTTTAACTTCTCCAAAAATTGAAATATGTCAATTTTTAATTACTCTTTTTTAATATAATGTCTTTTGTATTTTTTTAAGGGGGAAGGGGGATAAAATAAAAAATGTGAGAAAGTTGATCACAAGAATACTTGATGCTAAATTCAAATCTTTTTTCAAAATTTGTATTGCTTCATTATATCAATCAGTATACATTGGAAATAGAAACAAGTCTATAATTCTATGTTGTACGTGTGTTAGACAAAGACAGAAAATCATCGTTTTCAATCCTCTTAACACCTTTTACCTAATATTACTTAATATATATGATTTATATACTAATGAAATATATTTCAGGTTGACGACACTATAGCTAGATATATAATACGATAATACACTCATAGTACACTGCAATATACTTAAAAAATATTATATCATTAAATATTTATTTCTTTATATAGTTTGTTATCTTACATCTCGATCAATATTTGGGTGCCTATGTAATTTTTATAACAATTTTGTATTAATGTATAATACTTTGAAATTTATATAGATTATCAATTTATTATTAAACATTTATAAGCTATCACATATAACATTAAATATTTAATATTATATTATGTTTAAAATAGTCAAAATTAATAAATATAAGAAATCGTTTTTTTTAATAGAAATATTATTTAGGTTTTAAAATGTTTAGAACATCAAAGATTTGGTTTTGATTTGTTCCACGCAATTTTAAACTAGTCAACCTTTACATAAGTATCATAAAGTAAGTAAATAAAATGTATTTAAAATTGTCAACATTTTAGTTTAAGTAGTAATATCTACATAATATATTAGGTAGGTATTACAAATCATACAATATAATATTGAATAAAATATACTACATTTACTATTAATACTACCACTGTTTGCCCGAAGTCATTTTCCTCCAAAAACGAGATACCGTTTTAGTCCACTGTCCATTGTCCTCCAAAAAAAAGGTTGGTTTCCATTTTCCTCCACATTATTTTTGACTAAAATTATGTCTATTTTCCTCTAATATTTTATTCAATGTTGGAGTGTTGCATTCCATAATATAAATATAGAGTATGGCTAGGATCGCATTTTGCGCGTATTTGTTGATTAAATTCTGGTCGCTTAATTTCTAGGTATGTAATTACAAAAAGTAAAATAATTATTCATAGTATGTCTAGTTTTTATTCTATCTAAGCAGGTATTCATTTGTTGCTTAAATTTCCTATAATTATAAAAAATATAATATTATATACTGT
Organism: Rhopalosiphum nymphaeae; assembly: GCA_036289425.1. Lineage (NCBI taxonomy): Eukaryota > Metazoa > Arthropoda > Insecta > Hemiptera > Aphididae > Rhopalosiphum > Rhopalosiphum nymphaeae. Next base: position 813,763 of record JAZAQC010000004.1, read on the forward strand.
GGTGATTTTACTATATTTTATATCTTATATTTTACATATTATCTGATTGGTTTCCACCAACCACTTATTATTATCTAATTTTTTATTATTATTTTATTTATTGATTGATGCATTTTTATTAACGTGCGTACTTTTTTATTATATTCATCCTCTTTTTAGTCACCCATTAAGTTTCGCACGATTTTATTATTTTATTTATTAGAGGAAAATGGAAATTGGAGAAAAATAGTATCTCGTTTTTGGAGGAAAATGGACCCACCCCACTATTTAACTGATAGTAGGTAAGTATTATTGAATTAAAGTAAACTAGATAGAAAGATCGGAATATTATTGTATTATGATATAATGTGACTAATAAACAATTAAGAAACGTCTTAAAATTATTAATTTCATAATTTTGTGTCACGTATTTATAGTTGTATAATGACATCATTTAATGGCACTTTATAATTATTCTTACGTCTACTGTCTACATCAGTACAAGACATGATTTTTTAAAATATAATATATGATCTATACATTGTTATTTTTGAAAATAAGCGTAATTTTTGTTAGTTGTTAACTGTGTACATGACGTAGTCCAGTCAGCCTAGAGAAAATAAGTCACTCATTAGCGAAATTTTCATCTGTAAAATTGTACTATTAAAAGTCGTAGCAGCATTTTTCATTTTACGAAAAGCAGTAAGTATATCAGTATGCGTAAAAAATAAAATATAGTTGGTTTTATAAAACAAATAAGAAATAAGTCTCACCATTGAGTGACTGGTTTTTTTTTTATGTATTCTTTTATTATATCAAAACATATTAAGCACACATCAACACGTGATAAATGCTAATGGACTGTAACTGAACAATTGTAAATGCATACTGAAAATACTACACTTACAGATTGTATATATTATTTCAAATGCAATTAATATAATGCTAATATATATATATATGTATAAGAAATAAGAGAAAATAATTAAATGACATAGTAGAAAAATTGTATACAAAAACAATATTTATTTTTAATTTAAATATATTTTAATTCGAACCAAAAGATATTTAGAAGTCCAATTTGGCTATAACATCTTATTACTATATTTTTTATTTAAAATTGTTATCTAACTCAAAACATGCATTTTACTATTTTATATACATCCGAACATCATAGTTTTTAAAATATAAATGAGTTAATCACAAAAGAAAACTTAATTTAATATTAATTCAATAATACTTTATATAGGTAGTAATCTTTATAAAGTTATTACTTATTTCTATGTTGAGTTTTTAATTTGCATACATGCAAACAAAAAATGTGATTAAAATGTTAATTCAATATACACGCCAATTATTGACTAGTCATCAGTCATCATGGACAATTCTTTTGTGTTGCCAGTTGATTCTTAAATTAGATTTTAAATTCAAATAAACCAAATGCACAAAAGTGTCATTAATCATAAATCATATTATATAGGTACATCCCAAACCCTTATACGCATCGAATATTGCAATGTTCACGAGTCCTCCTACTCAAGTTCAACAACCGTCTCGAATATGTTGATGATGACTGGTTCACACCATTGTTGGAAATTGATTGGTACGCCTAATTCATTGTCTTATGATAAATAATGATAAAAAATCGTTGTAAATACTTTGAAGGATATATTGGGTCTTCGTGGACCACTATATAAAAGTCACCGTACAATTTGCATTCACGATCAGTGTTCAATAAGAGGTTTGAAAATATACACTACATAGTAATAAGCATTACGCACAATGATGATCCAAGTAAGGAGGACCATTTATATATTCCGTGTATCTTAAACGCTTGAGTGTAAATTGTGTGAAACAATATTTGAGTTTGAGTATCTAACTATTTTAATTATATCTATTATAATTTACAGTGAAATTAAAGTACATATTATATCTGTAATGCTACGGCTATATCTACTGTACTGCTTAAATTATAATGATTAAATTATTAATATACCTATCTACTTAAATGCGCTTAAATAATACAATTAACAGTACAAAACCAAAATACTCTTATTACGTTTAGGTATTTTCAATTTTGCTGGTGATTATATCCGGCATCCTTTGCAGCGGGACGCAGCAAGGAGTATCCAGTACCCAAACTGGCCAGACATTGCAAATACAGCCCAATGTAAGAAAGTACAACAAACACACTGCTACGGAAAGTAAGTTTTTAAAATATAAATTAATATATTTTATTTTTTAATAATGGAGCAAATACAAAATTATAATGTATAAATTAATAATTATTAATTATTAGAAATGAAAATATATGACTAACTTTTCCATACAACTGTTTATAATATATATGTATTAGGTATAAACATATGAAATCTACCATTTTGATTTGCTATAATTTACTAAATATATATATATTCTATATATTTCATGTTTCAATTTATCGCTAGCATGTCTGTGCTAAATTGGCTTATAAATTATAATAATTAAAAATTATAGATAGATACTTTAATATTTTCAATACATTGTATCTATTCTTAAGTTATTTTAACTTATCGGATTATTATAATAGTTATTAATTTTGTCGATATTAAATATAGCTGGTAGATACTCTAGGGCTGTACTCAGACCGGTTTTCTTGCTGAGTCATTTGTCCAAAGCTCGGATCTAAGCTTATTTTTAAGGGGTTTTTAATTATTTTGTAAGTAGAAAATAATTAAAACTCCTAACGGCCTCGGCTATAGTTTAGGTAACAAGCCCTAACCACTTTTTAGAACTTATTTATTCATTAATATTGTATCTTTATACAGATTATTGTATATTAATTAATTATTAGTTTTTTGTGTTTAATAAGAAACATTTTTCTTTATAAATTCATATTAAACTCTAAGGAAAAAATAAGGGGTTCCGGAAGATTTAGTTTGCTCGGTGCCCGTCGAAGCTGTGTACGACCCAGCGCAAAATAATAGGAATACTTAACCAAAAATTGTCACGTAAGTAGGGTCAGATCTAGCATATCTTTTACATGAGGAAAAATATGAAATTAGCGCCTTAACCTTTTCTATTATGCTACTGTTATACTTATATACGACTAAAGGAGTTACTCTCTCTCTAAAAAATAGAGAAAAAAAATTTTAGGTGCTTGAAAAAATGTGTATAAATACAAACCTACAAATAAAAATTGTTTCTTGACTTGTACGTTATACAATAAAAAAATTTTAACACAGATAATCCGTATGGAAAATGGAGGTATTCTTGTCCAAAGTAAAATAAAAATTGTAATTTGTATTATATAATGAATAATGACTGTTAATATATTCACTTATTATTTAGTAATTTGGACTCCTCCTCTCCCCCCCCCCCCCCGACTAATACTTCCGGAGTAAGTGCTCCGGTTCACCCCCTCCTAGATTCGGCCCTGTGCGTAGGAATAGCATAACGCGTGTAATTAATGTTATATATTAAATACGATAAAAAATAAGTCATATAGTAGTTTTAAAAATACACAAACCAACAAAGATATCATTGTTATCATTATTAAAATCATTATTCATTTTTTATAAAAAACAAAACATTCAAAAATCATTTAACCTTGGTTATTTTTTATTATTTTAAGAACCTTGTACCACTGCAGGATCACCGACGGGCACACGAAAGGAAAAACCGGACAACTTTTCAGACTCGCAAGACTATGTGCCCATTGGCGGCGCAGCCGGACCCGGATATCCTTACCCGTACCCATATCCTTATCAACCGTTGGGCCCTTACCAACCAGCTGGCCCTTACTTGCAGCCAACCGGCCCTGTGCTGGTGTCGAGTGGCAACCCGTATCGGCCACTGCAGTACCCGTACGAACCGCAATACGCCGTGGACGGGGCACCACCGCCACCGTACAACTACGCACCCTACTACCCCGCCGGGCCACCATACGTAGCAGCGCCCCCGCCGTATTATCCGGCCACACCGCAGACTCTTTACGAACAACAGCCGACCGTAGTGGACGCGTATCGCTCGCCGTTGTACCCTCCGCAGCCGGCGGATCAGCCTCAATTTTTCAGACAGCCTGCCGCCGCCGGAGGTTTACCGCCGTATTACTCATCGCCGCACTTCAGAGCCCACGCTTATAACAGACCACCGCCATTTCTCCAACAACGTGACGCCCCATTTCTTCAGCAACGGGATGCCGCAGCTACCCCTGCCACCGCCACCGTCACCACTGCCGCTGCTACCAACAACGCTGAACCACAGTACGAACAACAACAGTCCGGACCGTTCGACGGCAACCAATTTCATTACTAGCACAGTCGATCGTATCAAAAAAGTCTACTACTTGGTAACCACTGCGCCACATGATAGATTTAGTACGGTTCTATACATTATTCGCAATATCATAATTCATTAAACGTCTACCGACTGCAGTTTCAATAATGTGTATTCTATTTATATGATATTATAAACAATATATTGTTCCATGACATCAAACAAAAAGATACCTATTACAAGGTAAGTAGATACGGATGTATCTATATTACGGATGTATGCTGCAGTGACACCAAACATAGATTAATTTAAGCGGTGTATAATATCTATAATAATATCCAGGACATAATATTATTATAATTGTTTCCTGAGTGACGAGTTAAGAATATTCTATATTCTATTGGTTTTAAATTATTTTTGTCAGTTCTGTGTCACTGCATTAAGTATCAGGGGTTGGTTCTTATAAATAACTATATACAGTTATTGTAATGATAGTGTATTAATTATGTTTATGTGTTTAACATAGAACATTATTATTATAATAAATTTGCAATTACGTATTTTATAAATGATTATTCACGTTTGATAATAAAAGCAATTATTGTTCATCACTGTATTTTATAACAAGTAATTACAAATTTATTTACTATTAAGATTACGATATTGTGAATTTATTTTTCTATTTAAATACAAAAATACTATTTAAACTTACTTATTATAGTTGAATATTTTTTAAATTGTATATATAACTGATGTATTGTTTTTAATTTTATACAGTGATCCAGGCCCGTAGTTACAGGGGAGCGTTGCCCCCCTAAAAATATTAAAAATATAATATATACTATGTATAATGCTACTCAAAAAATTTGCTTTGACCCACCTTAAAATTTAGTATGGCTATGGGCCTGCAGTTATCTCTCGTAATCCGTGGAACTTTTCTAGAACGTAACTTCTGTGGATTAACAAGGGATTAGCGTATTTCAACTATAGGTACCTAAAAATGAGTTCAACTTTTCTTTTTAAATTTTAAACGTCTAACAGCTTTTATATATTTTGTTTAAGATGCATTTATTGCGAAGTTAGTTTGACAAATGAAAAATATAATTTGATTGGATATAAACATTTACTACTTAACACCAACCTACATATTAAGCGTGTTGCGTGTATCAAAATTCAAAATACTTACGTCTTCCAGCCAAAGTGTCTAGAATTTAAAACTATAAAACCTAAGTATGTATAAAATGGTCTGTAGTTATGGAAAAGCTGCAAGTTTCTTAGGATAAATTCAGCAAAACTGATTATTCCAGTATGGAACTACATAACCCAAAGTAACAAATTACATTGAAATTTTCCAATTATCGTATAAAGCTTCCTGGAATGTCGCCGGATTAAACACTCCATAACAATTTATTTGCAATTAAATATATATATAATTACATAAATCAAAAGAAAACAAATAGTATAAGAACCATAAATATTTTACTTGGTGCACGTCATGGTCCTGCAGTCGCAATTGGCAATCCATTATTTAGACAATAATTATATTCCAACAACTCGCGTATCCGGTGAAACATAATAACCCAAAAAATGACAAAATTCACTTATCAATAAATTTATCTGTAACTTTCTAAGTCTTAAAGAACAAGATTATGTTTGATTTTTGAAACATTACAAAATATGTTTATTTTGTATCATCAGAAAACACAAGGACCCAAGATCCAACACCTGATAAAAATAAATAAGTTATAATAATCAACAGAATAAATGGTATTTAAAAATAAGTTGAATAATGGTGAGAGGAAATGACGAAGTACCAAAGAGACTAATAAAACTTAGGATTTGTTTACTTAAGTAAAATTTTATTGAGATTTTTAGATAGAAATGATTTACCGCAATATGACCAATAATTAAAACATACATGCCAAGAAACCATGATTGATTGTATCAAAAGTCTTTGAAAAATCAGTACTTAACTAAGTACCAACTTAAAACTTAAATTGAAATGCTTAAGTGTCTTGTCTCAGTTGCCTCTATCTTATATATGCGTTACATATAGGTAGCAAATCCTTCTATACCGAATTTTTATTAGTTATTTTTTACTGCAATAAATTTTTAGGTAAATTTATAACCCATGTTGGTTGACACAAATAAGATTAAAATGATCAGATTTTAAATAGTAATTATGTTTACCAATAATAAAGATGGTATTTTTTTGTTTTGAAATAATATTATATTTTCGTTTTTATAAAAATCTATTTTAAATTGCCTATATCAAACGCCTTATAGATTCGAGAATGGTTGTTTGGCAGCGTCTTCATTGCATCTTACTATATGACAATCAAAAATACATTCGTATAATCTTATTATTACGATGTAAATAAAATTTGTGATTCATTTTTTATTACGGCTAAATAATTATTTACATAATACATGTCATTGTAGTATTAATCCTATTATATTGTAACATGGGAACTGCGCGTCCCCCATATCAAAATATAGATTGCCTAGTATCAAAACGAATTGTTATTTTATTTTTCCTGGTATTACTATTTTTGTTAATAGACCTCAAAATGTGGTTTCTATACTTTCAGATCATAGACCGGCTGCGTACAAGTATTACCGTATACCTCGGCATCACTTCTCATAAAAAATTGTTTTTACTTTGATTTTCTAGTCCCATTGCTCTTGTATGTTATATACGTTTTTTTGATTGATATACAACAATAGAGAATCAATTCGTACATAAAGGTCTCGGAAATCAACTCACTTACTACGTAATATTTATGCGTCCATGACTTATAATTAATATTTGATTTGTATTGATTCATTGGTATTAAAATTAAACGTACGTGCCTTAAGTGAACTTTTATCTCTATATTATATTTAGTTTAATGTGTACCATGTACCTCAAGTATCAATAATGATTATAAATAAAATATTAGTCACTATACGGCGCGTCTGTGCGGTGTAACTTAAGATTCATAGATAATTATCTATTATTTATAAACCTTGGGTGTAAGTTACAGTGGCACCTTCCATTACTTTGGCTTTATATATGTGTATGTTTTGCGTTTCTACTGTTTTTAACTGGAAATTTCTATAATTAATACTATAGTTATCGAAATTATTGTGATTTTAATAATATGATCTATTCACGGTTTTAACGATTTTAGATAAAACACTTTAATAACACCAAACATTTGAAATTTATTTTTTTATTATTATTTTTCTTAATAAAGGACTTTGGATATTTGTATAATTTAGTTATTTTCAATAGCCAATTGATATATAAAAATATGAAACACCCAAGTTTTGAGTATTACAGGGTTATTGAAAATGATTCATCCAATTTAAAATACTTACATATATTTATATTTTATACTTAGAACAATATTTTATACATTAAATTAAAGAAAAATATGTCAAGTTTAATTAATTATACATATAAATGTTCTATGTGAGCTCCTTTGGTCACACGAATAACATCTAGTCGGTAATTCTTTCCACATTATCATCGGATACACGAGGTCGACCTGTGCTTTTTCCTTTGCATAAACACACTATTTCTTCAAACTGCTTATACCATCGACGTATACTCTGAGCAGTCGGTGCATCGATATCATAATGACGACAAAAATCGCGTTGCAGTTATTATCGATTCATACTTCGAAAATCGCAACACACAAAACGCTTTGTGCTGTCCGGTCGACATATTTGCGGAAACTAACACATCGCCTTAAACGATAATTTAAAAATAATGAATTAATGACATTGTAAAACTTGGGATTACCCTCTATTCATTTCTACATAATTTGATAAGATAAAATTTATATTTAACCATTTTATAGCTATCTTAAATTGGATGAATCATTTTGAATAACCCTGTATTTTGTTATTTAAAAAATGAATAAATATTATATTATAATATTATTAGTATTTTAGTATTTCAATTTATTTAAAAAGATATCTACAACCGAGGTATAATAAAATTATGGTTTTAGAATATTGGAGAAAACATCTTAGTTCACATCCATGGTGAATACAATTACGTTATCAAAGATGTATGAAATAACAACCAAAATCTCATTTTTCCATGACATTTCATCAGGGCTGCAGATAACAGCTTAAACAGATGTTTAATATATTGAGGTAATGTTTTACGAAATGCTAACACTGAAGCACGTCCTCTTAATGCATATTAGTTAATAGTGTTAATACCGAAATTCTTCACTACTGCTTATTTGCTTCAATCGGAATTTTAATCTGTGTTCCGCTTGTGATATATTTCCCATCTCGGAAAGTTGTATATCTATTTTGGATTTATTCACCAAACTGGTAAATATTATTTAAGTAATTTTCATAAACATCAAAGTTTGTTACTTTGAACAATATCCGTAAATTTCAGTTGATAATGTGAAGGTCAATCTTTGACAATTATATAAAAGTTCAATTTAATCATGAATTTGGATACTTAAATACCAATTTATTGATTCGTAAAATATCAATAATTTTCCTTATGAAAAATGTTGCATATTAACTTATTATTTAGTATAAATTATATTTCATTTATCATGTTATAAGTAGTTGTTAAGATACAATCTTGTAATTAAAATAAATTTTTCAGGAATGATCATTGTGTGGTACTAAAAAGAAATCTCATTAATTATTAAACTATTTTAAATTGAATTTACCAGAAACCAAAGTTTACTGAACATTTTTCTCTAGTTTTTTTATGTAATTTTATCACGTATAAATTTTCATATGAAAAAATGACCTCAAAATATAATTATTTACTTATGTACTTTCTACTTATCTATTTAAGTTAGAATTATTATATACCATATCAACTTTTATAATTTAGGATTGTTTAATAATACAATACACCTTTAAAATAATCATACATTTTGTCATTTATAGATAAAATATATAGATAGGATCATTATAATTTACCTCATAAATAAGAAATAATATTGTTTGCAGTAATAATCTTAATATAGCATTTATATTTTTATATTAATATTAATTTTACATCAAATTTTATTTTAGAACCATGTCTGCTGGAGCTGTAGTACAAAAATTAGCAAAACCACAATTACGTGGACTTTATGATAAGAAAACCAAGTTCCACCTTGTGTTTAGTGTTGTTTTATCTATTGGAGTTGGTGTGGCATACAAATATGGCATTGGTGAACCTCGTAAGAAGGCTTATGCAGAATTTTACAAGTAATTTATAAATCTTTCTTTACTGTGAATAGTATTTAACATGTTTAATCTTTTATTTTATAGACACTATGATGCCGAACAGGATTTTGAAAGAATGAGGAAATTAGGACTTTTTTCATCTTGCCCTGTTGATGATTAAAATAACCTATGTCATAATGTAACTAACTAGTTGTTCTATGTAAATTTATTTGATCAGAAAAGTCAATGAATACATTTTTGTATTGATAAAATATAATTAATTATTATGTTCTACGGATTGTATTCTACTATTTATGTGTGTATATATATAAAGATCACAGTGTTATAGATAATTCGTAGCAATGTTTTGATCACTGAAAACATATAATACTTCAATATTATAAAGTTAACAGTATACCTAATCTACTTTTTAAATATTTTCTGTATTGAGAAAAAAATTGGTATATCAAATACTTGAGAATATTTTATGTATTTTCTTTTTTGCAAAACACAAAATCCCCGAGTTGTGACTTTTATTATAAAAATACTAGTAAAACTACACATTGGCTGAGTGAGTATAACGAGATGAGTTATTGGATAATAATTTCTTACAAACTAAAACATTGTTATACGGTACATTTATTTCTCATCGTATAACTATGTCAAAAATTTAATTCAGTATTCCGGTCAGTATGTAAACTACTAGATTCTGGACCATCTGAACCATAAGGAAATCATTTGTTAATCGTTAATTTCAATTTTGGAATCATCGACCACCGTTATCTATTACCAATTAATATATTTGAGATTTTAAATGTTTTTCGACAATGTATTTGCGATAACGTCAGGTGCACCAACCCATTAGAGCTGGTAGTAACAAAACAGTCTTAGGGTTAAAAGTCGTTACTACGCGTGATTTCTACATCAGTAAGGTCTAACGAAGTCGTCTTTTTTGCTAAACCATCAGCGATTTAATCAGCAGTAATAATTTATTCGATTATTACATTATTCTGTGTTTGTAGCGGGGTGACAGAAGCAACGTAAACGGCATATTTTATTATTCGAATTTGCGTGATTTGCATCAACTCATCAACTCTATAGCATGTGCAGTGCGACCAACTGGTCGGGGGCTACCGCTGAACCTTCCTGTTGGATTTTCCGAAAACACCGAAAATAGATGAAGCGCAAACCTAGCACCTCCCCGACAACAGAGTCCATTTGTTTACAATTTTTGGCATTCGTGACTTTGGTCGGCCGATAGGATCATCGGTCACGGTGGCGTAGAACACGGCTACAGCCGGGACATTTAGCGCGTTGACACATTGGCCGCACTGCGACGGGCAGTGATGTGCATTGCAAATGGCCGATCTTGTTATTGTTCCGCAGTCCCGTAGCGTTTCGCGATTTAACACGATAATATACCCCCGAACTCGCGAAAGCCCATCGTCGTCGTCTTCGTCGTCGCCCCGCACGGATAACCGCAGTGTTGGTGATCGCCGTTGCGTTCGTACCGTTTGTTAATCGTCCGTCCGCTGAAATACAAACGTCTTCGCCGCGAACGCATCGGCGGCGTTTCTCCCGTGTGTGTGTGTGTGCGTGAGTGTGTGCGCGTAGACCGCAATATTAATATTATTATTACGACTTTGTGTGAGTGTGTGTGTGTGTGCGCGAAAAGTGTCCGATGTATAGCAACAACGTCCATTGGATTACACTCCGGCCACCAGGAATAACATGTACGTAACAGATCGGTTGATGCCGAGTTTTGTATAGGGTTTTTGTTGGCGGCGGCGGCGGCCGGGCGTTTCGGGTTGGCCGTTGCACCACCGCCGTCGCTCCCCTGGCCAACACAAAATGGTGGTCGGGTTTGTCGGACGAAATCGTAGTCCGCCCATGTAAAGGACTCGATTTTTCTTTCCCGTGGCCGAGTGGCCGAAGGAACCACCTTGGCCACTCGACTAGGGGGCCCCCGACCGCCCGCCTACCACAGCAGTGTTATTATTATTATTATTATTATTATTGTGATGGTCGCACAGAGTCGGGGCCACGTTCTTTAGTAGGGAGGGGAGGGGTTGAACATTTTTTTGAGTTTTGACAAGACACGGATCGAATTTGGAAATGTTAATCGCGCCCACGGACCAAAACGATTTTGTTATTTCAGTTATTTATCGTCTTTTTTGTTTCGAGATGAATGTGGTCGACACGCGCCCAATGGATGTCAATCCTAAACGAAGTCGACCCAACACTACTTTGTTGGTGTCGCGTCATTTTCGATAATTTTTTTTATCTCGCCTACAATTTTGTCGTGTGTGTAGAGTATAAATTAGTATAAATAATCATTTCATTTGAGATAACCATTGCATGATCATAATAATATGATTGTCTTAGTTGGTAAGTAAAGTTTTTAAGATTGTTTATCTCACAACTGGCATGAACTAAGAAAGACCATCGCTTTATGAACATTGATTTGACTAATCTGTGATTATGTATTTCATTATATTTATCGCAATTTTTTAAAAATTATAATTTTTAATTAAACACTATTATAAGCATTTGCAATTCAACTTAGGTAGTAGAAAAATATTTTATATTTAGCAATTTTAAAACATCTATTTGTATAAATTGTCAGTGGTTACATTGTTTTTGTTAATATCAGAATTTTTTTTTTTTAAACAAGTATAGGGTCATAATTTAAAAAATTCAAAAATACAATAACAATACCTGCTTTATAGTTTTATTCTGATGATAAAGCCCTTTTTTAAATACAAAATCGGGATCATTGTCTAAATTGTTTAGATATTAAAAAGAATCTTAACTTTCAATTCTAAAACCCTTGTCTATAACTAAATAAAAACAACAAAAATAATTGAATTGCTTAATTCTTAAAGAATTTCTATAATCATATGATTTTATTTTATTTTATTTAATAATTAAATATATTAAAGGTATTTTTAATATACAAGATAAATTAGACTATACAAATGTATTTAAATGAATTTTAATATGAGTGTGTCATTCAAATGTGGTGACAGACTTGATTGAACATGATTTTATATTGATCGGTGGTCTTGTAACCAAGTAGTGTTTTATTTGAAGTTTAATTTTCTTATATATTTTAATAATAATTTTAATGCTTTATATTTTCAGTTTTACTGCAATATTTTAATGTATAGATTTCAATCAAATTAAAATAAGTCAATCTAATAAATTTATAGTTGTACTTAAATTATTTTTGAAAAATGATTTACTTGTAGCAGTTGTAGGTATCACTTACACTAGTTTGATAACACCTATTTTATGAAACTATTATTATACTATTATTATTATTATTATTTAGAAGTATAATAGTTTTATTTTAATTTTTTTTTCTTGAATACTTGAACAATTGCGTTTTTACTCACTTGATAGTATTATCAACAATATTAAAATTTAACATCTTAGGTATCAATTAAATAATTTAGTAGATATTAATTTTGAAATTAACATAATCTATTTTTGCATTTTAACATTTATTAAAATTTTATTTATAGTATTATTAAAAATATAATTTATAGATAGGTAGTTCTATGGTATCTATTGATAAGTTGTTTAAAGAATTTGACATAAGAGTTCATGATATATAAAATAGGGAATTAGGTATAGGAGTTTAATAAGTCTTAAATCTTAATGCTTTTCAAGATGATTTTTCAATGAACTTTTCGGTTCTCCATGACCTACTCAACAATTAAAAAAAAAAAATTGCACCATTACCATGTTTGTTTTAAACAAATTGTATTTAAAAATTAAATTATTTTTCTATCTAGTATATTGGGCTTGTTTGTAGGTAATTCCTAAGTGTATAACTTGACTTAATACGATTTACATGTCTTTGGAGTTTAATTGACTTGATGCAGCTGCATACACGCGATCATTCATTATGGATGATAAATTTATAGGTTGTAAAACTTTAACTAAGCACTCTTATTGAGAATCAACTTAAATAACCTATTCATAGAATTTATTATTGGGTAAAAATTTTCTAAAAAATATAAAATAATAAACACAAATTTATTTTAATTTTGATAATTAATAATATTTATTCTAAGTTTATATTAATATTAAGTAACAATTTTTATATTTTACATTTTTACATCTCTTATGTGTATAGTTAGCGTTAATTAAATCTAACTTAATCTTGATTACATTTAAAATAATCAAATAAAGTATTATTATATTAATAATTATATAACATTTTAATTAAAAATTAATATTTATTCTACAAATAGCTTTTAATAAATTTTTATTGCTGAATCATAAAAAACCCAAATTATTTCTTTTATGTACAATTGTATTATGTGTAATATATAATACAATACCTATAGTTGAATAGCACTTATTATTTAATAATATTTTTTGTTATTTTTTATAATTGATTATTGCAATTTGATTTAAAATTAATTTAAGCTAAGAAACTTTTGATAGAGGATTTTAGGTATTAGAGTAAGAACTTACTCCAATATAACAATTGGTTTTTGATATTTTTTTTAATGCATTATTAGCTAAATTATTATATATATATATATATATATATAAGGTACCTATAATCATTTTTATTTTATTTTAATCCTTAAATATTAGTATATTGCCTTTATATTTTTTTTCAAAATTAGTGTTATTCAATTTTATCTATAATTATAGGTTTTATTAAACCTAATTTACCATTTTATTTGTTATATTATTAGTTTAAAAAGTTAAATTTGTCTAAATTTATTAAATATATTTGATTAAAAACTAATAGAAACATAGATATAAATATAACCACAAATCGATATATATTTAAAAGGTTTGACATGTAGTACTTATGTTCTCGATCTGTCAATCTAATCATAGGTATTTAATTATTCTTTCTTATTTTACTAAATTAACTTAGAATTTAAATATGTTCTAATGTAAGTATTGAAGTATAATATATATACCTAATATGATCATTTATTTTTCCTATAGCTATCTAATGATTAGACTATAAGTATATGTTTTTAAATTAAAAAGCAAAGTTTAGCTTTATAATTTAGATAACTAAATATTCAGAAATTTGTTAAATAATACCTAGTAAAATGTATTAAAAGAAAAATATTGGGATAATTAAACACCTGTTTTAGATTTTGAGTGATCAATGTATTGGTTTTATATTAAAACGTACTCTATTTTCATCTCTTTATGTTGCATTTTTAGTTTCTCAAAAGTTACAAAAACTAATTATTGTATTTATTGATATAGGCAGATTTCCACTCTGAATTGTTTTTCGTTCAAAATGATTAATCATTTAATTCAAATTTAATATATCAAGTGGAATGACTTATTCAATAATTTGGCTCACTCAAATGTGTACCTAATATACAGCAGAGTGAGTTTCCCAATTTTTAAGTTTTAAATTACATCTTACTAATGACATAAATAAATAATTGTGTAATAATATTCTATGTTAGTTAATCAAAATTAATGAAAAAAATAATTTAATTACCTTTAATTACAACTGTGTGTACCAACCTTAAACATTTTTTTTTATTAATAAATATATTTATATTTGTAATGAATTATTGTGAATCACAATCTTTAAGTATGTGAAAACATCTACTGTAAATTATTTTCTTTTCTTTCATTTGATAACTTTTTATTATGTATGTTTTAGGCTAAACAAATAGTTGGATTTAAACCCAATTTGTAAGAAAATGGAAGATCTGGTTATGGTATGTTAATATAGTTTAAGTCTGGTTAAATTTATATTGAATGTATTCTCTCTTAATTTCAGTGAAATGGCCGCAAATAGCGATGGTACTACTCAGCTGGTTACAACCATTGTCACATGCGAAGGGGATCTGAATGACCCTCAATTTAACCAACAGTTTGATAAGATTGTGAAAGATCTAAACAAACTTTTATTTCAAGGTAAATTTATACTTTATATATTTAAAAATATTCATTATTTTATTAAGTTTAATATTTTTTTTTCTTTTGTTTCTTTTTTTTATTAGGAACTATACAAGCACCTGTAGATTATTTTAAAAAACCCATAGCATGCAATGTAGACTAGACATGAATGGTACTTACTTGAGATAAATAATAAATGAACATAATACAAATAACTTAATTTTTCTAAAGTTGAATAATTTTCATTTTTATTTATAAATTTTTTTAGGTTCGGCTGAAGAGAAAGGGATTTATGTAAACAAACTTGAGCCATGGAATTCTGTAAGGGTAACTATTACTGTGCCACGAGAAGCTGCTACAAAGCTTCAACAGTTGGCACAACAAGGGGATGCAGCTCTTTCCAGGCTCGGAATTTTATCTGTCCAAGTCGAAGGCGATCAGGTTTGTTAAAATAAAAGTATTTCATATTTAATATATATAATTTTATGACATTTTTGTGTTTAGATGATTTCCTTAAGACTTGGCGGCAATCGGTTTGGTGGAGAAAGCCAAGAATTAGTGTTAAGAACATCAGCTGGCCCATCAAATACCAATCAGTCAACAGCTTCAGAAGAAAGTGCTGCTGTGAATTCGTTGATCAAAGCTATGGCGTCTGCAACATCTCCTGCTCTGCAGTCTTCATCGCCTCAATTGTCGACACCCCAGTTCAAAAGTCCCAACGTAGTGGCTGTCGATTCTACCCCTTTGCCTCCGATACCACCTTTGCCCTCCACGGCAGAACCATCCCCAAGACCCCACATATGGCCGTTTGTAAGCATGAACCAAGCTGCTCAGACCATACACAACCGAGAGTCTATGCACACAGGACCTCCACCTCCACCACCTTATCCAGGATCTCAAAACGGAGTGTATAAAACCCAAAGATCAGGGGATGCAAATGCATCGGTACACTCAAGTCCATTGTTGGTTAATTTGTTACAAAATGAAGGTGCTGGAAAAATGCCTCCGCCAATGGACAAACATAAGAAACCGTTAATACCTTCTCCAAATGTGGTGAAAAATCAAGATGGTTTTTCTGGTTCAGAGTTTACTCAATCTGCATTTGCTAATGTTGCTTCAGATGTTCAAGTTGTCCAAAGGCTACAAAAGCTACCAGATTCAGTTACCAACAGTGCTCAGAATCGAGTAGATTCCATTGGATCTCCTAATGGACCAACTGCTAGGTTGGTTAACAAACACAATGTGCCTTCCCAAGAGCTCTCACAAACCCAGAAGATTGTTGGCTCACCAAATGTACAAACTTCTTATGCTGTTAGGCATGCCTTTTTGTCAAGCTCACCAATTACCCAAAATCGTTTACAAACTGTTCCCCAAAATGTTACTATCACTACCAATCAATTAAAACTTAACCAAGGTTATATCAATCAAATGAGGCAAGGTTCAAATCATCTGATAGCTAAGCCAAATATCACTCAACAATTTGTTCAACCTCAAATAAGGTTACAAACACAGTATAGCCCAGCAGGGTCGCATAAACCAATTCAGACCAATGCCATATTGCAACAAAGGACAGATTTGATGTCTACTCAATTAACAACTGTTAGCAACCATGATTCTACCCTAATGCTAAAAAGTCCATCGGTTTCAAGTCAATCCCAAAATATCACTTCCAATAATTCATTCCATCCTGTACCTAATCAGATAACAAATGTTTCTCAAACCCCTTGTACATATAATGAAACGTCTCAGCAAAATTTTAATAATCTTATACAGGGTACTCATAATCATAATCAGGCACAAACTATTACTGTAAATAAAAAACCTGATCCATCATCCAATGAAATCAGTTTGCAACAAAGATTAATTACTCAGCAACCAGAAAATACATGTCAAGAAATTCAAAAAAGTGTGGTAACTAGTCAACCGATAAAATCTCCACCTTTAACTTCTTCTGGTAAACAGCGGCAGTTTCTTATAAATCCGTTGACTGGAGATATGGAACCTATGTCTAGTGATAGTAGTTCAGAAAGTGATACAGAAGAAAAAATTAAAAATTTGCCAGTAGTAGATGATAGCTTTTATAATTTTTCTTCGCCGATAACAAATGATAGGTCAAATTCTGTATTTTCGGACGATGAGGATACTGGTTCTCCTACCTCGCGTCGTAATGATACTACTACTGATCAATCTGATTCTGAAGCCACTGTAAGATCAACAAACAGTGAAGCATCCTCTCGTCATCGATCAAGTCCATTACCTGCTCCTGCTGAAAAAATAAAGTTGCGGTTGAAGAAATTGACTGAAAAGAAAGAACCATATAAAGTTGATGTTTCATTTGGTAGTTCTCCTTTGTGTAAAGTAGACAAAAGGCACTTTGGAAATCCATCAACGCCATTAGCTGGGTCTTCTGCTGAAGGACTTCGTGTACCACCTTTACATATTTCATTAAGAGGAAGAAATGCTGCTGTGGTAATTGGTTCAAGAAAAGAGAAGAAATGGAAAGACTCTGATGATGAAAGTAAAAAATCAACAGGGTGTAAAGTAAAAACAAGTGTAAATCACTTAAAAGCTAAAAGTTCTAACCAGGACTTATTAAAAATTTGTTCAAAACAAATAAAGCTAGAAAATATTGAAGAAGATGACTCTAGAGTAAAACTAAAAAAAATTGAAGAAAGTGTTGAGCCTGTATCATCATCAATTGATTCTAATGAACCCACCAGCAGTTACAATCCTGTTCTACCCCCTGGAAGGATATATCCAACTGAAGCTGAAGTGGCATCAATTTTAAGATCCATGCCTAGTGATAAACATAATAAAATGAGCTTGAGCTTTAATAAAGTTAAAAAAAGAGAGTCTAAGAAGAAATGTTTACCTAGGGAAAGGACAGGATCTGTTGACAGCCCTAACTTACATAGAATTGTTGAAAGAACTCATTCTAAAACAAAAATTAATAAGAGTAGTGCAGTTTCGCTGTTTAAAAATGTTGTAAAATCATCGGCAGTTAAAGAAGCTAGAATGATTGCAGCTGCTACTTTTGGAAATAGAAACAATTTTCATGAAAAACAACGGGCTTTGAACAATGGACTGGACACTGTAACTCAACCTAGTGGATCACAATCAAATAATCAAAGACGAACTAGTGTTGATATACCATTTACAGGTAACTTATTTTTACTATATTAAAATTAATAATTATTTGGTATTACTAATTATGTATTTATTACTTATTTAGGTACACATACATTGAATTCTTCAATGACAAAATTGAACAGATCTCTTAGTGGTCAGTCTAATGATACATATCTACCATCTAGCCACTTTTCCAACCACCTTTTACCTGGTCAAAAATTGCAGGGACCTAATACCTTTCATAAAGATATGAATAAAAAACCATTAACTGTAGTCAGTCGAAAAGTGACTAATTCAAAAAGTAAAGATAGTAGAAATTCTAAACTTGAAAGTGGAGTAAAACGAAAAGAATTTCAATTGACTACAAAACGCAATGATCATTTTATTCAAAAATTTGATGTTGATAAACCTAATTGTGTCACTGTTGGGTGCGTTCAAATAGAAAAACGTGAAGAACATCTTACACTGCCTATTACAGATATTGATGTTTCTGAAAAAAATTTAAAACAAAGGTTACTAGAAGATACTATACCACAAATTAGAAATGTAATGAGGATAGAAACTCCTACAATAGAAGATATTAAATGTGAACGTGTTCAAACTGAAACTAAAAACATGAACGGAAGTGAAAGTCCTGCTGGCCATGGTAACACTCAAGGAGAAGATTCCGGTATTGAGTCTATGGATGCTTTATCAGAGAAAAGTCCTAATCAAGGAGAAAGTCCTTGTAGGAAAGATGATCAAACAACTGGTCAAAAACCAGCTGTTCCATTGAAACAAGAAGAAACTAAAATACCTGTTGCATCTATAGACCAACAGAGTACAGCTGATTCTCCTGATTTAGATGATATTCAGCCATTTCGTGTAACTCCAGCTCTATATACATATTCTAATCCAGAAAAAATTAGAGACGATTCTCCTCCTGTTTCGCCTAAATTGGATATTGAAGATGTTCTAGATCCAACAGAACCACACCTTGTTTCTTCTTCAGAGACTGATGGAGATTTACCCTCTGTTAAACTAAAGAAAAGGAAGCGTATGGATTCTGAAGACAGTAAGACTGATTGTGATGCCCCTGTACTAAAAAAACCAAGTAAGTAAAAGCTTTTATGGACCATAAACAACGTGCAGAAAAACACTATTTGAACAATTACATAATTTTAATTAAAATGTTTTAATGTTTTCCTTTCGTTAAAAATATATATCTTACATGATTTATTTTGGTTTTTATTTATTTATAATAAAATATAAATTATTTTAATTTTTAAAGATATTGAAAATGATATGATTGGAAAATCAGATATAGTATCCATGAATGTTGCCTCAGAAAAATCTCTATTAGAACAACTTTTGATAGATATACCAATTGATTCCGATGCAGCCAAAAAATCAGCAGTTACTACAAGAAGCACGCGTTCCCATAGGTACTAAGCATATAACTTATAAATAATTTGTTTCATTGAATAACTTTTTTTTACTGATAGAACAAATACGCGTGTATCTGTACAAGTTAACTCGGGAGCTCCATCTCAACCAAGCTTACCATCACCCACACGTCGATCTAATCGTAACACACATCCACCTAACAGAACGTGTGCTGGCAAGTCTTGTGATAGGTCTACGCCTAGTAAAACTATTGAAAAAAAGGAGAAGAATACACTTTCTACACCTACTAAACTTGATAAAACACCTCTCCGACCTCAATCAACAGCTGTTACTATTAACACTAGGGCTGCAAGTGCTTCAAAGCAAACTGTTACAATAACATCTCCCTCATCAGAAATAATGACTACTGAAGTTGATAAACAGACTACTAGAAGGAAAACAAGGAGCACGTTGCCTAATAGTAAGTAAGAATTTCGATTATTGATTTCTTATTTATTGTTAAGTTCTAGAATTCTGTCACTATTTATTTTTCTCGCCCATGATAGCAAATTTACATTCTGCAGAACCAATTTTGTATTGTAAAATGCTCAATACTTATGTATCTCAAAACAATTTAAATATCCAATGGCGCGTCAATCATCCACACCAATTAGAATCAAGTGGGAGTATGGATAATCAAACAATGAATAAAAAATACAATGAACATAAATTTAAATGTTTTATATAATTAAAAATAAAACTAATGTGCTGTATGTATAATATGATAAAATAAATAAACATTTTCTTTTAAAATCTTTGGATAATAGACGCTTCACTTTAGTTAAACACCCGGTGAACAAAGAGATTATGTTCTCAGCTATACGTTTGATACATACTATGTCAATTCACTATAATTTTACATTTACAGTATATAAATTTTAAAATTTCTATTTTTTTTTAATTTTTATGTTATTGAATATAAATTGAAATATTTAAACAAATACCAGTTTTTGACAAGGTCTATTTTGTTTTTAGGTTGTAAGTAAAAAAAAAAAAAATAACTAGAAATTTTATTAAATTACTATAATCTAAATTTTTTTTCAAATCATAAAGATCTATTTAAAAAACAAAGACTATATAAATAAGTAATAATTTCATTATTTTTATTTTGTTATTAGTGGATCCGGAGAATGTAGCGAGACGACGGCGAGCGTCACGTGATGGTAAATGACATACACAACCGGTGCCGACGCCGACGACACATAATACTGCGTCATCTCCGGCCATCGTCGTCGGACCCGGGTAATTTCTATTAAGTTCTTTTTCTTTTTTAAATAGCAAAATATTGTATCCCTTTTTCTGTTTGTTAAATTTAATGTGTTTGGATTCAATTAAGCTTACAATTCGAGATATATATATATATATACATATATACATTTATTTTTATTATTATTATTATTATTGGTATATCATATGTACGAATGTCTGTATGTGAATGAATGTATGTTTGTATGTATGTATGTATGTGTGTGTGTGTGTGTGTGTGTATATATATATATATATATATATATATATATTATAATTTTTTTATACTAAAAATGTATTCAGATTTTATAAGAGGTGTAGTATAACTATTAAATCCAGTTTCTCATATAATTTATTATTAAATATTTTTTATTCTTTTATTTTCAATAAATAGTTATTTGTTATTTTTATCATTGCTGTCTATATACTTATATATATACACATAAATATATATAAATACTGTTGGTTGTTGTCTTAGGAATATTATTATTAGAGCAAAAACAATTGAAGTACTAAATTCATTTTTATTTACGATTTGCTTGAAGTATTTTTTTCCTTTTTTACATCAGTGTTTCTTGTTATGTAAATATTAAATGTAAAATAATGTTGGACATTTTGTTGCGTTTTCAAAAAGTAAAATAAAATTTAAAAAAAAATATATATATATATATTGGAATGAATATTCATACATTTTAAATTTACACATGATTTTTGTATAATGTGTCATAGGTGTCTTGTGCATTTTGTTGTCCCTTAAACATTTTTATGTAAATAATTTCATGTAATATTAAGTTAAACATTCTTGTAAAATTTAAGTAAACCTTGTTACTCGTGTTTTTTTTCTTTTTTTTTTTTTTTAATGGGTGAAAATAATGTGTTTCTTCTTGAGCTTTATTATTATTATTATTATTATTATTATTATTATTATTATTATTATTATTATATTATATTATATTATATTATTATTTTATTTTATTTTATTATATTATTATTATTTTTTATATATATACAATCTGATCGTTGATGACGATTAGTGACAATAAAACTTTAATCTAAACAATCTTAACAGTAAAAAAAGTAAGTGCAATAATTTTGTGTGTGTAAATAATTTACCTTTTTTATAGTGATAATTATTATGATTAGCTACACATTTTTAAAAAACAAATTATGTTAAATTTCCTTTTTTCTGTCATTGGTGCAATTATCACGTGTACACTATTGGCAGCTTTAACAAAAAAATCAAATTTCGAAAATTAGTTTTCAAATTTATTACATTTTTAAATTACATATTTTGTTTGCATTACACCTTCTTAATGATAAAAAAACTAGAGAATAAAAAAATTGTAATTGTTTAATTTTTTTATAGTAATTATATATGGTATTGTAGATTCTATTTATAAATAATTAAACAATTTTGATGTATAAATCAATATACATACATATGTACAATTATATATTTGAGACGACATATACACATTTTATTATTGTAAATAGTTGTTCAGTTTTAAGAAATATATATGTTTCAGGTAATCATATTTTATATTTTACTTGATAATTATTTTAAAAGATTCAATATTTTCAAAGAAGAAATTGGTATGTATCGGTTTAACATCAAGTGTTTAAGAAATTAAATGTGATATATATTACTGAAACATACAAGTCATCAGTATGTGACTCATACGTATACAATTTTTCTTCTTGAAAATCTTGATCTTTAATAATAATGGTAACCTTTACATTTCTTTGGAATTGCGTAATCTAAATGCTTATCATTTTTTTAAAATTGTAATAGGTCTAAATTATTATTTGTTTCAGAAATAGTCTTATTATATAGTTATTTTTAGAAAACATAGTTAGAAACTATTTATTACTAAACTATCTAAGATCATGTAATTTAATGACTTAATCATATTGATATTACCTTTAGGAAGTGGCACAGTGAAGGAGATAACTCTTTTTCCAGAAGAAAATATTTCTCCTTTTTTTGTGCGGTATAAGTAAATTTCTTCCTAAATTTTTTTTCAAATATTAAAAATAGAAATTTGAATTAAACACTGAAAACAATCAGTATATGACAGTTCTAAGCCATTTGATATATTTTTTAAATGTTATTTATTATTTACTGAAATTTTTTGTTTGACCTTAGTTTTATTTATGATAAATTACAATAGGTATAGTTTACAATTGATAATTTTTTAATGAATAGGGTAAAATTGTATGAAAAGAAGTTGAGATATTTTAAGGATTGTAATTTATTAAAAAATTCAAGTAGTGGCGCCAGGTTTTAGTCATTTGTTATTTCTGAAATAGTAATTTTTTCTTAACTTAAAGTAGAAATTTCTTTTGAAGTATCTGTGAACTGACATTTATTAAAAACAATGCTTTAACTATATGACATTTTATATCTTCAATGGACATAATCGTATATAATGATACAAAGAAAACTACAGTTAGAACAAATATAATTGACAGTTAAAATAACAGATAAAAAGTATAGAAGAAAATCGGCAATTTCTTAAATAATAATTATTATTTATTATTCCTACTGAAATATAATTTACAATAAAGATATACTTTTATTTTTGATATTTATTTCAAAAATAGTATTTGTCACAGTTTTATTATAATATATGTTTTTTGTTGTGTAGTATGCACAATAAAATTATTAGTGTTATACTTCTAAGTTCTAATTAAATATTCTGTTTGATTCTTACTGCAGATATCATTATCTGATTTACTTGTTTATATTAAGATCTAACACTTTATTTTGTGATTTAACTATAAATAACCTAACCTTCGTTTAAACTAGGATTAACTTTAATAGATAAAATGATATAATCTAGTCCATAATCTTAAAATCCCCAAATTGTATTTAATATATCAATCACCAACTAAAAAAGAATTGATTGGCGATGGACTGTGGTGCTCATCACAAAATTATTCCTCTTTGCTACTCAATACAGCCGACCAAAAGTACAAAATGTGATTCAAACTTTAAACTATTATAATATTTCCAATTAAAAACGTTTAGTGAGTAGTGACAATGACGTCCAACAGGTTATTCTAATGGCCGTATTCATTATCGTCAATTGACAATTTTATTATCATTTTCTTATTCAATATCATGAATTCATAATGAGTAAAATTAATATTAATAATTGGGTAATAAATGTTAGCATATATTATCATTAATTAATAACATTGATGATATTGCTACATAGTACCATTGATTATAGAATACTATAGTGCACGAGACGAAAAGTGAGCCGCGGCGCCAAGCGGCTGTTTTTCATCAGGGCTACTCCTACTGTTATAATTTTATGGTCATGTACTCATACTTTTAATGAGTAGTACGGTGACACGATGTAGAAAAGATATCTTTTTTACATATGGTGAGTACTGAGTATAATAGTCAATATAATTATAATTCGTTGATAAATAAGTTGTAATAAATAGAAATATAATAATAAAATAATTTTGTTGTATGAGAGAGAGAAATAACTTTATTAAAATGGACTGTTCGTCACTCGGGTTGCCTATATTACAGTGTAAATATCCATGCATGGTGGTTACATAGTTTTAAAATACAGATAACATATTTACGTAATTTATATAAATTATGTCAATCTTTAATCATAAAGCTAGTTCTTAATTTTGGTCCATGTTCAAAAATAGAGATTAGAGAAACAGCTATATAATTTTGTTCTTTTTAGTTTGTTACATTTTAGTTGTTTTTTTTACATTCCTGTTAGCTCTAGTGGAAGCGACGTCAAAATCTTAAACGGTTGACTATCAGCATTAGTTCAGTTCTTGTATTACTTTCAGCATTTAAATTAGATGTTACAGAAAAAAAACGTTTTTAAAAAAACCACTTTTTGAACAAGATATTTCATCTAAAACATTATAAAAATGTAATCAGACTATACTTGTCTCTACTAGTATTCGCCCTTTCCCCTTGTAAGTATAATATGTGCAAATGCATTATTTCAAATAAAATTAATTTAATTTTCAATTTATATTATTTATTTATTATTCAAAATATATTTTATCTTTATTTCAACATGTATTTGGTGACAACAAACCCATGATTGCGCAGATTAAGTATATAACTAATAAAATAGTTATTTATAGTTTTAGCATCTTTGCTATTCGATTTATAGTATTGTTAAACATTCTACGAAAGGCATCAGAATTTTGCTCTTAAAATAATGTCCGCAATACTAATATAAGATAAAGTCATGATACTTCGCTGTCACTATAGTAGAATAAACTTAAAATTAGAAATTTATACTTTATTAGACTTTGATGAAAATACAGTAACAGCTGATATGTTTTTAATTTTGAAAAGAAAGTGATAATAAAATCGGCCATCTTGTAACCATTCGGATTCCTCTGTCGTAGGTTCCAATTATAAACGGCAGTCGGCTCTGATACTAGTCAAAATATTATTATTATTACAATACTATTTATCCATAGATGGCGCTTAATGTAGGGCATCATACGAACCATGGACTAAGATATATTAATTAATAATTATATTCTAAAACTGCGTCTTTTTCCGTGTAATTGTATGTGTTAATAACACAATATCAGTACGTCAGATCTCGATTTAAAATCTTAAATTATGAAATATATCGGTTCTTAATATCAACGGAATATAGATTGTGCTGGATGAAGAGAAGAACTCTTTTCTCCTCATCGTGGGATCATGGATATTGGATATAGAATTGACCACAACCACGCTATCTAGACTGTTCAGCGTTCTTCGAGGAAAAAAAAAGAGAAAATTATGTTTGTTCATCCATGAAAATCCCCATCTACAACACATTCGTGATTTGCAATTTTATAAAACAAGTTAGGTGATTTAATGGTGATATGAATTACGAACAGTTTTAAAGTTATATTACTTTTACATTTCTTAGTTCATTCAGTTCTTTGTACCTTCGGTGAATTGGAATACCTATAAGAAATATTATCGTTCAACTAAAAATATGTAAGTACTATACTATAATACCTAAATCATTTTCTTGCACCTCAGATTTTTTTATATCTCATTGTATTTATTTAAACGATGGTATTAAAGTAAAAAATGCATTTTAATTAAAATAAAGATCAATATGATGGACAATTTGGAACCTTTGACCACCGATGGTGGTCGCATAGTGAAAATGGAAGTGGACTATAGTGCTACATGCGATGAAAAAATTGCTATTGCTGAGAGTTTGGCAGCCAGTGGTAAACTACAAGAAGCATTGGATACTTTACTCATGCTTGAAAAACAAACTAGAACTGTAAGTTATTCTTTTTATATCATTACAACTACATATCTGATCATGTATTTTTATTACTTATTAGTATCTATACTTTAAATTTATATACTTATTTTGTACCTATTAAATATAAATTAACTTTGAATGTCACCCATGTCATATAGACATCTATTTTTAAAGATTGTTATTAGTTTCAATTGAATGAGTTAAGATTTTTATTACTATTAATTAAAAATATTATTGTAATATCTAAGGGTGGTTAATATGTGTTATGACTAGAGTTTGGGATTTGTTGCACTAAAAATGATCAAAATATGCATTTAAAAATATGAAAAAATGCAAAATTTGTATAAATATTTTTGATTTAATTGACACTGTGCTGCTGATTTATGTTTTTTACTTTTAAATGTTGTGAGACAATAAATCATCTAACCTAATCTTATTGCACACAACTTACAGAATTAAATAACTCCATTAGTAAAAAATATATTTTCTCTCTGAACCCTGTTAATTTCATACATGTACTAATTTTTTCAATGTGTTATTAAATTTCTTATTGAAATTTTGTCCAATAAAATAAATAATACTAGTCATTTGTCGATATCAAGATCTTCAAATACTAATAGATAAATATAATCATATAATTTTATGTCAAGATGTCTTTTAAAAAAAATTCTTTTGAACATTATTCAAACATAATATTAGCCAACAAAATTAAGATCACCTAAAGTAAAAGAAAAAAATTGAAAAATATACTAATATGCTATAAAATGTGCAAATTTGCTTTTTTTTTAAATATGGCAAAATAGACAAAAAAAATATTTCACAAAAATAATTTCCATCTAACCTAAAGCATTATATGAGCATCACAAAGAAAAAACATGCAAATGCAAGTGCCAACTCTTAATTATGAGTTTATATTCTATGTTTGAAAGCCTCTTTGAAGATACTTCTTGGTTTATCATAGAGATTAATACATTTTTTGGATAATAATTTATATAAACATATAATATACCTACTTTTAATTAAAAAAATAAATTTTCTAATATATTATTATTTTTTAGGGATCTGATATGGCTTCAACTAGTCGAGTTTTGGTTGCTATTGTTAAACTATGTTTTCAAGCTAAAGAATGGGCATTACTTAATGAACATATTGTTATGTTAACTAAAAGAAGATCACAGTTGAAACTTGCAGTTGCAGCTATGGTCAGAGAATGTTGTACATTTATTGACCAAACGCCGGATAAAGAGACAAAATTGAAATTAATTGAATCCCTTAGAAGTGTTACTGAAGGAAAGGTAAATAACTCCATTATTATTTTTAATTAAAACAATCAATATCTATAGATATTAAATGGTACAAATTTAAATGTTGTGTTAATGTATTTCAATATTAGTTTAGTTTATTAAAACTAAAATAAAATATTTTAGAATAAAAGTACAATTTATTATTTTTTAGATATATGTGGAAGTAGAAAGAGCTCGTCTAACACAAAAATTGGCTCTAATTAAAGAAAATGAAGGTGATGTAACTGGCGCTGCTAATATCATTCAAGAATTGCAGGTGGAGACTTACGGTTCAATGAAAAAACAAGAAAAAGTTGAACTTATTTTAGAACAGATGAGATTATGTTTGGCTAAGAAAGATTATATTCGTACACAGATTATCTCCAAGAAAATAAACACAAAATTTTTTGATGATGATAAACCTGAAATACAACAGCTTAAATTGAAATACTACAAGTAAAAATTATAAAATTTAAATTTTAAATTTTTAAATAATTATTATTAAATATATTTTGCAGATTAATGATTGAGTTGGGTGAACACGATGGTTTATACTTAGATATTTGCCGCCATTATAGAGCTATTCAAGTTACTCCTGAGATTAATGCTGATGAAACAAAATGCAATGCTGCTTTGCAAAATGCTATATTATACCTCATATTAGCTCCGTACGATAATCATCAGTCTGATTTAACTCACCGAATTCTTGAAGATGAAACTTTACAAAAAATACCAAAATACAAGTATGTATTTTTATACTTAATATAAATATTTTATCAATGTCCCTATTATTATGATTAATAGATCATTCCTGCAATTATTTACTACCATGGAATTAATTCAATGGAAAGAGTTGAGCAAGGATTATGAAAGTGAACTAAAATCTGGGTCTACAGCTACAGATGTATTTTCAGAAAGTACTGAAAAGGGGAAAAAACGTTGGGCTGATCTTAAAAATAGAGTTGCTGAACATGTATGTATACAAATACAATTTTTAAATTAAAAATACATATTATATTAATATTTATAGCCCCTTTCAATAATTATTGTTTGTAGAAAATTATGATTGTTGTTTTTTTATTTAAATTTATAGAATGTACGTGTAATGGCCAAATATTATTCAAGAATCAGAGTTATTCGAATGGCTCAGTTATTAGATATGACTTTAGAGGTTAGATGATGATGATTTTACTTTTCATTAATTTAAATTCAAATCATTTTGTCATATAAAAAAAATAAATATTTGTTTTAGGATACCGAACAATTGTTATCTAATATGGTCGTAGATAAATCTGTAAAAGCAAAAATTGATCGTCCTTCAGGTGTAGTCGAGTTCTCAGTTGCAAAATCAGTTAATGAAGTGTTGAATGAATGGTCATTTGGACTCAATGACCTCATGAAGCTTGTAAATAATACTACTCATCTCATCAACAAAGAACAGATGGTTCACAAACATTTACTGTCTCATTAAGAATTAATTAACATTTGTAAATTTCCCCAAAAACACAAATTTAATAATAATTTAATTGTTATTTTAATTACGATAAATTATACTCATCAAAAAATTTTTTGCTCGTTTTCAATTTTATATAGTTTGAATGAGTATAAACAATTTATATTTTTTACAATAACTATACACATTAAACAATGATAGGGGCGAATAAGAGAATTACATATTAATGAGTGAAAAAAAATATTGTGAATATTTTAGGAATAAATTCAATATAATATAATTAAATTAATAAGTGCTTGTTATGTCTAAGTACGGCTGGCTTTAAATTGTTTTGTTGTTTATAATCCTGCAATAATTATTCTAGGATCTTCAATGGCAGCTTTAATTTTACGTAAGAACAATACAGCTTCACGTCCATCTACAAGCCTATGATCGTATGTTAAGGCTATGTACATCATGGGTCTTATAACAACCTAATCAATAAAATAGAAATATATTATTATCAAGAACAAAAAACTACAATAATAGTTTTACCTGTCCTTTAACAGCAATAGGTCTTTCAAAAATTCCATGCATTCCCAAAATCGCAGATTGTGGAGGGTTGATAATTGGTGTTCCCATTAGAGATCCAAAAACTCCACCATTACTGACAGTAAAAGTACCACCGTCCATATCTTCAACATCAATAGCACCTCTTTTTGCTTTTTCGCCAAGAGCAGCAATAGTTTTTTCAATATCTGCATAGTTCATATCTTGTACATTGCGCACAACAGGCACTAATAAACCCTATTTATAAAATGTTATACACTTAAAACAATTTTTAAAATTGTGCTGTTAATATTAAAATATATACTTTGGGAGTTGCTACAGCTACAGATATGTCTACATAATCTCTGTAGATAATTTCATTGCCTTCTATTACAGCATTGACAACTGGTTGATCTTGTAGGGCATAAGCTGATGCTTTTAAGAATGCAGACATAAAACCTAATTTCAAACCGTGCTTCTTTTGAAAAGCATCAAGATTAGTTTTACGGAAATCCATGATCGAGCTAAATTTGAATTTAAAATTGTAAGATTTGAATTCACTATATAGAAACCCTTTAAAAAGTTGATAATTACCTCATGTCTATCTCATTAAAAGTGGTTAACATGGCATTAACATTTTGAGCATCCTTCAATCGTTGAGCGATACGTAAACGCATACGGTTCATTTTAACACGGTATTCTGATCTAGTTCCAGTTATCTCTTTGGTGGGATCAGCTGGTGGTAATTTAACAATGGCAGCTTGTTGTTTTGATATTTGGGGGGCAGCTGCTGGTGGTGCAGCTACTCTTGGTGGAGGAGGTGGAGGCGGTGATTGTTGTACCTGTGGAGGAGGTGCTACAGGAGCAGGAGCAGCTACTGTTGCAGCCACAGGTGTTACCGGTTCTGCAGCTTTAGGGGTATCATTAACTTTAGGAGCTGTTTTGGCAGGTGCAGGTGCTCCTTCTAATAATTTAATGATTAATATCTGTGAAATCAACTACAAGAAATTATCTTTACCTGTAATGGTAATTGTACATAAATCTTGTCCAGCTGTAACAGTAGCACCATCTTCAACAAGTCGTTTTTCAATAACTCCGTTGACTGGTGAAGGAACAGGAACTGATGTCTTTAAAAATTTATAAAAATAGTAATTTAATATTATTTTATATTGATTTAAAAGAATATTTATTTATTTTATTATAAGTATTTTCTCACTTTATCTGTTTCAATTTCACAAACCACTTCGTCTACTGCTACTGTATCTCCAACATCTGTAAAAAAAAAAAAAAAAAAAAAACAATTGTAATTTAAAAATTAGTAATATACCACATTTTAGAAACTTATTGTGCATAGTAGCTACAAACCATGTTAGTAAAGTTCCATTTTTATATACTTAATATTGCACAAATAAAATTTAATAAAATTATAATATTTTAGCAAAAATCAATTACTATGTGGTACAATTTACTTACTTTTTTCCCACCTCATGTCACCTTCAGAGACTGAATCAGCAAATGCTGGCGTCTTTAAAACATGTTCTTCCCCTAATAATAAACATGATATTAATTATAATATAGTATTTCTAATAAATATTTTATTTGTATGTTATATTATTCTTACAGAGGATTGTACTTGTTTGAAAATAGCGGCATTGATCAAAAGACCGTCTATTGGATGAACTGTAGAGCGGTATCCTGAGAAAATGGAATATTAAAAAAACACTGAAATTTAAAAATCTGGGTATTAATAGACTGCTTACGGATGAGAAATAGTAACTGTTGACAATCCCCTCCTTGGACAGGCAAACTCATTACTTTGATGGACCTTACGTATATCGTTTGAAACCTGGTAGTGTGATAAAATAGAGAGGATGAAACAAGAAGATAACTATTAGCACAACACAGTCGACTAGGTACCAGCTTTCTGGGCAGTAATCTATTCGCCGACAGTCTCATGTATAACTTACCTCAAACTGGGCCGTCCGTCTGGCGGCCGCGGTGGTCTTCAAAGCATTTTTATGCAGGCCCCTGACGACGTGCAACATACCGTAGGCCATTTCGGCTTACAGCGATCAATCGCGAAACGCGTTCGAGGAGAGGAGAACAAAAACCGTAGACACTGTTCGTCACGTCGTTAGCCTTTGACTTACCTGTGCGAAAACGGAGGGAGGGGGCCTGATAGAGATGACGAGGTCAGTGCTTTCGTCCGGTCCTGTCTCTCGGAGCCTCGGCGAGATAAATAATTTTTCAGGTCACTTTTGTCGTAGTTTGCGTAGCAGCGGCGCGAGAGAGGTCAGTGTCATTTACGACTATAGGACACGGAGTAGATAACAGTCGGTGATAAAAAGAAAACCTAACACATGTTTCATACACTCATGACTTATCTTATTAATTCGCGACACGGCTGCGCGGCAATTACGCGTGAATTCAAATCGAACGACGTTCAGAAAATACGCGAGTATAGATAGGTACGCGTCGCGAAATCGCAACGAATGATGAATAACGACGATGTCGAAATGGCCAGATTAATCAACATCTAGTTACTCTCACAACGAAAATGTACAAACTTGTAATTTGCATGAACACTATAAACACTTTTAACGACGGGACGCGTTGTCCATCGCGATAAAATATTCTATCGTTGTCGCCATACCTACTACGAAATATAATATAAATACATAATAATTATGCTCACTTAGGTTCGTACTAATATTATTATTATTATTAATCCGGAGTTGACCCGATCAACTGTTATCGTTGATATAATTTTTTTTTTATTATATTAGACATTAGACTGTAAAAGAATAATTACATTACATAGTCTCGACAACGCAAAAGACACGATTGATTGGGGCAATCATATCAATTATAAATCATATCGTATGTGTAGGTACTATATGTATATATACACTTATATTATGTATAACCTACATATTATAACATAATAATAATAATCTAATTAAAAAATAACAATATAGTTGAGTATTAATCTACCAGTGGTATAGGCTCGTGTTCGGCTTTTATCTCTACTGCATAAATTGTACATATAATATATTATACTTTATAATGTATACGTATAAATAAAATAAATTATGGAAAAGTATCGAAAAACCGCTGCTATATATATATACGAATAGCCATTATTTATTACAACCAATATCATAAGCAATTATCACAAGAGACAAGATGAACAAAACAAATTTATAATAAAATAATCTAAAAAAAACCACTTCTAGTAAACATTTTGAAATAATCTAATATATTAAATCTTCCAATTAATTGATTAAAAAAACTGACTTTACAATAGTTATATTAATCTTGACGAATTATAATAATAAAACAAATTAGATAATGTAAGATAATTTAATATTTAATCATAAATCAAATACATGTATTATATTTATATAATTTTATTTAGAAGTTGAACTCCTGCAGCCCCCTCCCCCCCACCACAACACAAGTCTTTCTTACCCAGTATTTATATGTTTATGAAATGATATGAAATGAAATAATAATATAATATATATATAGGATGAACAGTTCGATGCATATACATAGGTACTTATATAAAATATAGAAATGAATAAATTGTCAACCTAACTCGGCTGTAATAATTTTTTAAAGTCGTTCAATTCATTCATCTAACATTCCAATAAATATTCCGTCATCAAAAAATTACAAGAAATACTAACCAAAACTTGTAAACTAAAATCAGTTTTAATTTTAATGAACTATACCTGTCAATAAATAAAAATTAAAAATTAGAAAAAAATCACGCTTGAAAAATATAAATATAACTTCTTCAGTATTATGGTATAGGTATTAATTATAGTAAGTACAAATGTCAAAAAATGTGTATAGTATGTATTTTTGATAATTTTAGATTGATATAAAAACAATCGATGTGGAATCTCATATTATATTTTCAGCTTTTTGAATGAATTTCAATTTTTTATTAACTTAGACACACAAAAAAATTCGACAATTTGAAATCATTAAAATTGTCTAAAAGTTAAATATTTTTTAAAAAAAATTATGATTTTAAGTAAATGGAATATTTCTACGATTAATATTTTTTGGACATTTACAACAACTCACAAGAAAAATCGTTTAAGGATGTTATTTCACATTATTAATATGACTTTATTGTTTACATTTTTACACTATGTAAATATGTAATATCTATTCGTTTTTTAATTCTAGTAAGAACAGCTTATGAAAAATGATGTATTAATTTTTGAATTTTCAAACTTTATTAAGATTAAAAATTGTATGATTTTTAACCACAAGATAATCTTAAGTTTTTGTGATTTTTGAGACTACTGTCATCAATTAATAAATAATATTATATTTGTGATATAAATATTCTTTTTTTTTTTGTTGATAATTTCAATTATCTTCGATTATTCATTCACGAACGACGTCAAATTATAACGGCAGTTTTCGCAATATTTTTTTTTTTTTTTAATATTTATTTTATTACGGTTATTTAAAAAAATACTTCTTTTATTACATTTGAAGTCCCAAAGTACAAACTGTATCGAATTTACGACCAAAACCTACCCTCGGTTTTGAATATTAGAATATATTTATGCCTTAAAAAAAGATATGAAAAAAACACATCTTTGCAAGATCAATAATTTCAACACTCCACTCAAAATGTATTAATTGTAAGTGATAAAAAGTTGTTTTCAATAGGTACGCTGCAATTATACAAGTTAGGCCAATATAAGTATTATAGTATGAAAGTTAAGATACAATTATCAATTTATTATACATGTATTTATTTTTATAATATTATAAATTATACTATTAAAAGTTAACACTATTCCTTAAGTCAATTTATAACTTTCAAATGATCAATGGTAGCTATTCTTAATTGTATTTCTATGTTTTCATTGGTTATTTCGTCTTTATAAATTTTTTTTTGTTCTTCTAGGTGCATTTTTTCCAATATAAGTATTTCATTTCGTTCATGTATCTTTTTATTTAGTAAATAAATTTCATTTTCAAGTTTGTTGGTTTTTTCTTTGGTGTTCTTAAATATCATAAAATAACAAATATATATTAGTTGTTTTAAGTTTAAAATTGTAATTATTTTTATTATATACTATTCTGTATTCGGTATTTTATTCTATATTATTTATTAAAATGTGTTAAAATTTGTTTTTAAATAAAAAAAAAAAAAATAATTAAATCCGAATTCACGGAGATTTGAATATTTTTTATATTATATTATTTCTAAAATTTGGTATTTGACAATATTCAAAAATTACATTGATTGAATTCGTTTCATTCTAAAATTTGTTTAAGTATACTCGGATTTGGTTAGTTATTATTTGATTTAACTTTAAAACATAATCGTTTTCAAATTTCAAACAAACAATTATTTTATTGTTTATATTAGTGTTATATGACATAAGAAACACTTAAAAATAATATCAATAATATGTTAAAATTAAACTAAATAACTATCAATGAAATGTCAAAATAAGTTTGTATATTATTATTGAGAATTTAAAAACAAAAAAACCCTATACCTATTATTATGTTCCATAGTTATTACCTAGTCTAATTAGTAAAGACCTGCATGGGCTAGGACGGATTCAATAAAATACAAACAGAGACATTTTCTTTTATTTTAACCTATAGACACTTTATTATATCTTACATCTTTGTTTAAAACTCGCCATACTCTGATTGGGCGTCGCCCGAGTGTGTCCCGTTTATCATGTCGTACTTTTTTTATAGCCGAACTGCGTCCGCGATAATATCGCTAAAAATGTTGGTATATCCCATATGCGTCCGCGATATTATTGCTAACAATATTTATCTTTATGGATAAAATGCATTGACAACTAATAATATTATAGTGTGATAGTTTACATTGATAATGAAACACTAAATCAGTTTATGGGTTATCTCGTAGAAAATGAGCAGTAGCAGTGAACGAACAACAAATGCGTACGAAAGATTTCATTTTTAATTTAATTCATGTTTTTACACACCTCATCCGGACATCCTTTTTAGAAATATTAACAAAAATTCAAATAGACACAACAATTTTGATACAAACTTCTAATCATATACCTAAAAGAATTAGATCAGTCAATGAAAAAGATATTAAATTCATTGATGAAAATATACGAAAATATAAAACTGAATAAATCTTTAGATAAGATTATGTGAAAATCATGACATTGAAAAGTCAACCAAAAAAATAGTTTAAATATTAACCCAACATTTTAAAAATGGATGTAAGCCTAAATAATTAAATAAATGTATATAATAATAAACTTTTATAATAAATATAATATTATAATTAAATAACCAAATATTTTTGGGGTGTAAGCCAGTTCACCTCCTCGTGGTGCATCTTGGGTAACTCTAAATGAACTGGGACGCATTTGGGCTACGTCAAAGTAGTGACCTCTTTCTTTTGGGACGCATTCGGGACATTAAATAAGGGATATTTCGGGACGTACTCGGGAGTTGCCCCTCTGATTAGGACTTTCCGCCAAATTTCTATAGAAAATAGGACTTGTATGATGGTTGATATTAAGACTACGCTACACTGGTTATTTTTAGTAGTAAAAACTTGTCCACAGAAAACAAACAAAACGACATCAAAAAGTCGTTTTAAAGTAAAAACACTAATTATGAAATTTAAAGAGAACAATATCTAAGAGGGGACCTCATAGAGTTCTTTTGAAATATTAAAAAAAAAATTAAAGTTTGATAAGTTTATAAAAATATATTTTGAATTTTTGATAGATGTATCGTTTGTGTAAAAATGTATTTTAGTGTACCTAATTAAAAAAGAAAATGCTTATAACAGTATTTAAATACTTATAATACATTTAAAGTATTTAACAATTTAGAAAAAAATTATCCAAGTTAGGTTAATATTCAAAAAAAATTAAAATATCCGCTATCCGAATTGAGCCGAATTGTTAACTCATGATAAATTTAATCCGGACTGAGTTGTAAATTTCCGGTCATGTAAACCTCTATTAGTTTATCTATACATGTACGAGTACTAAACTCGTATATATTTACCTTAAAACGTCTTTTCGCTATATCAATTTCATTTTTTATTATTTCCAAAAATGTTTCGTTGATATGTTTGTAATTTGCAGTCAACTTCAAATCTTCAATTTTTAATACTTCTTCGTATTCCCTAATTACTTGCCAAACCCTCAGCCATTCATTTCGAGCGGCTTGATAATCACGCAAACCTCGTCTTATCGAATCTTTAAAATCCTTATACATTTCACTTGTCACATTATCTAAACGCATTTTGATTAACTGTATTATGCGTTTTTTTTCATTAACAATCATTATCTTAAATCTAAAATTACACAAGTATAATAATTACATAGAAATTAGAAATTGACTGACTGATAAGTTTTTACTTATATTTTACGTTTGTAAAAGTTATATAAGTTAACCTAATTTTTCTATATTGTCTCTTGGTTGATTTTTCGAGTGTCTGAATATTAGTAGTAGGTATTAAGTAATTTATTCATATATTATAAGTATAACGAATAAAATATACCAAACTTCGTAAAAAATCCTTTCACAAAAATCATTTGGAGTTTGATGAAACTTTTTTGTGTATCTCAGAATTTACCGATATATATTTGGCTTAACATTAATATATACAAGTATATATTATTAAAGTATTCAACTTAGTAGTTTAACTATATATTTTGTATATTATTTATTCAATTTATTGCAATATTGAATGTACATATAAGCCAATAAAAGTTACATTCAATAAAAAAAAAAAGTATAACAAATTTTAGTAGTTATTTAGTTAATTAAGATTAAATTATTAAAAATATTAAAACCAATGAATTTTGTTTCACTTTAGGCATTTAATAACTAAAAAGAAGTAAACAACAATACATTTAGTTTTAAAATAAAGTTTGTATATTAGCTTACTTTTTTACCACACAGGAAGGATACTGTGTTAAGAGAAAATCCTTAGTTGTTGGGCCTATTTTAAGTGCTTCCTGTAATATAATTTCAGATATAAAGCTTGAACTATTAATCGACGGATGTAAAAATAATTGCATTTTAGGCATTGTTATTGATTTTTTGATTTCTTCAAAAAACCGTTGTCTGGTTTCAATCTATACAACAGGTCTCTTACATAATTAGATCATTTGCGCTCAATAATAGCTATAATTAACAGCCAATAATATGATATAAAAGTACTAGAAATGAAATAAAATATATTTATGTACAAAATATTAACTATTTTTGTAATTCATTATATGTTGATAAATAATTATAAGCTATTAGTATATAATAATATTTAAAAAATTATGTTCATGATTAAAAATCATACTTCAACTATAATAGCTTTGATTCGTTTTTTTAACATTGATAATTGATTAAATCGACGGAACACCATAGTATCACGTATACCCTCAATCATTAAATCTTCCATCAAAAAAAATATCAGCCTTTTAACAAAAGGATCTTGACATTTGGTCCAGTGTAGATTATTTTGTTCATTAAGCATTTCTTGTTTAATAGTGGTATACAGCATGCGATAAAAACCACCAGCACGTTCCCTGATGTCTGGGGTATGTCGTCCAGATAACACATCCCATATTTCTTTTACTAAAATATCTAGGCCTTTACTTGCCTGATTGTCCATTATATCAAACTCAATTCCTTGTGAGTTCTCTTTTAAAGGAGAACTTACTGGTAAATCTTGAAAAGTAGGAATTGGACTTTTACTAAAAAAAATATAAGCATTAAATGACTGGCTAATTTAGTGCCTAATTTACAAATAATAACTAATTCTGAATTCCCGTCAAATGTTGGTTTTACTGTTGTAAAAATATAATGTGTTTTTCTAAATTCCTCTAATTTCTAATTGAAAAAATTACCTAAATTTTTCATAAATAAACAATTATTGCAAATTATCAAATTATAAGTCATTCATCTTCCGCTATATAAGTTTTATACAAATAAAAAAAGGTGAGTGGGTATATTTTTGTTAATTGCGTGTGTTCTCAAAATTCCACTATGTACCAGTGTCTAGGTTTATCTTTATACACCCGCATTTGTTGTCTCTGTCTTACGAGTACATAATATACCAAATCTACGCTAAGAAGTTCACGGTCAATTTCGTTAGCTGTAATATTAGAGTGAATTGACTTATTATGAAACTTAATTGTAAGAACTTTATCTGTGTTCATATAATCTTTATATAAATTGGTTTTTTATAATAATTCCATACATAAACGAGTCATATTTAAACTGCACTATGTTATATATGCAAAACTCGATAAAAATTATCGTAAGAAACTAAGAAATCTACATACGAATACAACTTCAACATTTTGAAATTTTTTGTTACATATTTTATTCATTCAATTTCTTAATAGGTCAATTCACTCTAATATTAAAGCTAACGAAGTTAAACGTAAACTACTGAGAGTATATTTTGTATATATTACACACTTGTACGACGGAGATAACAAATACAGGTATAATGTCCTCTTAACTTTAATATTAAAAGTATGTTTTAGACAGATTTAATTTGCATGTAACAGTTGAATTGTTTATTTTATATATTTACATAGTTTCTCCTCGGGAATTCAACCACAGTGGACCTGTACCTACATGTCCAATGGTAACTGCTACATATCCAAATACTGTAAAGCCGTCATCCAAACTTTGAACAGCTATATATGTCCGTTCATCCGATGAAGTATGATTTAGTTCATCTAACGGTAGTTCTCTGTTAAATACTTCTGGAATTACGTTGTATTCCACAAGTTCAGTATCCAGTTCTCCGTATAACGGTAATTCGTCAAAGGTTTCCAAGGGTTTATTAGATGGCATTCTTGTAAATGGAGCTCGTAACTTTCCATCATATAAATGTATAAGTAACTGTGCCAAATACATATTACGTTTAACTGCTTTAAAATTATTTGGATGAGGGTTTTCCATTAGTTTATTAATCCAAGCCTAAAAAAATGACCAAATATATCTATTATTATTATATTGCGAAAATATTTTAACACACAGTAATTTACAAAGATATTACTGTCTATATCAGTGGTTTCTTAACTTTTATTAGACAATAAGGCACGCTGTATTTTTCACAACAGTTTTACGGTACACAGACAATTTTTTATGACTTTTTAGATTCTTAGTGGAATGATGAATGTATTGATTTTACAATGATGTGTGTTTATTTTTTTGTACTTATCAAAATAATTGAATTGAACAACGATAATTATGACAAAAATGATTTTGTTTTTTTAGTGTTATTTAAAAACAAATAACCTTAGATACTTAAAATTTTCATAGAAGGTTTATGTTAATGTTTCCTTAACATAAAATTATTTTGAAAATATTTTGATGACATCATTAAAAATTTATCACTAAACAAAATTGTTAGAAAACTTAATAGAAGGTTCCTTATTAGTTGTTCATTTACCAATTAAAAACCATTGAAGATTTATATTTAAATTTTTTTTTTTTTAATCGTTTAAAATTATAATTTTGACAAAATTTCTCAACATTTTGAAAATGTACAAATTATTTTGTAGTTAAAAATTCATAAAACATTTTCGGTTTATATATCTAAGATTTGAAAATTTAATATGTATTTAACAAGATTATTCTTTAGTTTTTCTGCCTATAACAAGTTTACCGGAAAATCTTATTATAGAATCATTATTCTTATATTATATTAGTATAAATATTATAAAAATACATAGGCATAACTTTTTTATATTTGTAGGTATTTTAACTTTTAAGTTTGAAAATTTAATACAATGTTTCTCTTAATTCATACTGGAACTAAAAAAACTAAAAAATATACAACCACAATTACTGTCTATAGATTTTTAAAATTTAAATTTTGACGAATTTAATATTTTTATGATTGATACTTAGCAATATTAATTATTTTTTTATAATTCATAAAACATAATTTGTTAAGATTCAAAACTTTTATATATAATACTACTAATTTAATTATATACATATACATTATACAGCGATATTTTCAAAATATGTAGATTAATTTAATAATATTGTCTATTAATAGTATACATATTGTCTTCTGTCTTACGTATTTACAGTAAGAAATTATAAACTCAAAAATTAATAACAATGATATTCTATGGTATAAATATAATAATAATATATTATATTATTATTTATAATTATAATATTATAATAAATTTAATGAATGCT
The DNA here is from genome assembly GCA_036289425.1 of Rhopalosiphum nymphaeae. Classification (NCBI taxonomy): domain Eukaryota; kingdom Metazoa; phylum Arthropoda; class Insecta; order Hemiptera; family Aphididae; genus Rhopalosiphum; species Rhopalosiphum nymphaeae. The sequence goes on from JAZAQC010000004.1 coordinate 854,655, forward strand.
ATTTTCAGAAAAAAATAACCAACTTATCGTAATATTAAAAATAAAAAAAATGATTTTAATAATTATATAAAAAAACATATCATGAAATATATTTAGTGATATAAGCTGACAGACTGTTTCCGCTCAGAATTGTTATTTCTATACAATAATATATCATTGAACTCACCAATAGTTAACACGACTATCAAAGTCGTTAAAAGTAGTTAAACCCACTCGACACCTAATGTACAGCAGAGTGGTACCACTTCACCACCTATTTTTAATGTTTATTTAATTTTTCGAATGAAATCTTATAGCACCCAGCTTGAAAATCACTAGCTTATATAGTCAAATACTAAGTAATCACTTTCCAATATCTCAGGATATTTTTAGCATGTATTTTTTTTAGGTATTTAAATAATCTGTTTAATTGTACTATACTCGTATACTTATACTTGCCGTTAATTGTAATAAATTATACAATTAGGTACCCATTAAATATACCTAGTACCTGAACAATTGTTTTATCCATACGTTGATTGAAATTGTCAAATGCTCGCTTTATATGCGAAATGTATAAAAAGAAATGTTGAGTAAGTATATCAGATGTTGTGTTTTTACCTATTTTGAGAAATTCTTCCATACTCGACATATTTGAATTCAAATATTAGTATTAATGTTTAATTTATATAATGATATATTTTTTCCATTTCAATTTTAAACAAAAAATTCAACTAAAATAAACCAGAGCTAAAAAGCAGTTTGTTGTTTAGGAAACGGAATTACTATTTATTATATAATATAAATATAAATCTTGACATGTGCTGGTATAATATTTCATTTATTAAAGATAAAATAAAACATATTATTAAATTAATAAAAACATCAATAAAAATAAGATAACATAATACTAGTAAAAAAATAAACAATAACATTTACGGGAATCTTCAAAGAAGCAATTAATGAAAAATGTAAAAAAAAGATACATCATATTTTAATTGTTTTTAATTTTTTATAAATCCAAGGCTAAGCAAGTTAAACATTTTTTAAACTCATTAAGTTAAGTTAATACAAAAAATTGACTAAATTAAAATTAAAATTTAGTTATATTTTTTGGTGATTCAAAAAAGTTAAGACTCAAGTATTATTATTTTTAATTTATGGAATATCACTTTAACAAAGAATAAAATAATGCTTGCGAATAAATAATAATTCAACTTAACACTAGTTAAAAATTAAATAATTGAAAAAAACTTAAATTTATGTAAGAAATATTACTTTATTTTCAACCTATTTTGTGGCCCCTATTTAATATAACCTTAAAAATATTTAACTTATATTTTACATAGCTTAAATAAAAATTTGTGATTGATCAATTTTTTATGTTGGACGCGGAAAGGAATAATTTATTATTGTATTTTTGTTTCTATCAATGAAACAACAAATATATTTATGATGTGAACGGTATTATAAGATTATGTATTACGATTGAAAATTCCAATTACATATTGTTTTAATTTAATTTAAACTATCATACCATGATATTTGACATTTATTTTGTTTCACATTCCTCGTCAAATGATATTGGTTGTGTTGGTTATAACATTCAAAGCGAAGATTTAAGCAAAAGTATTGCAGTTTTGCTAATATTGGTTTAATGTTTGTAAGGATTAATGACTATTCAATAACGTTAATGATTTTGGACATTGAGTATTTACGAATAATTATAATGAATGTACGCCGTTCATTTGTATTCACGCTTAGAGTAACTAATTAGAAAATAAACAAATAACATATCTTGTAAAGTGGTTCCGACTAAATAAAATATACAAGTATAATCTATAGAGTGGGGTACAAGACATTTTTAGAGCAAGTAAAAATATAAATTGTTGTAAAATGTTGTTCAGTTTAAAATCTAAAAAGATAACACAAGACTCATCCAATAAAAAAATTTAATTAACTTAACTTAAGCTTTTTAATTTGTTAATGCATGCTTAGCCCTGTTAAATACTTATAATATATAGTCATAATATGTTCTATTTTAAGTTATAAATGTTTTTAGGTAATTAATATGCTTATATAACTTTTAAATGATTTATACTTCAATTAATTTATTCTTTTTTTTTTTTTTTGGTTCTAGGCCAAATGAAATACTCCAACATTTGAATATATTACCATATAATACACTTTTCTTCTGGATTCATAGGTGTTCCTATTTGACAGTTGAATACTTTTGAAAATTCTTCAAAATTACTCAGTGGACCGTTTACTCTAAACTGGGACGGTGAATGCAGATCTTTTTCCATTTGTAATTTAAGAGATTCATCTGTACTTGATGAACACCATACCTGAAAAATAAGGAATTATTTTAATAGATTCTTTTTTTTTTGTTAATTATATAAGCTAACTTGGGCAAAACTGACGAAAAACAGTTGTTGCGTGGTAAGATGAACAGCAGGCAAACGGTTCGGTTGAGCCTTCTTTTCTTCAAGTAACTTAATATAAGCACGATATGCAGCTTTAAGTCCACCATTGTCAGCAATATTTTCTCCTGAAGTATAATTTTTTATTATAGAATTTATCATTTTATATAAATAATTAAATTTGAATATACCTAATGTACGTTTTCCATTTATATGATAACCATTAACTTTATAGTTAGAATATTGTTTGATCATACAATCTGTCGCTTCTTTAAACTTATTTACTGTTTTATTATTCCACCACTGGTGTAAATTTCCAAAGCGATCAAATTCTCGACCTTTCAATTTAAAAATTATTTATTCAAATATTTAAACAGACATATATAATTAAAAGCTAAAACTTATGATGTTTTCAGTGTTTTATAAGTCATCATAATGTTTACTTATAGATTATGATTTATGAATAAATTATTTAGATGTTAGATTTACCTTCATCATCAAATGCATGGGTGAGTTCATGTCCCATAACTACTCCCATAGCACCATAGTTTATGGAAGACTGTTGCATTTGATCAAAAAATGGTGCCTGTAAAATACCCGCTGGGAAGACTATTTGATTTTTGGTCGGTGTGTAGTATGCGTTTACTGTTGGAGGGGTCATACTCCACCTGAAATAAAATCAATAAATTAAGTTGTTATTAAATTTATTGTAAATTATGTTTTTACTTTGAACGATTGACAGGTTGATCAAGCTTATATAAATACTGCACCAAATTAAATTGAATAGCACGTAGATTATTTTCAAAATATTCGTCAGAACGTACAGTCAAATTTTGGTATTTATCATCCAACTGATTTGAATCCATTATATAATCTGGAAAACCTAAAATATTTCCATAATGAATATTTTTTGTTTATAGATTTTAATCCGTTTATATATTACCAATCATATCTGTTATAGCATCTGCTTTTTTTTCGGCTTCAATAAGTGTTTCTTTATCCATCCATTTTAAATTTTTGAAATTATCCTTAAATGCTGTTCTTATTTCATTAATCATATCTTCAGCCTAAAAAACTTAAAATATTTAGTTTCTGATTTCTTTATTTTAGTTTATTTTTATGCATCTAGGTAATTACTAGTTTTTTCGACTGTCCGTGAAAAACTTCGCGGACATATAATGCGCCCAAAGCAAATCCCAATACATTGTTTGTATCGCTAATACAGTACCGCCAAGGTTCTTCACCACCTTCTGATCCTAATAATGCTTTTCGTAATCCTTTATAAGCGTCTCGAAAAACTTTTGATAAATAAGGAGTAACGGTCCTGACGGTTTGCCATACCAGATAGTTGTTAATTACCCTATTGTTTATAAAATAATCAATAATTAGTTAATTTTGTACAATTCAAATTAAAATTTTTAAAAGTAGATGTTTTTACGTCTTATTTTCCGGAGATTTACTATACTCTGTAATTAATGCAGAAAGGTTTGACATAAACGAGGGAGAGTATACCACGACGTTTTCCTTAGTTGTAATTTTTCTATCGACTAATCGAAAAGCTGCATTGAAGTAATGATTCCATTGAATCTGAATAAGCATTTATAAATATTTAGTATAATATATAATTTGTGAAAAGGGGGAGTTTAAAATTTACATAAGTAAAGAAATACATTTTTTTTCAAAAACCAATATACTTACGAATGGAGCTAAATTCTGTAGTTCACTGATAGGCATAATGTGATAGGCCTTTTCTTCATCACGCCTATTTTCATCGGGTTCCGTAAACATAGCTAACCGTGTTTCAAATTTAATAACTTCTTTCATTTGAAGTCTTGTTGAATTTGGTTCACCACCTAATAATGTTCCAATCTAAAACCTCAAACATAAACAATTCTAATTCAATTAATGAATCATGATAACAAATGAGTAATTATTAAGTATAGTTATTGGTTAATATTAAAAATAACAACGAATGTAATATAATACATTGATACATTGTGAATAATAACTAAAAAAATTTATACTCTTAATTAAAATAAATCATAAAATATATGAATAGATTATAAGCTCACCGTTGTCATGTAATCTAAATATGTATCTAATAATTTTTGGTTTGCTGTAACGTTCAAATAAAAATCTCTAGTTGGTAATGTCAGTCCACCTTCGTCAATCTATATATCACACACATAAAACGAATATAATTAAAATTATTTAAATTGAGAAATTCACAAAGCATCTTTACAAATAATTTTTCAAGTTATAACATTATATATCTATTAATTCAAATTCTAAAATATAGTTTTTCAATATTTTAAAAATTTCCGATTTTTTTTTTTTTATACTTTTCAAGAAGCATTCTGTGGTGTCTTTTTTTTAAAAGAGAACCTACTACGTTTAATGTGAATTGATAATACGTTTACAAAAACGTTAATGTATGTATTTAAATTATAAGTTAAAATTTGAACGACAGTTTCAAATTCATTAAACTTAATGTACTAAGGATAACTAATAGGTTTAAAAGATACCAGGTCTATGGCGTATTAAAATTATAAAAGATACTCAATTAGTATTATTTTAGCATTTTAATTTTTAAAAATTGTCCAAGTATAATAAGTTATTATTAATAAAATGATAACTAATCAATATAAATGACCAATTAGCAATCTTATTTTATATTTCATGAACTTAAAATCATTATTAGAACATCTATTAGCACTTACATACAGTTATATATAACTCAAAAACTATCTGATAAAATTTTCATTAAAATGCAATTATATTCTAAAAAAAAAAAAACGTACTTAATTAATTTAAAATATAAAAAGTGATTCTAACACGAAAAAAATATAAAAGTTTATATCAATAGTGACCTCACAATACTCCTTAAATTATATACAAATTTAAGTACGTTATTTAATAAAATATGATATTTAAGAACACTTAAAGTTTACAAAAATCAGAATTTAAATAAATGCATTATCAAGTGATTATACAGAGAAGAATTGAGGATGCTCGGCGAATCATATTGTATACTATAGAACTTTTGGAATTACTATAGTTGCATATTTTTTGAATACTAACTTGAATTACGTGCCTGCTCGAATTTCTGTCATCTTCGCCGACCATCCAATAGAATAGTCCAGCCATATTGAACCGATTATGAACAATTTCTATAGTCTTTTGTAGTTTCCACGAAGATACATTCCATGTTCCTGATATATTCCAGCCACCAATGTCTTTAATAAGGTCCAGTAATGGTTTGGCACCTAATGTTTCGATTGTATTATTTGGATCCATGCAAGCCGTAAAATACATTTTGGCTTTGAGTTCAGCTTTGCTACTAGTGTTCATAGGAATTGCTTCTATAAAAATAATATTATCTTATAATATAAGCTACAAGTTCACGAATCCATTAACTGTTTATTGTTTAGAAAATATAGATTTCTTGCGAGTGATAATAAAAAATTAAGCACTAAATCCCAAGCATCGGTTAGAAAAAAACTAATACCAATGAATGAAGATAGTTAGCAGATATCTTAGTGATAATTTAAAAACTGATGAAAATTAATTAAATCAATATTCAAGGTCGGATAAAACAATACTTGGTAATTTATTGATATATAAAGCAAATTATAAAAAAACCACGTCGCACCTAGTGAGTTTTTAACTATAAGTTGATTGTTCATTTCCAACTCATTAAACATGCCCCACATAGATCTGCCGTCTGGTACCGGATTCGCTTTTATCCACTGACCACAAGCGTACTGGTAGAAGTCCTGGCAAGGGTCTGATTTCGTGTCCATACTTTTAATTATAGCCGCTGCCGTCGTTACGCATGTCTCCTTCATACAATAATCTGTGGACAATCAATTGATTATAATTTATAAGTTTAGTAAAAGTTCACTTATCACATCTTCAGCGTAGTTATAATACACACACACACACACACACACACACACACACACACACACACACACACACACACACACACACACACACACACACACACACACACACACACACACACACACACACACACACACACACACACACACACACACACACACACACACACACACACACACACACACACACACACACACACACACACACACACACACACACATATATATATATATTATACATTATATTTTTACTTTAGAACGTCTTTGTATTTCAAAAAAATATATACAAATGTGTTTAACGGCACTTTGAATCTCACCTTGTCCGGTACTAACAAAAGAATCGGATTCTTCGTATATATCTGGGATTTGGTGTGCGGGGGGATTACACTTTTCCTGATGTACCGGTAACATAATTATGAATAATAATATCACGCCATTAAGTAAGGTTAAGGCGAGGAGAACTTTTTCCAACGACGTTCTGTTTTTCAATCGAGACCAAATATTTTTAGGTTTTCCCTGTTGAACAATATACTTTTTAAAATTATTATACCAACGTATAGTATATTTTTTTCAATATTTTATTTCATATGATCTAAATTATTACTGTATAAAAACGGATGTGTGTAGAGGATGCCGTTACTCCTTCTGTCAAATGAACCGAGCCCATGCTTGATGTCTCCTCTTCAAATACTTTGTGCTTGTAATGTGCCATCTACACAAAATCATTTAAAATCAATGAATGGAATCGAATTATAATGTATATACATTTACGATACAATTATTCAAATCATCAAACAAATAACACAATAACAGCAACAATAATAAATCATAAGCAATCGTTTGTTTTTATTTGTTAATTATTATTATTAGAACCACAGTAGAATTATGTTCACATGATTAATTCATTCTAAAAGGGTATTCTTTAATTGCTATTATTGCATACTCTTTTTATAATAAATAATAATCCTTTAACCTAATCAAGCTATACACGACTATACTAGTGGTTTTCATAACTTGTGGATCGCGGTCCTCTGGGGGTCCGCGACACTCATTTCAGTTAGGGTGACGGAGGTCTATTGTAATTGTAAACTATCGATATCTAGGATAAAAAAGGGCCCTGAACTTTTCATATCTAATTAAGTATTCACTTATAATATTTTTGAGAAATATTTATCCATTTACCTTGCAGAAACAAAAAAAAGGTAATGTTCATGTTTCTCCAAACACTATTTCATTAAATCCACGATAATTGTGACGATTATTTTTAAAATTTTAATATGAAAATTAATTGATTTGTCTAATTGCTTAATTATATTTCAATAAAAAATATTGTTTACGATAATATAATATAATAATATGTATGTTATTTATTATTTTCAAATAAAATCGTGTCAAACCCACTTCTTTAGTTTTACGCTGGTATAAATTATTTGACCAAGTTTAAAATTGTATTTAATTATTTTTATTTCCTTTTATTGCCGGCATAGTTAAATAAAAAAAGTTAATTATAAGCCGAATGTACATTTGTCTGTCGTCGACGCTATCGTCTCCCTAGCCATATGTTCCGGTATGTGCGTGTATCAGTCCATGATGGACCATGTGTGGTCGTCATGACGTGATGATCACTATTTAGTATCTTATCTCATAATATACTGTTTAAATGCGAAATACAGTAGTCTGTGTTTTTTTATTCAGTGTATATAGAATTACTATACTCTGAATAATTTACACTTACACAATTAATTTAATGTTTAAAGTTATTATCTGTATACAGTATACACAATATTGATAGTCGAGTAATTGACCAGGGTCGGGTAGGTAAGGTCAAGAGTCACCAGTCATAGTTTTAATATAAAGTCAGTGACAATAACGTATTATAACACATGATCTAATAAATTAGTCACTTTATTACCAAGAATTTTATAGTTAAGTATATTAAAATAAAAGCAGTTAATCAATCATTATACAGTCCTCTTATTTTTATTCCAAAATAATAAATTCCAGTCGAAACGGTAATAAAACTACACGCGTGGTCACCTAGCTGTAGTGTGAATCCATCGTTACACGTACCTATATCACGTATTTATTTTATTTTTCAGAAACTAATTATTATCTTTTTATGCCGTAATAAGAATTTAATAAATGCCTATTTCAAGTCAGAAAAATAATAAAAATAATACATTTTGTAGTATTTTCAAAATTTAACTAGTTGGTATTTTTGTTTTGAAAATAATGTTAAACTTTTAACAAATCCCATCAAATAATAACATGTAACAACGAGTAATAAATAAAAATTAAAAAAATAATTTTAATAATAATATAACCTTTTTATTCATATTTTTTACTCGTACTATCACATCTAGTTAGTGATTATACCTACCTATATTTATTTATAATTTAAGTTTTAAAACAACAGGTAGTTCAATTTTTAAAATAATAAAAAATGTTTCGTTTTTATCATTTGCCTGACTTGAAATTAGCATTTAGCTAAAAGTTTAGACGGATAGTAAAATTGCATACAAATTAAATTCTTTGATTATTTGGCTAGGCATTATTAAAATGCCTGATTTAGTGATTTGACTATATGCGATATATATATATACAAGTAAGATAGTAAGAAGCAGGTTTACGTCCAAGATATACAACAATGTATTGTATTTTACAAATATATATTATAACATGTATAATAAAAGATTATTTTAAATAAAGACGAGACAAGCAAATACAGTACAAAATATGGTTAAATTAAATTAATACAAAGTAAACACAAATTTAAAACAAAATAAAGAAGGGTTAGTATTGACAATAGACATACGGAACCATAAATTTTCATTAAGTTAGTAATTAATTGAGCAGAAATGAAAAAATTAATTGAAAAGATAATCCCAGATAGAATATTAAAATTGTGTTTGAAAATTATTATTGAGCTATCAATTTTGTTGAAGAGAAGTTTTTGCAGAAAGTCAATATTAACCAAAAGTCTGTATGGTCGGCTAAACTGCCTAAATTTAGTTCATGGAAAATAGGGTAATGTAGTTATAGGTAAATTTTGAGTAAAAAGCTGTATATTTATGAAATTTTTCCAATTGCCTACAGACCTTTGCAGTATGAGCTATGGAAGTTCCAAAGAACTAAGCCATATTCAATAATTGATTGAACAAGTGTACAATAAAAATTTCGATATGGAGGTTGAAATTTTAATTGGAGGGAGGGGGTAAATTTATGTATATCATATACAGTAAATCCAATATTATGAATGTCATTATTAGCATGAAGCAGATCTGAATCTTGGCTAGTATAACTTAAGTTAACAAGGTTAAGGCACCATAATATGTAAATTATAGTTTAACATTAAAAATATTCAACGGAATACCCAAATTATTATATCAAGTATTCAAGTGAGAATATTAATAAGGTCAGACTAATTAGAAATTTTTTATAACAATCACTTGTATCAATACTCAACATTTTTTTTAAATCATCAGAAAATGCTTAAAGATAACTGTATTTAAGAATGCGATTGACTTTATTATTAATATAAATAAGAAAAAAATATTTGAATATGTTATATTATAATAGTTACATAAAAGCATGATTACAAATGTTACTCGTTAGGAAATAAAATTAATATGTTTGCGTTAAACAGACTCAGCCTATATACATTTGTTATGCAAGTATTTTGATATTATATAAAAAAAATTAAATATCTAAAATTAAAAAAAAAAAAAATTAGTTAAATAATATTTTAGTCGTAATAAGTACTAATAACTAATAAGTATTTATTTCGTTATTTTGAAAATTATAATACTGTTACCATTAAATAATACTAGTATTAGTTAAATTGCCCATACAAAATTATCAATATAATCATCATAGAGGTCTACGTGGTCACATTAATAATACATTACACGATCAAATTAAATTAATTGACTTAATGTGTATATCTATAGTTAGAAGCAAAGTCCATTAAAAACTATGTATAAATAATATATTTAAACATATAGATGATACGTAGAATTAATTTTTAATGTATTTTATTCACAATGAATACAATTTTTAATAAACTATTTTATGGTTTAAGATAATCAACGTTCTAGAAGTATAATTTAAAATTGTAGTAATAATAACTAAATATAATTATTCAAGAAACCGACTGATCAAACAAACTATAGAATAATTAATGTTAATATATTAATTAAAAGGTTAATTTCTAAAAACAATAATCTATTTTATTTTTTTTTTTTAAATAATAATAGTTAAAATATTAATTTTACCTATAGTTATCAGTATTAATTTCTATGTTTAATATTATAGTAGTATATTCTAATTCGTTAAGTATTTTTTTAACACAATTAATTTTAAAGTTTCTTTTATTTTTGATATTTGAATAGTTTGACTTAAACATATTAGATATTGTAAAATGTGAATAGATTGCTATTGTGTTGGTACTCGGTTATATATTATATTAAAATATCAATAAGTTATAAATTAATTATGCAAATATTTAGTAAATAACAAATAAAAAATAATAATACTCATTAATACAATGTATGTTGTATAATTCAATTTATTGACAATAAATTCTTATATAATAAAGAAAGTATAAACTACTACAACTACTACAGTGAAATATAATAATAATTATTATAAATGTATATTGTGTATGGTATGTATAATTGAACAAATCAAACATATAATACTTTTATATACTTACAAATATATGCACCTACTACCTTCAGAAATGTTATATTAATAGTATTATAATTTATAATATGTTTTACTAAGATTTTACTAAAATCTTCCACTAGACACTATATAAAAAGTGAAAAATTTAGAAAAGTACCAAATTCCCATCGACGACTATTGAATATTAATAACACAAAAAACAAATATAATAAAATCAAAAAATGATAACAAGATACCAAAACTTCAAAATGTTAGTATAAATTAGAAAAAATGATGGATGAAAGTGGGAGTCTTTACATACGTTTGCATGTTCATGTTTTTTATGGTCAAGTCTGTTCGTTATGAGCAGTCCTTCAAACGTTTCTCAAATTAGGTAACTATACTCTTATAATTTAAAATGTTGAGCTAAGTACAAAAACATGGTAACATAGTTAATAGTATGGTAAAATTGTATAACCATTCTGATATATCAAAATCTTACCATGAATACCAACCAATCATAACAAAGGATTTTTATGCACGTTTATGCGAACGTATATAGTGGAAATTCGCTTTAAGGCAATTTTTCATGTACAATGATTGTATATACTAAATAGATTATAGGTACCATTTACTAATACGGCAATGTATAATATATCATATAATTATGATAAATATTATTATCATTATTATTATTTATTATTTTTACATTTTGTAAATTAAAAACAACTATCAAAAATATCGGCGCATTTGAAATTTTATGTTTGACAAAAGCATCACAATTAAAAAGGGATGAGAAGGTTAACAAATCAGCTAATCATAAATCTCAATAAACAACATCAATGGCGATTAGTGAAACACTAGGTATTTTCCATCACTATAGTCTCGTAGTTGATGTGCTGTATGGTAAGTATTGAGTGATTGAATAAGTCACTGTAGTGGATGTGTATAATTTAAATTCAATAATAAATCAATGTACTTATACAATGGAAATGGATTCAAAACGGAGACCCTCTGTGAGTCTATATTTTTAATGGTATTATAATATATTTGTTTAATATATAATTATTAGTAATTTATTTCTCTACTATAAATAATACAGATGGCTTAAACATGGCGCAAACTTATGTATATTGGAAATATAATTTATTGTTTCTGTTTTTATTTTTAAAAGTGATTTGTTGGTGGATACAATAATTAACAAACATTGTTATATATAATATACAATGATTAAGTTTAAATCGAGTTTTGTATAGTATCAAACAATCATCAGTCATTATATTATACATTATATTTTTTGTACAGTATTTATAATATAAATAATACTTCAAATTATGTTTCACCCAAAGATACTAGATCAAAAAATACTATAAAAAGATAAAGCGCTATAAACGCAGAATCATACAAAATATTTAGATATATATTAATATACATTAATAATTAAACAGATTTTAATTTTTTCGATATTTATATATAGTGTACACAATATAAGTATAGTAGGTACCTACATTTATGATATATTATACCTTACATAATAAAAAATAATATTATAATACTCCTAAACGTTGTACAATATTCCAATGTATAATATGTTTACATATTATATAATATAATATAATATTATATGATAAACTGATACGACTTTATGAGACTTATAATTCTATTATACGGTGTGTATAAAATTATTTTTCAATACCATCAATTTTTACATTAACATAGAACATACTAAAACAAATTAATTCCACCAATAAACATAACGATTTTCATAAATTATTTTAAATTGTATGTTGTTGAGAGAATTCTACTAATTAGCTAAAATTATTAATACACTAATATTGTAATTTAATTTTTGCTTTGACAATAACACTAATTGACGTTACATGATACACAACTTATATATAAGGTAGAAACAAATGTAAAAAAAAAATTGAATATTTGTTTGCATGGTGTTTTAATCTAATTATAGTTATTGCATTAAAGTAAATTAAAACGTGTTCAAATAAAATATTTATAAATATTTTTCTTTTAATGCAATAGATAATTGTAATGTACGAGAAAAAAGAACAAAATATAATAATATAACTACATAATATTTATAATTAACAATTTTTAATTTTCATTCTTAAATAACGAAAATTGTATCTTCATTAGATATATTTTATGTTTAAATATGATTCAAATACTGAAATAGTTTTTTGAAAATTGAAAAAATGCAATTATATATTACACACATAATTTATTATTTTGTATGTATCGTAAACTAACCTGTAGGTCGTAAAGTAGGGATGGCGAACTTTTTTAGTTCCTGTACCCATGAGTTAAATAAAAATGTTTGGTTCAATTTTATTTTCCTTTTGTGTAAACTTATTTTATGACCTTTTTTCTTGTTAACCCTAAAAAATTCCTACAAATGATCTTTTTTATTTGGACAGTTGTGTGAGCCACTAAAATAACGCAGGCGTGTCATAGCCTATAGGTTCACCACAAAGAAAGATAGGGTTGGCGCGTGCTCAGTTAAAATAATTACAATAGTGTGTTTATACTGTTTAAGTATATAACATTATTAATTTAATAAATTATCTGGAATACTTAACAAAAAGCTGAAGAAATTATTTACAAATTGTAATTTTATGACGTTTATCCCGTTTAGGTAATACAATTCTATAGGATCGATTGGGCTTAAATCTTTTCGTAATACAGCTATTTAATTTTATGTTGTTTAGAAACTAAGTACATAATTTGTATTTTGCTGTGAGTAAGTACATACGTATATAATATAAGGTGATTCACCATCACCAAGTATACTGAACCTCCCTTTTTTTTTTTAAAAAAAATGCAGTTATTAAAAATCTTATTTTTGGAGTTTTTAAATATACATAAGACTATATACATACTTTAAAATTGTTAAGATTATTTGAACTTATTCATTAAAGAGTGCCCTGTGGGGATACACGCATTAGTTTTTCAAATGAAAATCCACTTCCCTTTTTTAACTATAAATTATTTAGTGGGAACATTTTCTGAAATGTTTTACTTACCAAAATAAAATACGAACAAGTAGGTTCTTGAGTTATTTAACTTTGTTTAGATACCATGGATAATTTATAGGTCCATATGATTACGTTATAAGATATGGGGTTAATGGTGGTTTAAAAATTTGTATAATTAACATCATTGATATCATAATTTATAATTTGTAAAAATAGTCAACTATAATAAACACTAGATCCAATAGTATTTTATATTTTTGTAAAACCAAATAGCACCTAAAAACTATTATCCTAAATCTGTTCATTTGGATAAATAAAAACTACTCGTTCGAATTTTAAATTAGGTATAGATCAACATTATCCACTAAATCATTTCAGTAAAAAAGGGATGTTTCATTTAAAAAACAGAAGTTTATATCACCATAATATGACACTGCCTGAGTAGCAGAAACGTATTCAGGAATTTTGCGCCTAAGTTAAGAAAAACCTAGGTACCGTGTTATATCAAAATGCTCTTCAAAATTCAAAATTTACTGCCTATAGTTCAAACTTTTCCTGTCTCCCTTCTAAATACGTCTTTACTAATTAATACAAAAATCTGAAGAATTTAAATAAATTCATTATCAAATAAAAAATGGTGGTGAACATACTTAGTAAATTCACCCTATATAATTATATGATTACCCTATAATATGTGTAGATTTGTAAGCAGAAGTTATAAAAATGTATCAAACTGTGGTATATTTATTTATAATAAACATTTTTTTTTTCAAATTAAAATCGGTGTTTTTTTGCGTGTGATTTAATTTATTGAGAGTGATAATAAATAACAATGTGTATATAATATTTACGTATACTAGGTTATCATGTTGATTAAAAATCTAACTAAATCGTGGGTCATATAACTGGACCACTGGAGGCACGTCCCTGTAGGGTTTCATTTATATTCAAAATAATACAACCATTGTTTTGACAGAGATAAGTGTTTCGATGTAGAAACCTCTCCGCAACTCACTATGAAGGTCGTTAACTCACTTTACGCGTAAAAAAAATAATTACCAGAGTACGAAAATACCTACGTGTCATTATTTTATACTTTTTTATCGTTTAGTACAAGACATTCTATGTATTACATATTATTATTGTTTGTTTACAAAAAGTATCATATAGGTATTTTTAAATTTTAAGTATTAGTTGCACTGACTAAAAGTTTGTTAATTGTGAACTTAATATAAATTATAGCCTAAAGGCACATGTACAATAGCTGGTATACTGGCACAAAATTACATTTGATTCAAACTGATTTAGGAAATACCAAGCTTTCATTGCTTTCAAACTTGTACCTATTAGAAGTAATTTGTTTAATATTTAAATTGCACAGTTGAATTATTTCTATCAATGAACGGTAATTTACGTGTATGAACGCTATAACAGTAACAACGACATTATTATTTATTGTAGGTATATATTATACATTTATATACGTTATTACAAGTATCTTTAAACTTTTAAATTTTAAATAAAATAATAAATCATTTGTAGTATAGTCAATATAGAGGAGGGGGGAGTCTTAAGGCACTTAGTCCGTTCCAAAATTCCCAAAATGTTGTTATACGTATGAGTAATTTGCCGATCAATTAATGGATATTTCAAACATTTACAAGCGATCCAAAGTCCGTTCCTTAAGTTTTCCATCAAATAGTGCTCTGATATCTATTTAAAAGACTTGTACGTTATAATATTAGGTATAACAAAATTAATATTTGAAAATCGGCTTGTAATCTCAAAACGATATCGAATTTTGAATATAATAATTATTTATACTGATGTTTCAGTGTTATAATGCAAACGAAACGGTCGTATAGTTATAGCAATACGAACACAATATTATCATCGATTGGTTTTTACTTTTTATGACGGAAATAAACGTGCGCTGATTGTGCAATTCATAGCGTCATAACTTAGAATGGCCGAATAACGTCACAACGATACGACGGATGCTGTAGGAGCAATACATTTTTTTATTATACATATGCATTATACAATGAACATTACATAGGTAGTGTAAATATTGTAATATGTTAAAATAAGATAAAAGTACAATTAATAAGCAAAACCTGCACCCGAAATTTAAGCTACGTTCGCTTATGAATAACGTATGTCTATATAAGCAAACCTTACGTTCGTTAATCTGGTTTATTCGTAATGTACTAATATTTTAAATTTTATAAAATTATTATCATAATCTGATTGAGAAACTATTTTAATAATTGGTTGTATTCGATTTTTTTGGACTGTAGTAAATTAAAAAGTGATTTACCTGAGCACGTTGCACGCTGCTAGAAACGTAATACTATTATTATATATTTTGCTGAGAACAGGTTATATTAAATTTGCGTCGCCAGACTTCACTTTCAATATAAATACAGGCCGTAGAGTGACAAGTCTCAAAAGTCGTAAATATAAGAAGCTAAAAGTTAGTAAAGTCGGAAAACATCGATATTATTGCTGAAGTGCTTAATATTATACCGCGGCGGCGCGGCGCCAGCTTGCATACCGCGAGAACAGTATATTATAGCCAGAGTATGGCCTTCCGAAACTTTCCTAATTTGCCACTGTAAATATTATTATTTCGTTTCGTACCTTTTTATTATGTTTTTAATTTGAAAACTCGCAACAATTAAATCGGCACGCAGAAAAGCATGCCATCAGCGGGCGTCCTCGTAAAAGTCCTCTCTCCTCGAACTTTCTAGGTCGCCGCTTTCGTATCCAATTTAGTAAAATATATACCTAGCTTTTACCTATACGGATAATTCAACACATATGCGCGCAAGCCGCCATATCGCCGGAACCGTTTTCCCGGGCGAGGTTTATAATCAGACATAATAATATAAGGGTTGAATATCGCGGGGGGACCGCGCAAACGCGTCAATCAGTGTATGTTTGGCCGTCTAACACGATGAACATAATATAATAACATGACAAAATATCGATGACCCCGCGATCTATAATATTATTATTGTCACTGCAAAGTTTGAAGCACCACTTTCAAAAGCCAAACCCGCATAACATAGTGTACCTATAAAGTGGTGTTTGTGGAGAGGGGGGTGTGGACAGGCGATATTCGCCGACCACGCGAGCTGCTCGACAACAATAAATAATTATCGCTACATTGTTGCGCGACTGAAAAGCACAAATTGACGGGCATAAAACACGCGAGCGTTACGCGCAGTGCTTACGTTACGCGCGACCATATCATTATAAGCGTAGCTATAGGTGTAGCCTAAATATTTATATTGTGCTGAGTGCATTTTACCTTGGACTAAACGTCGTTTGTGCGTCACGGGATCCGGGAACGAGCGGAAGGTCGGGACGGTCGACCACTTCAACCGCGGCGAATCGTCGTCGTCATAGTGCTGCGGGCCCACGTCGTCTGCGGCGATCAGGTGGTAGCTGCGGCGGCGGCGGCGGCAGCGGCGGCGGCGCCGGTCGTCATAGCGTCCGCGATTATCGTGTCACGCGCGCGCGACTCGGACTCTCCGCGGGCGGGCGGCCGGCTTTTCCGCGGTCGGGTTTTAAATTTATTTCGTTTTTCGGCCGACCGGACTTGCAAACGCCGTCTCACGTGCGCTCGTGTCGCGATACACGGAACGCACCGACTGTGTCGCGCCGGAAATTCGACTGAGAGACGGCGTACTGTTTATTATTTTACTTCAATCGAGTTTTCGGTTGTACATACGCGTAATATAATATAGGTTATTGTGTTTTCCTTCTGCCGCTACCATACTGCTGAGTTCGGGTTTTGACTGCACGATTCGCGAGCGTGCTTGTTTGCGATTATTATTAATGTTATTATTATACTATTATTTTATTATAACGTATACCTCGTGTGTGTGCAGTGTAGTTTTAGCAGCGCAGCAGCAGCAGCAATAATAATAGTAGTAGTAGTAGTAGTAGTAGTAGTAGTAGTAGTAGTAGTAGTAGTAGTAGTAGTTGTAGTAGTAGTAGTAGTAGTAGTAGTAGTAGTGGTGGTGGTGACTGGTGGTGCGATATCGGCGGCCGCGTTAGCTGTGCCGCGCGCGCGTTCGACTCACCGCGATCCGTCACCGGACCGATATTGATCCATGAGCGCGCTCGCCGCTGCCACCGCCTTTGGCCCGATTAACGTGCGCGCGTTTTTTCTCTATTTTTTCACTTGACGTTGCTATTTTTTTTCCCCGTCGGCCCCATGGACGCCGCAAAGTGGATCGTTTTGGCACTCGTCCCTGTCAAAAACGTGTATACGTTTATAACAATATTCACACGTACACGCAGTGTACAATATTATGGTATTATCGAGAGAAAAAACCGTACGTGGATTCCAATCCGTTTTATGTGCGCACCACAATTACGCCGTATATACCTGTACAATATTACAATACTTGCAGTTTGGCGCACACCGTGTGTACGGTTTTAACGTATTCACGGTTGCGCGTAAGTGGCCACTTTAAACGAGAACAGGCTCGTAAGCGCAACCTATACTTCAATAATCCGCCTCGACCAAAAACGAACTAATCGTCTTATTGTATATTATTATTGTAATATTAGTTGTATTCATCGCCACAAATCTATAAGTTAGTCGACGAAATTTTCGACAAATCGTATCTTCATCCCAGATACAATATAATACCTTATGGCTTACAATATATTTAAATTATATTATAGGAATGCCGTTTATTGTGATCGCGTGATTTAGACAGAGAACATAATATCATATTAGCAACAAAAAAAAAACACAGAAAAAGCTAATGTTTATATATATGCACTCAAAAATCCTTAAATGTGCCGCAGTATAAACGTACACTAACCATTAATTTATAAGTATTAAAAATAAATAATATTTAAAATAAGAACGACGTAAAATAAGATACCTTCAGACTGCATTTTAAATATGATTGAAATATTTTCGGTTTAATTGTCTTAATCGGTCCGCAGCCATTTAGAAGCGTGTGGAGGTTTTCAAATTATCAAATTATATAAATAACAGACTTAATTAAAGTTGTTTAAGAGAAAATGTGCAAAACAGCTCTAAAATAGCAAAAATTACCTATATAAAGACTACATATATGGCCGTAATGTATCATAACTCGTTTGTCGTATCATGAAACAAATCTGTTTTTAGCTAGCGCCTTTTATTATAGTTGCATACAGCAAATATACAAATTGTAGAAGTTTTCTTCTCTAGTTATAATATCTTTTTAAAACCCAATATTTTTATGGGCTACATTGTGCATTCGACGAATCTGTATGACTAATATATAGCTGATACATATTATATAGTCCATAATATAGTCTATATTCTAAAATATCCACAACTCACCTAGGCCTTAGACATACTGAAAGTATTGCACATATATATATAATATACATAAATATTTTGTTATCTAATTAAAAAATGATTGCAATTTTTGACACCCCTCCCTCCCACCTTTCTAAAAACTATCCATCATGATGGCATTTACCTGCTAAATATAAATACATTACACGCATTATATATATTATTATATCATTCATATGATTTGCGAGACCCTATACGAAGCCTTATATAAATTTACACTTTAGTACATTCAAAGTCAAAAAATTTCAGAAAAATTATTCATCATTTAGTATTGAAACAGAAAAATTAATGTAATTTTTGCATTACACGGAAAAAGCAGTATAGAAATAGTATATAGTAATAATGGACAATACCATATCTCCAAGGAGAAAATTAAACCTTCATGACTAGTGTACGAAACAAAAGCTCCAGAATTTTTTTAAAGTATTACTGTACCTCTTGGTTTTCTACATTTTTCTTACCATATTCTATCTATTATCAAAATAATTTATAACACGATGCTTCACACGACAATTTTTAATTAATTTATTAGTTCTAAAAAATTCTTTTATCATTATTTCTACATAAAACATAAAATTTAATGATATGAAATAATATAATTTTAAATAAAAATTTTCTTATTATTTTATGGAACGCGATTCAAACACAAATCTAAGTAATAAACCACGAAGCCCAGGAACTGCTTACTCCTCCTTCCAAGGACGATTATGATGATATGAGATTCTACTTAATCTATTCAGTGTGCCTGTATGGCTATATCATATAATATATTTGTAGGTATACATTTTATTATTAATATTATACAATATGTTTGAAGCGTTTAGAGTTACGCTTTAGATTGTCGCCACATCGTTTGAATGACAATAAAACATACTTCGTTCGTTAACAATAATTATTGTCCCCACGGTGCATGGCCCGAGTCACAATATATTATAATTTATATTGTGATATATTTTAGGTACGCAAACCATTCATACCGGATGCGACTTGACAGTACGATCTACAGCATTATTCGTTATAGCTTAGAACATGTTTTATTTCTTTCAGTCAAACACTTACAATAAAAGACGAGTTAAAAATTAAATTATAGATACCTGTATTATAATCCAGTATTTTTTTTATTTTGAAACTGTAATAAGAGTTAAACTTTTAAATGTATACGTGAATACTTATAGTACTTACATAGATAATACATTATGTATTATATTCCTATTCTCAGCCATTATTTACGAAAACAATATCAACTTCATATTGTCCAACATGGACACCAATATGATTATAATTTCAAATTCTCAGAGAGAACAATGTTGTTCAAACATCACATTCTCTAAATAACAATAATGCAGTTATATACGAGTCGTGTGACATAATCGAATTTAAGCCTAGTTAAATTTATTATCTGCGAATTCAGACTGTTTAAAATCTAGATAATATACACGTTGTATTGGAAATATTTAGATATTTAGAATATATACGCCTATACGATTGTACTATATAATATGTACTAACTACTATTTATATGTACTTCTTAATTGAGTATACAATTTATCCACACACTACGTTATATTTTAATTTTCAAAAAATTTGACATCACCGTAATTACTTAAAATTAATATCTGTATAAAAATGTCATAACTGTTGCCAAATATCTAATCCCTACATACGCATAGGTAGCGTAGGTACTTGTGTAGTTTTACGGTAAATAACGATAAGTCTTATATTTAACATGGTTATAAATTAGTCGCATAAACGATATAATTATATGATTTATTATATAGTCATACTAAAAAATGTATTATACTTATATCATATACATATAGCTACTGTATAGACAGGTTACTTTAATATAATGCATATTTTATTTTTTGGTTCTAAAATGCAAAACTTACCTTTTGTAAACGTTGAACTGTTGTCTTGTGATAATACTGACAAGTGGACAATATATATTGGTTTAAAAATGCACTCTAATATACATAATTAAATTATAATAACAAACCATACACGTGATTTCGTAAATGTATAAGGTTTATTAGATGCAACATTTTATTATAATATAATACAATATATATATTGTCGATAACCGTTGCAACTTAAATTTTCGTATTCACATTACATACCTATGATGAAAATACTATGATAAATGGGTAAATAAGTAATACAAATATTTAAATATTTTAGATAATATCTTCGATGTTTAATGACAAATAGGCGTAGGTAATATTAATACCAAAAGAAGTAAATATATTATGTTAAATTATTAAATAAGTATTTAAGTAGTCACATACATTATGTATGAATATTATACAAATTATTATAGCTAGGTTTACCGTGTACATAATAGATTATGTTATGATTATTGTTAATTATACTTATAGCTGATGGTGCCGCTGTTTATTGTTGCATCTTGATCTTGAATTTTATTTTTATTGTGAAACAAATGCTTTTTAATAACCAACATTAAATCTTCCAATTTAATCGTTTCATCTTTGTCGTTTACAATGCCCAATGACTTTATTAAGTTGGCCTGTACAATAGACCGATAATGTTATATTAATATCGATTATAATAAATTATCTGCATGCATTTTAATGCTCTAAAAAACATGAAACATGCATGAATATATGCGCTAACAATATTAGTGAAATATGCACTAAAAATGTCAATAAGTATATTAGTATATTCAATTATATTAAAAAAAAAACTTCATACAATAAATTTACAATAGATATTAAATATTTATGACTTGGAATGGACTAATAAAAAGTATTCATAAAATATTAAAAGCGTATATAATATAAACAAATCTAAATTACCAAAAATAAATAGATAAGCTTCATAAAAAAAATGTATGAAAAATGAGCTTTTAATTCTAAATATATGTTAGTAATTCATATACGTATTTTGTTTCACTAAATATGCAATAAAAACATTAACAAAATACTGTTATAATGTGCTTATTGGTTTAAATATTTGTGAAAAACAATTTCAGATTTAGTATGGTAGTCTTGAACCAAATTTGCAACTCAGACTTAATTTTAATTTAGAATAACATTTGTAGATATATATAGTCATTAAATTCACAGCCCTATTTAAAACCAAGATTCGAGGTAAACATAATAATATGTTGATTGTAATTTGCATATAATTATTTATTACCTTCTTTGATGTCCCAATACATTCTAAAAATTTAATGTATTCTTCTTTTGAAATGTCACCATTTTGGTCTTTGTCAACAGTCTGTATGGAAAACAATAGTTTTAATTATTTTTGCAGTAATAGTGAAATAAATCAAAATATATTTCTAGGATTATAAACATTTTAATAAGTACTTTAAACCTTAAGGCAAACTATATTGACATTTATTCAAATAAATTTATCATATATAAGTATTGAACAATGAACATTATTAAATATTTCCGTTATTTAGTTATAATTAATAAAAACTAAAAAAGTATATTTACATGCGTTAAGCTAAATATTATAAGTAGTTTATTGAACTCGAGAAGTACATCAATACACTTAACTATTTAAATTTATTATTTATAAAAACTATTCAGAGTACCCAATTTCAAAAATTATGTTATTAAATATTAGCTAATGCAATAATATAATAACAGCGTATACTTGAAATTTCAAGATAATTAAAAATTAAAATTTTGAAAATTATTTTTTAAAAACTACATTTAATAAATACAAGTATATGAATTTCTCTAAAAATATAATGTATATAATAATTAAGACATTAGTTAGATATACCTACGTAATTACTAATTATGTATAATTCTTATAATCAAATTGTTATACATGTTATTACAACTAAAACTTAAAATATTCAACGAAGATTGTTCTTAGTAGTACCTATATCATCAGTATTATATGTTTAAATAATGTATGTTTACATATAGATTTTAAAAATATAATGCGGGTAAATGTGATGCTCTCTACCCTTTAAATAATTTACCAATAACTAATATATGCATGTAAACTGTAAACACTATAACAGCAGTCATTAAAGTGTTGTACAATTACTAATTAGTGTAAATATATCATATTAATATTATCCGTATTAGAATGCATATAACTTTAAGTTAACTACTTACTTATAGGTTATACAAATGCAATATAAAATATATTTTTAATTGCTATATTTATAAGTTTGAACATCAAATAATTCTGTAATGGTTGTAATTTTATAAATGCTCAATAATTATAAGTTTAAAATAGTATACATAAATAATATCTAGAAAACATATCGTGGAAAATTAATTTGAGTATATTGCAATATGCATAATATGTCAAAAAGCGAGAAGCCTGTTTAAGCTCAAAGTCCGGCGAGAAACCTACCCTAGGAATGGCGGGCACAGTATATTAATATGTTTTACTAATTAATTACGTACCTTAAACAAGTATGGTAAAAGTCGAACAACTTCATCTTTCAAACCATCGTCGTTTTGTTTAACGTATTGAATATATTTCAAATATTTCTCTACCGTAACGTAATCGAATGGATCAATGCATCCCCAATGTTTATACCATAAGTTCTATAATGAGATATTTTAATTTTATATATTTATATGTAAAATATAAAAAAATATTTTATCAAGTAAATCATATTTAAATACGTGTATATAACAGATATCAAGACCTGCGAATGGATGGGGGTAGAGAGGGCTCAGAGCCCTGGGCACGGGCTTCCAGGGGTGGGTGCCGTTATCCAGGCTATTCAAACAAAAAATTGTTTAATTTTGCTATACTAAAATGGAATAAAATTATGATTCATGACAATCCTTAAAAAACGATTACAAAACTTATTTTTATTTTCTTCAAGCAAATAAAATGATTTTTATTTTTTAACTAAATAAAAATTAGTAAATTTTAGTTTAAAGTTAAGCAAATTCTCTGTTAAAATTCAAAAAAACTCGGTGGCCGCCACTCACCAGTAATTGAAAGCAATACAGATATTTTGTCTGCCACAGTTTATTTTAAAAATTATCTTACTTTATGATATAAGATAAGATTATACATTGTAGTACAAGTTTAGTTGATTTTTATATTGTGTCTGCTAATGGGTTATTTCAATGGTATTTGGTCGATAACGACTAACTTTACTATTTAATAGTGCACTGGTAAAACGATACCCAAATAACTTATAGGCGATAAGCTTACATGTTAAATTACAAGTTTAAAATTGATATATTTAGCCAATTTTGGCTAAAAGAAACTCTCGCCTTGAAACGATCTTATGCCATCAAAACTTAAAAATCTGGAAAATATATTTTTTAACCTATTATACTGTAGTTCTTTGGATATTTACCGAAATTCCTACCACAGTAGCAATATTCTTATAATTCTTCAAATTATTTATTCGTACAGTTTACTTTTTTTTTAAAACTTGTTAATTTATTTTAATGACAATTGTTCTAACATGTCTTCGCTATTTGATAGTTCATAATTTTCTGAAGAACTGATTAAATTTAATAATTTGGGGTGTTCTGAGAGAAATATATTTTTCGGGTGGTAAATATAAAACTATCGCATACAGTTTATGTCACCGGCAACAATGTGATGTACAAATAATTATGGCAAAAACAAGAATCCAAAAATACAACTGAAAAGTATAGATTCGAATTTTCTATTCAACGTCATACAAAAATATCGTAAAAAAACGATTTACTTATAAAATAAATTTATAAATTTATAAACTAACAGTAAGTAAGACAAAAAGTGGAATTAATACAGGATAGACTTGAAAATACGGGGAAAAAAGCGTCCCGAAAGAAGTTTTATCAGAACAACAGGACACAAAGCTTAAATAAAGGACAATCCTGTACAAAACAGGACGTATTAACATGACGTTACCCTAATTTATAATCTTTAATCGTACTTCAATTACTCTGCTGAACATAAAACTTTGTTCGTCCGTCATGTTGTTTAATTTTGAAAAACGTTCAGTCAGCTCCTTTAAATCTTCAATAGATACAACACCGTCATTGTTCACGTCCAATAGCTCGTGATAAAGAGTCAAATTTGATACCCATTTAGTGTCCGGTTCCTATTAAAAAAATTTAAATAAACAAAATACATATTTAAAAAACCATAATGTATATATTATACGCTTACGCATAACACATTTAATATTTAGTGCCTTAGTGAAGGTATAACGTATAAATAAATAAATAGTTATCTACCATCTGGACTCTGGAGTACAATATCAGAGGGATGTAAACAAGGAATAAGCAGTATCAGTAGATCCAGAAACAGTAGTTTTCCATATGGTACGGCTTCCAATATATTATGTATGTATATTGTGTATATCATATACAAACTTAGTGAATGCATTAAAAATATATATTTTGAATTAAGAATTATACAATATTATAAATTATTACATAATTTTGATAACACGGTGAAAGATATAAAATGTATTATTTGCAATTTTTTTGTACATATTTACTTTCGGTTTTGTGATATATTTGCTTGGTAATTCCATCAAAGTTTAAGCAACTTCCATGTCACATAAATATTATTAACCACTTATAAA
Organism: Rhopalosiphum nymphaeae; assembly: GCA_036289425.1. Lineage (NCBI taxonomy): Eukaryota > Metazoa > Arthropoda > Insecta > Hemiptera > Aphididae > Rhopalosiphum > Rhopalosiphum nymphaeae. The sequence goes on from JAZAQC010000004.1 coordinate 880,535, forward strand.
AATTAAGATGACGCAATAGTGCAATCACCCATCTCATTTGTCTCACGCAATATATAAAGTATAGACAATAGGCATATATAGTATAGTGAAATTGATCACCGTGTTTCATAGACGTCATTTTACTACTTTTCTTGTGGGATATGCCAATTAAATATCATTTAAATTTTTTCATTAAATAAAGCATATAATTGCCCCATTACATTACATACAACTATACAAGATACAACTATGTGATAAAAATTCACACCCTTGTGTATAAATGACGCCTTTGTCGTGTTTTATTAATTATGACTATACATGGTTAAAATTATGATGGATAAAAATTATATACGATAATGCCCATAAAGTATTATTCTTACTGTGGTTGTGTTGTCCTTTTGCGTACACTGGTCGTTTTCGAATAATTTTCTGCTTATTATAAATTTATTTCCATTATAAACAGTTTTCACACAGTAATTGACTGCAGCAGGTCTCTAGGTATGACAATAAATAATTTAATACAATTAAAAGCTTGTAAATTAATATAGGTTGAAAAAAGTTGCAAAATTTTCTAGGTACCTACCTACTTTATATAGGTAAATAAATACTACCAATGGCGTATTTATACTTACATATTGAGATGATTTTAAATCCAAATATTTTCTACCTTATCTGGCCAAAAATAAAACGTATTCCAAAAAAAAATATCACGTCAAAAAAATGACGAGGAGAAGCCATTCTTGTTAGTTTATATCTATTACTATTTAATGTACAGATATATTATAGAGTTATTTGTGCGTGTCTCATACCATCAATAACTTTTATAGCTTATATTTTAACTAAAATTTAAAAAATTAAATTATTTGTTTTTGTGTTACTTAAGAATTTGAGATCGCTAGTTAATTTAAATGCTTTATTTTTATAGGTTGAATTTGGTACTGCTTTCCATTAAGAATTTTAATAATTAGTTTTAAGTCTCGGCACTGAGAATTAAGAGGCAAATAAAGTATTGAAATTTAACATAATATCTACCTGCTTAGCAGATGGGAACGAGTACTAACACTGGAGCTCATGACATGCTTTATTCTATTATTATGTAGTCTGTATATTGTATACAATAAGTATTACAATTCACAAGTTATATTGCATTACACATAGGTATAGGTAAGTATATAATGTAGATGTATATAATATCGTGACGTATAAACAACACTATTGTATTTCTACTCTATTGTTATCGACGATTTAATAATATGGTCTTACATACTGTATGATGTATACACGTTTAATGACGTTTATAGATACCTGCTCTGATTAAAAGTTATAAGCTCGAATAAACAATTTTAACGAAAAAAATACTAGATCAATTTCTATATAAATGATTTATTGGTAATTACCTATTACAAAACGTATTTATTGCACATAAACATTCATATTATTTTATACCCCATGATAAATGTAAGATATCGAACAATACTTGGTACCTATATAATGTATTTGAAGTTAAACTTTAAAACGGCTGACACATTGATGACGACACGTTATTTCAATTTATTAGAATAGGTTCGCCTATATATATACAATGTTTTACTGTATTAGTAAAATAAAAAAAACGTGAAAAATAAGACAACATCAAATGATCGGCACACGACGCTGTAATATCCGGTCGGTCTGACTGTGTAATATGTAACTAGATAAAAAGAATAAATTCTATTTAAATGCTAATAGCGTTCCAGCAAGACAAACGACTAAAAATCGAACCGTCGCCGTCCCGTACTCGCGTCAATGAAAACGCATTAGATAGACATACGATTTACGTGACTGAAAAATACCCATAGCTTCACAAGGGTATCTGCGCAAATTTGATTCTATAAAACATTTTTATCTTCTTACAATTATCTGTATATTTAAAGTTAGATAAAAAATAATAAAAAAATACATTGAAAATAAAATAAAGAAACTACCAATTACAGATTGGAATTGAATGTCTTCTAATTATTTGATTTTCATATATTAGCCTGAAACTAAAACCTATATAATATTTGATATGTTATGCACATTTTATTTACCATATTCAACAATTTCATTACGATATTTTTAATTGTTTTTTAATGTAGGCTGGGAAATGTTTAAAGCTGATGCGAATTTTCTTTGCGAACATTATTCTAACTTCAAAATGTTTACCTTTGTTTTCTTTTATTAATTGGTTTTCCGACAACGAATTTTGAACAGTGAAAACGAATTAAAACAAACTGAATGACGTGACGATACACTACACCGATTTGTTCAAAAATATAATTAGTTTTATTACTTAAATCAATTTGAAAATCCACGAAATCGATAAAAAAAATTCTTATAATAAAAGTGATTCAAGTATTCGATACTTAATGATCACTGCCGGATTAAGAGTTAAAGACGCCGGGGGCAAAATAAATTTTCCGAATAATAAGTTATTGATACTAAAAATAATTGACACCATTCTTAATATGTGAAAATTATGACGCCGGGGGAAATTGCCCCCTTTGCCATCCGTTAGACACAACACTGTTAATGATTCTAATTTAACTGTATAACGTCAATTTAATATTAAGAACATAAAATTTGGGTAGGAATTTTTTTTTTGTTTTTATTCCAATAAACGGTTGATACTTAGGTAATTCCATTTTTATCTGTATAATTATTTATTATAGGTATTACAAACCTATCGCAGTTAAACTATAAGCTAGTTTTAACTGTTTTAAGTCTATGATACCTACCACCTGCCCACATAACACGATAACGATTAATGACATGCGGGAAGACTTATTTGTGTTTATATTTTTTTTCGTACCCATACGATACTTATATTCATAAAATATTACATTCTTTCGAAAAAAAATCTATGTCAAGTATCAAAAATAGCCTAAATATTTTGAAGATTAATTCATTAACCTATTAAGAATTGATAATATTTAGTGAACAATTCTCTATTAATTACATTTTGAATTAAAAAAAACAAATATATAAACAAAACTGGTTTTACATAAAAGTTCCAATTATTCTCTTATATATTTGTTTTTTATTTTTTTAAAGTGCCTTCTTGGCATTTTCACGTTATCCCGCTCTCCAAAGAAGGCATTAACTAAAATTTATATTCTATTAGAAATCACACTGAAATTTGATGACCAAAGCATAATTATCTAACATTTCAAAAATACACGTGACAGACTAAATAAAAAAACACATAATTTAAAAAATGTATAAAATAATGATTGTATAATGTGTACCTATAGGATTTTTTAAATAATATACAGAATTCATACAATGTATACATTTTGGCCATTTTAAATATTAAATACCCGTAATCCATTCACCATTAGGTATATACTTTCATTTAAATTAAATGCTATTATTTAAAATTATCTACTTTTCGTAAGACTTACCATATGAAATACAAATCTTGTAGAGTTGAACATTTTGTATAAAAAATTACGGATCAAAATGATTTTTTTCTATGTGATAACTTATAGGAAACCAAAGCACCAATTGGCCTAATGGCTGTAAAAATATGATAAATCAAGAATAGTTGTAGGTACCATAAATATGATATGTTGTTTTTATTTATTTAGATTATGGAACAAGGTACAAAATACATACCTAATGGTTTACTTTGAGTAAATGTCTCAAATTCATTTAAGTTATAAACATGTCAAAGTGCATAAAATAAATGCAGTAATCGGTTAATCGATTATTTATTTAATAAAGACTGGAATATGTAATTATTATATAATCATAAAGAATATAAACATAATTTCTTATAGTCACTTATTTTCACTGAAAAAATTAAGGGCCGTCGCATTAATATTTGTTTTCTCTGTCTATCTCGCACGTAATATAGGAACAAAGATATTTCGTATGTCTACGGTTACGACTCTCTGGTTCAATTTAGTGCTAAGACGCCAATTATTATATTACATTTTATAAAGAAAAATATTCCCTTTCCTATACATTGACCAGATAGATTATTAATAATTTTATTTTTTAATATGTTATTAATGGTTAAAAATAATCGAAATAAATTAAAATTAAAATATGCTTATACTAGTTATGCTTATAAAAAATGTATTCGGTCAATGCACATGAAATATTCTCTTTATAAAATACATATTAGGTACCTTTGCTCTAAATTGAACCAGAGAGTGGTAATCATGGAAATACGGAATATCTTTGTTCCTATATTATGTGCGAGATAGACAGAGAAAACAAATGTTGGTGTAGTGGACTAGCGGCCCATTAAACAACTATAAATGTTAGTTACCTACAAATGATATAAATAAATAAACGGTTAAAACGAAAAACTCAGTCAAATAGTGGTAGTATTTTTTTTTTATGTTTATTGATATATTTAGTATTTACAATCTATAATATATGATATATTTTATATAAAAGTAAAAGATTTGAAATATTCATGTTAGAATTAATGAGTGGTCTTGTTAGATGTAGACGAGTGTTGTTGTACCTAAGTTGTCCTCTTGCTTTTAAGATGAATTCCCTATAGGCCAGTCTCCACTCTCCTGTCAAGTAGCAGGTCAAGGTATTTTCCTTACCTTAAATGAAGGGGGATTGGGGAGTTATTAAAAATAATTTTAGGCATTTACCAGCCTTCTGGTCTAAGAGTGGCGTGCGTAGATTCAAATTTTTTTTCGAGCCTGAAACAATTTATCAACTAGTACCCTAATACTTAGAAAGTACCCCTAAATATTTTTCAATACTCTTTCTTATTTGTAAATTAAAAACTGTGAATATTTATATTTTATAAGTACAGAGTACATAGAATTGAGTTTAATGTACATAAGACATAAATTTGTTGAATCTATATGACAACAGGTTTTTGAACTTAAAAATTAAATTAAAATTTTTTTAAATCATATGAAATATTTATAAATCTAAGTACCTATGTAAAAAGAAAAGGATACATTACATAAAAATAAAATAAATTTTGGTTTAATATTTAAAAATTAAATATACACATTGTATTGTAATACATAATATCATATTATTAATATGTGAACATACATTTATTATTGTCTTGTTATGTATAATAACTATCATAAAATAATTCTCATTTACCTTAATTTTAAATTAGTCAATATAATCACTATAAAGTAGGTACTAGTTTAGTGAATATTAATATATCATTCAGTTTATCTTAATGCATATGGTACCATATAGTACTCCTCAATTTATTATTTACTATAATTAATTTCAAAAATACTCGTTTGAAAATTCAACTTGTAACTGATGTTACACTTAAAAGTATTAAGTACAGTATACAATTTATGATTATTAAGTCTATAATATTGTTAACAAACATAAAAAATATATGTATACTTTTTACATTACTCATTACTGAGTAAAATTCTAGTGCAACGTCAAGAACTATAGCTGAACTCTTTTTCGTTTCAAAGAAGATAGCAATAAGATTAACAATGGTATGGAGTTAGCGAAAAATACCATTTTTTTTTGTCAAAAACCAAATTGGTAACCTAGTATAATATATTTTTTTTAATGAGATTAATCTTTTGAAAAATTTTTCAACAATTTTTCTAAGTACTGATAAAAAAATTATTGATCTACATGACTAAATATAATATTATATAAATTATGAATCATTATTTTTACAACCAAAGAACAATGGTAAAGTATTATACTAAGAAGTAACTTAAAAACAATATGATATTAATAGTTAGCGCCATCTAATTTAGTTTATTAATTACACTATCATTTATCATTATTACTTAAATTAAGTTCATACATACTTTATTTTAACGTTAATCTGGTACAAAAGTTAGAAGAAAAAAATTAAGCATCTTCTGGCCTAAATTTATATTTTTAGAATGGAATGAATTAACAATAAAACTTATAAGAAATAAATCATTATTAAATGCTAAATATGTTTAAAGTTAACAACTAAATAATTAAAAGCAATATATCCATACAGAAATGAGTGATAATAGTCAAAGTACTACTACACAAATGACACAACCAGTCGTGCTGAATTCAGACTTTTTTTTGTGAAGTGAAATTTAAAATGTTTGTCTTAACCACCCAATTTATATGATAAACCCATTTAAGAAGTGAAGCGATCACTTCACATGACATATGAGTTCAGTGTCACTGGATTCGACCTAATATACTAGTCTATGATACGACTATACTTAAAAAATGATTTATATTTAACAATTTAATACACACATATCACATTTAAGTAGAATTATAAGGTATAGGAAAAGAAATGAAACAATAATGACAATATAAAATAAAATTTAATATCAATATATATATATATAATTTTTTTGGTAATTTTAATAAAAATAATAATACGTATAAACTTTAAAAATATATAGTTTTAACAGTCTAAATATATCAGAAAATAACTTAGGCTATTTAATTTAGCCTAATCTCATTAAGGGTATTGATTTTTAATCGTATTATATAAATGTTATAAAAATAATGAACATATTAGGTAATTAAACATTTTAAATTGTGTATAAATATAATAAATAAAATAATAATTATAATTTGACTATGGTATAAGTAAATATAATCAAAATAATGCATACATATTTGTAATGAGATTGTCTTCTTATATTATAAATGGATAACAAGATTACATGAGTACTTCAATGGGAGGTCACATAAGCCAAAATATTAATAATTATATAATAAATCATAAACAAATGTATAGTCAATTTATACACATATATTAAAATTTAATGAAAACATAAATTTACCTAAAAATCATAACAAATTTGTATAAACGTTTTACAAAATAGTTTTGGTTTAATTTTCTTAAAAAAAATTAAATATTGGGTGACAAAAAACAGTTAATTAACAGTTTTAATAAAAAAAATTATATGAACAACAAAAAGATCACCAACATTACTTGAAGTTAGATCACGTCAATTTATAAAAATGTATAATTTAGTTTTCAGTAAAAATTTGAAATTATTTGAGATGGCTATTAATTACAAACAATACATACTAATATGGGTAGTATAGATTTTTCATCAGATAAGTAACAGAATATTCAGTATTAAATTAAGATTACTTAAGTCATACAAAAATATTGAATATATAATTTTACATATTAGGATTCATATTAAAATAAACATCATAACAAAATATAAATTATAAGCTTGTATGATTAACCTATATAAAATGGCAAACCCTTATCAAGTTATTAAATTTATTTATATACATTTAATATTTAATATTATCACAAATATGTAAAATAACCACCAGTTCATAGAGATATGTTTATTAATTACATACAGAAAAATATACTATTATGTATTCTTGCAAAACCTGTTAAATTGATTTTATTATCTACTAAAAAACACTCAGTTATATTAATATTTTGATTATCATTCATACATTAAGTAATTGACAATATTTTTTTTTAAGATACTCCAAGATTTAAATATTTGGTTATAAATTGTTGAGAAAATAATTTTTTGAGTGTAGTGACACTTTATTTTTTTAAATTGAATGTTATGTTTTAAATACCTTGTGTAAATTCATTTTTTGTTCTTGAATTAAATAGGTAATTTATAATAATTAAAAATGATATGCACTTTATAATTATTTAATAATTAACTAAAATTATATGTCCAAACTTCCTAATTGTTAAAGAAAAATTGAAAAAATATTGGTTTTTTAACAAGTATTTATGTATTGTTCATAAATTATATTAAATAATTTAACATATAAACTATATTAATGTATTTAATATTTATATAATTTCGTATAGTTTCAACATGAAAGCCCCAAGTTATATAAGAATTACAATTGTAAGCTTTGATTGATCTAAGATATGTAAATGTTAAGAGCCAATAGTTACTCAATTATTGCTTGACTTAAAATACGTGACAAATTAAGCATTTTGTGATCATAATTAAGCACCCTATAAATATTTAATTTACCATGTTTTGTCTACCAAATCGTCGTTCTTGCTCAGCACGTTTTCTAGTCATTGACAGAGCAGCAGTTTTCAAAAAATCTACTGTTTTGTATGGGTATGCACCATCAATCATAGAATAGTCATGCATTACTAAAGTGAATTGACTGCCTACATTACATGATTTTTTCTTAGTGGTTGCTTTAGCAGTTGTTCGATTACCTACTGCATATTGTTTGTCACAAGACTCAAATTCTAGATCTAAATATTGAATATCATTGAAACGACTCGCTTCAGCTAAATATCGTGAGTTTGATGAAATCTTATTGATTTGATATGAGGACACCTAAAAATATAAATAAAATATTAATATTTAATAAAAAATAAAAATAGGAATAACAAATTATAAATTATTGGAGCTTTGTCTATTTATCTCTAGTTGTAAAAACAAAAACTAATTAAAACTTAAATAAATGCCAAAAATAAATTTGAAAAAAAAATAACACTCAGTAAAATATTACTGGTTTAAAATATCAAAGATTTAATGACCACCAGTCAAGTGACTCAGTTAAAGAACCTCTAATTGTCAAAAAATAATATATATTAACATAATTGTAACAGGTTTTTGTTCTAAAATTGATTAGCGATTAATATGAAATAAACTTATGATTTTAAAATTGCAATAAAAAATTAAGAATTAGATGGTTGTTACAGCCATTTGAGATTTTTGACATACTTAAATTTTGTGCAGGGGAAAAACACATTTTTACATTATTTATTTTTTTGAGCTTTCAATAACTGCTAATTTCAGTTATTATAATGTATAAGAGTTTCTATGCAAAGTTCAGCTGACTATAATTCTCAAATTAAATTCAACCAAAATGTATGATTATGGTTTTAAAATTAGTTTATTCTACTACATATACAAATATTAAAGAATCAAATTGTGTTTTATTGTAATAGGAAAAAATATAAATATTACTTTGTCTGAAGCTAGTCGATCATCAGATGCTGAATGCCGCCTATGGATTCGAGGTTCAAAACTTGTAGGAACAACATTGGGTCCTATACGAGATTTTTGACGGCTCAAACTACCCATTGGTGGTGGACATAACCTTAGAGTACTAGTTGTATCTAAAAATTAATGCATATTAAAATATAAATAATATGTAAATATATATATATATAATTACCAAAAAAGGAATCTTGGTTTTTTTTAATTTGAGTAGGTTTTAGCCTTCGGTTTACAATTGGTGGATTAGCTAATGGAGTCAATGGTGAGAGTTCAGCAGAAGTATCAGAAAACTTTCTGCCTGGCTTTAATTGACGATTAACAGCAGGAGGGGTTTGTTCTAATGAAGCAGAACTTACATTGGCAGTTGCGGAAGGTGAATTTATAAAACTCGGAGATTCTAATTCTACAGTTTTACCTTCTTCAACTTTTGGTCCACAGTCTTCCACAAAATCATAAGTGAAAATATTACCAGAAACTTGACCTGGGGCTGCATTTGTATAACAATGTCTACGATGTGTTCTAGGCTGTGCTTGAGGTGGTGTCATTTGATGGGACCTTGGAAAATCATAAGTTTCATCTCCTGTTAAAGGTTCAACTAGCTTATCTGTTTTTGTTGAAGATTCTATTAGGTGGGATGGTTTTGGTGGTCTTGGTGGTGCTGTTAAACATCCTTCTGGTAATATTTTGGTAAACCTTCTATTGGCTGCTACAGGCAAGTCTGGCGAATTTTGAGATAAACGAGGAAACGTTTGCCAATTGACAGATGGCCGACTCAATGTGCTACCATTTATTGATTCATCATCAGTAAACACCGATTCTGAACCAGGACTTGGGGGAGGTGATTCTGAAAGACGCGGTGGAGGTCTTATACGTCGAGGTAAATCATAAGATTCTTCTATAGTTGAACGAGGAAGAATTGGAAGTAATGGCTTTCCAGATATACATTCACTTATAGGAATGTAATGGCTAGAAGATGTGCTTGTTGGCGAATCAGGAGATGAATGTTCTTCATCATGTTCTTCAACACTAAGAGGAAATGGTCTACATATATTATTGACAGATGGACATTCAAAATCTAAAATAGAATAAAGTTAAATAAAAGTAATTAAAAACATTTAGTTTAAATTAAATATTTACCAGCATTTTCATCTACTGTGAACGGTTTAAGGCCACAAACATGACATACAAAATCGACCCATTTATTCATATCTTCTTCTGATTCTGCAGCCAAATAATATGTTCTTTTTGGTGTTTTTATATCAAACATGTAATGATATTTTGATTTGCGATCTTCAAATCTTAATCCTGCATCAACCTAACAAACCATAAAATGTAAATTTTTATTGATTTATTGTTATGAATTATTGACTAATCTATTTAAAATAATATTTTTAATAAATCTATTGGTCATTTAAAGCAAATAATAATTAATACATCTTACTTGTTCACATTGATCTAAGTCTATCCGACCCTTCATCTTTCTGCGACTTTTATCTGTATAATAAGCAAGGAAATATTGACCAGGTAATTCACCAGAATGGCGTAACACAAACCATCTTCTACGCCATTTCTAAAGTTTAAACATTATTATAATATATTTTGTTAAAAAAACAAAATTATTAACTAATAAAAAATATAAAATAAATAAACATTATCCATTATTAATAGACCTAATGATAATAAAAATTATTATGATGTAAGCACAATATATAAATAAGATAACATAGTATAAAATGTAAACAAATAAAATGCTTTTATAGAACTTTAAATGTATTAAATTTGTCAATAAAACTATTTAAAACTGTTAAATTATAATAAATAGTTATTATTCTAAAGTTATCAAAATGTAAAAATACAAAAATGTTATTTATTTTTTTTCAAATTCTTAAACCATATAACTCTTAATGAATAAGTACTTGTATTGACTAGTATTCTAATTTATAATAATGATTCAATAAAGTACACTAACAAAAGTATTTTTATAAATCTAGTTTTTCAGATTTCAGACATCTATTTCCTTTCCTAATGGGTACTTATTAGTGATGTCTTCCAGCGCTTTAGCAGGAGACATACAGATAATCATTAAAGAATTAATTTTATTAATTTTATTAAATTAGAAATGTATAAGAAGATTTAAGATGTACACATACTTAGTTTATTTAAAAATTTTTTTTAAATTTTAGGATTAATCGTAGGTATATGTTAATCAATTGTTCAGCGTGAGACAAAAAACATTACAGACAAAAACAATAAGAACAATAAGTAAAAAAGAAATACTTAATTATATTGTAAATATATAAATACTAATAAAAATAAACGTGAATAATTAAACTTACCAATTTTACACTGACTGCTTTCAGGACTCTCTTTGCAGGAGGTGATTTTGTCAACCATCCTTCGTGTACAATTTCCAGATTTTCAGAAGACATGGTCAGTTGAGACCGTTGATGTTTAGTCCCATTTGTTACTTAAACATAGCTACATGTTTTGGTTGACATCATAACATGTCACAATTTTAACGCAAAGAACGCAAATTCTGAAATGAAAAAAATAAAATAAAAAAAACATTTCTTGGAAATTTCTGACGATATCAATATTGGTGTTGGTCACAATGTAAAATTACAGTGCAGTCTGATCAGCTGATTGTAGATAACAAGTAAGGTTTGGCGACATTGCGACAATGATAGCTACCACGGTTACAGCTGATAATCTCGTTTAAACATAGATAATATACATTATTACATATTATAATATAATGTAATAATACATTATAAAGCACGGACTAAGATAATTTTTCGTAGGACAGTACTCTTTTTTGATGTCCTAGTGTCCTTAATGTATTAAGTACATAAAATTGTACTCTTTTTTTGAAAATATTATGGGCTAATACATGTTTATGATTTTTATAATTTGGTATTAATTTATATTTTATAATTCGAGCTAATGCAATCTAATTGATTGGTAGCATAGTTAATTTAATTTGTTATTTGTTAATATGTTTCCTACATATTAACAAAGTTTTGTATTTATTTATTCAAATTGTACACATGGTATTTTTACCAAAAAATGTACTTTTTTTAAATTTTTATACCTGGTCACTATAGTTATATTATCTAATTTTCACCTATATATAAAAACGTGGCTTCTGTCCAATAAGAATATGAAACAGATTTATTTTAACTTATGAAATAATCAAAACAGGTCACGTGCAATACCAAACAGCAGGCTATACATACATTTTACATACATTTATACATCAATACATTAATTTATACATTTAATTAGGTAGCAACTATACTATATAATATAGAGTCTATTGTCTATACCAATGGTTCTTAAACTGTGGTCCTCTGGGGAGTCGATGATATTCATGCCGGACTTCTGCGGTGACTATTAGTGGTTCCAGCCTGAACACATGTCTAACATGAAATATTTTGTAAAAAAAAAAGGTATTTGAAAGAAAATTGGTAATGAAATTTCCGCAGTTTTTAAAAATCTTTCATCTGGAGTTTATATTCTACAAAAGTTTAAGAGCAGCAGACCGCTGGTCTATAATAACGTTTCTCTTTTTTTTATTCCTCGTCAGGTTGACCTCTCACCACTGCTTTATGGAAACTCTCGATAATTTCCTAAAGTCCCAAATATAGGTAGGTAGGTAACCTCCTGGTGTTATCGGAGGCAATTAGATTATACCCAAACGGTTTATTCGAATGGGCATTGACCAATTGCCAATAATACAAAATTTAGTTGACTATCTTATTTAATATTACTTGCAGCTCAACATAGTCAGTTTCATTAGAAAACGTTATAACATAAACCTCGAAAATATAAAGATATAATATTTTATTTATAAATGTATAATTATTATTATTTATTAACTTAAATTATTGGTTGTAACTGGTAAGCTTAGCCACCCAAGTATTACAATAGACCCCTAAAAATTGAAGGTAATACAAAAAGGGGGTATGGGGTCATTTTACCTTGGATTATTATAGCTTCTCTAAAAATTCAAGCATGTCCGTCTATGGCTATAGATCAAAAATAGAAACAACCGCAATTTAGAAACGCGTTGAATTGTTTCCGTAATATGATAACAAACTAATAAATAACATTCACACATATAAATATAATAACTAATAAGAGTAATTTTCAAATAAAAATGCTTTGTTACTTTAATTTATATATATATATATATGTATTTGTGACACAAAATCCATTCATAACTAATAAAATTAATAACATCAATCATAAAACGAATTAATTTATTACTAATCTGTCATGCTCACTCATTGTCTATGTCGAAGTCAAGTTATGAAAATTATTATAAAATCTAGTTAAATCTCATATAGTTTGAATATAAATTAAGTAAAACACATCGCTCGAATGCGAACGATAACGTAGGCACACAATATAATAATACACATATTATACACGGAAGTTGAAAAATTTAAATATGATGATCTGCAGTGTAGAAAAATGTTATTGACACTGAAAAGAGAGCGAAAAAATGTTACATTATCGAGAGACATAAAAAACTTTGCGTATGGGTGCAGATCCACGACCGCGATTGCCGATAAGCAGTACCAAGAAGTTAGACGATAGCGGTAATGCGGCTATCAGTACATATGCGAGAAACAACGCAGCTCCGGTAGTGCGGACTGTGAAAGCGACTCATTCACGATGAGATACTGGAGATTGTACGGGATACTGATCTTGGAATAAAAATTTCATTATAAATGCCGATCCAACAGTTTCCTGACGCCGTGCAGGTACGCGACGTCGGCGATGACCGGATATACGGATATAGACACGGTGATGTGTCATGACCTGTGTAGTGATCCGTTAATTATCACATTTATGCCTTGGAATCCCACAGTGAACTATTTTTTGTTGTTGTAATGTTACCCAAAATCACTGATTTTTTAGCACTTAAATCATGTGTCATTGTCACTACAGCAATATCGCTACTATTTCCATTCGCCGTCTGTGATTTTTGTAACATTCCTCCGTTCCGTAATTGTCCACTAGAATTTTTATACAGATGACACGTGGAGTGGCCATTAATCATTAAAAAAATCTCATCTGTGTACCGCTATAAGACATTGATTTGATTTTTTACTTATAATAAATTTTCTTTATTCATTATTTTTTAATTTATTTTATGAGATAATACAAATTTATTCACAGTATTATAATAATTAAATTGGACGAAGAAAAGCTAACGATAAGTTAATCGACCGCATATTGGTTGGTTTTGAATCTCAATTTACTTTAAATAATAACTTATAAAACAATTTTGTCGAAACAATAGTGATTTCGTACATTAACAATGGCGTGATAACTTGTGTTGGGACATGTATTCAGTTTTTTTAAATATTCAAACATAGTCGGAATGTGATATCCGAATAATTTAAATTAGATTTCTTTATTTTCAATATTTTTTAAGTAAGTAGATATTTATTTTTGTTGTAACTCGTGAAATAAATTGAGACTCCGAGATTTACGCATTGCAATATCTGAATAGTGGGTATAAATGTTTAATATCCGATTATATCCGAGTATATCCAAATAGTACGGTTATCCCAATATTTGAATATATTCGGATTACAGATATCCATTTTTAATTTTACCTAGATTTTAAAATATCAAAATGGCGTAATCAGTTGCCCTCAAAAGTACCTTTTTTTTATTATACCAACTCCCCCTGAACTACCTAGAGTAAAATGCACCAGTTGCCCTCACATATTATTATATATCTACATGATTATAATACCAATCAATAAAAGAGAAGAGATAAATTTGTAAATAATAATAGTATTTATAATAAAAGGATAAACACAATAATTATAAACGGCATATAATGTATTTGTCAAAAAGTTAAAACAGCATAAAATAATAAAACAAAAAAATTGATATTTGCAATTATGTATAAATATATCAAGGTATTGTAACTTTTAACTTAAAAAAAATATGATGTTGTACTGTAGGAATAAAAGTTAAAGTCGAATGACGTGTTAACACTTAAGTTAAGATTTCAGTTATTAACGGAGAAAATCGATTTAAACGTAACTAAACCTCCTAAGTAAGCGATAGTAATCGTACTGCGTCGGATCGCGGATAATGTTAAACATAAACTCGTAATAATAACATAATATATTATAATAATAAAAAGAAAAAATAATAATAATAATAATAATAAATATATATATATAATAATAATAATAATAATAAAAAAAAACAATAGTTATTGTTTTGATAACGAAATGGTAGTACAGAACACCGTTCGGTGTAAAAATTTAGTTTTTTCTATAAAATCGATATCGAATTTTATATTTTGTGTATTATTATTCGGCAAACCGTATTTTACACAAATTAAATATCTTACGTCATCATAAAATTATTATAATTTGTTTAATAAGACTACGATTTGAATAATTATTTTTAAAACTCGAAGAAAATTTGATAATTTATTTAATTTTATTACCACATTATATTTACCACATACGTAAAAAAAAATTATGAAATTCAAATCGATATAACAAAAACACCTTAGGTACCTACAATCTACGTCTCTACATATGAATAAATAAAAGCCTGTAGAATAAAATGATCAACGTAATCAATGTACTTACGATATAACTCGATAACATATAATAGTCTAAATAATAAGTGACTTAAAATTTATATCCTTAACTATATCAATTATTCACTTAAATCATTCAAATACTCTATTAATTTTTAATTAGTAGGTATATATATTACAGATTATTTATTTATTAAATTTATTGATAATAAATAAACAAATTGAAGCTAATTTAAAATATGATAAAACTAATTACAGTTAACACCAAAAATACATTCATTTTTTTTAAAATTATTAATCAAATAATTATATTTACAATCTATATAATAAAATAAATACATTTATACGAGAATGAGACGCTCATAATAAATCGTCAATAAATCGTATAAAATATTAAAACTAGATATAATATCTAAAGAATATTATACGTCATAATATGATAATAGTAGTAATTACTAATTATTGTTATAACATAATGTTAAAAAATATATACATACCTATATAAATTGAAAGCTGTCTGTCATAGCACGTCAATCAATTTAAAAATAGTTTTATTTATTTTTCATTTATTACTATAATTTTTTTTTTGTTTTTATATATTCCGAAATATATTTAAGATCTAAAATATCATTTACCAACAGTCTCTTTCCATACTGGGGATTAAATATTTCTGGAAGTAAGTATTCTGTATAAAAACTGAAAATAAAATTTGTTATATTTATATAATTACACTAAAATCCAATTATCATAAATCTAAAAATTAAAGTTAATTTACACTTTTAATTTTTCAATCATTTTTTCGCCCCAAAAAGAATCATCAAAACTAATTATTTGTATTTCTATTCAATTCGCCAAATAAACGACGAAAAAGCAGAAATTTGCATTTGTAAATGTAATTTTCAACAAGAAAAATGTAAATATATAAGTAAAAAAAGTACAAAAATGAATAAAATGCACCAAAAATACTAAAAAATGACAATGACGTAACCTGCTTTGCCTATACTATACGCCGGGCAACACTATACTAGTACAAAGTTTCCATTTTGAGGACCAGTACAATATTATATAATACGTTTGTAAATCGTATAAATTCTGGGAACAATAATTAATTAATTAATACTAATTCGATTATTTTAGTCTATTTGGTTTTTAAATAACATATTGCGATTCCAGAATAGTGTATATTATAGATTAATATTCATATTTCTATAACTCCTGGGTCTTAAAAAATGGAATCGTTGCTTTAACTAAAATAAATATAAAACATCTTAACAATTCCCGACAGTAATATATTTTTTAAATTATTGTTATGGATTGTCAAATAATTATTTGTAAAGGTAAGAATTATTATTTCAACAGTTACCATAATTATTTTATTATTTATTATATAGGTTGGTAGAAAGGTAGATACATTATTTAATTAATAATATTAATATGCATTTAACATTTCCCCACAATAGGTAATTACAATATGTATTGTGCAGATGACTGATAGTATAATATAAAAGCATTGAAAGTAAAATGAATTGAAGTGAAACTTTCATAGATGTCCCTGCTTGGAGAACTTATGGATAATAAACTATAAGCGGCGTTATTACATAATATGTAAATAACACGTATGTCGCTTACTGATAACACCAGAAAATGCATTAGTGTAGATACACATATATTATTATTTATTTCCTTTCTCGCTTCACTGTACATAAAAAACGATTTTTACGATTTGTATCTTTCAATTGTCATATTTATAGAGCTTCACACTCATTGTATGTACATTTACTTAATTGTTTAAATTTGGACTTAATAGAAATACGTCATAATAAACTAATAAATAACATTTAATATTTTTATTAAAGCCACTTAATAAAGTTATATGTAGTTCTATAATTGGATTATTATTAAATTATAAGTATAGCAAAATATTAGTAAAATAAGGCTTTAGGGGCATCTAACCCCTCACCACCCTTAATTATGCACCTGCTATGAAATGTAATTTAATATTAAACTGTGTATTACCATATTATGAGTACCTATTACCTATACCATATTAAGTTAATAATAAGTCTGTAATAATAGTTTAAATGTTCGCCCCAAATGTATAGACCAATCATAGGGCCGGATTAATTTATGGGTTTTATTTCATGTGCAGAATGGTAATATCACAGAACGATACATAGAGTCACCCACAGATATATAAAAATAATAACATATAGTAATTTGTATATATTTGCGAAGTCATCCGATTTCAGTGCCCCAGTGTCTATACGCTATACTCTGGTAATATGCAGCCCGGCCCTCAAATTAAGCGCTAATATAGGAATAATCATGGAAGAAATCATACGAAACCATAACACATATCACATCACGTGATACTATGACCATAGTGACTATGTGAATGTGAGGTTATGTTTTTAGAATTTAATCTTTTTGTGATTGCGTCAGGAATTTAGGATTCGGGAGTAAATCTCAGGTATTAATTTTATTTAAATTTCTTTATTTTTACCTCCCGATATTGGGTTGAATTTATTTTGTATAAGAAATAGAGTATTTATAGTTACTAGTTTTATAGTATACGAACATAAGCCTAGTTTATTTGTCAATTTCAAATAAGTATGTAGTTTGATTGATGTGAATTAGGTATCTGTTTACAGTAAATCGAAGACAAATTTTAATATTGTTTTTTTTATTAGGTTAAAATGCCGTTGTCGTGCCGGTTTTATGCGGAACGCTATCCAGAAATTGACGATGTCGTCATGGTCAACGTTCGTAGTATTGAAGAGATGGGTGCTTATGTACATCTTCTGGAATACAACAACATCGAGGGTATGATATTGTTATCAGAATTGTCCAGGCGACGTATTCGTTCAATCAACAAATTAATTCGTATAGGCAAGACTGAACCCGTAGTTGTAATTCGTGTAGACAAAGAAAAAGGTAGATTATTATTCTTAAATATATTTCTTTAAACAGAAATTAATATTTGAATGTGTACATATTTTAGGTTATATTGATTTGAGTAAAAGAAGAGTTTCTCCCGAAGACATAGAAAAGTGTACAGAAAGATTTGCTAAAGCAAAAGCTGTTAATTCGATTTTACGGCACGTTGCAGAACTTTTAAACTTTGAATCTGATGCTCAATTTGAAGAGTTATACCACAAAACAGCTTGGTTTTATGAAGAAAGAACTAAGAAGAAGTCATCAGCTTATGATTTTTTCAAACAAGCCGTTCAGTAAGTTGTTTTAATAATTTTTTTAATGATTATAAGGTTTTTAGTTCATTATCAGTAATGCCAATTATGTTCATTCTATTTTTTTCTTTATTAATGTAGCCATTTAAGATCTGACCAATTAAGTTTTTAAACAAACTTCTGCACTTCTTTAAAATTATTATAATTTTTTGTACTACATAAAGAGTATACCCTAACCTCACCTGTATACATACAAATTTATTTTAAAATGAAAATGTCCCTTTTTTACTGTAAATTATCTAACAGATAATTCTGAAAAGTTGACTTTTGAGTTGACTATTTTACTTTTACTACTAAGAATAATGGGTTTGGAGGTAAGGGGTTATGTTGATTTAAAAATGCTATTCATTTTTGTTTATGTATCTACAATTCTACATTAACAATTTGTAATAACTAAGAACCCATTTTCATTTTTAATATATATTAACATTTCAAAAAATTATATTAGATATAACTTACAGTGAAAAAGTTAGAGGATTCTCATTTTTATATATTATTTTTAAATAGTAGATACAAAAAAAATTATAATTTAAAAGTAAAGGTTTTAAGAATACATTTTTTGAATAAATTCATTTTTTTAAAGAATAAAGAAAAACATAGAAGTGATCATACTTTATGAATCATTATGTTTATTATAATCAAACGATACAATTATCTAAGTATATTTTGTAAAACTAATTTGTTTTTCTTTTAAAAAAGTAATGCTATAAAGTTTTGATCTTATATTTTTTTGTATAATTTATTTTGCTAATATTTTACAATACAAATCTGTAATGTAGTATAATCTAGATTAATATCAGTTATTTTAAGAAGTTAAGGTACATTTTATTGTTGTTCATGATTATTTAATTATTTTTATTTTATTTTCATTTAACAAAAGAAATTATTTAACAATATTTTAATTATTTTAGGGATCCAACTATATTAGCTGAATGTGGATTAGACGAGAATACTCAAAATGTATTGCTTAATAATATTAAACGAAAATTAACTTCTCAAGCTGTAAAAATAAGAGCTGATATTGAAGTTGCTTGTTATGGATATGAAGGAATTGATGCTGTTAAGACAGCTTTAAAAGCAGGTCTGGCTTGTTCAACGGAGGAGCTTCCAATCAAAATCAATCTAATTGCTCCACCATTATATGGTATTTATATATTAGTTATTTGTATTTAATCATATATACAATATGTTATAGTTGTTTAGAATTTGAAAATATAAGAATTGCTTTTTAATTGATCATGTTTAATTAATTTTTGTTTATTAAGTAATGACAACTGCTACACCTGAAAAAACTGACGGTTTAAAAGCATTGCAAACTGCTATTGAAGAGATTGATAAAACTATTCAAACACTTGGTGGTGTATTCAAAATCCAAATGCCGGTAAAGCAATATAATATATGGTTTAAATATTCTTAGAATGAATTTCTCAAGGCTTTTTTTTTTTTAATTATTACAAAATATAATAATTTTTCTTTAACATGTATACTGTTCTATTGTATTCTAATATTCTATTTAAATACATTATCATCTATTATTTTATATAATTCCATATAAAATTTGTAATTAAATATTTTTAAATTTAACTTTTTAGCCGAAAGTGGTTACTGCTAGTGATGAAGCCGACTTGGTGCGACAAATGGAAAAGGCTGAATTGGAAAATGCTGAAATTGCTGGTGATGATGATGAAGAAGATGAAGAAGGTATGCAAAATGGTGATGTGGATGTAGACGATCAAGACGTAGGTGAAGAGAACGAAGAAGAATAAAAAATCTAAATAATATTGATTGATAATTGTAATATCTTTTTGAAATAATATATTAAAAATAGAATTTTATGAATTTATACTGTATTTTTTACCTCCTCGGTACATTCAGGTTACTTGGTTACTGAATTTTTTTTTAAATCATAAGTTTACAATGATTATTTTATTGTTTAATTAATCCTGTATTATATTAATAAATATTAAAGTCATTTTTTATTTTATCAATGGGTGTTACTGACTACTATATGATAATGAAAAATATTATAAACACAGAATTAAAAAAGTCAAATTTGTTAAATATTTTCATAATTTCTATAATTTTTAATTTATTTTAAATTAAATTATTTATACATTTATTTTTTAAATTTGTACACATAACATTAGTAAATATTACAATTTCAAAAATTGAGTACTTGTTAATGAAATAATTATTAATTTATAGGGCTCGGATTTAAATGCATTTGCATCTTTTTTTGAAGTGTCTTACATAATGCTTTCCAAGCTACAAATGTGTTTCAACTACTTCTTATTCTAACCACAACATTTTTTTTCATTTTTAAGGATTTTATACATTTTATACATTTTTTCA
Organism: Rhopalosiphum nymphaeae; assembly: GCA_036289425.1. NCBI lineage: Eukaryota > Metazoa > Arthropoda > Insecta > Hemiptera > Aphididae > Rhopalosiphum > Rhopalosiphum nymphaeae. The sequence goes on from JAZAQC010000004.1 coordinate 901,651, forward strand.
TTTTTTAGGATATTTTTGACCTATTTATTATATTACGACCAAAAAAGTTGACTTCATTGAACTTTAAGTACTACATAGTACTATGTAATATAAATTATTTTCATTTTTAACTTAACAGGTAATTAATCCGGTTTTAAATTAAACAAAGCTGAAATTATGATACCATTCGTAATACCAAATGTGATTTGAATTTATTTAATAAATAATGCATTTTTTGATTTTTTTTTAGAGTTTTTAGGTCATACATGTATTTTTTGAATGAGCATTTTTCGGTATCTTTAAAGGCATTTATATCCAATCCCTATTAATATAGTAATTAGTAATTAGCTGGTAATTTTTTATGAAAATAATTATTGGTTGTTACAATTTTGACACCATCTAATGTCTTTCGTAATTTGATAGTGGTCACAAAAATAATTAAAAGTAAATAGCTTGTCTTGCTAATGTTAATGTTTAATTTGTATGGATTTTCTTATAGAATTAATTTACACTTTTTTATTATAACTTTGCAAAATATATTACCTACTCAAAGTTTAGTTATACCTACCTACTTTGTATTATAAATAATTTTTAAAACCACCCTAAATCCTAATATACGTAAACACGTCAACGGGTATACAAAAATCTCGTATTTTTTTAAACAGATGAATCTAATATTAATTCATTCAAGTAATAATTATAATGTAGGTATTATATAGCAATGAATAAACATGTAATAATATAAATGTAAATTATATAATATGTATATTATTGTAATTGTTTAGGTAACTAATGGTAGGTACTATATAGTTAGATAGCATCTGAAGTTAAAAATTATATTATATTATGCAGTGTTGTAGCCAGAATTTTTTTTCGGAGGGGGGCTTAATTTTGGATGGCCAATTATAATAACAAATTAAGTTTACACTGTATTTCTGACAATATAATTCATATAATTATAAATATCATCAAATCAAGATCGAGTAATTGTAATAAAAGCAGAGCTTTATCATCACAGAAGAATTATTTTTAGCTATTCTCCGTACTCTGGGCATAATATATATAAAATTATTGTTGTCTGACATTTCGTAGGGGGGGGGGGGCTTGAGCCCGGAAGCCTCCCTTGGCTACGCCACTGATATTATGTTTTAGATATATTCTCAATTTCGATTTATGATACGTAATGTTAATGTAAGCTACTTAACTTAATCTGAGTATAACATGCGTATTGAAGAGCCGTACAGTTGTAGTCTGTAGCGGAGACGATAACATTTTATTGTCTTTCACCGCTACTGTAAATTGTGTCTGGTTACATTTTAACACTACCACTGACCACTGCTGTGTGTTCGGGCCACAGAGTAGTTGAGTATATAAACGTATTTTTGATGAGTATTGGGGTAATGCGCATTCAATATTTGATACGGCCTGTCAAATCGAATTAACTCTTACTTCGGGACTTTATGTAGATAAATATTTGCTGTGCTCCAGGATTATATAACGATGCGGTTAAATGGCTCAATGCGCATTAATATATTTTTGACGTGTATTTATTGTATACGTGCATTATTAGTACTTATTACGGTACCCTCAAGACCGTTGTCTGGTTTTGTATTTAATTTCAGTCCCTAAATAAAAATCTACAGTCAATTGAATTAATTTGCATTAATAAACTTGTTAAAAAAGAAAAAAATTACAGATAAATAATAAGATAATATTTATAATTTACATGTACAATAATAATTTGTATGTAGTAAAATAATACCTAGTGAATTTATAGTATGTTAGTATGGCTATATACCTAAGTAGGTAACCTAAAGTTATTTTGTCCAGTGATTGGTTTAAAGTTTAATAACAATTAACACTTATAATTGATGAGCCGTGAGATTTCTGATTAAATATAAGTAAAACTGTAGAATTTTGGATCTGTTAGTTCACTTTCATATTTTTAATTTACTGGCTGGTACCTATAAACATCTAATTGTACTTCAATTCATTTTAGACATTATTATTTGTGTTTAGAAAATATTATCCAATTATTATTAGAGAATTTGTCATAAACTCATAACAATAACTTTTCAAATTGTAGTCACTACGTATTTTATGTGATGCCATGTTGGTATGTTTCTGTTTATTAAATTGTAGGTAGGTTAAAATTAAGTGACAAATTCATAAGTGGGTTATACACATTTCTTCACGGTTTTTCGTATTATTATTTCTTTGATAGATTTTAAATTGTTTTTCATCGATTTATATGTGTCACATTACTCACATTTATTTTTATCAATAGGTACATAGGTAATTTGATAGTGTTAAAACTTAATAAACTTGTATTATAGTAGATGATGTACAGACCACTACGATTATATAATATAAACTATATTATATCGTAAAAATGATTTTTTTTCAATTTTAAAATTAAGTGAATATTTTTCAAGTAAAATTGGTTGATTTTATAATCGTGTAGCACTCTTTTACGATAACTTGTGATTTATATTTTTAAACAAAATATCATCATTACGTATATAATATTTTTTTAAATATTTAATTTTTAAGATGAAAAACTATTCAAAATAATGTTTTAAAAAGTATAAAGAAAAGTATGTGGTTTTATAAATAACTAATAATAAAACAGAATTTTTTTTTTCGTGTGCTTATCTATATTATAACGTGAAATTGGCTGAGAATAATCAATGAAACATATTTATTATTATATTATATTTATTTAAAATAAGGCCTTTCTGGTTCATTGAATAATTATGTACGCATCACGCTTACAATCTTTTAAAAAACAAATTTAGCCGATACTCGTGTTCACCGTTCATTTTTAAGTGATTGCCAGACAATTTCAAATTAATCTAAATTTAAATCAAATTGGTAGGCATATGTAATATTTATATAGTATAAACAATTAGTTATACAATACTTTTTGGGGAAGCAGTTTATTCGTTGTTTAATGTTTATACACTTAATAAAATAAAATAATATTATAAATACTGCATAAAGCATAACTTTTTCATAAAAAATAAATAAATACGTTTTATTATTTATTATGGTACCTATATAAATGGATATAATTGATAATTATAAAAACACGCCGTTATTTTTCCCATACAATTATGAGTTGTATTAATATACACCGAACTTCTATATTATACGTTTCTACTAAAAGAACACGGTGGAACGTGTGTAGGTAATATTTGTTACCTGCTACTTATTTAACTTAGGTACGTCTTTTATATTTATGTAGAAACCTCCCATTTAAAATATAATATATATAAAGTAATATAATATGTTACTAGAAACATGTGTAAGGCAGTCATTATATATAATGACTATTGCTAAGTCTTAGCGGCTAGCAGTTATTTAAATTGTTTAAACAATTAATTTCAGTATAACTTTCTTAAGCATTATAAATGTAGTAGTAATGCTTTAACGTTAACACATTTTGGCAAAATATTTAAATAATATTATTATTATTAATATGCTGAAAATATACAAATTTAACATTTTAAATCATAATTTTTAATATTTATTAATATAAATAAGTACTACTTGTTATAACAACTTAAGCAGAATAACAACGAGTTGTTCAACATTTTATTATAAACATTAAATTTGTCATTTAATACTTTGTTACCTTGTTTTACATGTTTACCTACCAATATTTTATAAGCTGTTGTTTATTATATAACAGCCTGTTGATTGTTGACCAGCTACAGATTTCAATGTTAGCTTATCAACTAGTACCTTATCTAAAGAAAATAATTCTTTTTGACAAACAATGAAGTATGACCTATTATAATATAATTGTCTTAAAGTTTCATTTTTAGCATACAGTCAATAGACACCATCATCTATAATCTATTAAAAAGTACATTATTAATAATAATAATTAACTAGTTTTAACTTTTAATGTGTTTTTAATGTATACTTAAATTATAATTGATAGTATATTGCAACCTGTAGGTATCTATGGACGGCCTTTACAAATATTCAGTACCTGGGTGGCTGGGTAATGAAATACGAATAACTGTTGTCTGTTGAACCATTTTAAACAAGAAGTTTTTTTTGTTTTACATAATTTTTATTGTTTTTGAACATCTCGATATTAAAAATTCTTTTATCACACATTTAATTCTGTATAAAACGTTTTGGTTATAAAATAGTATTATTAATTAATGAAATAATATTATTAAATGAATATTTTTTATAACGAGTTTTTATGATAATTTTATTTTCAAATGAGTTATCAGCATTTTAAAATAACGTGATTTTATAAACGCAAAACTCGCTAAAAAATTTTGTAATTGTAAAAATCTATGTGTACGATCACAGATATAGTTTTTGACATTATGTTTCAAGTATTACTATATTATACTTCCTCTTAAGCAAAAATATATTACTTATGTAATGTTGATTAGGTATTATTTATAAAATCTAAGAGATACATATATTATATGATATTTTACCTGGAAATTTCAGTATTGTATAAAATGCCTAAACATTATAATATGTATTGCTGGATTATATATACAATATTGCCAATAATATCTTTACATTGAATGAGACAAAACCCTTTTTTTCCTAAATTGTACTTATTTTTTTCGGCCAAACTAAAAAGTTTATTTATTTTTTTATATTATACGTATAGAAGAGTATTAAAAATTTAAGTGGTAAGTAATGGTGGTATTTAAGTAATATGAAAATAAAAATATACACCTATAAAATAATTATTGTCATTAATTATTATTTGATTGGTGACGTTAGGTTTGATTGTGACAGCAACTACTATAATATAGGTACACATACTAAGACTGATTGTTGTATTATTAGTGTCACTATCGTATAATACTATTTAAGTCTAATACACTAATCAAATTATTGTAAAAAAATAATATATTATTATTTACGTACTATATATCGTTTTTAAATATAACTAATATTTTCATCACTATAATAAGTAAATATTTAACTTTTTGGTTTAGTCGAAAAGGGAAATGTAACGATTTTGGTGGAAAACGGTTATGTCCATTAACTACTAGATATCAGACACACAGGTAAATCATAATATAAAGTATTTATTATATGCACGTCATAACGGTCATGTCGTTTGGAGGTTACGCGTCAATGACCCGAACTCCGATAATGATATTATTATTATATATAATATATATATATATATATATAAGCGCATATAATACACAAGTGGGTACACCGGCCATCGACCGGTTTTACGCGAAGTAGGAGGCTGCTCCTTCAACACACGTTCTGCGAGATCTCCGCGCAGAGATCCGTGTCCGTCTCTTCCACCATGCACTTCCACTTCCACCTGCTCCTTCTCTTCTTCGTCGGATCCACGTCGCGGTCGTGGACCCGCAGCAAAGGAGACAGAGCACTATTTGTCCTTGCAGCGGTCCACCGGTCCAGTTAGCGCAGTTCCTCCGGTGTAACGTCTGCAGCGAATATCCCACGACGTTACCGCGACCGCGATCTGTGCACGGCTGCCCATACGGACCGACACGACATCGCGCGCATACACTCCTGCACGTTGACATCAGCGGCGAGATCGGCAGCGAATCTATATACAGGCGCTCCTCTGCGATCCACGTCAGCCCCGTCATCGCCGTCACCGCCATCATGCGCCGACAATTGTTCTGGAGCGGTTGCCTGTTGGCGTTGACCGCCGCGGCGGCATTGACGGTCGCTGCGCCGCAGACCGCGGCTCCCGCCGAACCGGCCGCCGACGACGTGGTGACGTACGATCAGCGGCAGAACGGCACCGAGAACGTGCGGATCAGCCTGAGCGATCTCAAAGTGGTGCTGGCCCCGGCCGACGGGCTGTTCCAGATAATGTCCATGGCCGGCGCGCAGTTGCTCAACTCGGAGTTTGCCGGCGCCGCGTCCGAACACCGGCCGACAGCAGTCGAGTGCACCGGGTTCAAGTGCAACAACCGGCACAGGCAGGCCGCCAAGAAGTCAGTGTACAAAACAGTATTATTACCTAATTGTTATTATCCGTATTATTTTTTAATATATTTTTTTTATCGTAATACCATGCACGCATCTCCGGCAGCACTAGTGCAGCATTGCACCGTATACGCGTTAAGTATAAATGTATATAGGTATGACCACCGGTGCGCGTATACCATTCATGTATAGCTGATAAACATTCTGTGCCTATACATGCAATTGATGATATTATTGTGAGTAGATTAAATAGGTATTGTGAAAATTATGCAAATGACGTTGAAATACTCCAACTCCACAGGTTGTGCATATTATGCATACATATTAAACGTACGTATGTATAGTGTATACATGACACGTTTTATGTATATAAACACACAAGGTGAGATCTGTTTAACTGACTATGTATAGGTAAATTAATTTATACGTTAATTTTCTTAGGAAATATTGAAGAACAGTGTTCTTACAAATATAGGTATACATTGTATATATCTAATTTCATATATCGTTATAATTTTTCTTTAGGTAATTTATACATTTTTTTTTAAAAAAAAAAACCTCTGTGGCGTATTTGACAAATAATAATACCATGATCGAAAGCAGAATAGTTTTCTAAAAACATTGATGTTGCTTAAGAATATTAATATTATAAAACAATTTTTCTTTTAAATAAGCATTATAAATAAGTAAATAAGTTTAAACTAGTGAAAAAACAAAATGGAATTCTCCGTTAAAGTCGTGGTCCACTAGCTACTTTAAATGCTTATATATAAATACACTATAGATAAATATTTTAAGAAAAATAATAAATATTAATATATATATTATTTAGCAATAGAAATCTTTTAAAAGTATTCAACACATTTTCTGAACTTAAGTAAATGGTCATGACTTCGTAATGATTTACGAAAATAAAAGGATTAGCTTCTACTTTATATTGAATTATAAAAATAACGAAAAAGGCATACCGGAAACAGGCAGCGGTATTAAATAGATAAGTATTTGGAGTAGTCGTGGATAAGGTAGACCTAAATATTATAGACTATGAAGATTAGTACAGTTCAATTATATATATATATATAAAAGCACAGGTAGATACTTTTAACAGCGATTATTCGTTATTTTTTAAATAGCTAATTTTAAATTTTATTTTTGGAAAATTATACATAAATACAATATTAGTCTTTTATATTGCCTTAATTCTTTCATTCTTTTGTTTGTTGTTAAATAGACCAATATACAAATTATTAATTATTAAAGGATAAGCTTGTATCCATATTTCTTTTTAATTTCATTAATTCAAACAAAATCTTTTTTTAAACATTTTATCAAAAACCTCGGACTAGATGATTAATCTTTAGCTATTAAAAATTAAAAATTGTATGCACTTTTAAAAGCAAAATATTTATACATTTTAATGACTTAAACGAATATTTGAACTTCAAAGTTTATAAAAAAAATTTAAAAAAATATAAATTTTGTATAAATATCGAATAAAAATCTTACGAGAAACCTTGTATTACATTTTCAAGCCTTTAAAAAAAAAACTTTCAATAAATAACTCAAAAAGAATCAAAATATAAAAAAAAATATATTGAGTTTAAAAATGTCTAGTTTTAATATCAAGTGAAAATTTTAAGTATCTATGACTCTTAATTTATGAATCTTAATATGAAAAAAATCAATTTAATTGCTGGTAATTTTCTCCGTCATCCATGGTTTTTTCAGTTTTTTGATGGATTTTCTAAATAATTTTTAAATATTATAGGAATAATTTTTATTTTTGATTCTTCAAAGCTCTATAAGTACCAAATAGTAACAAGGTCCAATTTTTTATAGTAAACTACTCTCAATCTGGATGTTTGTAATGCTTTTACTGTTCAAAAAAAGTGATGACAACCATTAAAACAAAAAAAATTAAAATTAAAAAACACGCATTTTTGTAAAACAGTTACATACAATAGTCTAAAATTCAGTTTCTAGTTTAAAAATTTAGTTGATAAAGTATGACTAATGGAAAAACAGGTTAATGAGAGAAAGGGTAAATAAAAAATTAAGAATTGTATAAATAGCCTAAAAATATTATTTAAAATAAAGGTAATGTTTGTCGTAATGAATTTGTTGTTAGAAGAATCAATTAGGTATCACTAATCACACTATAGGTGATATTTAACAATATATTGTTTTTATTATTATAGGTTATTTATTATCTATATACTATATTTTATGTTATGTAATATTATACACTGCGTATACAGTCTCACTAGTCTCACAGTTATGCAAAAATTGTATGTACCTATCTATTGTCTACGTGCAAAATATATAATAATATAACGATAAATCGTTAAAATACACACCTACTTGTTTAAAATGTATTTTATTATTAAGAATTTACTATCTGTTTGTGTATAATATACTATGTATTATTTAAAATTATATACATCACAATACATTTAAATATTTTATTAACAAGAACGGCATGTAGGTAAACGCTAAACGCATATATAGGTACTATATTCCGAGCTATAAGTTAATATAGGTATTATAAGTATAACTAGTATAAGCAATTAAACGTTCTGAGCTAACGGGATGCAAAGTAATTATAAAATAATACTTTATAAATCTTGGTTTATTAGAAATCATTTAAAAAATGTTATATCTATCTAAATGTTGTTTTCATTAACAGTTTAAATTTATTTATTGCGTTGTAGTTATACGCATAGGCATGAAATATCACTGCAGGTTTTGATATATTATGCTCAATCGATCCAGTTTGAAACTATTATACCAGAATGAGTTCTGTTTGTATAGATTATTTTAATAAACTAAAATAGTAAAATGGCATGAAAAAATTATGAAAAATATTAATGGTTTCTAAATTAAAAATTATACTTAGTTTAAAATGTTTATGAAAAAATCAATTTTATAAATTTAAAAATATATAATATGATATTTAATAAAGAATAAAAATATGTCCTAGTTTCACTATAAAGTAAATAATGTGTTAAAATATGTTATTATTTATTTTTCTATAACTTTTGTGTCTTATTATAAAATAATATATGCATAGCTTAAGTGAAAGTTATTGGATTTTTTCAATTTTAATAAGTCTATCGTGATCCGATAAAATTATTTTTCATTCGTGTTATTTATCATATTATGTTTCTTAGTGATTATTAATTTTCAACAATCCATTTTCTATTTATTTGCTATTTCTTAAAAGTTATTATGATACTTTTAAGAAATCTATCTAGTTATTATGATACTTAGTTAGTTCAATCAGTTGGTTCATTAATACCTAACATACTTATGGTTACTAAAGATGTAGTGTATAAACAGTAGACACACATAAAATATAAACTCACCATACTACTGGAATAATACCTATATACAATATATACATATGTCAAATGTTTATGAAAAATAAACCTATTTTTTTTATTTATTTTTAGGAATCGTTTCAAACTATCGAGTCTTATAGCACCATTGTTAAACAACCAAGCCGAACAGAAAATTGCAGAAACAGAAAGCATTAATGTCAATAATAACACTAATAATTAAGCATTGAATAGCTTTGAAATACTATTTATAATATCGGCTCAAATAGTTACATTTAATATCAATACAAGGGCGAATAAAATTATACCTATTAAATATAGGTACAGTTTAATACATTTAAATTACCTGAATATTTTTTAAAATTAAAATATTGTTGTGCGTTATTATGGTATATTTAATAATTTCAATATTTGAACTTAGCATTAAAAATATAAATTGTAAAAAGTTACGTAAACATTAAGTATACTTAGCTTAGTAATTTATTTGTAAATTTGTCACATTTAGTATCTATATAAAACCATAATTAATGTTTAATATATTATTTTATTATTATTAAACGCCGTTTTGTTCAATATAGAACTTCGAAAAAATTAAGTGTTTTGTGAATTCATTTTAAATATGCATTCTACACTAAAGGATGAAAAAGGACATTCTTCTACATTTTTTTTACATATTTACATGTGTTAACGTGTGTAAATATAGCATATTATGTATTTAAAATATATTAATATTATAATAAAATAAAATAATTATAATAACATCTTTACACTTCATTTATATATTATTTATTATTTATTTATGGGCAAGGAACCTAATATAATTCACAGAAGTATTATTCTAAGATCTAATTGGGTGTTGTTATACATACCCAACTAACAACTTTACAATTAGTTGTTTCATTAATAAAATAACAAAGTATTGTAAATAACAAAAGCAATAAAATACAGTTAATAATAATATACATAATATATACAATAAGATATATAAAAAAAAATAAAAAATTAAATAACAATAATAATAACATTATCAGTAATAAAATAAGTGCAGGTGCTTATTATCAATTCTCATTATCCTAAGAATCGGCTGGTTTCTACTATAATTAATACATTATAAACTAACTACTTATACAAATAAATAACGATAGGAATTAAAATAAACATATGAAAATAAGTGATAATAGTTATGACTGTTTAAAATAATGGAAATGAAATACGTTTACAATAGTTATATTTACAAGCAAAATATCAAATAATAATACATCAATAATGTTTAATATTTAAAACTAGCATGATATTTATATGTTTTATAGATAGCTATACATGATTTATCGATAGTAACTGTTATTTAAAATGAGTTGATAGCGATGTATGATGTGTGAAATTATAATGTGTATTTTTTGTATGAAAATAGTATAAAATATACGAAATATTTTCTTTTTGTTTTTTACTTGTTATTTTCGTATAAAATAATGATTTGATCATAGTACCGTTTGACAGTTTTTTCTTCATCACGTATACTGCATTAGATTGAATATTTTTATAATAGTTATTATATTATTGAAAAAATGTTGATTTTTCGAAGCATGACGAAGACGTTTGTTTAGAACAGTTGTTATTGCGGGCTAGCCGTAGCCTGACAGTACTGATGACACTATAGTCTATACTATATAGTTGTATTATGCTGGTACACGAATGATAATTGAATTGTGTTTCAAAGTCAGTGAATATTAATTTAATAATTGAAACCACATCGAGCTAGTTGTTATTCAGACTTCTCGACTTCTGTAAGACATCGTGTGCTCATAACTTTATGATTGGATTTAATCCCAACGGGTCATAATGTCTAAAACATAAAAAATTAAATAAAAAGACCGTTAAAGTTTTAGAATCATCATTTTACGAAAACACATTAGATATATTTTTTTAAATCAATTATTTACATTTTTAGGACGTCCTCTATCATATTGGTTGTTCATTACCATTTACTTTTATTCACACTCAATTTTATGCCGCAGGTCAAGAATACAATATATGTAGAACCAGAATTACTTGTATGTATAATGTTGAGTTTAATGGTTATTGAATAATATTTATGTTTCATATATTAAAAAATTATAATATATAAATATCCATTTGACAACATTGTCTAATATTTTTCCAACGTAGAAAACACGGATAAATTCTTTATAATATACACACAAATAATTGTCGATTACAATGACCTAGATATAGAAGAGTAGGTATATGAGCAAAATAGTAAATAATAATATAAACAAAAAGTTTGCGGACAGGATACAGAATTGCTGCAGGGTATCTGGTGACTCGATTCACTCGAGTTACCCGTCTTATCTGACGGCATAAACAAGTTAGTATTTATTATTATTATTATTAATTAATCATTATATAATAATATTATTAAATAACTGGTTATACAATTATTTTTTAAATAATTCACTATTTTAAGTATAAATTTAAATACAATATTATAATAAAATATTTTTTATAGATTTACAATATATAGGTAAACCTAATAATTATACATATTTTCAATTATTTAGAAAAATAGCACATTTGTCGATTGCGTTGAAATTCTTTGAGCGCTTTATTGAAGTACTGAGGTCTAAATATTAAAACATCGAATACCTATACTCTATAATATATTGAGTCTATACAATGAACAGTTGGGGTATATTATAATTTATAATAACTGCAAATAATATCAATTATAAAAAGTAATCTATGAAGAATGCTCACTAATCAGTTATCTCCTTTTTTTTACAATAATGCAGTTATTTAAAATCTCTTTTTTTTTAATTTTCAAATATATTTAAATACCACATTTTCAAGTTTTTGAGAAACTAAAACATTTTTTTCTACTACACGTTAATTAGTTAATTTTCAAAAAATTTGGATTATTAAAATCAAAAATCAAACGAGTAGTTTTTGAATTCATTAACTTCTTTATAAATAATAGTTCCGAAATATAAGTGAGTGATTTGAAAACTTTAGTAATCAATATTAATCTATCAACATTTATAATTTGTTTATGGCGTAGTAAATACTCAATTAAAAATAGCATTTATTTTTTATTTTAGTAAGACCATCTTTAAGGACTATTTTCGTTAATATGTACATTTTAATAATTGTGAAACTACTCAATAATATGTTCAATAATAAGGTTAAACATTTTTAAAAAAATAATCCAATAAATACTTTATAGTAAAAAATGAAGAGGGTACTGATATTAAAAACCAAAGCTTGTTTTACCATTGAAAAAAAAAACTAGTAGGTTCGAAAAATCTCAAGAATTTGAAAAAATTCATTATTAAAAGAAAAAAGGAGCATACATGCTTATTACTTAGCTAATCACATATACGAGTAAATTATAAGTACTGTAAATATATTTATACGTTTTTTGTTTTCTCGATTTCTAAATCGATAAATATGGTTGTACCAAAGTACAAAATTATTATGATTATAATTTTTTTTTAAATCCAATATAACAAACTTAATTTTGTATGAACTTGTATTCTGTACAAACTATAATCTACACCCGTGTATTATATATATAATGTATACAGTATATACATTTGAGCTCTTGCGATTGTTTTTTACAATTATTAAAAAAAAAACCGTGAAATGTTCTTTTTTTGCCTAATGCACGCACGTTGTATGATATACATCGTACATATACAACAAAATGATCAACTATTAACATATTGTAGATTTCAAATTAAAACGGTGTTTTAAAAATTGCAATTCGGTATTCGAGTAACCGTGATCTCAATTATTTTTCATTGCTATACGCTTAAGGACATCACGTTTTAAGATTATGTTTTTTTTATCCGGTATGCTATTAAATTGATTCAAAAACGTTTTTTTTTACATTAAACTGTTTTGGCAATGAATTTACTATGATTTAATAATTTGAATTTTACTGTCTACATTTGAACACGATACGAACGTTATTATCGTTAATTCAGTAATATACGTTTTCGATCTAATATTATACGCTGCATATATATCTATAAAACTATTTATTATATACTAAATAACCATTTCATTTAAATGACGACGATGATATGTTTTAAGCATTCTAAGTATTTATTATGTATATAAATATACACATAATAAATTATATTATTATATACCTATTACCTATGCTCGCTTAATTACGAGAAGGGGAAATATGGTATTTGGCGGTACCACAGTTATATGGTTATTAAATTGATGTATATATAGCCATATCGTTCAATAAAAACTAGAAATAAAATAATGTATAAAAAAAGTGAGTGGTTATTAGCCTTCGTTGTACTTATATTCAAATAATTTATAAGTGTTTAAATGAAAAATAATTTTGAATAAAAAGTAAAGGTATTTTTTTTTGTAACGTAAACATACATTTAATCTAATTAAATAAGGCACATAAAATTATATTTAATCATGTTATTATTATATTCTATATTTATATTTGGTAGGTAGTTTTAATTTATTCTATGTATAGAAAAATAAACCAAGTTTTAAGTTTTGAATATTTATAGTATCTACAGCTAATAATAAATAATAAAAATTTAATAAGATTTATACTAAATCTGTAAAAAGTAATTAAGTGTACTTTATTCGATTTGATTTGGTTAAATAATAGTATTTATCTTATGTTTCTATAGTAATAAATATTTATATCATATTATACCATATACATATACCCAATAAAATCGTATCAATCGATAAATGTATAATAATAACAAATATACGAGTTACTAGGTGTATAATATCATTACATTATAATGATTTTGACGTATAATAAAAATTAGTGATTGTCAAATTATTATTAATTCTAAAATTAATAAAGTAAAATGAAAATATTTGTAAGGAAGAATAGTTAGTGTTGTTGTAAATGAATTTATACGTTATACGTATATAGTGCAATATACCACCGTTCGTTAATCATAGGTAAATAATACATTTTAATTTTTAGTTAATACTATTGTTTATTTTTTTTTTTAAATTACTGTTAAAGCTTGTACGTCGGAGTTCCTTGTAACATAATATAACATAATATATGTAGTTTTTGGAATCGTACCGACCATATGTATGCGTGCAGTATCGTCACGAATATAAACACTTAAAGGACCTATACACGTTTATTAGAAGTTAAAGCGCTTTTGATTCGTTCACACGCCGGTACCATATAACATATACCATAAAAGAATCACGGGGAAAGCTATTTTTTGAGGCCTGTGTGTCTCAACCGAAATCAGTGAACGGATCCACCCCGGTCAGATATGCATATAATACGCTGTAGACCAGTATGTTTGAGGCAATAAACTTATCATAAATAAAAATGTATTATACATTTAACTTACTGGTACGATTTATGAAAGTGTAGGTTATAGTATACAACTATAGATACTTCTAGCCATGGCCCAATCATGATATAAGTGATATAACTAATAAACAGTAAGTTAGCCTATATGTCAACATATAAGTAATTTATTTAGACCAAACTCGGTACATTATATGGCTTAACATTATTCAAAAATCGTTAACTGTTTTTTAATTATATGTTAAAAGTATACAGTATGTTTTATTATAAGTTTTATGCAATTTATGTGGTCTCAATGATAGTGATTATGAACGATGGAGTATTAAAAGAATTAATGAAAAATTATTTTGTATTATTATTCTGCTATAGTTACAATGAAGTGAAACCGTTCAAACTATTTCAAAAATATTTAGTTGTTTGTATAGAATTGATCGATAATTGCGGTTTCAAGAATAAGCAAAAAATCCAAAGTAAGTACCGATTTGAATACGATGGGGGGGGGGGGGAGAGTTGAGGTTGTATAGGTATAGAAAATGTCTGGGCCTCACCTAAAAGAAAATCTCCTACACGCCACTGGTGTTGCTCGTGATCCGACGGTGAATCATAATAATATTATGTTCTAAGTGCCGAACGGCCACGGCGTCAGACAAACTGCAGTTGGGCGCTCGCGGACCCGGCGAACTCGTGGTACACCACGTGCTGGAGAACGGTCCTGGTGGCGTTGTCGTAACGGAACGCGTCCAGCCCGTTGCCGTGCGGATTGCCCAGGCAGTACTTGAAGAACAGGAATATTGACAGCGAGACGAACAGCACGGTCAGCGCCGAATAGTCGGCCATAATAATATATTCGGTGCGTATTACGCTGTTCCGGGGCGCGCGGGTGCGGTGTTGTACTCTCGTATGGTGTATTATACGTACGCCGTATTGCACCACCGCTGCACCACACTGGAATTCACGCTGGATCGAACCGATTCCGTGCGCTGTACCGTCGTTCAACACCTGTCGGATCGCGCTTATGCCGAATGTGTGTGTGTCGCGCGCGTGTGTTGTTTGGATGGTTCGCGATTCCAAGCTCACGGCCGCAAAGCGTATCCTCTCTCCCACCCACTGGCCGACCGACCAACCGACTGGCCGACCGCGCGTACGACAATATTATTATTTTTATTGTGTGCGCCTATATTATACGATTGACCGGGTATGCGGTGACTTACGCGTGGTCCCCACCCTGCCCACGGACAAAACGCGTGCACAAAATAATAATAATAATAATAATAATGATTATTATTATTAAAATAACACTCGGCATTGGAATGTTATTAGGATTTAGAATGTCAACCACTCGCCGTCATTGGTAATATTAATAATCAACGGTGGATTTTTGTCCGAACCGAATGTGCCACGGCGCATTGTGCAGTTTCCGTCGTACGTGTCGTAGATACAGGGTGCGCGTCAGCTATATAATGCACATAATATACGTGCGTGTTACATTACGAATGCGCAGTGATTATTTTTTAAATGCAAGACATTCGTGTTTCGAAAACCGTTAAAGGTTTCGAAAACATTTTTTGAATACAATAATACGACGAAGTGGGTAGTTAAAACAAAACGCTTATGTTTTTTACTGTTTTTAATCCGTCGTTAATCTGTCGAATTTTGTATATTTTCGAACGACAGCATATTTTCCGGAGTAATAGCGTAACATTCCGAAGTCCGAACGAATAGGAAGCTGAATATCAGTTAAAACTAATTATCATTACTATATCTAGCTACCCATCCAAAATTCGACTGCCATGAGTGTTACGACCATATACTACGTAGACTTTGTAATGTATATTACTGTCATGGCATCAGGTAGGTATTTAAAAAAGAAAAAGAAATAAAACGAATAAAAATATAATTATTTTTTTTTTTTTTTGTTGAGAATTGTTAGTTTTTAGTTATTTCAAATCAAATAAAAATTATGTTCAAATAGTTTTTAAAATAAGTGCTATAATGATCGTCTTACGTTAAAAACCCATCCTGTATATAATGTATATATATTGTTGTATGTATTGTCGATATTATTATTGTATACTGTTACTTATTAGGAACGTAAGTAGTAACTCCGTCGTCGTTATATTGTTCCGGTGAAAATATTATTCATCGTAAAGTGCGCCGAACTATATTAGCGTCTCTGTGACGAATCCGCCCGTAAAAGTAGCTTGTATGTCTCGATATAGATATGTTAAGCATTTGTTATATCGTCCTGCGCGCTGCGCACGTCTAGGCCGAAATCGAAAACAGTTATTACACGTTATACTTATAATAATAATATATATATATATGGTATACGATGAGTACCTATATAACTAATAATGGATTTTAATTTAACATTAAATTTATGCCATTATATCCCGCGAACTGTTGCACCGTTATAAGTATATGGTATGCCAGCTTTCTTTTTTTATGTCGATAATGAAAAAGCCAATATATTTTACGAACCTATAATATGTCTATACCTACTATACATACTACCGTATCTTATTATTATTTCAATAGTGATTTAACAAAGATGAGTACAACTGGCTGTTTTAAACGTAGATAAATGTACTGCAGAGTTGGCGGTGAACGATTAATTATCTAGTATACGTTTAATTCCAAGCATAAAATCTAAAAACGGCGATAAAATCAATTAGTTGTAAAGGAATGGAAGTTAATCGAGACTTTTAGTTGAATCGCGAAAAATTAAATATTAAATTATTTATCTTATATTATGATATCTAGGTAAATGGACCCACATAAATGTTGTGGATATGTACGCTCGAACGGATTCAATGTTTGTAATTTAATGACTGACGATACCTGATGATTTCTTCAAACATTAAGTGTTCCAACCGAGTCCATAAAAATTCATACTGTTCTGGAATATTACAAATTGCGTGGCGTGCCAAAACCATTGACTGATGCGTATCTCATGCCACGACTAATGTATTATCTGAATTCGCGGTGAGATCACTTCATATCGACATTACGCAATATGTGCATACTTATTGAAAATACCGACATTATATTTTATTACGTTTACGCATTATAATACTGATCTACCCGTATCGTACATTGTCCTAATGTCCCGTAAGTTGGCCAACGCCTAAATTATTATTATTTCAATAATCATTATTCTTGTTTGAATTATAATTGTTCAATAATAGCATAGATTATTATTAAATTGTTTTATTAATTGGGTTACCTTTACCTTCTCCACAAATTACTAGCCGTCGTCCGATGAGTCAAATAACGCTCGTGAATAATTCGGTGATGCACCAGTATGTTTACCATACTATTAAACATATTTTTTTATAATTGTAATTATAATAACCATACAACTGTACAGACGTATTTAATTATAATATCAAAGCACAAGTCGATATTTATTTTCATCTAAATGAATGCTGTGCAATTAAAAATTATACCGCATTAACAATGGTTCATGATTTATTATACAGTATTTTATATTTACATGTATTAATAATATGTATGTGAGGGGGAAGGGTTGAGCGAATATTTTATAATTGGCCCGCGTGCAAAATATTTCATAATGAAACGGCAGTGTGTATATATGGATATAGTTGGTATATATAATTATAGTATTCTATATTATAAATCCAACTCTATAGTAATATTGTCATGATATGTTTACCGATATACAATATACATACATAATATACCGTATACCAATATCACCGTTGCGATTCTAATTTAAATGACGATTGGCATTAGACATAGAAATGTTATGTAGTTTATTCGATAGTTAAATGGGCATGATTATTTATATTTTCTTCATATTATTTGAAATTTTTCACGTATCCATGGTGCAATGGGAGGATTTTGGTCGACCAATTGTTCAACAGGATTGCAGTAAACCGGACTTATCACAATGAATTTCATACAATGTATTGTAATTTCTATAACACATCGTTTCGGCCACTGTTTATTTTATTCTTTCTTATTACATAATAATTGGTTTCGTCAATTAAAATAAAACTCATAATACGCATGTACGTTATGAATAATATATGAATTATAAATATAAATAGGTATGCATAAAAATCGCCTGTTTACGTTATTTATTATATAATAATAATATGTACCTTATACGATGTGGAATACCTACATGTGTCAAAAAGAAATACATTTTTCGGATGTTGCCTTGAAAACAGAGTTATTATCGTACAAATTGTGAGTTACAGCGTCCTTCTATGTCTCGCCAAAATGCTAATTGTTGAAAAAAAATTCTTGCTTACATAACTAAAAATTAGAATAATAAATTCAATAACACAGATTTACAACCGTTTGCGCTCTCGTTTGAATATTAACATGACCCAATGTACGTATATGTACATGTATGTATGTATATGTATGTATATAATATATTAGACTATTAGAGTAACAAAGTAAATATGATTTTTGGCAAACGTCAAATAAATAAGACGAGATTCCATGATTATGTTTGTAAATATGATATTCAATCAACATTTACGTATTTACCGTTAAATTATATCCAATACATATGATGTTTATTATTTGTCTTTGTATAAATTGCGTGCACATTTCAAGGACCATAAAACAATTATTGTTTTGCAGTTAAATGATATATTTGCACAGAGTTTTTATACATGTTAGAGGTTTAGAATCAATACTATATAAGTATCTATCCTATGTTTCACTAGAAAAATCGCAGTTAAATCACCAGAAATCCTTACTGCAAAAATCGAGGAACGGAAAATAAATATTATTTAAATTAAAAAAAAAATTGCACTCATCTATCTTTTAACATGTGATGAGATAATTAATCAAGTATTTACGCCGATAGCACAAGCTATCTTACCTAGAGTATGATGATATTTATATACAAACTACTAGTAAAGTTAATTTGCCCAATATAATTGTTAACTTTAAGTAAGTATCCATGTATAGTATAAATTGGAATAGTACCTAAATATATGGTTAAACAGTTCTACGCACTTGGATAGATGGTAAGTACTGATCGTTATCTTCATACTTTGGTATTTTGTCATAATTGTCACTTATATTATAAATATATTATTTAAAATGTTAAATTATATGTTTCAGACTATATTTATCTATAAGTATGATAAACTTGGCAATTGAAATGAGCACCTAAGCATACACACACACACATACACACACACATATATATATATATATAGGTATACACCTATATATATATATATATATATATAGGTATATGTATATATATACCTATATATACATATAGGTAAACAAGTTTTGAACGGAAACTACTTCGTAGACAAGTAAATGTTAAATAGAACTTAATATAAAAAGATGTAATTATAAAAAATTATGCTATTTATAAAATTTTAATTATAACTGTTATAAGAAATTCAAAGAAAAATATTATATAACATTTTAAAAATTATAATTACAAAACAGGTGCGCTACTTAAAAAAATAATATATAATAAATCTGTAACTTTATTTTAACGATTAAAAAATATAGTTTCCTTTGGGTACGTGAAAAATTTTCAAAACCTTGATTGGGAAAATTTTGTACTTGATCCCAAAAAGATTCGCCACCCCTGCACTATAGTAACTGCAGTTAGTGAATGGTTTTTTATGTTAAAAAAAATATATATTATATATTATGTTTCTCATTTTTAGGTTTTCAAGAATAATAAATAATTACAAAATATTTTAACATTAAAATTAAAAAATTCAAGGCTATTAATAGTATTCGAATATTATAATGGTATATAATGAACTAATAAACATATTAATGAATAGGACAAAACTTATATAATTATTCAACTATAACATGTAATTACATACATCTTTCAATAATGGTAAACAATCTAAGTTCTGTATGTAAGTTCATTTCTATTAATTATTTCTATTAGCAAACTATAATTAAAATGCAACTGTGCAATTCTATTCGTTTTTACATTTCCTGTGGTTCGTATGATAATTCTAAAACTTGGTCTTACAATAATTGATATCACAGTGGACTAAATTATATAATCATACTGACCATGATCTTTCATTAATGATTTCTTTTACGTTCACACAGAAATTGTAATGTAAATTGTGAATAATTGTATTAGTAAATTATATGCATTTTCATGTTGACTATAATTAGTGAATTATTTTATTTAACAGAATATTAATTATGAATTTTATTTTATATATTTATAATCCTTGTTGGAATTAAATACTCAATTACGAATATATATATATAGGTAATAGGTATACATTTAATTCGTATAATATAATGTATAATAATTAATAAAGTAGTAAATTACATATTTGCCTAACGAAAGGAAAGTGAAGAGATCACCTCGATCATCCTATACTGCAGCAGTATCCATCATTTTAATAGATATATAATATGATAGGTATAATAAAATACCATATACAATGTTTTTAATTTTTAGCTTTATTCCTAATAAAGTAGCAAATTATGGATGCATATCAAAATTTCAATATTGATCTTTCAGAAAATTTCGTTTTTTGATCAATTGAGTTTCATATAGGTACTTATAGATATTAAAAATGACACATATAAATGTAGGTATAGGTACCTACCTATTTTATAAGTATATATATCATACATTTATATGTAATTTATACTTATATTAAATACCTTACTGAGGTTGGAGTTTTACAATTTTTTACTACAATAGAACATGATTGCAATTCTTATTTTTTTAACAACAATAAATTAGTCACAGTTTATTTATAATAATTGTATATGTTTCATCCAATTGTTATAACAAATGATGTCTATCTGAAGAGATTTTCTCCAGTTTCACTAATCGAAAATTTATATCACGTAGCATGATTAGTTAAAACTTAATATTTTATTATCTTTTGTATTTTATAAATATAATTTTTAAGTATGTTAAATTTGGTAGATGATTATGTGATTTATATAAAAAAAATTCTGTTTTTGTACAAAATAAATAACATGTTCTGAAAGGTGTTGACATTTCTCGAATGACTCCAGTTTGGTACACCATCAGATTTCTTTATTCTCCAGTCATCATTTCCATGAATTCTAAAAAAAGTTTTAATGTACATTTAATACTTATTTTAGACTAATATTGCATTTAAATTCACTACCAACTCAACGATTGAATATTAAAGTATAATAGTTTTATTTTAAATACATTCAATAGTTACTATTTTACTTATTACATTAAAATATTATAAAAGTAATTTATTTTGATATTTTAATAGTTCAATTAATTTATCAACAAAATATTATTATTTTATGGTGAGAACTTAAAGCCTGAACTATATATCCATCTGACATTTTTAAATTATTTATTTTTTATTTTTAAATGTTTATTGCATATTTTAAAATTATATAGTGATATACTAATGCCAATACATAACCCGGTCCTATTTAATTAAGTAATACTGCAAAAATTTAGAATATTTATTTATTTTACATTTTTGAGTTTTCTAATTTATTCAAAATAAAATAATTATTTTTATATTAAAAAAATGCATCTGGTTTTCATTATATTATGTAGTTAGATCAAATATGTAAAATACGAACAAATTCCATAAGGGAATACATTTATGTTGTTATAGATTCTTTTGTAACTTTATAAATGTATCTATAAATATAATCTATATTAATTCTTCACACAAACACAATATGAAGAAAATATTAAAATTTAAAATACTTTCTATAAATTTTAAGTGCCAACAATAGATATTGTATCATACAATGCTTACATTGTAGATATGTAACTTCCTTTTTAGTTATATCTTAATAGCTTATAGTTGTAAGGAAAACAAATTTTTCAAACAATAGTGGGAGTTAAAAATGAAAGTATACTTAGATTGACAAACATAATTGAAATCCATTATCGTATATTTGTATATGCATTAATTTAAAAGTATGTTTTGTATGTTAATAATAATGAATTTTAGTGAGAATGTGGGTTGAGATTTTAGTGAGGGACTTTAAATTTTGCGTTTCTGAATTCATATAACAAATGTATATTATTTTACTGAACCCTTTATAAACTTACCATCAAAATCTACTGTTCCAGAACCATCAGAATCAATTTCGTCAATCATCATGTCCAATTCTTCGTTGGTCAGCTGATCATCAAGCTCTCTCAAAATTTCTTTCAGACATGATGTAGGAATATAACCATTTCCTTCTTTGTCATACAACCTGAAAGCTTCACGGAGTTCTTTTTGCATGGCTTCATCGTCTTCTTCGACAATAAACTTAGCCGCCAATGTTACGAATTCGTCAAACTCCAAACGTCCAGATTCTTAAAATTTAATTTATTTACAAATTGTGTAAAAAATGAATTATTAAGAAGAAGAAAATAATATTTACTGTCTGCGTCAACTTCTTCAATAAGTTCGTCCAGAATCTTCTTGTTGAACGGCTGTCCCATAAGTCGTAAGATATCGGCCACCATGTCTGTAGGTATACTGCCAGATCGTTCGCGATCGAATGCATCGAAGGCTTTTCTGAGGACTGAATATTTACACCAATTAAACATTTTTGCTTTGAAATTTAATGTAGTAATGGTATGTTTAAAAAGTGTAGTTTCACAATTTTCTTAACTACATAGTATATGTAACCTTATTGGTTTGAACAATTAAATGTTCGAATTAATACTAAATCTTCAAGGAATTAAGACTGTTTTTTAATTAATAATATTTCAAAGACTTATCTACAATAATCACTTTTTTATATAATGATGGAAATAATAAATACTACGGAAGTAAATTTTGGTTGATTGTTAATTATGGTTATAAAATTATGTTAACAAATGTTTATTTTGTTAAATTTATGGAAAGTGATTTTTAATATAATTTGTGCTACCGATATATAGTTCTTATTAAACATTTTAAACACTGCATATTTTATTTTTATAGAAATTATTTTTTAAATGAGATTTTTTCTGTTAATAAAAAAATGATGATAATGATAATATAGTAACAACGGGTTCTTCATGATTTGTAATTAACTATAAATTTATTTAATACAATTAAATCAATTAGAACGAAATAATTTTTTATTTTTTAACAGCTATTTAAATAGAATATGTAACTATATTAGTTCAAAAGTATATTTAATCCTTAAGAAATAATAGTTTATTTTCCATAATCAATATAAAGCTTTTGAAATTTATGTGAAAATTATGACATTTAAGTTTCAAATGTTGATTGTGATGAGCCTTAATAATTCTAGAAATTCAAATACTTTTAGTCTGCTGACCAATCCGTGTTAATTTGTTAAGACATACATTTATATTATACGCACTATATATATTTTTCGAAATTTGAATGATGAAGATAAATTCAATATAAATTTCAATAATCATTTAAATTTATAACATATTCAAAATGTATGTCAAAATTATGGATTTATATTAATGTTTATTTGTTGTATTTAGCATGTAATATTATTAATACATTCTTTGATACTGTAAAATATTTAAATAATATTGTTTAAAAATATAGATGCAAACATGTATATACAATTTAAATCATAACATTTACACATTACAATAGTCAATATGATCCAACACAAAAAACATTCATAATTACAATTACTGATTCTATTATTTCAAGATTTCATATTTTACGTGTTTTGGTGTAAGGTAATTGATAACAAAACACAAAGTAACAATTTTTGACAATACAAAGTTTTAGGTAAATTAGATATTAAAATGGATTTTTAGGTATAAGTAGATGAAGTGGTATATTTAGGGTTAATAATCATTAATCATACAGTTTTTTTTATTGTTTAACATATTTTTATTAAAATATTCAAGCATATCAATACAATATATATAATATATATTATATTATACTTAATATATAGGTACATAAATTTAGGTGATAAATATATTTTATAACATAAATAAATTAATCAAACTAGTTTTATTTTCATTTTATAATTGGTCAAGTGTAGATACTAATATTATAAATCTAATTTATTTACAGTTTTACCGAAATACAAACCATTTATAACGACACTACTTTTATAAATTTTATCTTATGTCAAAGATTTAAAAATATTGACGAAAAAACAAACGAAATGTACTATTTATTAGTGTATATTATATGAAATTCAAAATTATATTATAAAATAAATCACGTTTTTCTTTTTGTTGTTATCTAAGTATTGAATAAATAGTAAATTTAGAAAGTTATGGATCAATAATTGTCTATTTCTGAATATTTTAGAACACTTTCCTTGATTTAGTATTTGATGTGTAATTTAAAAAAAAAATGAAGAATATTTTTACATTAACAATATAAATTAATAAACTGTTTGTAACTGAATGTTAATCCACTAAATATCCATCATGGAAATAATAATAATATTTTTTTAAGATAGGTTTATAGGTACGTTATGAACAGTTTCTAATGAATTTATATACTTCACCTATCATGATAAATTTGTATAACTACATATATTATATATCTATAGAATTAATTTTTTTTATAATCACTTTAACGCCATACATACTACATTTAACTATAAATATGTACCTACTTTAATTTTAATTCATCCGTATACAAAACTACAAAACTACATGAATTTTGGAATATAATTTGACTAATTAAACAATAAAAATGAATCTTAGTGATATCGAAACATATTTTATGAATAACTATTTAGCCTCTATAAGTTAATCAAAATACATAATAATATATTTATTAATTATAATAGTTAATAATAATTATTATTTTATACTATATGGAAGCCATGGTTCTAAAATTAATGAGTAATTTTTTTCATTTTTAAATATAGGTCTAATAAATCTAACTATACAACGTTATGTATTTCAACTTAAAGTGACTAAATTACATGTCAAATGTTGCTATTTATTATATTTAATTAATATTATGGAATAATTAACAAATAAATAACATAATGATTTTTGGAATAAAAATTTAAGTTGGGATGTTCATGAAATTAAAAATAGTTTTACAATTTTACAAAAAGGTTACAAATATTTTCAAAACATTTTGATTGTAAAAGCAGTATCTGTTTAAGCAATACGTCGCAGGCATAAGTCATAGGTATATATTATGCAATTTGGTCGAATTGTTAAAATAACAAAAATAATCATATTGTGATTTAGATTGGTAACAAGACAAGCGGGAATGCCAGGAACTCATTTGAGTAGGTAGTACAAATTAGTGTAATCAAATAACGTTTGGATTAGTGGAAAAAAACAAATAATATAAGGCATATTAATAATATGGTAAAAAAACATGTGGTTTTTTGAAACCGTTTACACCATAGTCGTATACTGGCTAATCGATAACCACCGTCAAAACCTGAGAATAACAAAAATAGAAACTGAATAACAAAAACATAGGTAATTGAATACGCACAATGTTTCTATTTTGTATTAGGTACTTTGGATAAATTATTTAATTGTTATTAAAATAATATTAATGGTTGGCATATTTTAGTATTGGGTTCAAACAAATTTATAAAATTAATAATCGTATAGCATATACTATACTTATAAACGTATATTAAATAATTATATGTATATAAATAAGTAGGTATAGGTAACAACGTTTCAAACTTTAAAAATATTTTAAATGATTTCAATTTAATATCGGGTTACTATAGTTAAAAAAACTTCTACCACGATTACCTCTACGTATATTTATTAGATTATCTATTATTTATGGATTTATAAAATACGTACGATAATTATAATTCTATTACAGGTAAATGTTTGCATATTTATATGTTGTATATTTTATCTAGACTTATACATTATATTATGTGGTGTATAGCGTATGTATGTTTGTGTCCTTTATTCTAGAACAAAATATTGTATAAAGTGTTTGATTCAAATTTAGTTTGACTACATGGTGTATTTTAATATTTTATAATATAACTAGGAAATACAAGTAACCTAGGCAAATTATTATAATAAGAGCAATGCTAATTTTAGGTTGTGGTCATAACACACTCGTTTAACTGATCCAGCGCTCAGCTATTATGGATGTGCCAACACTTGGTACGACTTGTGCCAAGAAGTTTATTATTATTATATTAATAAGCGTGTATATGAGTAAACGACACTAAAAGCTTATCGAGTGAGTGTATATAATGGGAAAAAGTCAAATTTGCACATGTAAAAAAAGGAACAGAAACCTAGATTAAAAATAGAACATAAGTATATCGTTCATATAACTAAAAATTATAAATTAATGGTCAGAGATTAACTTTTTGAATATAATAATATTACTATCCAATATTTTGTAAAATATATATGATTAATATTAAATATATTATGTTAAAATATTATTCATATAGTACAGTATTATTAACTAGACTAAGTTAATTATTTTTGCAAACATAATATTTAGTTAGTATGTACATATTATTAAAAAATAAACTTTTGCTTGATTATTTTATTAAGTAGATTTATTTTTATAATTTTTTATATTTCATTTTTAAACTTCTAAAATTGTACTTACAATGTAGTATTTACCTAGTTAAATAAAGTTATTAAATATGATTAATTAAATATTTATTACTTACGTTATATAATAACTATTAAGCATCATAAGCGTGTATATCTATTATTCAGTTCAGTACTACAGATACCTACTTAAAATTCAAAAATATTATAAGATGATAATATACGTGAATATAGGTAATATAGAAGATTTATATTAGAGTATTTTTTTTTCAGTAAAATTACATTTGTAACAATAAAGCAAACAATATTTATATATTATAAACGCAAAGAAGTAAGAATTGAAATGGATATAACCAATTACAAAATATGATTATATAAATGTGTACTTTTAATCGAAATCTTCTCTATTTAATAAATCATTTCTTTATACCAAACAATTCATATATAATTAATTATTATATAAATAGTGGTTGATAATATGTTTTAATTTTTTTTTTTTTTTTTGGTTTCGAAAATTAATCATAGACTGAAGAAGAGAAAAATTTAACACGGCACATGACGTTCACAAATAACGCATAGGTATAGTTACCTGAGATTTGTTCTGGCGGTAAATCTTCCTACAAAATAAATAACAAAAAAAAAATTATAGATTTCAGCCAAGAACATTTTATACGCGTGTATATAGGTGTGTAAATAGGTGTAAATAGTAGAAGAGATACTGAATGAAGATATTTATTTGGCAACCGAACACATACAATTGTAATTTTGAATCGAATTTCTAACGATTGGCAAAACAATAATTGTCTGCCAATGTGCCAATTTATCTTCGCTCAATATCTTGGCAGATGACAAAACTCATCCAGCAGCAGGTAGAAACGACAATAATATATACGTATATATATCTTTCTATTTTTTTTTTTTTTTTTGACACGAGTTAATAATTAAACAAACAACTATTTAATATAGTATGGTGAATTGCCAAATTTTTCATTCATCGACGCATCTACGTATACGATAGAACACAACACAAAACATTATACCTATTTTACTTACCATTTTTCAAATTAAGGAAATATACTTAAACAATCAACGGGAACGTTTCGAGGAAAAAAATGTGTCGTGCGTTCGCCGCTTGTGAACTGGAGAAGTCAGATTATAACACTGAATCGCAAGCCTGCACCCCCACTGTTTCTGAATTTTCTATCTCCGGGTCTGCGTCTAATGTGCTCGCTGAAGTCGAGGAAAGGGACGATGTGAAAATAAAACCGATAAAATTAGAACTTTTGGAAGACGATCGTCTACAACACACTACTACACTGTATTGCCCGCGTGATGTACTCAATGGCATCATTTCAGATTAATACGCGTTTGGTATCCAATAACAAGTCTATATAATTTCTAAAAAAAATTGCGTAAATTAACTTAAAAACAGATCGACATTTTTTGTACAATTAATTTGATGAGTCATCAAAACTTCATAAAAATAAAAATATCCGATTTCCTATTGTCGGTATGCAGTTTTCCATTACAGGAGTCACGAAAATTATTCCCAGCTATTCATATAACACATATTACTTGAATAGTGTTTTTTAAATGTTATTATCAATAATAGATAGTAATAGGTAATAGGTAGTAACTGTAATATAGATATTTCAATGTCACCGGTAAAGTTTTACACCGGTTTTTATAACTTGCTTATTAAATATCCAGAACACTGAATAGATACTAATTAAAAACAATTAACCTTTCACATAACATTGAATTATAAATTATACATCGAACAACAACATCAGTTAGGTAGGTAATAGCTAATAGGTATACCTTATAAATGTTTTTGTATAATACGAAAGAAAAACAAAATATATAATATATTTTTTACATAATGTAAAATAAAATAATAATTGCGTGTGCCCTATGACTTGTTTTATGATCAATATTAGTATTAATCGCTGTGATTATATTTATTAATTTATAAAGTATTTTTAAATAAATTGTTGAAAGTATTTAGATGAAAAATACTTAAAAGTCAAAATCATTATATTTTTAAAAGAAATTTGAATTGAAAAGAGTCGAGATGAAAAAATAAAATAGGAACATTTCCATAAAATCATATCGTTATAATAGATATGAGGCCAAGTTTTGCGGGTGGCAGCATTACTAAGACTTAATGCGGCAAAGATATACATAAAACAGTTCGCAGAATGTTTATACGATTTAATAATAGACTCTGTGGACTAAACATAATATCCCACACAAACCCATTTAGTCTATGTTGCACTCACAAATTTCACACTGACACCATTTCGTCCTTAAAATATTATTTTAATTAACAATATTATATAATTACAATGTATACTAAGACACACCTATAACACTCGTATAATATAATATAAATACTAATATAGGTATTATCTGATCTTTTGATCGATTTAAGTTAAATAGGCTTACAAATATTATTAGTATTTAGTATAATAAATTAGAATGTGTATTTTATATTTATCTAATACAACATAAACAAGTAAAATATATTAAAGGTAAATACACTGCATGTTAAAATCAATATATTTATATATATTTGCTTAGATATTATATTTATGTAGATTTTTTTTTTAATCTCAACAAAGTGCTGTTAGATGTTACATTAAAAATAATATTTTTAAAAGTTATAAATTAAACTTTTACATGTATTGTGGCATACAATATGTCGTTAAATACAAATATACAATATATTAGAAATTGTTTATAATTTATGTTGGCACTTGGCAGTTATAAATAAATAATTTTGTTTATTAGTTATTTTTGTTATTTAAACAGAAAAGGAAAGAAAAACCTTAAATATCAGCTTTTCTTTAGTCTATTATTGCGTATTTATCAATTATAGTAGTTATGTATTTGTGTAAGTTTCAATTGGGTTTGAGGATTTAAAAACTTTGGATAAATAAAATAGGAACTAGTCGACACGCGTGACGCACCCCAACACGAGGCAGTACGTCGGCAGGTCCGGTTGTGATGATCCTTAAGACATTTGTAGAACGTCTGTACTTTCAAGGAGAATTTTTTTTTAAAAAGAAGTAACACTTTCACAAGTTTTCTAGCACTAAACGTTCTATGTTTACTTGTCCACACGGGTTCCAATTTCTCCTAATTATATATCTACTTATCAGTTATCGCGTCACGATGTAAATCTATCATTATTACATAAAAAATGTCAAAATAACACGAATGAAAAAATGTATAAAAAATACGTTCGGGTAAAATTTTTTTATCTATTGTCTTTCTTTGCGTACGCCAATGTAGCATTTTTACCATTTATGCATTACAGTTTCCGGACTTATTATATAAATTATAAATATATATAGTATTTAATATATAAATCAATAATTAATTGTTTATAAATTAAATGTATATATATATATATTATATTGTATTAATATATATATATATATAAGAATGAAATATGATAATTATAATAATTAAATAATATATTATGAGTGAAATATAAAAATAAAATATTGATATTAAAAAATATAAATATTTGTACATATACCTATTTTAATAAAAAAAAAAAAAATATTAACTAAAAAATTATAAATTCTATGAAATTGTAGTAAAATTTGTTATTTATATTAGTTCCTATTGGAGCATGAATCGTAAATAATTGTAAACAAATATTTGGACCCGTTTTAAATCTTTTAACCGTAATCCAGTGCGGAACATCAATCAGCTTATTATTAATTTTATTTTTTGTAGAAAATATCAATATTTTTTTCATTATAGGACCTGAAATTTTTCTTAGTAAAAATTGATCACCATTTAAGTATTTTTTTAAATTATCAATAATATTTATTTCTTCTACACTACTAATTGACTCTTGAGGCAAGAGTTTTCTTGCTCGTAAAATTATTTTTCTTGTTGCTTCTACTGAAGGCATGCAAGGACAAAAAGTTATTGGAATTGTACAGTTAATATCTTGAATAATTTGAGACGGTTTTTTCTAAGTCAATCTAACTTTATCGTTTATATTTTCAATAACTATTTCCGTAATCGAACGGTTCACTTCTGGCGCGTGATTATGTATAAGAACTTTATCTCCAATCCCATGTTTATTATCTGATAAAAATGTAACCATTCGAGCATTACAATTGTCAAAATTATTATTTTATTTTTTTATGACTACGGACTACGGTTTTTACATTGCCAATAAAACACATTTTCACGTTGCTTATTTTTGATCATAACATATAACCATTAAAAAATAGTTATTTTTATTTCAATTTATATTTTGTCCCATTTAAAAAACCACACCATTCACTTATATACCCGTAATATTATACTTAAATTACTACATGAGACAGTGACAGTGTGAGACACGGCCATAGACATCGCGAGGACATTTCATAATCAATATCACAACCGTATAAAATTATCTAATCTTATCAATTGTCTACTTCACCAACGACCGAACTTACTAATATTATGCCTGGCTGCAATGCATTTATTTTATTATTTAATATTTAGTTTATTTTCAATTTGACGGTCGATAAAATGGTGATTTTTATATTATAATCCGCAATCTATGGAAGTATTTTATGTATACTTAATTTCCCATCACATCTGCTAACTATTACTCCTGTAGTGGCTGTAGTCCCGTAGCTTTTATCCTGCAGGCATAGCTGACCGACGTAAACCACATACGTTGATGTCTGTTTCTTGGCTGATTATTATATTATGCAGCTAAACATTATGATCTGTACTCTATGGGCATATGTTCCGTTTCCCTATTTTTTATAAGATTATTTTATACATAAGTAGGTTGACATTGACGCGTATCGTGTTTAAATTTTTAATCACTTTTAACTGTTAAGCATCAACGTCACAGAGGACGAACGGCTAACGAGTTATAGGTACAGTCTATGCTCTATACACTCAGAATATTTTCGCGTCGACCCGATTACTGTAGCTATTCATCCCAATACTGATGTCTGACATGCTGCTCTTAAAAAACGAAACCTATGCAATAAGTGCTGCAGCTTTAACCGTCGCTATTGTCTGAAATCAAATCTTTGGTTTTATTTGCATGTGTTGTGCATATAATTATTATAGCGTTATTATACTTATTACGCAAGTTTCTCGTGACGTGTCATTGAACGAAGATAAATGATGTTTGTATACATTTTATAAACATTTAGTGTGTAGATTAGGTAGGTACATTTGTAGGACATCACTGTACTACTGTAGTAAAACTCACAAAAATACACAGAGTACTTACAGTAGATACGACGAAACCGGTTCGGTTAGTTAGGTTAGCATAATATTGCATTGCATCTACTTTTCTTAATCATACACCTAAGTAGGCATTGCGGTGCATATTATCAATTAATCACAATACGATTCGCATAGTAATGACACTAAAATAGTATGCACCTATATAATGTTTTCACACGACGTACGTCGATACATCCATAATTATATCTACGTTTATTTGTTCGTACATAAAATCTAGCACAACGATCGGTCGATCGTATGGGCGCACTCTGAGAGAGGGATGTTTAGGGGGTTCAAGTTCAACCCGCCTCCATGGACACTTGACAAATATATATATATATATGCATTACTAACAGTTAAAGAAGCATTCAATGAACTGGATAAAAAGTCTCGTAAACTTGATTTTGTTCTATGATTTCTAGTATTATAATTTTTAAGCCAAATATTTAACACATACCTATCTATTTTGTCTGAAAAACATTTTAATCCCCCATCCAAAATTCTTGAGCACGACTCTGGTTGTTCGATCACTAATATTAATTTCTACGTTGTTTACATCTAAATACATTTTACATGGTTAGATACACCTAATTAAAATTAAGCGGTCCACGAAGAGTGCAAAGGTGTGAAATACCAGTCCTTTAGACAATTTAAAAATTCCTTTTTGTTTTCCCTATAACGTTTAGATTTTAATCGAAGTGATAACTGTATCGATTTTACAATGATGGCTGTTTGTTTTTGTGTATGTGTACACGATAAATATTCGATAAAATGCATCGATTTTTAATATTGAGGATGGTTTTGCATAGAAAATCGTATCTAGTTTGTACTTTAAAGATCAAAATTAAAAATTCTCAGTACTTTGTAGTTAAAAATTCATAAAAACTTTTTGTTTTATATCTAAGTTTTGAAAATTTAATACAAGATATCTCTCATACGTAGATTAATACTTACCTACTAGGCGTACAACTATAATCGTTTATCTAACAAAAGTATTAATAACAAAACACTTAAATAGTTAATTTTAAGTTCTTAAGCGACTTGTAAATAAACAGTCAACATATTTTAGTTTAGGTAAACTAAATGATAATTACTAAAAATTAATAATAACACGTCAATTATTTCTTAAATAATATAATAATACAGAAGGTAAAATAATTTTAAAAAAGGTTATAATTACTATTAATTAGTAAAAAAAGTTATAATGGTGGAACAACCTTACTCGATAATGTATTCAAGAGTACCTGCAAACATTTTTCTCATTTGATGCCAACAGTTCAAAATATTACGTTCTCTCGTCTCTCTACACGCTTGTATCAAAAAATTCCTTTTTATTATAGGTTGTCCGACATATGTATTATTGAAAATAGGACTTCTTCGAATTTTAAAATTTTAAATCAAATCTTATTTTATTACTTAAGAAGTACCTATATCATAGTAAAGCGCCAAAGATAAGTTCTTCTGTTCTCAATTAATATTATTTTTTTTTTTTAATAAATATCCTTTTTACTAAAGAAATCCCTACATAAGAATATAAACCAGGTTTATAATTTTTTTTTATCCTGCGAGGAAAACTGAAAAATACGCTGATTCTATAACAAAATTAATGTTTTTATTATAATTATACGAAAAATAAAACCTAAATGATCTTTTGATTGAAAGAGATAGAAATAAAGTAAAATATATTTAGAGAATCCTAATAAATCTATAAACATCAAATTAAGTTCTATTGTTAAGCGACCATCATCGGTCAATCGTCAACCATTATATCCTTACCAAGGTTAATATAAAGGTTTGTGTTCCAAACAACTAAATAACTGTTGGACACGCATCCTAAGTCATTATTATAATTATAAAATGTATAATGTAATAAAAATATAATTCCCATTATTATATTTACGTAATTTGCACTATAAAATGTATACATTTTTTTTCTACATTTTTACTACAACTATCATTTTTCACATTTACCCCTGATTGCATACACGATACACCTACCTAAAAATAATAAATTATTATAATTGTAATTGTTGATAGAAACTAGAAGTATGCGTAAATGTTGCGTAAAATCGCAATGTTCATGACAGTCGGATGCAACACCTATCGGTTAACGTTCGTAAAAATAATTAGTCGTTGGTCATTCTTTTGCGTCATTATTATAATAAAAATATTATAATACTTCATAGTCGTTTGTTAGCCATCTACATGAACATTGAACAACAAACGCCACAGTATATTTTGTTACGTAGGTACTTAATATTTGACTCATGAATAATAATTATCGTCAACTGACATACACATACCTATTGACTTAGCGAATTACCTTTTTTTTAATAAATTATTGGTTATATCTATTGATAATTTGTTATACATTTTACTGGCTAAGTTCTTTGAAAATATCTTTCAACGATATAATAGAATTTTGAAATGAAGTGTCTACTTATTGGCAATGTACCTACTACTCGCCTGCACTTTGTATGGTAGATAAAAAAGGAAATAGAAAGGGATAGGTAGAACGACGAATGGTAGAATATATGCATACCGAATTTAAACTGAACCCAATTCCAGCAGAGAACAAATTTACCCAAAATAACTTGTCAAGGGCAAGGGCATATCAGCATTAGTTATTAGAAGTATTTTAATTATTAATGCCTATAATATTATATTATTCTTGGCGGCACTCC
Organism: Rhopalosiphum nymphaeae; assembly: GCA_036289425.1. Lineage (NCBI taxonomy): Eukaryota > Metazoa > Arthropoda > Insecta > Hemiptera > Aphididae > Rhopalosiphum > Rhopalosiphum nymphaeae. The sequence goes on from JAZAQC010000004.1 coordinate 936,667, forward strand.
AATGTGTGATCGAACAATATACCGTTTGATCTACTTGATACTAATAAGTAATAACTATTAGGACCTTTCGTGAAATAATGTACCATATATCATAGGTACCATTATTACAATTCTAAAATAAAATTGATGATATTATATTACTTATTATTAATATTTAAGAGTAGGTCACACTCATATGTCTTGTCATCATCTAACAAATGTACAATCTATATCAAATTTGCCTAAAATATATCTAATTTAAAAGATACAAAATTGTGTCTAAAACAGTTTAACTAAAGCACTAGAGTAAGATAAAAAAATTAATTACATCATTGTAAAACCAATATATTCATTACTCTGTGCTTAAAATCTAAAATCAATATTAAGAAAAAAACAAAGGAATGGATTAGGCATTGGCTATTAAAAACCTTAATAACAGATGATATGGAAGTATATTTTCCAGGAAAATAACAACAAATTGTTTGAGAAAACAAATGTACCATATCAAATACATAATAATATAATATATTTCTTAAATCAATTTACCAGAAACTTATCTGATAACACTGATTTTAAAAATATTAATACAAATACAATTTTAATAGAAATATAAACATGTAGTAATTTTAGTAAATTACCTAAACTAATCACTAATTAATACAAATTGACTAAACTATGAAATGTACCAGTATGACATTTCCTTATTGCATTATATTGGCCATTAGTGGCCCCATACACTGTTATAAGCCAATAAAAAACTGCAATATGAGAGATAATCTGAGTAAACAATGTTTTAATACTTATAACAAATTTGTATATTTTTAAACATAAAAAATATAAATACATTCTTGTAAACTTTGTAATTTTAATTAATAAACATAACAACAAACTTACTAGGAATGTTTAATACTGTTTATTATAAGCATATGTGAATAAACCAAATGTAAAAAAATGTTATGAACATCATAACGTCAGACTTGATAATTGATACTTGTCTGGTTTTTGTCACTATCAGTATATACACATAATATAATAATTGAAGTCCATTACATATATATTGTCAATGTTATCATGTTGCTTATATACCTTTTGTGCCGCGGTAAATAAACAAGTTTTCTCTAAACTTTGAGAATTAATAAAATAATTTAGATATCATAAAGTGAGAAAGATATTTTAAAAGATATTAAAATACATTAAAAGATGCTAATTTAAAAATGAAGTAAATAACATATACAATAAGATAAATGTAGAAGTTATAGAAATAGAATAAAAAGGAATATATAGTGTCATATGTAAGTAGTTATAAAGTATCATTTAGTACGTGACTTGTGACGTCTTTGAGCCAGTTGACTTAAAACTACTGGTCCTAAATTAGGAGTTGGTGGTGACTGACTAACTGCTCGATAAGTTGCTTCCATTGCCCCCTGAAACAAAAATAGAAGATTTTAATAAACACCAATATGAGAACGTGTGTAATAATTTGAATAACCTTAATTTTGTATGATTCCTGCAATTGTATCTGGTGCGTTGGTAATTTGTCTCGATTCATTATCCATGGACTTAATAAAACTTGACAAGCTGTTGGCCTTTGATGAGGATCTATATGTAACAACTTTTTTACCAAATCCTAAAAAATCAATTTGATTTAATAATACAAACAAAACTATTATACAACACAAAAATAGTACCTTAGCTTCAGCTGACACTACTGTCCAGTTGCCAGACTTTAAATCTAAATTACTGTTACCAATGCGATTTAATATTTCAGTTGGTGTATCTTCAGGTCCATTAGCAAATGGAGTATGTCTTCAAAGAATATAATGGATTAAGTCAATTTAAAAAATTCAATATTTAAGTTTTAAGTAATACTCACCCAGCTAGTAATGTAAACAACAGAACACCCAATGACCAGATATCACAAGCAGCATCATAACCTTGTCTTTTCAAAACTTCAGGAGCTACAAAATTTGCAGTATAACAAGGAGTCATTAAAAGCCCGTTATCAGCACGTAGTTGTTTGGCAAAACCAAAATCACATATTCTTAAAGCTTCAGGTGATGCACTTTCAGTAGCATAAAGAATATTTGATGGTTTTAGATCTCTATGCACAACCTAGAAATGAAAACAAAATAACGATTAAGTGAAGTTAATAAAAGAATAATCAAAATATTGGCTAATTTTTCTTTCATTTAATGTATTATTTCCTTAAAAAATAAACAATAACTTACTCCACTTTTATGTAAATAACATAAAGTTGAAGTTACAACTTGCATTATGGCACTAGCTTCTCTTTCCGAAAAGTATTTCAACTTATGAAGTCTGTCAAGAAGCTCACCGCCTCTCATATACTCCATTACTAAATACACAGACTTATCATCTTCATAAACCTGTAATCAACATCAATAATAACTGAAAATATGATATTAATGTTAATAAAATTTAAATAAAGTATTTTTAACCATAAAAATATATTACTATAAATCTAAAATTTAAACACTTAATTTGTTTCAAACTTGACTTAAACATTGAAAAATAAGTTTCTCAATTAGAATTTTTTAAATTAAAATAAATCCAAACCAGTTATCAAATATTTAAATAACAAATTTTATATTTAAATTGTTTAAAGGTATTTAAAAATACTAACATCTCTTAATGTAACTATATTATTGTGATGTCCATAGCGTAAAAGTATTTCAACTTCTTCTTGGCAGTCTTTTTTTGATTTATCAATTATCTAAAAACAGAGAAAAAAAGATTAATTAAAATAATAAATATGAATATCCCAATAATAAATGTTCCCACCTTAACTGCATACTCAATACGAGTAGTTTTATGAACACATAATTTGCATGAAGAATAACTACCACGGCCAATTTCATGTTTAAAATCGTATTCATCAGCAGCATTTCTTTTAGCATAAGGTAACTATAAAATTTTTAAAAATAAATATATATTAACATATTAAATTATAACTTTTATTTTCTTGAAAAAACATGTATATTATGTATATAAAAAATGTTATTGAAGCATATTATGGAATTATTTATTTATTTTACCTTTGAATAAGGTTCAGTTGCTTTAGTTGGTATTGTTGTTGATTGTTGAAGATTTATTACGTCCTCTTCACCAATTAAACAAGGAGCAACAAAACTGAATCCTCGAAATAGTTCATGGGCATTAGCACTTGGTGGAACACATGGAGAGTCTGAAATGTATATGATTATTTCTACATAATTTAAAAAATAATTTAAATTCAAACCTTTGGGAGTTTTAGAAGTAAATTCACTATCAAAATAAAATGCATCATCAGCCCTACTGACAGCTGGTTTAAATGGTGGATGGATTGTTTTACGATATAAGTTGTCCCAATTTATAGATGCAAAAAATGGATGATCTTTCAGTTCCTGAATACCAGCTTAAATGAAATAGAAAATTAATTGTAATTAGTCTTTGTATAATATTTATGCAAATATTTTTGTCACTTACAAGCTCCTAGACGATTACTAGGATTTCTTTTGAAAAGTACACGTAATAAAGCTTGAGCTTCATTTGACAAAAACTGTGGCATACCAAGTTTAGCACGTAATATTTGTGACATTGTTTCTTTACGGTTAGCGCCTTGGAAAGGTAAGGATCCAGTTAACATTTCATACTAAAAAAAATAAATATTAATTTACAATATTTACAGTATGAAAACTACACAATTTACCATTAAAACTCCAAATGACCACCAATCTGCTACAAATGAATGACCTTTGCGATTTACTACTTCAGGGGCCATATATTCAACGGTTCCACAAAATGAATACGCTTTTTGATCATCTAAAGGTAACTTGCTTAGACCAAAATCCGTCAAGGATATATGACCATCAGCATCTAACAATATGCTAACATAAAAGATAGTTTTATTATTCATAATTAATCCATAATTTACTCTTATAAGTATAAGTAAGATTTTCCACTTACTTTTCAGGTTTTAAATCTCTGTAGATAATTCCTAGGCTATGTATATGGTCAAGAGCTAATGCTAATTCTGCTAGATAAAACTTAACATCTTCTTCAGTGAACATAACCTGAAATAGATTTATATATATTTAATAAATTATAATAGTTACTTTTATAGTTAAATTTCACAATAAAAATGTATTAGTAGAAAATAAATTATATTTTAAATACCTCTTTAGAAAGCCTTGTAAAAAGATCTCCACCACGTAAAAAATCTAAAATAAGGTAAAGTTTGCCTTCAGTCTGAAATGCGTAGTGTAATCGCACAATAAATGGATGTCGGACATCAACTAATATATTACGCTCCATTTTTGTTCTTATTCTATCCCTCACTAAAATAATTTAAATAATGTAAAATCTTACAATAATCTAATATTAAACTATACCTTTTAGAGTTGCTTTTTTTAATACTTTCATCGCATAAAGTGTACCATTATCTGGTCCAACAATTTTTCGAACCAAAAATACCTATATTCAATTTAAAATTTAAAAATTTGTTTTTAGTATAAATAATGATACAAACTAACTTTTCCAAATGATCCTTGTCCAAGAACTTTTAACAATTCAAACTGAGAACGTTCAGCTCTTTCATGTCCTTCTTTTATGAGTTCTTTTAATTCAATTTCGTGACCACTGTTCTCATCAGAATCATTTTGATTTTCATCTTGATCATCATCTAATTCATCAATGATTTCATCATCTTTATCTGGTCCTATATTTATAGCATCATGTAGACTTGATGGATTGGATTGATTAAATGGTATTGGTTTTGACTTAGATGTACCTACAACCATGGCGTTGGTGTTAACTAGATTCTAAAATATTAAACAAAATGATATATTAATAAAAATAAATAAATAAAAATAACTATAAATCATAAATTATTATATAATAGGGCACACACCTAAATGTTCAAGAATAAAGCCTTCAATATGAAATTGAATTATATTGTTAAAATAATAAAATCTGTTGTTTAATATTTAAACACACACTTAGCAGCCTATTAAGATTAAGAAACCTACTAATAACATCAGTAAAGAAGCCATTTTAAATATACTTATGACACATAAAATATAATGTATGATGGGTAGTTGTATGTTATAACTTGCTACTGGCTATCTAAATTTCTCAACACCTCCCCTTCATATTTCATTTAAAATTCAATACAATGATAAATGATAGAGTATACTTGTTTAAAATCATATTACTTTAAGTTCACGGCTCTATGTAAATTGTTCAGCAAAAATTAAATTTTTAATGCATTCTAAGTGATTAATTTGTATACTATACACTACTATTAGCTATAAAATAAATACAGAGAATTTTTAGTGGTTTGTATCAATGAATTAGTATTTTACTGAAAATTGTACATTACTAAATGATTATTATAGGGTAAATAACAGCGAGTAGATATAGCTTTAAACTGTAAGTAAATACAACAAAAGAGAAAAATAGTAGTTATTTTTTTAAGTTAATCCACAATTTAAAATTTTCCAATTAATGTTAAATATTATTTTAGATAGGCACTTCTCAGAATAAGGCACGTAAAAAGGCTACAAAATAAACACCAAGGACAACAAACATTGTATTGTTATTAGCTTTAGTTATTTTTTCAAGCTTTTAATAATATTTTTTTTGTCAAAACTGATGGTTTTACACAAAGTTTACTTAAAAAAAATGATATTTTAATGAAAGAAAAACAATGAACCAAAGTATAACAAATATTTATGTTTTTAATACATATATTTTTTAAATATCCAAAAACATAAATTATAAATACTATAGCATTTTAAAATAGAATGTACTAGATATTAACTCAACCAAAAAAACAGATGATAATTAACAATTATATTAGACAGCCTAGAACATTAAAAACCAATAAATAATAATTTAAACAGTTACCTATTTTATTGTTATATTTCGGATTATATAATAACTACAATTTTTCAAAACACAGACATTTAGTTAATAAGTACATTATCTGCTTATAATATTCTGAGATGGTCAAGATATATTCAAAAAAGTAAACTAGATACTAAAATACTAGGTAAGTATATAAATATTTACCTCTAAATACATGATATATTTTTAAGTAAAATTGGTAAGAAGAAAAGTAATTTAATATTTCAGTATCATTATTATTTAACTTGGTATAGTTTTTATCTAGAATTTTATAAAATAAAATACTACAACATAAAGCAGAGACTACTAATTAACATCTTTAAAGGTCCGCCTTAGACATTAAAAAAGTTTTTAAAAGAAAAAATCATGAAAAATAGTATCTGGATACAAAAGGTATCTAATATACTAATATCTTTGAAAATTATTATTCTAATGCAGTCTAATAGTTTTTTCTGAATTTTTTTTTTATAAATAATAGGAAATACAAAAACTTTATCAGAGATAACAGTCAAATATTGGCAAAACTAACATTTTGTTTTTCCAGTTGAAAATTAAAATAGAAATATAAGTAAAAAAAGTTTCATCTTTGTATTTAATTACCTAGTTGTGATACTCAACTTTCGTTTATAGCTGGTTATAAGGCGATAATAATATTCAAACACTAATTATGTTTATGCATTGTGGAAAAATCGAACAATAAATTACAACTAATTGATTTCTGATAAAAAATTAGTCTAGCAAAATTAATTAATATAAATTTTAATTTTAAGGAAACCAAAAAGTTTTTAGAAACTAATTTAAGGTCAAAAGTATTTTATTTTTACATTGATGTAATTTTTTTAAAAAGTATGATATTAAATATGGAATAACGATGATTTCCTTTAAAAAGTATAGGTATAGTACTTATATTCAGTAGTCTTAAAGACCTTCTATTTTTAATTATATCTAAGAGGAAATATATAGAAGTATTTTAAGGGAAACCACATTTTTTCTTCTGAATTTGAAAGAGATGTACAATTTTTGCATACTTTAATATTTTTTAAGTATTTATAATTATAAAATGAGGTGTTTTTAATCCTGAATATGGCAGTTAAAAACACTGAATTGTGTAAACCACTAAAAGAATTAGTGTTTAAAAAAAAGGAACTTACCAAGGTTATGACGATTAATAAATATTAAATAATATTAGCTATTTTATAATTTATTTGTAGTGTTGTCGGTATGTGTTACAATTAACAATAAAAAAATCCAAAGAAAATATTCCAATTTAAAATATTTTTTTTTTTGAAAGGCTGGACAATTTCTAAACTATATTGACTTATTTTAATTTTGTCTACAGAAACGTCATTTTCTTAATGTGATTCTAGGTAGTAAGTAATGTTCTTTGGTTGATGTTGAACTTTCAATGAGTAGATACTGTTCAATGTTGATAAACATTTAAAATATACAAAAGTATTGTTAGGCCTATAGGTAATATAACAATAATTTCAATTTAAGTTTTATTTTCCTGTTATCATATTTTGTTACAAAGCTGTTAGAACAGTTACAAATATCTATAACCTTATTAATTTAAATTTAATTATAAAAATATAACACAGTACACGCTAACATTCCAAATCATACTGAAGATTTTTTTGCAACTATACAGGTATCTCGATAAGGTAGTAACAGTAAGGTCAGATTAACGTCATAGAGCTTAAGATTAATCACTAAACCACTTTGGCAAATAAACGAATAAACAGTAACCTAATATAAAATTCATTAAACATTTGCTATAAATAGGTATATATAAGGACTGATACCATTTACTTGATCAATCCTTAGAGTTCGCCCAAACCCCAGGAACCTTTTCACTAGACGCGAAAAGCATTTTTACTCCTTTTTTTATTTGTCAGTAAAACACATTTTTAATTGCGTTTTCGAACGCTGGACACGCTACAACCTATCAATTCAATAAACACTTACGTTGGATTCGGTTTGCAGCGACACTCGTTTCCAAGGATCGACCGAATCTCCAAGACCAGCGAGTGGCATAATATCACGCTGGAGTATGTCGTCGGGTGCACTGTGGACAAGGCTGTCCGCGAATTCGATTCGTGCGGGACGTGGAAGAACGTTGTGGAGACACACACAGCGAGTATTTTATCGTCCGGAAGGATACGCGCGCGACAGCACGTCGATCGATGCGTAACTGCTGGTGCTGTTGTTATTGTCGTCGTCGTCGTCGTCGGGTGTACCGCGACCAGACATTGTACGGGTACGACACACCAAGACCGCGGATCGGGACGTGTCGTAGTCGACGGATGTAAAATTTGTTATTACCGTGATAAACCGTTTATCACGAGCGAGGCGATGGCTATTATTGGAATCGACTAGAAATTCCAGTCGACCACCGGGTGAGCGTGTGTGGTGCGCGGACGCAAGTATGGATGGAAGTGGCACGGCCAAGCGGGTGACGGGAGGTGTGTATAACACCGGAAAAGAAATAGCTATAATGACTTTAATGACAATACAATATTAACATTATTGTTATGCGCTGCAACGACGATTTACATGAATATCGTGTTATCGGGCCGCCGCCGTCGGTGTGACAGGACGTGCGATAGATAGATGATTCTCCGGAGCCTAAACAACAGGTACGGCTGAATAATAATACTCACACTATAGCGCCAACGTGCACACATAATACACCCAACACACACAAACACACGCGCACGCGCGCGATCGCTGCAGATGATATCGGTTATCACGTGACAGGTGTTTTTGTGCGTACAGTGTGCCGGCGGCCATGGCGTATAAAAACGTTTGATGGCGACCGGCGCGAGTAGGACGTATTTCCGGCCGTCGTCGTAGTATTACAATATAATATAATCGCATAATATTGTATAAATGTATGCGTAATGATCGTATGTTTGATATTTGATCCTGTTACGATCGAAAACGCAATTCATTCATAATAATATTTTCTACTACTATTATGCAATCGAAACTATTTTTTGACTGTATAGTGTTGACCGGCATTCCGAAGCAGAGGACGACTTACAATATTATTATGTCAAGTCGCACTATACGGCTCATCGACAATGGCCAGTTTGGCGATATGTTGAAAACGAAGCCTTTATTTTTTACTCGATGGTTATTTTATTATTACCGCCGTCGTATCGATTATAATACAAGCCAAAATTTGCAAATTTTTGATAACCATTTGCAGTTTCTTTCTATTAATCTTCTGTGGATTCAGCCATACATTCAGTTTTGAACTGCCAAATATTATTATATACATCTCCAATAACACCACTTATTGTTGAGATACTTTTACGATATGTGTATTGGAGATCTGCAGTAATACGTACTAATAAGTAGATATTAACGATATTACCTAACAAAAGTTTATGAGTTTAGAGTTAGTAATTTATACAAATTGCAAATACAGTAAATAAGAATATATTAACATAATAAAAAGTAAATATAATAATTAATAATATAATTTATTTATTTTAGTATTCGATTGCGTATAAAATAAACGAAAAATTGTGAAAAATAATTAAATGCGCGTCAATTATATTTTAGCCATTTAAATGTTTACTTTTTTAAGGTTTTAGTGAAATAACTAAAAAGGGGTAACATTTAAATTACAATATTATCTAAATAACATTTTTTAGAAGTAAATAAACCATTAAATTGTACTTTAATTAAAATTGTATGATCTATAAAGTACTTTATTTTAAAACTTTTTTTAAAAAAAAAATAATTGAAAAAGTCTAATAACTTTGGAAAAGTGCGAGAGGCGTTAAAATGAGATCAATTGCATAAAAAAAAAAAATTAAAACGTAAATCGAGAAAAAAAAATGCTAAAATTTACATGTACGTTTTTTTTACCAGCAAATTCGCAAATACGACAATTTTCAAAACCTATGTCCGATACCTTCTCCAACCTAACTTGGGTAGTACTATTTACACATCAAATCTTTTATACATTTTGACAATTGTAAATATTGTTATTATTATTTTTATACTTCAAAGATAATGTCTACATATTTTTAAAGATTATTTGTTTATTTTTATTGGAAAAATTAGTTTATAAATGTTAAATTTTGTTTGATTTTTCAAGGATTTTTACTTATTAAAAATAAATAACTAAATAAGTAACCAATTGAAAATTAGCAGTATCAGTTGTTTTATTTTATTAAATTTCCATATCAAATTGATATATATATATATCCATTATTTAATATCAATGTTGTATACCTATCATATTCAGTGGCGTATATAGGGGGAGATTAGGGATTAACCCCCCCCCCCCCTCCTGAAATATATGGTTGGTACGGGCATTAATTTTGATTGTATAATTAATTAGAATTTAAGAATGAACAATTTTTTTATCATAACTAAAATATAGGTGATTAAAATTTAAAACAAACTCATCTCAACGTTACACACAAACGTTTTGCTATTCTGCTGAGGTTATTGGTAGATACTTTGATACAATATGAACGTTCTAAATTTTGTTTAAGTTTATTTAATAGTTCGTCAAAACTTTAGATGAACATCCGGAAATAATTAAAAAAATTGTCTCCGTGCTCTCGGAGATTAGAAAACATCATGAAAAATTTACCTTAAAGACCTTTGAGCCATTAAAAGATGAACCCAAAGTCTTATTGCATAATTTTTTTGCCTATTTGTTTTTTTTTTTTTTAATAATAATACCCGGTAAACAGTATAAGTCGCTTTTCTTTGTGATTACTCATATTAAATTTTAAATGATAGTTGACTATACTGAAACAAACCTCAAATGACAATATTTCCAATCCATCTATAGCCATCTTGAACTTCGATATGTACTCGTTTTGCGTATATGGTAGTATGTTACGCGTTTATGTGAATACAAGACAATCGTTTTTAGGAGCGTATTTATGGAGTGGGCTGAGGAGGCTTCAGCCCCCCCCCCCCCGAAATCTAGGAAATATTTATTAAGTCTGCTTATTATTTCATATCACATGTAAATTATAGAAGTTCCATATAATTATTAGCAATAACTAACAAGTTATTCATGTAATGTGTCTAACGATTTTGATCATATCTTTGAGTACGGTATATAGTGCTTAATTTTGACGTGCGGTACTACTACGTTATCGTAGTTTCGATTTGTTTTACCTAGTATTGATTACCGAAGTATATGCGTCTGTCATGTCTCAATCGCTGCATAATAATAATAATAATAATTATATGAGCCTGTATAAACTAAAAATATTTCCGATAAGTTAACTTTATTATCTCTGAAAAGTTGTGACGGCGACATCCGATAATACGGTGGTCGACTAAATCAACCAAATTGAACAATATTGAGGACAACTTAGAGCCCACAACTGCTATACAAGTGTCAGTGATAAATTAATGTACCCAAACATGTATGAATTACTAAAAATACTAGCTATTATACCAGTATCTATTGGCCATTGCTTCAATTGAACGCAGCTTTTCGACGTTGTGAAGACTTAAAACATATTTTAAAAAAACAACTTTAGAATCCAGGCTAGTGGAACTTACAATTTAGCTATTCATATTTCATAGAGATATTAACATACCTATGTCTTTACAAAAAATAGGGACTGGACAACATTTAATTAGACAAGTTTGCCGAGAGTGGCAAAGAAAGAAATTTATTTAATACAATTTCTTATATTATTATATATTTTATTTCATTATTAATTTTGTGAAAACACAAAAATTAAAATTGTGTTAGTACTAAATTCCTAACTCTTGTTTTTAATAGGCTGAATTAGAGAATTTTGGTTGGCAAAAATACCTCAGCCCCTCACAAAAAAAATTTCTAAATACGCCCGTGCACATATTTATCAGCGCGCGTACGATACGCTTCCATGTAGGCCTTAGACAATGTGAGAGAAAAGAACTAGTAATACCGGAATAAGTCAAAAAGAAAATACTATTTATTTATTTATTTGTTTATTTAACGAACGTCAGTCCAATTTACATAAATGTATTATATAGGTAATTAGATAACAGTTTAGATAAGATTAATACAATATAGAGTAGGTACATCATCATAGTATTGCTAAAATATTTTAAACAATTAAGAAAAAAAATATAAAATAAAATAAGTATATAATAATAAATGTTAATAATTTTAATTAACAGAGTAAAAATAATCTAATTGATTTACGGAATTCCCAGTATATAGTAAAATATTTACAGCTGAACAAGATGACATGAGATATATTATGTACATTACCACACGAGTGGAGCAATGTGTAAACATTTATAGGTGTTAACAAAAGTGAAATGTGTACCTAAGTTTCAACACGGTGACAAAATAAAATTATTTAATTATCATTTATTCATTTAATTATTATTTACATTTTAAATGCATTTACGCACTTCTATCAAGCACAGATAATCTTTTAAATAATAAAAGGTAAACAGAATTGACACGTCTTAGTAAATAGTAATTTTACAAGTGTACTTATATAAGTCAATATTTTTATTACTTGGTATTATTAATTATTATTTAGATATTTTAAAATATCTTTAAGTTAATTATAATTTATGTATGATATATTTAAAAGTTTACTTCGAATTCTAATAACAGGTAGTTTGATTTAGATTACAATGTAGTTTAAATGTAGTTAAGACTTAAAACTAAATTGTGTTAATTATAGTAGTTCCTGCAGGTGTAGAACAATTATAAAACAAAAATATTTTATTAAAATAAAAAAACCAGTGAACACACTAATCGGATGTTACTGTGTTTATTACTGAGTTTACACAATTATTTACTAAACAGTTTAAAAACTATAAAGTTGTATAATTTTCTGTAATTTAGAAATGTTGTATTACTTTCATTCATATTATATAAAATTGAACCAATTAAAAAATTATTGCTTTTTTTGTTCGTATTATCAATAATAAGTAATTCTTCAGAATGATCATTTTTGAATTCATATATATATATATATTTATGAAAAAAATTGTTTAAAGAAAATTAAAAGCTTTTTAAACCATTTTTGATACCTTTTTTTTGAAAACTATAGTTAAAAAGAATAGAAAAGTTAATTGATCATAAAATTGATTAAGTTGAATTAGGGCTACCTACTGAGTTTCTAATAATAATTAAAATACTGTATAATGTTAGTTGTATTTTTAATTTAATAATAATATCGATGTAAAATAAACATTAAATTTAAATACTTGATAATTGATATAAAAGAGTTTTTAGTCGTAATCATATCAACGTTGCTAATTCATAGTCCTTACTTAGTCCTTACTCTTTATACTGAATAGGTAATGTATTTTTACTACGTAATATTTCATTATTTAAATTTTACTAATTTTACAAATTCGCTGTGTAGTTTTTAGTTTGTAGAAACTATGAATCAACATATTATTATCTAATATTTGTCACGTGTAGGAACTAATATAATATTTTAATTTTACCACTGTACTTATAAACACTATTATATTACAAAAATACCTATGTATCATAGGTGCAATTTGAGTTTTAAATTTGGGAGGTCTATTATAATTTACATATATATACTGTGTATGCTCCCAGAGATATATAAAAGTGAAAAGGGAATGGGGATATATACAAACCATTTGGGGGGCTTAGCCCCCTCCAGTCCCTTTTAATTTCGCTTATGCCATGTATAGTAACTAATTTAATATGATCACTTTCTTTTACCTGTTAATTGATAAGACTGATGTGCAGTAATAGATCTAAAAGTTGTTCGGTTGGGAAAGGATTAAAATTATTTTTTTATTTTTTTCCCAGTGCTTCTATGATAATACATGAGTGAATTATTACATAATTTATGAGGAATTTGTATTATGTGAAAATGTTAAATTCTATTGTCGGCAAAAAATATTTTTTTATCTTATTACAACTTATAATAACATTGCAACCATATTTATATGTATAATTATAGAAATTTAGAATATAAAGGCATAACCAAGGGGTAGGCGATTGCACTATCCGCCAATGTTTGTTGGTCCCACGAGATTTTTACACTAATTCAGTAAATTTACAATTTTTTTTTAAACCATAAGAACCTTTTTATATTGATAGTTTATAATATAATTTTAATTTTTTATTAAGATGTCTATTTTTGATCAATTTATAAATAAGAATTACACTTTCTGAAAAAATGACTTTCTAATGGTTATCTATACAAGTTTAACTCTCACTTATCTTTAGTTGCATAATGTTTTTGCTAATTGTTTACTTAGGTACATAAAAGTGTAAGTTTAGTTTAATACAGTTTAAGTTCTCTCCTTCCCCTTTAAAATCTTTTTCATGTATAAAGTGAATATTACTATTAATTATTGACATTAATTTATTTATATCTATAAAATCAATGGTGGTCTTCTGAAATTTGTATTGTTATTATTCTCATCGCGTAGCACCTTCGTTTGAAATGGATTTCTGACGACGCAACGGAAGTGTCGCCGTGTAGTATGATGACTGCTATAGGTATGCGTCTTACACAACAATATTATTACATAGGCACATTGGTATTATATAAGCACACCTACGCTACGATACGCTGTACCTGGTTATACAAATACTGAAATACATTCAATATTGGATTAACGTGACTGAAAATTGTTTTATCGGCATGATATGTGATGAATATAAATGTAATTCGAACACTGACCTATATAGATGTACAAATACACTATAGACAACAAGTAGTTATAATATTATATATAGGTATTTTTGTCTATGTATAAAGTATAATACATAGATAGTACTGTAGTAGAAATATTCTATAGTGTTATTATAATAAATTGTAAGCTATCGACTTTATGTTTCCTAGCCCTACTTGGAAATTTGATATTAGCAACTTATGTTATTGTTTACAACTTTAAGTACCCTTAAGGCCTTAGCTAGACGCTAGCAGGCAACTCACATATATATTGACGTTCTGAGGAATTTCTAATAGGGAGGATATACAAATTATATGAAAAGTAATATATAACAATACTTACTAGTTATTAAGCGCTAGAAAAAAAGAGAAAAAGACTAGGGAGGAAATCTTAAGCCATCTCCCTCCGTGAACACATAGACAATGTAGGTTCACATAATGTATTTAGTAAATCAGACACTCCAAACACGTCTTAAATCGTTGATTTAATATCGTATTCTCAATAACTGCTCATAATATATTATTCAAAATAATATTTTAGGTATTTTAGATTGGATAGATCTATATACAACGATTATACAAATAAGATTCATGTCTTTTATTTGATAGTTAAAACAAAAAAATTGAGTACCTACCTAATATAAAATATGGGCGTATAAAAAGTATTTTATATTTTTGTAACTAAATAAAATGCAATGTTATTAAAGATAAATAATGTTATTTCTTAGCAGTATAAGATTCTACCAGTAATATAATAATAATATGCTTTTAAATATTTTATTTTATGTATCATAAAATCGTTGTGGCAGAATATAAATTTATTAAAAATCGTTATAAGTTTTTATTATTTTCAAATCCCACAATGAGTGCGGAGACTCCCGTATGATGTCACTGGTCAAAATTGATCAAACAATTATAATTTCGTTAGTTATAAAGGTCATCCTTAGGCATATAGGCGCAACTAGTCCTTTGAATAAGGGAGGGTGGTTAGATTCCTAAAAATGTTTTATACCATTTATTATATCATACAACTGACTTGAATGATTATTTGTTTATATGAAACATTTTATTTTTTTATATTGTAGGCAAAAATAAAGTTAATACTAATATGTTTATAAGCTTATACATTTATCCAAAAAAAAATTTTGGGGGGGGTTGAAGCCCTAGCCCTCCCCCGGTCCTCCCTAGTTACGCCTATGCGCTTTAAGCCCTAATTAAGTGACGCCTCTGGACACGGGGACATATATACATATAATCCATGAGCTGTACGATAATCTGACGTCTGTGTACTCAATTCGACTACAATAATATAAAACTACCTACATACATATTATGTACATGAACGTTATACTGTTTACGGTAAATACATATTTTGGCTTACGGCGGTGCACGATGATATATTGTGTTCATATAATAGTATATAAGATGTCAGAGACATACACGTGTTTTGTTAATTAATAAAGCAAGAGATCGACTTCTTTGTTTTCAATTATCTTACAGTAAAAATCTTCTAGTACACAATGTTAACTTCCAAATTGAAGCTGTAGAGTTAGTTACGTTATAAATGTTAGCTACGAAAGAGAATCGTTATACGACGACGTGATTTTGACCGCACTTTCATTATATCCCTTGATTAGTATATGTATAATAATACAATATAGTGTAAATCAAATATATTACAATACATTTAAAAATGCTCATAAATTGAATAACAATTAAAATACCGTAGAAAAAATCAACATCTAACGGTCTAACACAGACAATGGTTTAACCTTTATGTTTGATGTTAGATCCATTCACATTAATAATATTACACACACTTATATATTCACCAAGTACGTTAACACCCTCACCTATATTTAGATTATGGGCGGAGCAATGAATGTATTGATTTAAAAAATTTAAAGTGCATTATTTATTATAGTAAAAAAAAAATGTGTCATCATTTTTTTGTGTGTCTATATCACAAAAAGTAGTTGAAAACTTAAGGAAAAACAGAAATTTTTACGTAAAACAAATTTTTGATAAAATCGATTTTGTCATTTTAATTCGGAAAAAAAACCATAAATTTGAAATTTCACCAAATGTTTACATCGACAATTCTACTTACATAATATAGTTTTCAAATTACTTATTTTTACTTATTTTGAACTATTTATAGTAATATTTCCGTTCTGTCGAAAACTTTGAAAATTTAATAAAAGGTGTCTCATAAGTTTGGACATTTAAAACTCCGTGTCGAAATGTCTCATTTACAGCTATAAAGTATTAAAAATACATTACATAAATTCTTTTTTTATATTATAAGATATGAAATTCAAATTTTCACAAAATTCGTCAAATCTTAAAAATTTGCAAAATTACTTTATATTTAATAATTTATTAAAGTTCAATATGTAACGCTAAGGTATGAAAATTGAATACACAATTACTCTAAGTAGTTAATGTTTAAACCAAAAAATCTAAAAAATAAATGAGCACATTTTTTTATAGACATTTGAAGTTAAAATGATGACGAAATAACATGTTTTAACAATGAATAACGAAATTCATTATTTTGTTATGATATAAAACTCTATTCGTGGGAACTTCAAAATTGTACGCATGTTATGAATTTTACTATACACAATGGAATTTTAAAAATGTAGATTAATTGTAAGTTATTACCTATCTATTTATATCATGACTAAGTCACGCTGTTTTATGGTAAGGTGGTATTGACTCAAAAGGTCAAAAGTTAATAACAATATTATATAATATGGTATATATAGGTAAATATAAACAATTACTACTAATTTACTAGCTGTATATTACACGATTTCACCTGGGTTAACATTTATCTATCCTTCTCGTTTTCCACTTTGTTCAGTTTAATTCTTTAATAGTTTAATACTAAGTACTAACACACTGCAATTATAATGAATAATTTTATAATTTTCCAATTCATACTTTTGGACATTTTACAAAAAATACCGGAGACCGATTCAACGAATGTTTAAAAATTTACGTTAATTCAATATCGTTAAGATATGTATTCGTGTTTATGTGTTTACATCAAAAATATTGTTAGATACGGTTATAATATATTACCTATGTAATATGTTAAAGGTGAATGAATATTTCTAAACGAAAAAAATATACAAGTATTTAGACATGGCGCTTGGTCTTGGGATTTATTTTTTTAGGTTCTCCATCGGAATTTAAAAAAAATGTTATAATAATAAATCAGCCACTGAGTACACATATATGTAGTCTATATATGGTATACATGTATCATATATATTACAATTTCCAATTATTTTTCAATTACTGCACAATACTTTTATAATTTTTTTAATAGATCACACGTTCATACACACACCACACAATACCTACAAAAATTGATAAAATATTGCACTACTATAATCAAGGCACGATATAAAGTAAATATTTCTTTTTATAATCCGACTTTTCTTCGTTATAACTTAACATTTGGTGTTGGCAACTGTAAATGTAAAGTTACTAAGCTTTTATTTTACTAAATGTTTTATTGAAAACAAATTTAAAACAAAAATAAAACTTAAAACTTTTTTTTAAACAACTTTTATATATAATTTATATTTTGTCCCTATGACCCTATTATATTTCTAAACACCAGAAAAAAATATTATTCAAAATATAGAGATTTTTCGTGTTTTAAATGTTTTAATTTTGACTCTTAGAATTTAATAACATTTGTATTTTAAATGTTGACAATCTTAATATTTATTTATTATATTTAAAAATAAGAATAAATATCATTTAAAAGTATTCTTGAAAGTCATTAATTCATAATATTTTCTAGCCAGGATTTTTATTTTAAACAGTGGGCCCATCGTCAAAAGGAAAAAATAAATAAGTTATTATTCGAAAAAAAATGGAAAACAAACCTTTTATTATAGATTGATATTATTTTACAATCAAACGCCAAATGAATCACCTATTTGAGAAACGACGTAAGTCAACAAAAGGTAATTCGAAGAAAACAATAAAAAAAACTGTTTATACGCTAGTAATTATATAATATGGTGGATCTAATAGAAAGAACTCGCGAGGTATACAATTTCAAAATAAACCAAGTTTTTGCCCTAGTGGAAGTGCATGTTAAGTCTCTAAACTTACGTCATTTTTATAATACACGATTTTTGTAGTGTAAATACGCAGTTGAATTACTATAGTTCATATTGAATTTTTTTTTTTTAATCTATATTAAGTCTTTTAATGTGTATTTTGTATTTCCTCATACTCGTGCAACCTTTGCATGAGTGTGATGAAATTATCGAGTATGGATGTAATAATAATTTGGAGTGAAATCTGATGAGTAATTTTTGGAGTCTAGTTGTCGTACTGTTTCGATTTGTAAAATTAAAAATTTTTTTTTCTATTTTTTTTTAAGTCTTTATGAAGTGAGCTGTTAGTTATGTATCAAGGAGTATAAATTATGAGACGGAGAACTATTGATTAAAATACTTGAATGGTGCGGATTTGTGAGGGTTTGGGACATTCCCAGATTTGAATAGCATAAGGTCATATGAGTCTTCAAGAGTGATTTGTATATAATATTATTTTATTTGTAAAGATATCTTTTATTTAAGGAATGGTCGAAAGAGATGTAGTCAATTATTTAGTGTTTTACTTATGGATTTTAAATGAGGGCCCTAATTTAGCCTATTGTCACGGATAATACCTAGATATTTTACACCCGAGGAAGTAGAAATGTGTGATCCCTGGAAGTGTAGTGGAGTAAGGACATTCGCCTTTTTCAACGTGAAATTTATTTGGACCTATTCTCGGGGTTGATTTTGATTCGCCATTTGTTAGACCAGTTTTCAATTTGGTCTAAGTGGTTTTGCAATATTATGGGTTTTTGCACTGGGTCATTTCCGGAAGATAGGATTGCTGTATCATCAGTATAAAAAATGGCCATAATCGTATTTGTGGTGTTTGCCATATCACCAGTATAAATGTTAAATAAATCCGGGGAAAGGTAATTTGTGGCACCCCTGCTTATATACAAAAGTTAGAAGATGAAGCATTTAACTGTCGGGCTATAAAAGTGCGATTTTCAAGGTAAGATTTAATTAGTAGGTAGTAGAAGGCAATTAGGAGTTGTTTAAGTTTGTAGAGTCTTTAAGCCAAACACGACCGAAGGTTTTTGATACATCTAAAAATACAGCGGGCCAGTAATTATTTTTTTCGAATGATGAAGATATTAAATCTGTTAGTCTATTAATTTGATAAATTGTCACATAATGTAACATTATTTACTATCCTACCATGGGCGCCAATTAAGTTTTAAAATAGGGCTGCCAAATTATTAGGCAGGAAAAATTTGTCCATAACAGAGCATAGTAAAAATAATTAAATTTATAACTGTTTTAAAAGATAGGGTGCGAAACATTCTTTTATACGTTTTAGCCTATTTGTAGAAATTTCACAACTAGCCTACACACTTTTAAAAATATGTAAAATTAGTTTTTTTTTTAATCGTCAATATGTGGTTACAGGACATCGTATGAGAAAAAAATATAATTTTTTATACGTTTTTATATGCAAATCAATAATTCTGCAATACATTTTGGATGTAAAGTTTCGAAATTTAAAAACTACTCCTTCACCCAAATAGATAATGTATATTATGAAGTAATTTTTTCAAAGTCAAATAAATTTATATTGCCTATTATGTTACTTTGAATTTTGATTATACTGCCATTATCTATAAATATGATTCATACATTTAACTTTAGCACCACAATTGATATTGAGTAATAATGACTATTATCATTAATTCAAATCAAATTTTTGATTATACGAATAAAGCTGTAAGTAATAAATAATAAAAAAAAATAATGTAATCTGTTAGCATGTAGTTATTTGTAAATTATTAAATTATTTAAAGTTTGAAATTAAGAATTTTTTAAATAATAAACAAAATCTTAAGAAGTTAATAAAACAAAGAAAAATATATTTTTTAGTTTTGATCCATTGATTATAATCTTACAACTGTCAAGAAATGTTAACTACAATAAAGATTAATACAATATATTATTCATAAAATATTTTTTAATAATTATTGTTATAGTTAATTTATTATATTTTAGCTGTATCAGTGCAGTATAAAATTAAGATAGGTCAATATGGTAAAGGAAAAATATGGCTACCAATGTATCACAAAAACCAGTTTCCTTATTGTATAAGGATTTATTTGGCTACTTTGCTATTAGCCAGTAGCCATACCGTTAATCTCAGTACAATGTTCTTCTTATAAGTACAATTTGTTAAGGGTATAAATTCGATTAAGATATTAAAGAATTCCGTTTGAGCGCGTTATTAGTCATCAGAATTGCGTAATAACCACTACTTTGACTACCGTCAGCGTGGTGGTGACTCGGTGGCAATCGGCAATATAGTCCCCACTCCCACCATGCTGGATTTCTATCCAATTATAAATATTAATTATACCAATTAATTATGTAGAAAATATCGTAAATTATGCATAACAGTTGAAGAGCTACTTAGAATTTTATAAAAACTATTAGAACGAATTAGAAAAACGGGGTTTAAATTGAAAGCAAAAAAATGTAAATAAAACCCCATGGACTTCGCTACACCCGTAAATTCACCACTGAATCATCATAACCGTGCCAAATAAATCTCCGAAGTCTCTAACTACACCAGTTTTAAACTGGTTCAACTCACATACAACCTTTACACAACTCTTCTCTTCGTCCTAAAATTCACTTTCAAATAGTCAACAAAAATAAACAAGCTATCTTCTTTAAAAAGTGCTGCTTTGCAGTAAATCTGCTTTAATGATATGGACTCTGGATAGTTTTTCATCACAGCATACTTTAAAGGTAGGATTGATGAGAAAGGACATTAGTAGAAGGTACAATGGAGTAGATAGAAATCGAAGTTAGTGTAAAAGGCCTTCGTAACAGATTCGATCGTATGTTTAGGTGACATCTAAGAATACATCTGAATAGCTGTTTTTGTTTTAGAGATGCGGCTATTCTATGGACTTGACAGAGTAGGAGTATTCTAAAATTGAATTGTGTATTTGGTAAAAACTTTTTGTTGTGTGATTAGGTAAATTCTTTTAAGTATTTATAAAATAAAGATTTTTGAAGAAGTAGACCAACGATTAATTATTCTAAATGAAAAAGTTATGTTTAATTTTTCCAGGAATCAGGAAAATAGGATAATTTGAGAATGGAGTTGATTGTATTAGAAACATAATAGATGTTTTTGGTAGGTGTTTGATGATTGAATTGGTTATAAGATCTTGTCCTAAAGATTTGTTTTTGGATAGATTTTTAATTAAATACTGAATTTTGGAGCGAGTGTTAGAAACTGGTGTAGTTAGACTTCAGAAATTTATTTGGCATGGGTTAGGTTGATACAGTAGTGGATTTACCGGGGAGAGGGATGAGTCCATAGGGGCTGGATCCCGCCCAGCCGCTTATATAATGTTATATAATTTCTAATAATACTTATTATAAAATATAATTTTTACATATTATTGTCCAATACCCTACCTCCACCACGAAGAAATGTTGAAAATCCACCACTGGGTTGATTATATCTACACTTTTGGATTAGACTTTAGTATAATTAATAGAGATACGGTTTTATTGTTGACCATTGTGAGTTTATAATTATTACGGGATATTTATAGCAGATAGCGTAATAAGTAATTAGTAGGCAGACCAAGGGATTACTGAATTATTTTACAGATAACCTAACCAGTGGCGGATTGGCCTTGGTGGTGAGTGGGATAAATCCACCGGGGCCGCTGGCGTGAGAGGCCCCTTCGTCATCGTCTACTTAAAAAAAATATTTTATTTGATCATGTTAAATTAACAATAACAATTATTACTATAGACAATAACACATAATCCTCTAAATATATTATTAATAATATGATATAATTAAATTATTAAGTATAAACAAATGCTATGGCACCAATCCAGCTTATCTGTTTGTCATTTTGAAAAATAATTTTCCCTGATTGATGAGCTAAAATTAGAAATAATACACAATTCCCGTCGTCCGACTACCGACCATAATGGTATATTATATTAGTCTATACTATCTATAGACCAATATTATTTTTGTTTTGTATAATTTATACTGTGTTATCTTTATTGTCAATTGTCATTCGTTATTTAATTGTTAACACCAAACATTGAACGACTTAATAGTGGACATTCGACAAATTGCGTACCTATATTATATAAAATTGTTTACCGAACTAATCGAACTATCGAAGACCGTTCAGAGAATACTAAATACTTATTGTAGTACTTGTTATATGTCATCTAAACGTGGGTAAGTATATGAATAATTATTCATAAAATTAATAAATACTTTTTAGTTATAAACTATTATATTTATAAATCTACATTTCAAAATTTATTTTCAAATAAATAACAAAATATACAGAAAGTAGAAATTGAATAGTAGCTTTAAAAAGTAATTAATAAATAAAAATCAACATATTTCAAAATACCTAGGTGTTAAGTAGCTAGGCTCTTAGGATAACTATTTTTTTAATACTACAGTATTGGCTATTGAAGTTTTAATCATAGTTTGAATTACTTAAAGCTTAATTAATTAGGTAGGTACCTAAACAATTTTAATTTATACTAAACAATAAATAAATAAATAAAATATGAACAAAGTTGAAATTTTAGTCACATTTTAATATTTGACACAGTACTTAGGTATTATAATTTTTTTTTTAAAATATTGGATAGGACATTAGTTATTATACTTGACCAACCAACGTGATAAATTTGATATAATTGTATATATATATATATACATTATGGGGGTAATAATTTTTTGTAAATCTTTATTATGTTAAACATATATTTAAAATTTAAACATAATATAGACAATTATATCTAGTTTTGATTTAAAATACAATTATAACATATTTATCTATTGTATATTAGTTAGGTAACAACTACCTACTTATAAAAATGGAAAAAAATATAAAAAGAAAATATTCTGGAGGTGTAAAAAAAAAAAAGTAAAGAATCGAAAAATATTATTAAAAGAATCTGAAAAATGTTAAAAAATAACAGATATGATGAAAGTAGGTAGATAGTATGTACCTAAGACTATAAAATTATAAAATTTAACTATATATAGTACATACTTAGAAACAATCATGTATACTTAGTAATACCTTACTATTTTAGAAAAAGAAAGCAGACAATAATTCAGATACTGGTTATGTACAAAATGACATTTTAATTAATAATAATATACAAAGTAAAGGACAACATGAAATAAGTAAAATAGTAGGTATGTTACACATAATTTTTTTAAATTAATGATATATTTTTAACTAATACACAAATAATTATATTGTTATAGAAACAAAAAGTAAATGCAAATAATAATGAAGAAGTCCACTTACATATTCTAGTAAGGTTAAGTTAAATCTTTGTAGAATTAACAAAATTAATAAATATTTTTCTATTTTATAGAAAACTGAAAGTGTTACTGAAGATTCTGAATTAGGAAACTTATCTCCAAATCCACAAGAACAATTGTTTAAGTTTACTCATAATGTTAATCTCGTACAAAAATCAAGGTTATCTAACCTAACATTGTCATTGACCCTTAGATAATGTATAAATACAAATATTACCCAATTAAATTATGTTCAAAGTTTTAATTGTCAACTTTAAACATTTACTTTTTCTCGACTATTTAAATATATATATCACTCACACTCTCAAGCTGACAGTGGTGGATCTAGAAAACAAGTAGGTAAGTTATTATGAATTAATGATTTAACTGTTTTAAGAATATTTTTAAATTATATTTTAACTTGTTAACTATAATAAAGAAATGTTTAGATTGTCAAAATCTAAAATATAAATATTATTAAATTCCAAGAGCAAAATTATTTAAAATTTTTTTTTCTCTTTTTTCTGAATAATATTTACTTTCCAATATTTATAATGTAATAGGGATAAATTATAAATTAAACCTAAATGTTATTTAAAAAAAAAAGTTTTTTTTCATTTATTTTTATATTTAAAGTTGTTTTCAATAAAATGCTTAGTAAAAGAAGTTTAGTAATTTTACATTTACAACTGCCAACACCAAATGCTAAGTTATATCAAAGAAAAATCAAAAAATCAAAATAAATATTTATTTATTATTGCGGTTTGATTATAGTAGTGGAATATTTAACCATTTGGTATGGGTATTGTGTGTTATCTATTACATAGATAATTCTTAACTTTATCCATCTAAATAAACCTAATATACTATAATTAATTATAACTTATTAATACTACTTGTAAAATTTATGTTATAGCATTATGCCAATCATCGTCGTATTATTAATATTCAAGTTAGTTTTTCAACACATGAAATCGCTTATTTTTTCCACTGGAAATCCTAGTCCGTTTTTCTTACATATTCGGCATCGTTTTACAGTTTTTTTCAGCGGAAAGCTCATAGGCTGCAAACACATAATTATAAAATCTATTTTTTGGTCTTAATAATAATAATAATAATAATAATAATAATAATAATATGTCATATTGACATACAACATCATAAAATGTTATCTACCTAAAATATATTAAATAGGTAGTTAACCTAACCTAACCTATCTAGTTTTTTAGGTATACTAAAAAGTCCAACTCGATTTTCTACACAAAAATCTTAAAAAAAATTTTTCATTTTATGAAATAAAGAGAATGTATCGTTTTGCACTTGTACCCACATAGGTATCTAAATATTTTCAGCATTTAATATTAGTTTTCGTTAAAAATAAACTTTTCATTTTATGCCAATTATAAATAATATAAATTATAGAGTTTTAAATTTTGGGAACCTTTATCTAAAGATTTAAGTATATTATATAATTTTATTAACTATATGTATTCAGTATACACTATATAGTTAAATAATAATTGAATACCTACAACTATTTAAATCATTACGCACAATTTTTTTCAAGTTATTATATTCAGTGATGTAATGGGATACTGGGGTGTAAATACACTTCTCTGTTTATCTGTGTCTAAATGTGTATACTTATAGAATAACAAAATATGATTTTAGGATATACATGTATCAAATTCATTTATTCTTTAATAAACAGGATAAAGTATGAACAAATTTGATAAATAATTGTTCATTAAATAATAATGTTGAACCTTATTAATTTGTAGATATTCATAGTAATT
Organism: Rhopalosiphum nymphaeae; assembly: GCA_036289425.1. Lineage (NCBI taxonomy): Eukaryota > Metazoa > Arthropoda > Insecta > Hemiptera > Aphididae > Rhopalosiphum > Rhopalosiphum nymphaeae. The sequence goes on from JAZAQC010000004.1 coordinate 962,456, forward strand.
TAATATATACAACAGTACAACACTGTAATTTTTTTTTTTGTCATAGAACAGATCTATAAATAATAATTATTATAAAATATATAATATAATTAAAGTATTTACTATACTAATAATACGCATAAAAAATTAAGTAGTGAAACGTTTAGTTATAGTTAAAATTTAGAATACAATAATTATTAATGACTAATGTTATTATATTTATTATTTTTAACTAATTTTTTTAATTTTTTTATAAAAAAATCTAAAAATAGTTTAATCTAAATTAGAAACGTGTAGGGTTTTTGTATTATAAAATTAGTTAATCTTATTTCTATGAAAATAAAATATACTCGCTGGCTATATTCAAGCAGTATTAGAGTACTCAATACAGTCACAGATTTTTAGTGATGTTTACAATTGATATATTTTTAGAAACCTTAAAAGAACAATAATTTTGGTAAAATATCTCCTTAGTGTCAGTAATATGCTTTTATAGTAATACTAAACTTACATATGAACCAGGTACTTTGTTTTTGTCTTCCAATTTGTCTAAATCTTTCTCCAAAAATTTTTTTCGACTTAATTTTTTTTGTATCAAATTTCTTTGTAATGTTTCGTCTCTTTTTAAAACAAAAAGTTAAGAGCATAATATAATAGATGATGATATTTATACTATTATCATATGATAAAATCTATACTTTTCTTTAATCTTATTCAACAATTTTATTTCAAAATCAATGTCTTTTTCCTTTTGTTCTTGTAGTTCAATATTTCGTGCATTTTGCTGTTTCAATTGGTAATTGGCTATCTGACGACGTTTACTAAAACAAAGTCCATATAATATGTATTAAATAGCTTCAAATTTTTTTCTTATAATAGTACAAATTAAGTCCAGAACACACAATCGTTAATATAATAATCAAAATAACAATTTACATTTATAAATAAACTGAAAGTAACAACTTTACTGTAATCAAAATGTATCTAAGCATTTGCTACACAAAAACCTAGAAAGAAGACTTATATAAAATACTTATATTTGTAGATATGTATTAAAATAAAAAATAATACTTTTTTAATGTTTTTATCTTCGTTATCATACTTAAATAAAAAAGTTAAAATTTGTTTTATTATATACTTTAATAATTTTAAAGAAAGGTTTTCATTGATGAGGGCCCACAGCTATGTATTGACCCCTGAGCCGCCAAAAGTCTTAATCTGAGCTTGGCTTTACAGTATTGTATCTCGTTATTGGGTAAGTCAAAATAAAAGTTAATACTAATGTATGCATTAAAATTATTGAATTTAGTGATAAATCTTTGCATATGAATAACGATTTTGAGCGAATGCAGGCTGTCAGCTTATATAACTATATATTACTATAAATACCTATTAAAGAGTAAAGGTAAACAATACACTTAGTAATGAATTACTGGTGTATTGTTCAGTCCCTTAATTTTTATTATTTACTTAAATGGACTATTAATTTAAAATATTAATAGTGGGGAAATATATAGTTTATCTGTTGACACTGTTATTTTATTTAGCAGTGACTATCAAAATAACATTGAAAGCATCGTAAAGACTGGATTAGATAAAATCAAAACTTGGTTACATAATAATTCATTACAAATTAATCAAAATAAATCTAAATTTTTGCAATTAAAAATTAAAAATAATAATACTCATTCAGAAATTAAATCATTTATTTTACATAATGTATCTTGTAAACGTATTGCCAATAACTGTGAAAATGTTTACCCTCTATTTACAAGATAAATACAGTTAAATATTTAGGTCTATATATTGATGATTGTCTAAAATGGAATGTGCATATTGATAATTTATTAACTAATATAAGGAAATTCTTTTATGTATTTAAAAATCTTGAAAATATTTTGAATAATAAACTCAAATTATGGTACACCATGCTTTGATACAATCTATAGTTACACATGGAATTGCCTTTTGGTGTTCTGTATATCAAACACATATCAATAAAATGTAGACCACATTAAACTTATTAATTAAATATCTTTACAATAAACCAAGGCTATTTGCTACATGTTCACTGTATAGAGAATCAAAAATATTAGACATTACTTTGCTTAATTTATTGTATGTTTGTTCCTTATTATTTAAATATAGATATAACATTTTACTACCAAATCATTCCTATTCTATTCGTTTTAAGCTCAATACTAATTTAACTATTTCTAAATTAAAAACATGTTTCTCACAATCTGAACTTAATTATAACGTACTCATTAATTAATTTTTGTGTTAAATTTAAGATTAACCTTCATAACTTTTATAATCTTTACCATTTAAAAAAAAAAACTATTATTGTCATTATTTTTACTATTATCTAACCAAGCATAAGTTTATCCAACTATATTAAACATTAGATACATTATCGTTCTATTATTTTAAATCAAAAATTATTTTGTATGTTTTGTTTTTCATTTATCTTTTTACTTATATTCTTTAAAATGTACAAACTAATATCATTATTGTTGTATTGTTAATACTTTTCACATAATATGTATATTCTATATCTATAAAGTATTATTGTAAATATAATTAATCTAATATTGTTATGAACTATTTCTTTCATACAGCCAATGGCTTGGGAGTGACCAACTACTGCAATGTAATTTTTTTTCTCTATAGATTGTTAAACTATAGCTGGAAAATAATAAAATTATTATTATTATTATTCAACTTCTAAGGCTTACTAAACAATATATAATAATTTGTTTATAAATGACAATTCACATTTATTTTATATTATGATGATATAATGTTTGAAGTTTAAAAACTTAACCTGTTATAATTAATAGTTATACTAGCTGCTACATGCTACTTATATATACATTCAATAATGGATGTTTTGAAATTATATATTTTTAATATTTTAATAAGTTAATTATATAATAACTAATTAACTATTACTTATTAGTATAATTTGATTTTTTGTTCTAGAGTACTCTCCAAAATATGTTCCTTTTGAATATAAAATTAATAATGTACATTATTAATAAAAAAACAATTATTTTAATGAAGTATCACTTGTATTAAGTATTAGAGATATGTAATAGTCATAATGTAACCTAATATACAAATATTATATAATATTTTGTTATTATAATAACTTATTGGTATAAATCAACTTACCAATTGTTTAATTTTTGTGATTTAACTTGATCAGAACCGATAACAAATGTTGTATTTGATGGTAATTTTATATCTTTTTCTTTCTCTTGTTCTATAATTTTGGTTTTATTTTTCAGTTGTTCGTCAAGGATAATTAAATAATTCTTTTTTGCCCTATTTTTTGCTTCTATATTTCTTATTCTTTCATCATATAGACTAAATGTAATTTAAAAATTTGATGAAGTATTTCAGGTAGAGAATAATATATATATATATATAAATCATAATATATTTTACCTTTTTAACAATTCGTTTTGTATTAGTTTTTCATTTTTTAAAGATTCAGTCTTGTCTGTTTCTTTTTTAGTTTGGTTACATTTTATTTGATTTAGTAAAGATTGCTTATAGTTAACCTTTTTTTCAATATTAGTAATATTTTCTGGTCTCTAAATCAATAAATTATTAACACATTGTATATTGAATATTTTGATTAGTACCTACTCTTCATTAGAATATATAAATATATTATTTTACTTGTTTCAAAATATAATTATCACAATTTTTATCTTTTTTATTTTTAACTGCATTTGTTAATTGTTTTGCAATATTGTAATTAAAGTCTGATATTTGTTTTAAAGTTTCATTATATTTATTTTGACTTTTCTGAAAATAATAATAGACCAGTGTTAATCAGCATGATTTATTAAATTAAGTGGATAATATTATATAGATTCTTCATTTTACTGTGTTTAAAAGTCCATTTAATAATTCTCCTTTCATAAAATTATCTCTTGATAATTCAGGTTTATATATATTCTTTATTTGATTAAAACGATATTTTCTAATATTACACAAATGGCAGAGGGTGTCATCTGTAATGTAAATATTATTAGAGCTATTTATACTAAAGAAATACAATTGTATTTTGCTAATATTTGTATATATTTGTCTTATTATTTATTATTTTTAATGAAAATATATTAATGATTTAATAATTAACAAATTGTATTGTTAAGCTGAAATATTATGATAATATATATATTTAATAACAAATAATTGTGTATGTGTATCATACCACTATTAGGAAAAATTTTACTTACCATTACCATTATCGAGTTCATGTATAGGTGTGGGTTTTCCATCAACACAGTGTTTTTTTTCTTCAAGTTTTGACGTTAAAAAATTTGAATCTAGTGGTATAGCCGAATCGATTAAATCATGTGTCAGCGATTTTGGTAGTTCATAATCTTTACATTCAGCAGTTAATTTAACTGGACACGTAGAAGGCAAAATCTTCTCGTGTTGCGAAAGCATGCTGCAATTAGATCTTATTGACCTAACTGATGTTCTTGACAATGGCCTAATTTGTTTTGATATCCTTGAAATCGGTCTAGTCTGATTATCACAGGACATAGCCTGAGCACTGATGATAGGTCTGTTTGACGTCTTGGACAAGGGTCTACTCATCGACTGTTTATGGGATTGCAGAGAAGATCTAGAATCGGGTCTAGTTGGTATAATCTGTTCATTTGAAGTGTTGGAACGGACAGACAAACTAGAGTTGGGTCTAGTTGTGCCATAGTTGGTATTGGGTAACACGCCTTCGTAACCGGTTCCTGGTCTATATTGAGACAACGAAGATGCCGGACGAGAAATAGTTGACATTGCAGAGCATGGTCGTTTCTAAACAAATTATAAAATGTATTGTATAACATTATAAACATCAGAAAATATTTATTATTCATAAAAAAACATTTTTTGCGTTTTAAATGGTTTAATTTTAATTTTTGGAATTTAATAATATTTGTATTTTAGATTTTGACGATTTAAACATTAATTTACTTTATAATAATTAAAAATAAGATCAAATATAATTTAAAAGTATTCTATTTAATTGTTAATTCATTAACTTACTTGTTTTTCAAATTGATCAGCATTCCGATCTGGAAGATAGTAAATGGCTTTATTTATTTTTCGATTTTCTACCATTTGATTTTTAAAATTCCGATCTTGTTGTTCTAAAAACTCTTGATAATACTTCATTGTTACAATTTTGTTTTTTACTTGTAGTTTACCAATTTTCGGGAAAGGAAGCTCACAATTTTTTTCTTCGTACAGTAACTTCTTAAATGCTACAACGACTTCGTTATAACAATGACTCACCATATCCACATTTAATTTAAAATTCAGGGCAACTGATAAAACATTTAAATAGCGTTCTCGTATCTGCAATTGCAAACAATTGTAAATAGTTTTAAAAAATTGTATAGGTTCATTCTTATTGGTGTAAGAATTTTATCAAAAGTTTGTTTTTTTATACTTTGTAAACATTTTTCTTTTTTATGTTTGGTTAGATTAGGTGTTTTGATTTGGTTTAAATAAAAATATGTACTTACAATTCCGGTATTATATTCTCTTTTTCTTTTTAAATTAAAATCATTTGCTAGCTTTTCATCAATCACAAAAACCGGCTTCCTTATTGTATATGGATGTACCTTGTTTTCATTTACCACCCATTTAGCCACAGTAAAATGACCAATTCCTTTTAATATTATTGCCTATTTAAAAAAATAATTACAATATTTTATAGCCTATGTTCTATAAATTATATTTAAAATACTAATATTGTAGGTATAGTTGTATGCCCAGGAGTAAGTCACATATTTAAAAGTTAAGTTATTCTTAATTATATTAGCTATAGATTTCTGGAAGGCTATTACATTTATATATCTGAAGTACATGCACATAATGTACTGTTTTCATTTTTTTTTTATTTATGTAGTTTATATACTATTAATAATTTATAGTAAGAATATAATTTGAAGATCATTATTTTTGGTTTATGCATAGTTATCTTAATGAACCTTTGTCTTATTAAAATACATTATTTTAAAAACAATAAATTACAATTACAGTTTCAAATTTTATGTAGAAGGAGATTTCCGAATGATATATTTAAATTAGGAAAAATGACTTATGTGAAAACCTTTTTGAATCATATTATCTTAACTAATTTCATATTAATTACTATTTTTTTTAATTAGAAAAGGAAGATTTTAGGAGTAACTTTTAAAATTCAAATGGGGATCTACTTATATTTTTGAAATATGATTCTTATAGGATATATTTTTTAATGAATTTTAACGTATCATTCATTATTATGCATCAATAATTAAAATAGTTATATAAATTTGAATTTTGTATTTAATTTGTAAAGTACTATCAATGTATAATACTAATAATATATGTAATAATAGTAAAATATATATAATATATATAATAATAATATAAATATAATTATATAGTAATATAATGTGTCTTTGGTATCTTAATTTAATTTTATACTTCATTGGTAAAATCATATGATTGTATTGATAATAAAAAAAACCAATGTATTAGACAATATACCTATAATATTAGTATGTATGTATTGGAATGGTTTTTATCTTTTCAATAATTTTGTATGATATTTATTATTTATAATATAAAATTATAAATAAATATCATATAGTAGATAAATAGGCAATAGATAATTATACAAAATTGTGTAAATTATATTATACAGCATACAATAATTTTAAATTTATACAAATAGGTAACCTGCATTTTTCGAATAATGTAGGCACTTAAATATATTTTTTAATATAAATAATGAGTATTAACATACCTATTTTCATATTTTGTTTGAATCAACTTAATATTAGATATATTATTTCCAAACACTGTAAAATGACAACATTGATTTCAAAAACTCTCATGATTAAACTTAGCATTCAAAATAATGCTAAATGATGCATATAAAATCAAACAGATTCCAAAAGAACGTCACCTTTTCCACAATATAAAGATATGATCAATCCAATATTAAATTATAATAACTTGGGCTTGGATGTTATTACATTAATTAAAAATTGTTAAAGACTAAAGGTTATTGTAAAATTAGGAACTTAAAAGCTTTAAACATAGACAAATACAAATATGAGTAAATATATACATAAAATTATATTTATACTAGAACAAGACAATTTTGACTGAATTTACTTAAAATTGTATTTATTATTTGGATTATCAAATTTTCCTTTTTTAAATAATTGTATACATGTGACAGGTCGATAGAAGGGATAATCATCTGTGGCATAGAGCGCAAAGGCAATCACATAGAACTCATAGAACTCACACAATATTTACTCAACATAGATAAAATACATTATATAATATTATTTTAATTTGTAAACTACATTTTTATACATATTTTTTCCTCTAATAAGTAAAAACTGTATAATATACAAAATACATAGTTGCATATGTACATACAAAATGTATAGTTTTATATTATTATAAATATTATAACATGAGTTCTTAATTTAATCATTACTACATCAAAGTTCCAATCATGACATCAGACATAATTAATAAGTGTTTTAAACATGTCCAATTGCATCAGTAAAAATTATCATAATATTTATAGCAATTTTAAAACTTCCAATTTAATTTTAATAAATTTAAAGATATTTAAAATGTGTACAATTATGATATGTAAGGATCAACATACACTAATGTATTGACAAATAATTGTGGTACCATTTAGTTAATTTTAGTGTATAAAAATAAGTGTGCCATTAAGATATTGTGTATGGCAAGTTTAATTTAAAAACAAATCAATTATTTTTGAAATACTATACATTTTAAAACTTAAATTTAATTTACATTAATGTGAAGATATTTAAAATATGTTTAATTTTGATATGTAAGCATCAATATAGTGACTAATATAAAAACAAATTATTGTTATCATTTAAGTTGTAAGTTATAATCATGTAAGTTTTAGTATAAAATAAGTGACCAGTGACCCATCAAGATATATTTGGTAAACTAAATTACTATTACACTATTAAAAATGTGATCAATGTTTAAACAAATTACTTAAAAATTATGTTTAAGTTTGTGATCATATTATGATCAAATTAGTTGAAAATACCTAGTTGCTTATGTGTGAATTACCTTGTAAAATATAACTGCAAATCTTTAAAAAGTTATATCAATAAAGGTACTAATTTACAATTGTTTACAACACTAGGAATACTTAAATTTATTTGCCACAAGTAATATTATCTATATATTTAATATCTAATAATATATAATAATTTAACTTACAGAATTTTAGTTGACACCAGAGGTTTAAAACTAATTCAATCGAATATTAAATCATAATAAAAGTAGGTATATGCTATACAGGGTCCGGCAAAAAGATCTCCCATATTTTAAAAGGCAATGACAAATAAATAAACAATTTAACAGAAAAATTTTATTGAATTTTTTAAATTAAATACTATGCCATTTTACATAAAATAAAATAATTACTTAGTTTTAAACATTATATCCGTTAAATATTGTCCTCTATTATTAATACATTTACGAAGCCTTTCCCGGAAGTTTTCCATTGCTCGTCGAGTCATTTGTGGTGTAATGGCTGCCATTTCCTGAGTGATTGCCTCCTTAAGTGCTTCCAAAGATGTTGGGCGATGAGTGTAGACTTGGGCCTTTAAATGTCCCCAAAGAAAAAAATCACAAGGTGATAAATCGGGGGACCTTGGTGGCCAGGTAATGTCTCCTCGTAAAGAAAGAAGATGCCCTGGAAACATCTCTCTCAATATGGTTAGTGAACGCCGTGAAGTGTGTGCTGTGGCTCCATCTTGTTGGAACCAGACTTCTTTGTGGTTCCTAGTAAACTGATTTAAGTTTGGTTGGAGGAAGGTCTCAATCATGTGACAGTAGCGATCCGCATTAACTGTAACTTTTTGCCCATTTTCTTCGAAAAAATACGGACCTAACACACCAAATTCAGCAACAGCACACCAAACTGTCACATAAGGGCTGTGAAGTGGTCGTTGATGAATTTCTTGAGGGTTTTCTGTTGCCCAGTATAGGAAATTTTGTTTATTTACAGTACCCAAGTTGAAATCGAATGCGAAATGCTCGCTGAGTAGTAATCGCAAAACCACCATTACGGATATATTCCTCTACGACAAATGCGCGATGCTCACCGTGCCACGCCATTATGATTACTAAAAACGGCACGTAGACCTCTATCTATCTATACCCAGAATACCATTTTATCTATAAATAGCTTTAAATATAAACGTCTAAAAATACGGGAGGTTTTTTTGCCGGACCCTGTATATTATTAAATGCAACTAATGTTAAAAAAAATTAGTAAAAATTAATGATAAGACATTCATAAGCTCAAAATGGTGGCTTTTGTATGAACGACTTTATAAAATAAAATTGCAAGATTTTAAAATGTAATAAATTCTATAATTTTATTAAAATCGTACAACAGAAGCGCTTTTAGTATTATTCACCGTTGATATTTTATTAATTCAGATGTCGATAGCTCCTTCAATTATTAACACATTAATGTAAATGACCCGTTAAAATACATTAAAAATTAAACTGTGCACTAATCATATTTTAAAAATATAGGTACCCATTTGAATTTTAAAAGTTACTCTTCAAACCTCCACATTCTAATAAATAGAAAAAAATGTAATATCAAATTAATTTTAATTATATGATTCAAATATGTTTTCATATTAATCATTTTCCCCCAATTTAAATATATATTGCTAAAATCTGCTTCCGCGTGAAATTTGGAACACTCTGTACAGCATATAGCATATATCTATTTACGTATATAGAAGACTAATAAAAGGTTGAAGTGAATTCAATACAACTAGACATTTTTTATATTTTATATTAATTTAATAAAATATAGTGCATTTGTATTACGTTTGACTTTCGAGTATATGTTAGTAATTATTTATAGAAAAAACTATTTAATAAGACGATACAAAAAAAGGTAAATATTGTATTATATATACAATTTAAATTTAAAGCTGTTGTAATTATAATTAAAAGCTTTCATAAAAACATATAAAAAATATAAACATAAATATATAACGCTATGGTTGTCATTATGTGGTACCTATTATTGTATTAATAATATTAAAAGAATACAGATAAACACCAATATAGTAAAACCTTGATTTTTACAAATTTTAAATTTTAAACAACAATAACTACAACATAAAATATATGTCTTGATGCAGATAATTTAATCAAAATATTTTATTATGCGTATGGCTCGAGAGAATTTGTAAGAAATACGTACGGTAATATGGGTAAATAATTCTCTTTTGTAAATATGTTTGTTAACGTAATATATAATATTAGACTATACAATTTTCTTCGTTGAATAAAATAGTAACAAAAAACATATTTATAAGTTTTAAATTTCATTCTGTTGTAAAAATTAAAAATACTCAATCATGTATTATAGGTATAGATAGGTACCTATCTATATTATAATAAAAAAATTTACTTTGTCTTGGCTTATATTATTTTCAATCCATTTAGATATGCAATCCCATACTTTCAGTAGATCTGTGCATATAAAAATAACTATAATTTATCCGCTACCGTGAAATAAATATGGTTAGGTATAATATTTTATATTACCTTTAATTGAGTATTCATTCCCTATTTTTGTTTTATAGTTTTGCATAATCTTATCAACAATTTCTGCATTACGGTGTACCATATTTAATGAAAAAATAAAAATAAAATTGAATAGTCAAATCAACATTCGATAATATTTAGAATATAATGAATAACTATAAATTATTTACTGGAATTTATCACCATGGATTTATTTTAAACAACAATTTATATCAGTGGTTCTCAATCCTTTTAGGACCACGACCAAATTTTTTCCCTGAAAATCTATCGCGACCCACATAGTTTTTTTTTCAGAAATCAATTAGTAGTTCTAAAAAATATAATATATAAGTATATATATATAATACTGAATAATTGTAAAAAAATTACACGACCCAAATTGACTTGCTGCCCACAGTTTGAGAAACGTTGATTTATATGATTTCATAGTAGTTGTTACCATTGATTTTAATTATAATGATTATTTAATATTATACACTGACTTAGATATAATCATTGATTATAAATACTTACTATAGATTGTTTACTGGACAGTTTTTCGGAAAGAAAAAATTTTCGATTGCATTTATAGAAATGTGTGTAATTTAATTTATCACCATATTGAAAATGGAACATTAATATAAATATACATATTTAATAAAAACAAATTTATTTATAAAAAAAAATATACATCACTATATATCTATCTAATTTAAAAAATAAATAAACCTTTAAGTAAGTAAGTAACATTTTATTAGCATTTTTAATAGAATTAGGTACGACATCCGATCAGCTGGCAAGATATTGTAGTATAGAAGTACTCTTCCAGAATGAACTGTATATCACAATTCGAGTGCAGAATTTTCGTGATCCACAATGGGTTCAAATTGAATTGGACAAATTTATAGTTGTAGGCGCTAAATACATAATATTATTGTGATACATTCATATTTTATAAACATACAGGTGGTTCATGATGTAATGGTAAATCTAAATCTCACAAATTTATAGTTGTAGGTACTAGGTCATTAGGTACATAATATACATCGTCATAAACCGACAGGTGGTTCATGATGTAAAAGTAACGCTCTCCGTGTCGCACATATTTATAGAATGACTCCAGCCACAAGACATAAATATGTAAAAAAAAAATAAATTTTAAGGATAATGTAATATGGAGGCCTTTTTAAGGTCTGGGATCAACTGGCAGTCTAACTAGCTTGGTAACAGGACGCTTGAGAATACTTTCTTATGTTTTGATGGTAATCACATGAACAATATTATCTAGACCTGGATGAATCTTGATTATTTGATCTATCTACCAAGTCATGGGTGATCTTTTCAGTGTATTGATGACGACGGATAAATTTTATGTCTGCTTAAACCACTTCTGCCTTCTTTGTAGGGTGTGTAAAATGTAAATACTCATTGCTCTATCGTCACCAAAATGATTGTTGAGCTTGATGGAGTAGCTGCCAACGATTTAAATGGTTGATTAGAGTGCTCACTACAACTTTTTCTGGAAGAGCTAGTAAAGTTCGCCTAATCAGAAAATTATTTGCAGTAAACACGCTTAGGTCATTAGGATCAATGGAGAGAAGTAGCATCGGCCGAGAGTGTAACACGCCCTCGATACGTGTTATTAATGTCGTGAATTCCTCTGTAGTGTATACTTGAGCACCAATCACTTTCCTTAGATAGGTTTTAGTGCTTTTGACGGTAGTTTCCCATATACCGTAAAAATGTGAGGCTCCAGGTGGATTAAAATGCCACGTACATGGTACACGACTCGATGAGATCTGTCAATTAGAGGTTTTTCGATTAATCGCTTTAATTGTTTGGCAGTACCTACTTAATTTGTATTACAATCAGTATATCAATATGCATGTTGTTGGGAATACCACGTTGCTCAACAAATCTGTCTAATGTGGCGAAGAATGCGTCTGTGAATAGATCTTACATGGTTTCCTAAACTCACCTACGTGCAAACAAAGAAAGCTAAATATATTTTATTAATATGAGCACCGTGACGTCAACTTTCACGAACCATGAAAGGTTCTCTATAATACATTCCTATTTCCAACGTTAAAATATAGTTGGTTTTCTATAAATCTAGCAGCTAGTAGATCCCCCGTAAACATTCGTTGCTTCATAACTTCAAATTTAATACAGGGAATACAAGAGTAGGCAAAGTCACAGACCACTGCTCGACTAGAAACATTCCAAAATGTTTGATTTATCATCGAAAGTATTAATTGTGACCCTCTATATAAAACGAAATATGGTAAAAGTGTTAAACGATTAACTCAGTAAGATGTGTCTTTTGAGGCAAAAGAATTGGATATTTTGCATTTTCACTAAACAATGCATGTTTTAATCTTTCACTGACTTAAATGATTCCTTTTGAATCGATAAAGGGACCAAACTGAGCTATCGTTATCAGTGCTATGGAAGCTTGATTATTGATCTGTTTATGTAGGTCCGAATGTTTGATAGATAAACCCTTCACGTACATAAGATATCCGCGTTCAGTGCATGGTTGTATTCCATTCGAGTGCTTAGTCCGCTGCTCTTAGGACAATTCCGACAACGTGCGAAACAAAAACAGTACGTGAACACACGTTGCATTTTGTTAACAAATAAAAAATGGTTGCCTCAATGGAGCAAGATAGATGTCAATTATTAGTATTGAAAGAAGTGTTTCGAATAAAATATCAGCTGATGATGTATAAAATCAATTTGCTAAAAAAGATTATAAACTAAATGAAATATTATCACTAAATGATCAGTAGCCTATTACACAATGTTTTATATTTTATTAATTTGTAAATCATTGTGCAATAGGTTTGCAATATTTTTTTGCAAAGTAAATTAATTTGTTTAGAAAACAAAAATATATTTATATTAGATAATAATAATAATAATATTATTATCTTTTACAATATTTATTTAAAAAAATTAAAGCATAATGTTATTTTATTTATTTATTTATCAATAATTATATTATGCTATTTTTGGTATTAGTCATAAATAATATTTTTTTTTTAAGGTGATGCATGAAACATATACATTTTGTTATTAATTTTTGGATTCCTTAGTCAATTTGTTTTGCTGTGAGTGAAGGGTACTTAAGGTTTGTTTGCCTTTAATATACTCAGCCCCCCCCCCCAGGTTAAAAGTTGAAATTGTGCTTATGCTTATACGTTATCTTTTACTTCCGATAAAATGTACCTTATAAAATACCAATCAATTTTAAAATATAGGTACATGTACATAGTTTGATATATTTTCATTATTTTCCCATTTTTATAAATACTAATACTTATTAAAACGAAGGACTTTTTATTTTACAAAATATTTCACTATCATATTAGTTATCTTTATATTTTTAAATTAGATCATTCAATTTTTAAAATATTAAATTCAATATTTTTTTTTTTTCTTAAATATGCCTACTATTTATATTAATTTAGAGTACTATTATATGTTGAAAGTTTTTATGTATGTGTAAAAAGTATATTAAAAAGCTTCTCGCTTGAGACCACAAAAATTTCTAGAAAGGAAACAGCCATCTACAGCTATATTTTATAATGTAGAAACAAAACTACGTAAAACATGTAATATTTTTAATTTATTTAAATACATATATATTTTACATATTTTATATTAAAATAAAATACATTGATACTAATAATATAAAATTATACAAATATTAATTTCAATTAATATACATACCTATAAAATTAGTATTACAATATTATATTAATAATACATATATTATTATAATAATTTATATTATATTATTGTATTTAATAAACATTATTCAGTTATTTTTATACAAATTTTAAATTAAGACATACATTAAAACATAGTATCTATAGGTGGTTTTCTAAATAGTTTCAAACCAAAATAGATTAATGAAAACGGCAAAGAACATACAGTGAATGTTTAGCAGCTTTTAGCATATATTTTATATATATTTTTTTTGAATTAATGGATAAACATTTTTTATTTAACTTATAGGTATTATTTTTAGTTAGGTTATTTTTACAGCTTCTTTTTTATGTATAATGCATTGATGCATAAACATTTATGATTCAACTTAATATACTAGTTTAACAAGTAGGTTATTTTTTTAACATTTTTTTTTTGAATGAGCTTTTGTTATTTACCGTATGCTATCTAACTTAAATTAATGTTATTATTTTTTTTATTTTTTTTTACAATACGTTCATATTTATGTATTAATTCTATATTTATTTCTGTTCTACTATTAATTTAATACAATATTTTATTGATATCTTTTTTATTGTATATATATACTTTTTATGAGTATCCTTGTTGTATTGCTTGCATTTTTTTTTATAATATTTAATTTATGTCATAGAATATCAATTGTATTTTATTTATATTTTTATTATTATTATATTATAAAATATTGTTTTCCTTTTTTTATACCAAGAGTTTTCTATGATATGAAATTAATGATGCTTCAGATTTTTTGCCTTGCATTTTTGTTTTAATTGTTTTACACTGTGAGTTTTTATAATTATATTGCTTTTTGTGTTTATTGTACATTAAGTAGTGAGTTATATTTGAAAATAAGTTACTGATCAATTTTATACTTCACTCGAATGTATGTGCTGTATAATAATGTTACGTTTAGTCTAGTGTTCATGAATATTATAATAATTTTATATATAATAACTAATCCTAGTATGCTTGACATTATATTTGAAACTTGTGAAACAGCCCTATAAATTATATATTTCTGAATGTATCAATTTAATTATTGTTTATTAGTCTATTGAGTTTTTTATGTTTATGTCCTGATTTATTACATTGTGACCCAATGCTTGTTTTATTAAATTTCTCTGAACTGTCTCAGATTCTTGAAGAATATTCTTGCAGTCATAAAATTGTCTGAATTTTAGTATGAAAGAAATTGGTAAACTACAAATAAAAATTTAAATGGTAACAATTAAGAATTATCATAAGTTTTTAAAACGACGAAATCAGTATTTTAAGAATCGAATGGTAGAAAATCAAAAAAAAAAAGCATCTACTACACGTAATTATGATTGGAATACTGATAAATTTGAAAATCGAGTAAATTATTATGAATTAATGACTTCTAAGAATACTTTTAAATGATTTTTAATCTTATTTTTAATTATAATAAAGAAATGTTCAGATTGGCAAAATCTAAAATCTAAATTATTAATTTTTAAGAGTCAATTTTTTTTTTATTTTTTGATATAAGCAACACGGGTTCTTACAAGTGATAAATGAGCCTTCTTTTTTTAACAAAATATATCAGTGTTGTGTTTATTTGGATTCGAATGTTTGAATTTTTTGAATTTTTGTTAACTAATTAAATTACAGCACAATATATATATATATATATATATATATATATACAGTTTCGATTAAGCTAAGGTTCATGAGCATAATATACGTTATATTATTTTTATCACATATTGATCTATTTTATATTACGGTGTACTTGACTATATTTTCGAATACATGACTTCAAAAGCCCTTCGAAGATCAGGTGGAAGGTGGATTAATAGTAAGTTATTATATAAATTAATAACGATTATATAATACTTTTAAACACTATTATTTAATCTTATTTTTAACTATAATAAAACAATGTTTAAATTGTCAAAATCTAAAATACAATTATTATTAAATCTCAAAAGCCTAATTTTTTTCTCTATTCTTGAATAATATTTTTATGTAATAGGGACAAAGTATAAATTGAAAAAAAAATTTAAGTTTTATTTAATTTAATTTATTTTTGTTTTTAAAATTGCTTTTAATAAAATGCTTAGTAAAAGTAAGAAAAGCTAAGTAGTTTTATATTTACAATTGTAAACACCAAATTCTAAGTTTTGAGAATAAAAAGAAATATTTACTTAATATTGTGGTTTGATTATAGAAGTGCAATATTTAACCAATTATTGTAGGTATTGTGTGGTGTGTGTGTGATCTATATTAATAAAATTACGAAAATATTAGGTAGTAGTTAAAAAATTATCGAAAGTTGTAATACATAAATATATATAATACATGTGTAGACCACATAAGTGTGTACCTGATGGCTGATTTAATATTATAGCATTTTTGACAATTTTAAGGGAGAGCCTGAATAATTAAATCTCAAGGTCGAACGCTGTGTCTAAATAACTATATATTTTTCTCATATAGAAATATTCATTCATCTTTAATGCAATACATAGGTAATACATAACTGTGTTTATCCAAATAAACTTATTTACTATAATTACTTATAATTTATTAATACAACTTGTAGATTTGATGTGGTAGCAGTCATCGTGTTAATAATATTTAAATTTATTTTTTCAACGCATGAAATCGCTTATTTTTTCCACAGCAAATCTCAGTCCGTTTTTTTACATACTTGAAATTGTTTTACAGTTTTTTCAGTAGAAAGTTCATCGACTGCGAACACATAATAATAAAATTTATTTCTTGTTCATAATAATAATAATATGTCACATTGTCATATAATATCATAAAACGTTAAATCTACCTAAAATATATCAAATAGTTACCTAGTTGTTTTATAATAAAAAGTCCAACTCGACTTTCTACACAAACATGCTTAAAAAAGAGTTTTTCATTCTATGAAATAAAGAGAATTTATCGTTTTGCACTCGTAACCACGTAGGTACCTTCACACACGCATGCATGTTATAAAAAAATTATACGTCTCGAGTCTCTACGGTATTAACTGCACGTAAAAGTTGTAAAGTTAACGCCTCTTGTACATGATAAAAGTATATGGTAACAATAACATTATATACATTTATTTTACACTTGACGATCATTGTAACATGTATATCATAATGTGCTGGATTTGCTATAATTAACATAAAGTATCTATAGATTAAAAAAAATGTCGGTTATCGGAATAGAAGAATAAGTAATAACCATAATATAATATAATATATAATAATATTATAATATTAAAGCATTTGCCATAATAATAATAATATGCATAAAAAATGAGTAGTGAAACGTTTAGTTGTAGTTAAAACTTAAAATACAATAGTTATTAATAACTAATGTTATTATATTTATTATTTGAAACAAATATTTTTAATTTTGTCATAAAAAAATCTAAAAATAGTTTAGTCTAAATTAAAAACGTGTAGAGTTTTTGTATTATAAAATTGGTTTTCCAAATATTTTTATGAAAATAAAATACACTCACTGGCTATATTCAAGCAGTATTAGAGTACTCAATACAGTCACAGATTTACTGTGATGTTTAAAATTGGTATATTTTTAAAAATCTTAAAAGAACAATAATTTAGGTAAAATATTTCCTTCTTCGTGTCAGTGATATGCTTTCATAGTAATGTAATACTAAACTTATATATGAACCGGGTACTTTGTTTTTACGACGTTCGGTTTCTGACATGTCCAATAATTTGTCTAAATCTTCCTTCAAAAATTTCTTTTGGTTTAATTTTTTTTGTATTAAATTTCTTTGTAATGTTTCGTCTCTTTTTAAAACAAAAAGTTAAGAGCATAATATAATAGAAGATGATATTTATACTATTATCATATGATATAATCTATACTTTTTTTAAGCTTATTCAACAATTTTATTTCAAAATCAGTGTTTTTCTCTTTTTGTTCTTGGAGTTCAATACTTCGCGCATTTTGCTGTTTCAATTGGTAAATGGCTATCTGACGATGTTTACTAAAATAAAGTTAATATATTATGTATTAAATATTTTATTTTTAGCTTTAAATTTTTTTTCTTATAATAGTACAAATTAAGTCCAGAATACACAATTATTAATACAATAATAGTAATAATAGTTTGCATTCATAAATTGGTAGAAAGTATGTAACAGTTCTGCTGTACAGTTTTGTATCTCGTTATTGAATAAGTTAAAATGTAATTTAATTGTTATGTGTACATTAAAATTTTATTTTTTTATAAATCATTACATATGAAAAACGATTCTGAGCGAAGACTGCTATATGACAATATTATGTTGCAATATTGCAGCTTTTATGGCTATATTATATTACTAAGTACCTATCATTTCCATAATCATAATGTTATTAATATATTATTATTCCATGTCAAAACAAATATTATTTTGAAAACATTATAATTTTATAATTACAACTTATATAACATAACATTATTAATATTAAAATAAATATGATTTTATAATATATTAACATATTGTTAATTGTGTATTTGTAATATTATTTTCGTTATATAATAATAAATAAACTTTTATAGTGTTTATGCAGAACAACAATAACTGTTATATACATGCAACATCGATTATTAGGCGTCACACAATAAGCTTATCATTAATTATTTTGTGTTTTATTAATATTTTCAGTTAAAACCTTTTTTATAATTGTTTATTTTATCACATATCATATATAATATAATATAATATTGTATACTATTCATTATTAAAATAGGTACATAATATATATCATT
This sequence comes from Rhopalosiphum nymphaeae, assembly GCA_036289425.1. NCBI lineage: Eukaryota > Metazoa > Arthropoda > Insecta > Hemiptera > Aphididae > Rhopalosiphum > Rhopalosiphum nymphaeae. The sequence continues at coordinate 981,594 of JAZAQC010000004.1, forward strand.
ATAAATCATAAAATTAAATTGTATAATATATGCTTGGGACTATGGGATTTTATATTTATTTGTACCTAATCATTTTCATAATATGTAGTACCTATAACCATTATATGAAGTCTGATGATAAGTAGATATCTTTTAATTTATTGGGTTACTAATTAGGTGACCTAATTATTTCAATTATTATTATTATTTGTATAAAATGTCCATTCAGTAGAAATGGAAAATATATTTGCGGAGTATTTTCTTGTTTTAAATGAAGATTTTTTAGTTGAATTTAAAAGGAAATTAAGTGAAAAGTATTTAGATCAAATGTAGTAAGTTTTTCTTCAATATATAGAATATTATAAATTATTTGTTACAGAAACAATGAAAAAAAAAATCAAGCATCTATATAGAAAAAATTTTATGAACGTATGCAATTTAATTTTTTATAGCGCGTAAAATAACGATATGTTACAATTTAAATATAGGTAATAATATAATATATCCTACTAATTATACTAGACTGACAAATCATCTCCGTTCTGAATTGTTTCTTGTATACAATGATACCTAGCTGTCATTGCATTCAAATTTAACACATCCATTATAGTGACCTACTCTCCATCACTACTATACAGAAGATCGATACCCACTTGCCCACCTTTTTTAAATACATAAATTTAAATTATCTACTAAGGCTAGTAAATTTATCTCTATGATATGGTAGGTATCTTTGTATAAAATAAACAATTGTTTTTTTATTATTGTTTATTATTATTTCAGGTCATTCAGTTAGTTTTCACATCACAAGCGTTTTCAGATTTAGAGTGATACACCTATAACGTTATATATTATTCATGCATAATTATTAGAATTTTACTTGGCGTTGTTTTCTTGTGCAGGATACTTGGAAGGATATGTCTACAAATCATATTATCGTATTATATTTCATAAAATAACTGGTATGATACCAAACCCGGATATTTCGCTGTAGCAAATTCACCACGACCGTTTTGCCGTCGGACCATTAGCAGCTGGAATATTTGCCGCAGACCCATATGATACATTTAAGACTAACGAAGTCAATGTGAATAAGCCAGTGCAAAATACTGTATCCGGTGAAGTTGAATTCGAAGTATTTGTTCGCGAACACTATGACGAGGATGGCTGGCTGAACTTGCTGAACATGTGACCAGAAGTAGGGACACCTCTCGCACCGGCGGAGAAGAAGAAGACGGAGGTGCAGCTGGCGAGGAACTTCTTGCTTCAACAGCTGAAGGGTAAGAAGGCTAGGGTGCTTGTAAGCCAATTATATCGGCTAGCGAAGCACCCTAAATCGACTTCGAACCTGGAAGCCGTGCGCCAGCACACCGACCTTAAAGAGGAACCAACTCGTATTTAAATATCAATAATATCATAAACAAGAAAGAATTAATAGGGCTGACACACTCATATAAGATTTTAAGAAGTCACTACTGTAATATGCTAAACTTTATGTAGTTGTTTTATGTTCTACTTTGCAAAAACTACATGGTAGTGCATAGTATAATATTAAATAGACTAAGTGTCACGTTAAACTATTATTTATTATTTTCATTTAAATATTAAATTGTTTACTAAAAATAAATATGTTAATTGCTAATAAATTAATGCAATTGAATGAAGCTGTAACGTAGAAAAATGAAAAATAAATTTAGGTACTATTATAATTTAATAATAAAAATGAGTGGGCAAGTGGGTATCGCTCTGCTGTATAGTAGAGATGGAGAGTATAGGTCACTATAATCATAATGGATGTGTTAAATTTGAATGCAATGATAAATTATCATTGTATACAAAAAATGATTCTGGACGGAGATGATTTGTCAGTCTAGGATAATATTAGTAGGATATATTATATTATTACCTATATTTAAATTGTAATATATCATTATTTTGTAAAAAATTCTAAAAAATATCTACCTAATTGTATATTGTTTTTTTTTAAATTACTGACATGATTGGTTTACTATATTTTGTCAAGGTAAGTATTATGACATAACATACATATATATATTTAATAACTATAACCATACAGCTACCTAAGTATAATTAATAATAGGTATATCTCTGGGATATGTATACTGGTATTTACTTATTTAGATTATGTGTACAGTAGATTATGTATGATGATGGAATTTCAGTTTTATGCTAAATATAGTAAGTGGATAAATGGTTACTTTCTATTACACATAATAGTAACTACAAAATACTATTATAATTTTTATACGAATAACAATAATCATGTGCATATTAATAATGTATTATAAATAAAACAGTATAATAGGCATAATTTATATGTATTTAAATATGAATTATATATCAAATACATTTTTTGCATACTTGCAATTTTAAAGTTTTGATAAAATTTGGTGCTTTTTAAAATGTTAATATTTAAACTTTATTCACGAGTCATGACCAGTTGATTATTAGAAATATTTTATAACTCTAATGATTGTCAACTCGATGTTTTTATCGATTTGAAAATGATAATTGAAATTAGTTAGAAAACGAATGAAGACATTGAAATCACAATTTAGTTTGAAGAAGCCGTTACTAAATTGTTTCTGTGTTACCGGTGATATGTAATATGTATAAGACCAAACATCCACTGAAAATTAATATTAATATTGATATAATTTCTTGTGGGTTCATTATTATCCTAATATCAATTTTACATTATTCCGGAGTAATTTAATTATAAGTTCACATGTGCATATAAATTATAACAATATACAATATTCTATCTAGGAACCTAATAAAATTACGTGGTTTAGTGGTTTGGTGGCGAGTCCCTTCATAATTCAATCAACAAATCTATAATGTTATACAAATAATAATATTATATACATTTTATGGTTGCTTATTTTATCTCATTTAAATCTACAAAGTTTTTAAATCAAGTAGGTCAACGATGAAGATAAGTAAATACCTAAATTGGTACAGATAATGTAGTTTTATTGAATGATAATTTACCGATCGCAATTGTATTCTACATACAATTACGTATAGAAATTACAATATGATTTTTAGTGTTTGCACTCATTATTTCAAAAAGCATTAAAATGTTTAAAAAAATATATATTCTTCATATTTTGACAACATAATTGTGCAATAGTTTTGAAAAAAAAATTATATTTTGAGATTTTTTGATGTTTTATATTTTTGAATAATTATATTAATTTTAAATTTAATGTTTCAAAGCAAAAATATTTATCGGATTATTTTGATACATAAAAAATATAAATAAAATGTATAGTTAGTAGTTAACTATTTATAGTTAGGTACCTATAATATATCAGTATTAAAAGTTTTGACCAATAAGAGTGGAACAGGGATACTCCACAAAATGTTAATCCACTACTTTGCTTATCTAAATTTTAGAATAATTATAAAAATATAATAACTAATTAACTACTCGTTTAATTTGATTTTTTGTTTTAGACTACTCTGAAAAATATGTTCATTCAGAATATAAAATTAATTATGTATATTATAATCTACAAAAAAAAAAAAAAAAACAATTAAAAAACTTAATAAATAATAACGATAAAAAATTCTAAAAAATATAATTTTTATTTTCGAAAATGTAGTTTTGCAATGAAATTAGATTATGTGTAAACAATATTTTCATAAAAATATAAAACTCTAGAATAAGGAGTGTAGACATTTACAGATTTTAAAGGGATCACCTAGCATATTTAGGTTTTTTAATTACCCGGTTTTCATGATGTGTAACATTATTTATAAAGTATCACTTTTACAAGCCATTCGAGATAATTTTATGTAATAGTTATAATGTTACATAATACAATATTATGTATGTTATTATGATTATATTATAATAAATTATTGATATAAATCCACTTACCAATTGTTTAATTTTTGTAATTTAGATTGATCAGAGCCGAAAACATGTTTTATTCAATGGTATATCTATCCTTTTTCTTCTATTCTTCTATAATTTTAGTTTTATTTTTCAGATGTTCATCAAGGATAGTTAAATCATTTTTTAATGATCTGTTTCTTGCTTCTATATTTCTCGTTATTTCATCATATGGACTAAATGTAATTTTAAAAGTTCATAAAGTATTTCGGGTAGAGAATAATATATATAAATCATAATATATTTTACCTTTTTAACAATTATTTTTGTATCAGTTTTTCATTTTTTAAAGATTTGATCTTGTCAGTTTTTTTTTAATTCTGTTACATTTTATATATTGTCAACACAAAAAAAATATACAAATATTGAATATTTTCATTAATACTCTTCATTAGAATATATAGATATATTATTTTACTTGTTTCAAAATATAACTGTCAATATTTTTATCTTTACGATTTATATTTTTCTCGTTTTCTATCACATTTGATAATTCTTTCGCAGTATAGTAGATATAGTCAGATATTTACTCTAGACGATTTTTTTACGTTAATTTAGTTTCCTAAAAATAATAATAGACTTGTGGTTACCGCACATAATTTATTTCATTAAATGGGTAATGTGTATAGAATCTTCATTTTACTTTGTTTAAAAATCTATTGATTAGACTATCACCTTTTATAAAATTATTTCCAGATAATTCAGGTTTATACATATTATCTATTCGGCTTAAACGATATTCTCTAACATTACATGAATAGCGAAGGGTTTCATCTGAAATACAATTATTATTAGAGTACTTTATAATAGAAAAATACAATTGTATTTTGCTAATAGGTACTGTGTACATATTTGTCTTATTATTTAATACGTTTTATTTAATATTTTTACGTATTTTATTGTTAAATTGTAATTATATTATGATATAATATATATTTATTAATAAATAATAGTGTATGTGTATCTGTGTGGTTTATATTTGACTACAGGATGTTTTAAAATGACGTGACTTTCAGTTATTGGTTATTATAAGTTATTTATAGAGTTAAATGCGCACTGCTGAATTATACAACCGTAGCCACTAGCCAGCAGTTTTACGTATACATAATGGTTGAATTATATTTTCTATGAATTTTATTGTAGTAGAAATAGTAGAATGAATTATTTCTTGAATATTTTAGACAATAGATAAGAAAACGGAAATATGTAACCACATTAAAATATTGATATTAGTTGCTATATTGGTAAAATATGTTCATAAATTAGTAAATATAATATCTCATATCTCGTATACCTATCCGCAACTCATTAAAACATTATGTATTTTCTTTTTATCAATGTATCAATATATGACAGAGATTAAAACTATTATAGACAGCAGATTACCATACTAAACGTGTATTATGCAATAATTGACTTATACAGATTGGACATTTTTAAAGAACAATTTGCTGAAACATACGAAAACATTAACATTCTCATGTCATTTTTTAATGTAAAAAAAATTTTGAGTTGTGTTAACCTTTAAATATTTTAGTATGATATAACCTCAATAATAATACTATAAGTTCATTGATTCATTGATATCGTATTATTATAACGGGTCAATTATTGAATGATTTAATGTTTATATGGTGTGAAATTGTAAATATGAGTTTATAAAAGTAGATACAAGAGTAAAAAATATTAATAATGAGTTTCCGGATAATTATCATTGTAAACTTTTCAAGAACTTTAAAGTTTGATTTAAATTTTTAAAATATTATGCTTACATAATTTGAAGTCATCACAATAAACAATTTGAAAAAAATAATACATTTTTTACTTAAAAAAAAAAAATTGCAAACTGTGTGTATCTACGTGTACTACTCTGATAATTTTAACTATAAATATTTATAACTAATCAACTCGTTCAAAATTCTATTTTGTACAAACGAAATCTTCAAAAATATTTCTGCTTTGAAACATGAAATCAAAAATTAAATTGTCATTCAAAGAAGTAAAATCATAAAAATTAGGAAAAAAAATAATTGTTAAAAAATGTGTAATTTAATAAATTATGTAATAAAAAGAATGTTTTTTGCTAATAAAATTGTAATTTTCAAAATAATGAGTAATGAGTGTCTTGCGTTAAAATAATCACTCTGTATATAATATTCAAATATATTTAATTCAATTTGCCGGGAGTTCCGGTTAAAGGTCATCTTAATACAATGACTATGCGGTTGCGGTGGCTAGCAAACAGGGTCGGTCATATTATATTATGTTGTTTCCGCCAGCACACGCTTTTAGTTTGTTTGGGGCATTTAGTTCACGTCACTATGTCAGTGTATAATACTGTGTAAAATACCCTAATATGGTCACTGAATCTACCATTTATTTGTAAATTGTGATTGGTTTCGTAAAATCTAATCCCATTCATCGAATATCCTGTTAAATTATCTTGGTTTATAATCAACAGGTCAACACAATCGATTTATTTTGTGAGAGGGAGATGGAAGGGATCTAATTGCCCTACAGAAAGTGACTCAAGTAAACACCCACAAGAAATATTTTTATTTCATCATGTACGTATAATAATAAACATGAAATGTTTGTTTCTCGATAAACATACAAAAATAATTTTATTGCATGAACTGTTAATTAAAATAAACGAAAAATTAATTAACAAGAAATCATCGCGATAAAATGTTATTTTAAATATGTAGCCTAATATGTTACCTAACAAAAAATAACTACCTATAATTTGTGATGACTTGGTTGTTAGGTAAAAAAAATATTTTATATTTCTTGGTGTATTAAATATTTCGGGGACCATACAAGCAAGTTAGCTTCGTAACCGGTTCCTGGTCTGTATTGACAATGGAGATGCCGGGCTAGGGATAAATTGTATCATATTACATTATAATCACCAGGAAATATGAATAATTCATAATATAGACATTTTTTGCGTTTTAAATGGCTTAATTTTTATTTTTGGAATTTAATAATATTTGTATTTTAGATGTTGATGATTTAAACAATACATTATTATAATTAAAAATAAGATCAAATATAATTTAAAAGTATTCTATTTAGTCATTAATTTATTAACTTACTAGATTTTCAAATTAATCAGTTTTTCAATCTGGAGTATAATAAATAGCTTTATTTATTTATTTAATTTTTTTTTATTTTTAAAATGCTGATCTTATCGATTTAAAAATTCTTGATAATGATTTATTGTTACCATTTTGTTTTTTATTTGTAATTTACCAATTTTTGGGAAAGGAAGCTAACAGTTTTTTTCTTCGTATAGTAACTATTTAAATGCTACAACGACTTCGTTGTAACAATGACTTACTATATCCGCATTTAATTTTAAATTCAGGACAACCAATAAAACATTTAAATAGGGTTTTCGTATTTGTAAACAGTTGAAAATAATAGTTTTAAAACATTGAGTAGGTTCCTTCTTATCGGTGTAATAATTTTTTCAAGTTTGTTTTCATACTTTGTTAACATTTTTTTTTTTTGTTTGATTGGATTAGGTATTATGATTTGGTTTAAATAAAAACATGGAATTACAATTCCTATGTAACATACTCTTGTATATACTTCTTGTTTTTGAATTGAAATCGTTTGCTAGTTTTTCATCAGTCACAAAAAACCAACTTCCTTATTGTATATGGATGTACCTTGTTTTATTTACCCATTTAACACCCATTTAGCCACAACAAAATAACCGATTCCTTTTAATAGCATTCCATAATAATAATAAAAAAAAAAATTATAATATTTTTTAGCCTACGGTCTAATAAAATAAATTTTAAATATTAATATTGCAGGTTTAGTCCTATGCCCAGAAACAGATCACATATTTAAAAGTTAAAATTTATTCTTAGCTATATTAGCTATAGGTTTCTGCAAGTATATTACATTTACGTAGCTGGAGTATACGCATTTAATGCACTATTTTAATTTAAATATTTTAAAATAAAATTTTTGAATCAACTAATAAATTATTTGCGTATTTTTAATCAATGTGTAGTTTATATAATTATATTTATAATTTATAATAAGAATATAATTTGAAGAACATTATTATTTTGTTTTTGGTTAAATTTTAAAATTATCTAAATTATTCTTCAATTTATATTTATGTGTAGTATTACATGAACCTTTGTCTTATTAAAATAAGTTATTTTGAAAACAATTACTTAACAATTAACATATATAGTAGGTATACATCTATTTACCTATATAGAAGACTAACAAAAAGTTGAAGTGAATTAAATACAACTAGACAATTTTTTATCTTTTCTATGAATTTAGTAAAATATGGTGTATTTATATTATGTTTGAGTATGTGTAAATAATTATTCATAGAAAAAATATTTAATAATGTATAATAAATTGTCTATACAACAAGTTAATTAACAGAGTAAATATTGTATTATATGTACAATTAAATTAGTAGTTATAATTAAAAGCTTTCATAAAAAATATATAAAAAATATGAAGATAAATATATAACACTATGATAGTCATTATGTGGTATCAATAATAATAAAACAATGCAAATAAACATCAATATAGTAAAATCTTAATTTTTACAAATTTTAAATTTGTAATAACAATAACAACATAAAATAAATGTCTCGATCACGGTTACCTACTCGTAGATAACCGTGGTCAAGATGTAGATAATTTAATCAAAATATTTCATCATGCGTATGGCGCGAGAGAATTTGTAAGAAATACCTACGGTCATACGGGTAAATAATTCTCTTTTGTAAATATATTTGTTAACGTAATATATAATATTAGGCTACACAATTTTCTTCGTCGAATAAAATAATAACAAAAACATATTTATAAGCTTTAAATTTCATTCTGAATTCTCAAGCATGTATTATAAGTACCTATATTATAATCAAAAAATTTACTTTGTTTTTGCTTATATTATTTTCAATCTATTTAGAAATGCAATTTCATACTTTTAGTAGATTTGAGCACATAAAAGTAACTATAATTTATCCGCTACCGTGAAATAAATATGGTTAGGTATAATATTTTATATTACCTTTAATTGAGTATTCATTCCCTATTTTTGTTTTATAGTTTTGCATAGTTTTATTAGCGATTTCTGCATTACGGTGTACTATATTTTTAGTTAGGTCACTAAGCACGGACACTTTACTAGATTCACAATATATATATAATATAATATATGTATAGTCAAAATTCGATAATGTTTAGAACTAAAATAAATCATCATTAAGGATTTATTTATAATATAATATATGTATTACTTATAACTTTTTATTCGAATGCTGATAATGTATAATAAATTGATAATTGTATACTTAACTACAATAATAATAATAAAAAAAGTATTATTTCTATAAATATATGTAATATTTTCTAATATTTTCATACATATTACGTACATATAGCTAACATTTTCAAATTTCCTTATCCAGATTATCTAATGGTATCCAACTAAGGTTGTTTATATACCATTAACACACGACACTAATCTAGGGTAGGTCACACGAATTTGTTATACCACAGCTCCGGGTGAGTTAAAACCACAGTGTATTATTACATTTTAAAACAATCACTGTCGCAGTGTCGCTTCGTCGTTTTCAAAAGATAACTAGAAAATGAAACTTTTAATATTAAATACCACAAATTTGCTATGAACTATATAAAACAAGCGATGTAATAATTGTATGACCTGTTTTTAATATTCCCTACATTTTTTTTTCTTAGTAGTTCTTGGTTCTTAGTTCTTTAAAAATACGTTGTCAATATAACCTTACCTAACCCTAGTAAATTCTATTAAATTAATCTTAGAACTAAAGAGATTTAAAAGACTTAAGAATTAAGGTAAGATTAAATAACTTACAAAGTAATAATAAAGTATATAGTATATAAAAGACGTGATAAGTAAATACAATGAAAATATCAAATCAAAAAGTATGAAATATTATATAGTATTTTGAAATAAACCCGGACTATTAAATACTGATATTGGCTCAATAAGTGCAGAAAAGTAGTATATTATTAAATATAATAGTTACATGTATTTATAAATCAAAAAAGTTTTAACTAATTACATTTGCAATTTTTAAAATTGTTTATATAATATGTATACTAAATTGTACAGTAGTAAAAAAACATATATACGATAGTATTATGTTACGTATAAGAATTATCTACAAATAATATTATATTTAAACTAATAATTATAATTAGATTATTTTTCTTTTTTTTAATATACTTTAAGAAGAGAGATACTTTAAAAAGCATAGGTGTTTTTAACACTATTCCATAGGTCATTTGTTGAATAATGTTAGAATTTCTTTTAAAACCTATTATTATTACATTATGTATGTGTAGTATATCGGCGTTCAATACCAAGAGGTTTATTTAATACCGAACTCTGTATTCCTTAACCTAAGCTAACATAAAGAATAAAGACTTGAGTTGCCTGCAGTAGGTACAAAAATATAAAAATAAATTTCAAGTACAAACACATGGGAAATGTATATTTTATTATCATGATAAAAATAAAAATAGTCGGAAACCGAGGAAGGTGTTCTACTGAATAGAATATTCGATAGTGTATCTCGGTATTAAATAGGCCACTGTTAAGGATGTGTTAAATTTTAATTCAATTATAAATCATTGCAAAGAAAAAATGACTCTCAGTGGGGTTAATTATTTATATAAAATTACTATTAGAAATTTCTATTTCTATTAGTGACACTACAGTAGATTGAACACACTTTTACCAAAAACATTGCATATATTATAAACATATAATAGATTATAATAACACTGTATATTATTGTGTTATTAATAACTTGTTATTGTTATTGTTATATAATAAACTATAACGGAGTGAATAGGGTCGTGGTATAAAAAGATGAATATAAATCGGAATATTTTAAAAATTTAATCGTGTAAAGTAAATAATAATGAACATTGTGACGAAAAATTTCATGATCCTGAGAATAATATTTTTTATCAGAAATATATTAATATTTTTGAAATTTGTATGGCTCTGTAAGAACATCTTATGAGGATCTTTTTATTTAATTTACAACTCTTTGTGGGTAAAATTAATAATTCGATAAAATTTAACTACAGAATAATTGAAAAATGTTATGACTTTGATGTGTATCAAAATATCATCGAAAACATGTAAGAAAATAACTCGTAATAATGTATTTTCGATATTTTTTAATTTATGTATAAAAATCATAATAAGGAAATCTACTGTTTTATATTTTCTAAAAAAATAATTGAAAAAATTCAAACAATTTTGAATAACTATAAATAGCTCATAAAGAGCCAATAATACATAGAATAATACATAGAAAATAGTTTATAAAATAGTATATTTCGTGAACATCTTAATTTTTCTTAAGGTATTTATAGGTATTCATTTTTAATTTACAACAAGTATGCAAATTCATTGTCTAAACATTCTCGTTCATTCGTAATTATGTTTTTCTTGATAATGAACTTGGAATTGGCTATTTAATAATTCCATTCTAGTACAAAATAGATTCGATTTGCTACCAGAAACCACCTTCAACATTGAACATTTTCTGGTATAAAGAATATCTTAGAAACACATATTATTTTAAAATCAATGTATCCATATATTTTACTCTAATTTCATACTACAATAAATAATTGATAGGCAAAGATAATTGATATGATACCTAAATGTCCTAAATCTATGTTGTTATTTTGTTGTTTATTTATTCAATGGATAACTTATCAAGAATAATTTATTCTTAATATCTCTGGTGAGCAAAGCTTGGTATTTATGTCATTTTTTATTCATTTATAGACATATAGTAAATACCTACATCATCATCTTAAAATCATATTTTCAATATTTGAATAAACATATTGTGCAAATTTTGAACCCAATCACTGTGTATGTATATATATATATATATACCATTAATTATTATTATACATTGAGTATACAAATCGTTGATTTACGTATAATGGAAGGAAATAATTGACGTTTGGACGATATATAATATATTATAAGTATAAATAATATACGTGCATGATAATAATACAACATTCATACAACATAATATCATGTACGTCAATCCGTAAATTCCGCGTGACGCGTATCTCGTGCCGGCAATCGGATTGGTTTTCGCGAAAAACACATTTCGTTCAAAACCGTTTACCGCAAAAGCCGCGGGCAAATGCAACGTTGTGTGTGAACTTTAAACCGAGTGGCGTAGCAAAGCAGGTTTTTATGAATGGGCCCGGACAGCACAAAAGCGTGACGTAGTGAGCGGGGGTGGCGGCGGCGATGTTATAGTGGTGTTTTCGAAACACCGATGTATATATATATATATATATATATATACACCTACATACACACGTATATCTATATCTATATATATACAGATGCGCATACCAACGGGGTACGTACGACGGCGGACGACGGACGACGACGGTTTGCGAGCGGTTCGGTGGCGGATATAATAGATGAGAGGAAAACGAGCGAAAGATATTAATATGTAGACAAAACGCGGGTTCGGACGGCACGGCGGAGTGCATTCCGCTCCGCGCGGGGTGGGGTTCGAACGGACGGACGTACGATGCGGTGTCGAGGAGGGGGGACTCGGGGCGCGGCTGTCGGAGGGGTTACGTGTGTAGTGAGGGTGGTCGGACGGAGTTCGGGGTGTATGTGTGGGCTTACCGTGGACGGGTCCGGGGGTAACGCGCGAGGGTAGAGCGGTACCGTCGAAGGGTGACGATGACGGGGTCGGGGGCACAATCCATATTGAGGACGCAATGGTTGGCGTCCGCGGTACCATGAATGAAATCGGGCTGGTATAGTGCGCAGCATATACGCCCACGCTGCGCGACACATATCCGGGCGCCCTGGCTAAGTACGCAAGTACAATATATACATATATTATATACGATAGCGTGTGCCGACGCCGCTGAATAAAACGCTGACACACACACATACACACGCGCACACGCACACACACATATATATACACACAAACTCACCACGCCACCGCAACTACCGCGGCCACCGTATCGTCACAATGTTATTATTGTTACTCCATAAAAGTGTACCGTCGCGCGCGCGCCACCCATTTGGATTCGTGGTAGGTGGGTGAGAGAAAACGACATGCGCGTATACAGAGCGAATATATTTTTATCCCGCAAATATATAGGTCGAAATATATTGTCTATATTATTATTGTTATTGATAGTCGTATAACGTTTTCCAAAAAGTTACGATTCTGTGCATGAGCACAGTTCTAGCTCATCCGAAAAATCCGTTTGAAGCCGACATAATACAGCCGAAATTTAACTCGAAATCTAAAAAATATTCCAAGGATATACCTACTGGGTATACTAAGACGTAAACCTCGTCATTTTATAAAAATTTGAGACTTGCGCTTTTTATTTTACATGCAGTCACACGGAGAATCTTCCAGTAGGCCCAGATATAACTATTGTCGACAACGGGTTTTACTGCTGGTATCTCTTATTTAATAATAAATAAGAGTAGGTAATATATTATGTGTTGGGACGAATTTATTTATTTTTTATTTTATTAAGATTTATTCCGGAAACGATTATAGTATAGTAAACTCTTCGATGTATTAATTAATAATTGAAATATTATGGATGACTAAAATGTATTATTAAAACAATAAAACTATTTAAAAACATAGAAGCGGATGAAATATGTTGGTACTTTTGTAAAATATAAATAGTGAATAAACTATACAATAAATAAAAGAAATTCAAATTATATCCGTTAAAATAACCGCTCTGTATGTATTCTTATAAATCCTTTCCCGGTTAAGTGGACGTTTCATTGTAGCATAGTAGTAAGAATAAAAAGATTAGGAGAAACAAAAACGTAAACATTAGACATACATACTTACTTGTATATTATAATAGCTGTATATTAATGTATGCTGTAGGTTTTTAGGTTTATAGCACACGAGGTCGACTTGGGTTGGCGGAAAAGCGCTTGGAAATCAATTTGATCAAAATTGGTGCATATTCTACGAATTAATACGTATAACTTATGGCTATATATAACTTAGGGCGGAGAGAAACATAATGAACACACGAGAAGTATATACGATACGATTTATATTTATGCATTATATTGTATATGAGTAATTTATAGTGTAACTATTCATCGACACTGTATAATGCTAATAACAGCATTGCGGGCCAACGATGACGATTCATCTACGCAGCGTTCAATCCCTTTTGATTTTCCGCCAACGTCAATTCTCATGTTTCCCTTTCCATCGTTCGTGATTTTCAAAGAATTTTACGCCCTCGACTGAGAAGCCCGTTTAATGGGATGTATTATTTGTTTTTAGCCTTACCTCGATTATATTACCACAGAATATGGAATATTTAATATTTTACCTTATTATTTTCCGTTTATTCATTACGGATTACGTAAGAACATAAATTGTATTTGGTCGAACGGGGTTTTTTATGCAATAAGTATGTACAAATAAAATCATTTTATCGGTTAATTAAACAAATTTACTAAACACATTACCTACCTAATGGAATATAAATCCTATTCTCACCTATATTTATTTATGTCGTTTGTGTCTGTTAGACGATAGGTAGTAAATCACATAATATATTATTGAGGGTTTTAAAAATGTCTCCCGAATGAGGACCATAATAATTTGTATTTTCTATGACATCAGTTGATTCCACGTTGATTTTGACTTAATATTTTATGAGAACTGTCTTTATTTAATGTGATTAAATTTGTATTCTGCAAGCTGTAATCTTTAAACGCTTTTATAATTCCGTTATTGACAGCTAACATGTTATTTCAATATCATAATGCTAAGTGGACCTATTTTTATGTTCATGGAAGGTTAAAACTTCAGATCGTATGTAAACATAACTCCGATCAGTTATTCGCTTGAGTGTATGACGCTTTTGTTATGCTCTGTGCTAAAATATACTTATTAAGTACCACTTGAATCCACAAAACACAATAAAACTCAAACCCTTACAAAAGTATTGGCCAAGAACCTAAAATAATGATCAATAGTTACTAGCCAGTATGAAAAAATGAAGAATATATATTATAGTATTTCACAATACGATTATATATCTTAAAATTTGTATATAACTTATTTGCTTACTAATCAATTTTTAGAACTAATAATAATAACAAATATAATATGACATTATACTATAGTTAAATGTAAAGATTACATTTTATAAGCTAAAACTTATGGTGGAAAGCTGGATTTATCTTATATGAGCCATACATTATGACAGACGTCAGACGACAGTATGTATATTGTGTATATTATATTATGTTCTTATATTATGCATAATTAATATGTTATCAAATCACAATGCTTATCTCTCCTTCTAACTATAATACATACTATAAATGTTTTTGTAAAACTATAACATAGATATTCTAACTAAGACTGATTTTTCCAACAAAGGATTTATTTAATTTAACATTAAAACATAAAAAAAAATTAAATTATATTATATATTAATATTAAAAACGAATTAACTACCATATTTTATTAAATTGATTTATTTTTATTAAAACTTATCACCTTTATCGGTTATTGATATTATATTTGTGTACATTAAAATGATTACACAATTGATACTGTGAGATATTTAAATTAAACCTAACATTAATGTTTGATACAATTTCATCATGATTTCAAATTCACGAATGTTATTGATGGTTAAATGGTTTTTTTTATCACTATGATAAAACTATAATTTCATTATTCTGACAATTAATTTATTAGCTGTCTATTATACTTCTATAATATCACTTGTTAATTTATTATTTTTTGTTAATAATATAATAGTCTAATATAATTAAATGGAAATAGATAAAATAAAGTTAATACACATTTAGGCGGGGGGGGGGGGGAGGAGAGAATAAAATAAGCAAAATAAAGTTTACTAAAATATAATCAGAATGATATGAAACGCATTATTATTTTATATATACGAATTAATCTTTCTACCAAATCCCTCACCCAAAAATAATTTGCTACATAATCATATTAAGTGGGGTTTAAACACCTAATCTACGGTTATAACTTGCGGATAACGAAAATAACGATTACAACTATTGTTTTTCATAGTCTCTTACAATTGGTAGTCGGAAGTCGATGGCATTTTTAATCTTTTTATATACCTATAGTATTTTTGGACGTAGAAATAAATAGTAAATATTCTCTACAATGCACGTGTGATAAATATATTTCGATGAAATTAAAATGTATTGCAAGCATGTATGAAACATTGCAATAACAAAATATTTATATAGCTATACCTATCTTTAAACAATAAACGGATAAAGATTACATTATTGATAGAATCAACCGCTAAAAAATTTTTTCATCTTTTTTTTCAATTAAGTAACTATAATAGATTGGAAGATTGTAAGAATTACATTTTACATGATAATAATTTTGTAATATAATCTGTTGAATAGTCCAAAATATTTCAACATTTAAAAGAATTAACCTATAGTGGATTTAATATCGTGTCAGATACCCACAAAACTATAATCTATCAAACGCATTAAAATTCAGTTAATGTATAATCTATTTAATAAAGTATAAATGCTATACGATTTTTGTCATTATTCATTATCAACAAAGTAAACTTTTTATTATTATTATTATTTATGATTCTTTATACGCCCTTTTGTATTGGTACTTATATTCAAATCATTATTATTTTTATTATTAATAATCGGACTTTCTTTATAACCACAAACATACCACCTGGCGTATATACTATTTCATTTATAATCCAGCAGTAAGAGATAAAATATTAAATTTCTATTTTTACTTAGGAAAGTTAATATTTTTTTTATTCAATTAATAAAAAAAAGTAATAAAAATATGACTATAGGTTTATATATATTATCTTATATTATTTTTAATCATTTATTATGATAAAAATAATATTTGGTTTTACTGTGGTTATCTATTAGAGTAGATAACCGTGGGTTTTACATACCAAACTTGATTTGTTTTTCAATCCATTTAAAGTATTGATTATACAGGTTCTGACTACTATGGAACCAATGTGTTAAGTCTCTAGGGCATAATTTAATGGATTTTGAATATCATACAAATGTCATAACCTGTACGTGTTTTTTATTCACTATGTAAAAAATAATTGCATTTCTATAATCCAACATAATGCTGTATAAATATTTTATAAAAAAAATTAATTACAAATGTTTTGTTAACATAATATACAGTGTGATCCACCAAACATGATCATACCAATTTTATTCTTTAATAATGCAATTATTCAAAATCTGATTTTTAGGATTTATAAAAATATTTATAGAACATATTATAAAATTGTTGGTATTTTTTTGTCTAGTTGTTTAAAAATTCCAAAGATTAAAATTCGATTTTTAAAAATCATTATTAAATAAAAAAATATACTTGGTGAATTATCCTGTAGACTAATAAAATATAATACCTATATATTCAAAGTAAGAGCCCGTGAATTCACTCTTATATGTAGATGTCTAGTAGGTTTCAAGTGCACTTTGTCATTAAGTACTACTTAATAAGTAGAACACTGTAATGCAGTATTTGGAACATTCATTTAAAAAAATGAATGCATTTACATTTATAATTCATAGTGTTTATATTGAATGTAATCACGAATTCATTCATTTAAAAATGAATACATTAATTCTAAATCTTGCTATAAGGGATGTGTTAAATTTGAATTCAATGATAAATCATACGATCACTTACTCTAAGCTGAGAATCTATATCAACCTCTATTAACCTCTATTTAAAAAGGCAATTTATAATTTACTTATATTACTATTATTTTTATGTTAATTTATTTTTTTGATTGTAATAAATGATAAACTTATTTTTACCAAAAATTAACATACTTAATAACTATTTTAATATTATATTATTATTTTGTATTATATATAATGTATTATTGTTAACTTATAAGTCAATTCTGACGTGGGACATCACTCATAACGGTATGAATAAAAACTCATGATGGTCAAGTTCTTTGAGTTAAAAAAAAATCAACCTTCGTAAAAAAAAAAAAACTGAAAGTTAAACATGTCAAATTTCTATAAATAGATCAAAAAGTCCCAAAATATTTTTAAAATTACATATTGTCTAGAAGGTAATATAAATATTTGGTGAAAATTTCAAGTATCTATGGTTGTTACTTTTTGAATTACTATAAAATCGATTTTATTACAAATTGGCGTTGAGTAAATATTTTCATTTTTCCGTTTTTTTTTTATTAAATTTAAAAGTATAAATTTGTTATAAAAAACAACTCTCAATATTGAAGATTGAATCATTTTTACTACTATGAGACGTGATGCTTATAAGACAGACACAAAAATTTAAATATTAAAAAAATAGAAAACACATTTCACTGTAAAACCAATACATTCATAGCTCTGTACAAAATTTAAAACCATACATGCAATCTAATACATTTGATTAACCTGTGTTAGTTTTTTTTTTATAAAACTATTTATTAATATAGGTGTACATATTTCTTACAGAGTAAATGTAATTTAATTTCAAATATTTTCAAACATTTCAAAATTATAAGACTGATGTTATGTTTAAAATATATTAATATATTTTACTTTTAGGTAATACAATTCGTCAAATTTATATTAAGATAATTGACATGTAATATAGCGGGTTGTTACACGAAAGCTATTTTATATCCTTTGAAATTTGTTTTTATATTAGGTACCAACATTAGCTTGGTTCGTTTATGGTCGTTTTGCTGACGTCATATTTGGCAGTGAAGAATATTGATCGCGTTTACGCCAGGTAAGATTTTTAGATGCAATGTAATAATAAAGACATAAATGTATATTAATATATAATGTATGGATAAAATAATATTGTGTTTATGTTTTATGTATTGATAAAAATATACTTAGTTATAACTTACAAAAATAACAATTGACAATTTCATGATTTTAAGTTGTACCTAAACAAAGGTAGCTAAAATGGGAATAAAATTCTTGGTTCCGGTATCATTATTATATGCAAGACCACAGGTAAATAAAATGCTACAGGTGAGTACTGATTGAAAATAGTAAGCTATTAGAGTAAATTTGAATTTGTTCTTTTTTTAATTTTTAGTTTTCATAAATTCGTTTATGGCCAAGTATAAATATTTTCATAGTATAGTAATAGCCGTATTCACTATTCATGATTTCATTGATTTTAGTAATTTACAAAACCTTTGTTTTATTGTTATTGATGACATACATGTATTAAAAGTTTACCCTTCGTTATAATGCTGTCATATATGCAACACAATACTATCATTTAAAAAAATATAATATTCATAAAGTAAATAAAAATATTTTTGTTTAAATTAGAGTACATTATTTTATTTTAATGTAATGTAAAGATATGATTATTAGTGTTTTTATTTTAAAAATTGTTATTGTTTCATTTATAAATATTAATTATTAAAATCATTTTTTTAAATTGTTTTTTGTATTTATAATAACATTATAATAAGCTAACCGTTTATGATATTACATAATTCATTTAACAATTATATAGTACAATGGGAAAAAAAAAATATATATTATATAATTATAATAATTATATTATAGCTATGAATTTTTCTTTTGATAAAGTGATATATTATTAAACAACAACAACAATTATAAAATAATGAAAATATGCTTAATTATTGGTAAAATTAGAATTTATTTATTTAATCATAACTGAAATTAATTAACCAACGACTAATCTTTAAAAAGTCACTGTATATTTTTATATAAACAACAAAAAATGTTGGAAGAATTTATACAAATACATTTAATAAAAATATTAGTCCAGAAAATATATTTACTCTTATTATTAATTTTTTTACTTGATCCTAATTTTAAAATTTCTAAAAAAAAGAATACTTAAATATTTCTAATATCATATTATAAATTATAATACATAATAACATAAATGTTTTTTATTTAAAAATTGATTTTTTTTTTTTTTGAAATGTTATTAAAGTTTTATTTATGTCAGAAATAAGTACATTTATTTTTAAAACCATGTATAAATCATTAAGTTTTTAAAACTGTTTTTCCTTTGACCTCCAAATTAATATTAAAAAAAATAAAGACGATATTTTGTTGTTTTTATTGATTTAATACAAAGTTGGACTTATAAGCACGCGATATAATACAGTAAATATTTTGTTCAACAACCAATTCTTATTTTTACAATTATTAGAAATCGATTAATACAATAAAATTTATTCTTTTAGTATTGTTTAAATTCAGAAAGTAATTTTGAAATTTATTTAAATCTTACTTTAATACAAAAACTTCAAACCAATATATTTATCTAATACAATAAAATAAATATTATGTATCTCAATAATACGTCATAATAGTATTATAAATTGTTAATACTGAATGCATTTAAATTATATTAAATAAGCTGTTTAAAGAAGTTTAAGTTTCTTTTTTTATTGATTAAAATAGGTTCAACCTAACGTCGGTATCACTAAAGCAATATAATACATGATATAATAAAATAAAATATTCTTGAAAATATAAGTAAAAACAATTTTTATTCTTACAATCGGATTTAATACATAGATATATTTTTATAAATTAGAAACAATAATATAAACTTTAGAAATATGAAAACAATAAATTTGGTATGAACTTGACATATCGTTTCCGTGTTGATGTTTATGTGATGATGATGACTACACTCTGATTTATTGTTTCATACCGATTATTTTGCCAACAATGTTTTGTGTATCCCAGCCTTTATTTTTCTAGTAACGTAAGAAATCAAAAGGCACATTTTGTATGCAAATGAACAACTGTCTGTATACCGCAAAATATATTTGTTTTTTGTACAATCTCGATTCTAAAAGTGATTAGGACTTCGAAAATATGAAAACAATTTATTATGAATTTGACATATCGTTTTAGGCTGACCTGAAAAGGACAATTTTATGCTATCAATTGATATGGCTGGAAAATTTCTCGCCGAAAGAATGACAAAGGTTTCTGTTGGCTTTGGAAAATTATTTTCATATTTCTGATGTTCTAAACGCTTTTTGAATTGTTATTATTCAAAACAAACAAAACAGCATATATGTACATTTTGGTAAGATGACAGTTGTTTGTTTGAAGACAAAATGTGTCTTTTTTCTTTCCTACTTTACTAAAAACATAAGGGTTGGGATAAATCAACAAAATAATCAGTGTTAAATCGTAAACTAAAGCGTATACTATAAATTATAGTTGTATTCACTAAACTAAATAGTTAGATTACTTAGATTTATACATAACTGTAACAATTAGTTATTTTTACTAGCATCATTCAACTATTAATAAGAAGTATACACAACTATGATAACAACTAAATAACTAATTACATTAGTTAACTGTTTATTATTACAAAATTATTTTTTCCGTGTAGTCATCGTTGATGTCTTATCCAGCAGTTTTATAAAAAAATTATTATTATATTTTATTTATCAATCTGATTATTATATTTCAGCAGTGGCTATAATAGTGCTCTTTTTGTTCTAGAGTTAATATTTTATTTTTTATAGTCATTCTAATAACAAACCAATTTAAAATTTCAGGGGCATAATAACATTAACAACGAATAAATTTATGAAAACTTGACTAATTTATGCCAATTTATATAGCTACAGGTTTCAAATTTGTATTTAGCTGTGGGTATTGGTAATATAACTTTTATAAAGTTTGTGTCACCACTGTAATTTCAATGTTATTTTCTTTTTATAAATAATTATAAAAACGCAAAGATTTTTTATTTTTTTTGATAGACAATTTATTTGTTCTATGTATGTTTTAATTGCATTAAAATAGTCAAACCATTTTATGTAGTGGCTATTTCTATTAAATATTTTCAATCGTAGTAATGTTTATTTTTTTTAACAAAAAAAAGGTAATTTAGATTATTATGTTGTACAGATATTTTATAAAGAATATTGTATTTAAGTAGCTGATTGCGTTAAGGAGTACCCACTATCAAATGTCCTACCTCTACTGCTACGACCCACGTACAATATGAACTGTAGTATAATATGTATCTATATTGTACCAAACTGAGCGCACACCAAAATATCTGACATAAAAGTCTCTTCCATCGGTGATGACGTACTTTTCGACATCTACTGTGGATGACGATGATAATTCGAGCAGTCATTGCATTTAGTGTCGATGACTGTGGTGATGGCTAGCCCTGGTGTTGACTACGGCTGGATAGAGCTCGGTGATCGCCGAGCCCTGGGCAGCAGTGACATTAATATGCCTGGGATAGCTACGGTTAGATCCTAAAGTTCTGGACTTTTGACTATCTGTCGGTGGCCATCACGGGAGCTGTATCGGTGGTGGGCGACCAACCGTAGGTATAACGCCGACGCCGAACACTGAAAGACGACGACATGTTCATGCGTTTCGATTTTTTATGGAAAATAAACATGTAGTGTGTTTGTACATGAGAAATGAGTCGTATTTAATTATATTAATTACACGAATTTACAAATAATAAAAATAATATTATATGATAAGTAATATCATATTACTATGTGACGTAACTGTATAACAATAATCGTCTTTTAGAGATACACATCGATTATTTTTATTGATTTTATATACTATTTATTATGTTAAACTTGCGCATTGCCTAGGTAACAGATCGATAGTACGTAATAATATAGCAAGAAATTATACGAAATTGTATAGGTTTGTATTAGCGCACGTATATAATTTGAACATTATAATATTATCTTCTTTCAGTGGCATATTTAAGATTTTAGTACTATGGGTCAGCTCATAAGAGGCCATTTGCTAAGTAAAGAAACTTAAGAAACCAACTGTTAAATCCAAAACCGCTTGTTATTTACTTCATATTCATGATACCGACATAAACTAATTTGCATATATAAAAAAAGTAAATTTTATAAACATACATAAAAATAGTTAATACTAAGAATTTTTATTATTCGAATTTTAATAAATTGTTAGTCAATCGATGATAACACAATATTTTTAAAAATCTTACTAGTCAGTTTTAATTAAATAATTTGATAATATAAATGCTTCTTGATTATTTAATTTTTTTCTTATTTTTTTTATTGATCTTTAAAATAGTGGCTTCTATTATGGCCATTAAATAATTTATGTTATTTATAATATTATATTCATTAATATAAAGAATACATACAAATAAAACATTATGATGACATTTTTTTAAAAATAATTCTAGATATTTAGATGCAAATTGTATGTTTTATATATTTTTTTTAATGTAGCTTTATATGTTTTAATATATATACACATAAGAGTCTTATAAAACATTTTAATAAATTAATTTTACTAGATACAATAAAAATTAATTCATGGACAAATACTGATTAGTTTCATTTTATTTATACCCGATTTTTGTCATACTATAAGTAAATATAATACATAATATACATAATTTGTTACGTATTTATTTGAAATCGAAAATAATAAACTTTCAGATCGTTGTTTGTTATTATCAAAGTTTTGATTAAAAAAAATATATGTTCTAATAAATAATGTAAGTTTACATCTCTACTAAAATAACTAAGTGGTATAGTGTGTAAAATATATTGGTATTGTGAAAGTTACAATAGAAAGAGAGATTATCTTTTCGAGGGTTTTGTTTGTCTGTACCAAATAATAAAATCAATGAATGTTAATTTAAAGAAAAGGCTCTTTTACATAAGTGAATATTGTTTCTAACTAGGTATTAAAATGTCATTATAATTATATATACAGTATTTTCACCATTCATCAGTCATTATCTTTTTTGTTTATCTTTCTCATAACCACACACAACGATATTAACACTAAAAAGACAAATTATACTATCATCATATCTCTGAAACAATAATTTATAGGTTTATTTTGTTTAAATTATTCACTATACCTTTCATAAGTGTTCATTAAATGTATATAATTCTTATTATTGTAAAAATGATGAATATATTATAATTTTAAAATTAATTTAACCTTATTATTATAGAGCTTAATTTAATATTAAAAATGATCAATTTAATAAATACTTAGAAATAAACAAATTTTCATTAGCTTTAAACATTTTTTAAGATTTTCCTAAAAACTACTTTTAAACTATATGTTTTAAATTATAATTTAGGTTGCACTTTTAAAAATAGTGCATGGTTCCCTAATGTAAATAATAGCATTATTTCTTCGTTAAGAATTAAAGAGAGAGATAATAGAAAACAATATTTTCCTTTTAACTATTATAGAAAATGCTTTTTGGTTTTTATTACTGTCGCACAATGTTGATAACAAAATATATTATATATAAATATATTATTATATATATTATAATGTTTAAATCCTAATACTTCTGATATCATACTTAGTAATAATACTTAAGGTAATGTAAATTTACTTCTTATAATAGAGAATAGCTGGCATAGGTAGTCACAGCTGAAATATATGCACTATGTATAATTCTTAAATATGACTGTAGAACACGCAACGTTCTAGCCGGCCTAATATGTGATTAATGTTTCATAATATAATTTTGATTACACGGCGATATAGATAGGCAAATTTGGTATACAATTGTCACAGGTTCTATTAATATTATAATATCTGAGATCTTATTTTATATTTTTATAGGCTGAGCCCTTTTTACATATATGTAATATACATTTTATATTAACATTAATAATAGATAAATGTATAATGACAAAAATATTTTAAAGAAAGAAAAGAATAAAAATAAATGATTATGATATTATTTCATTGTAGGTTAAATTATTATAATGTTCTTAAGAGTAAAAATGAAATAATAATCATAGGAATGTTTTAACCCTACAATACTCGAACCTATAACCTAAAACTTAATACCCTACATATTATTTTTAGAAAAAATATTATGTAGTAGTATAAAATGATTATTTGTACATTATTTTATCATTAAATCATATCGCTTCTATGTGTTATAGAATGGGATAAAAATGTACTTCTTTTTAGAAGATATTATTTAAAAATATAGGAAAGAATTCAATTATTTTTTGAGTTATTCAATATTTATTCAAAACTTTAGTCTGCCTACTTTGAGAAACAAAAAATTTCTTTAATAATTTATGAAATAACTTAATCTTTAAGTTTACATTAATTAATATTATTTACAGTTGAGTTTGAAATATAAAATGGGGCGTGCTTCCCACGTGTAGAATACTTCACACCAATGTTAACTATCCTAAAAATTAAAAGAGCTACTGATTAAAGTTTTTAAACTTTAAGCTTTGAGGTATAAACAACCTCCCACGTATTTAAAAATGTCAATGGATTTAAGTTTATGGTATATAATGCCATTTAAAGTTTTGTAACATACAATTTGAATATTCTCTAATAAATACTTAAATACCTACTTTATCACAACAAATATTTTTAAACAATTAATATTTTTAATAAAATAACCAAACAATTTATTAATGGCAAATAAAACGTTCATGATAATCATCTTAGCTGTTTTAATAGCGCATACAAAATAATGCTGATACGTAAAAAATGTACAGAGTGATTCTTTTATCATTAAACATTTATTTTTTGTCAAGTATTGACTTTTTTTAAAAACATCTTATTACATGCTATTCTCAAACTGTATGAAATTTTTATTTTTTCACCTTTTTATTTAATAATTAAATTACTATCAACTTTTGATTATAAGCTGACAATCTATATTAAAAATAAATTAAATTAATAGGGTTACTTTTTTATGAACTTAATCGTTAAAATTATTATTTTTCGTTAATTTTTAGCGAGATATAGTTTTTCAAAGTTGGGTGGTTTTCGTCTTTTTTAATACTTTTTGTTTCTGAAACCAGTAGCTACATGGGTAATAAATAATAATAATAGGTACATATTTTCACATGTAATAAACACGTTATCGACTATCGTTAGACGCAGTGATGAACTTTGTACCGGTAGTTATTACGTCCAACCTGTAATAACATATTATATTATTGTTATACATAATTTAAATAATAACCCGGAATATGTGCCAATAGTTTTGATAATAAATTTAATAATTAATACTTTTTATTTGTAAAGACCGAGGTATAGGTAAAAACAGCAGCGACCACGCGTATAGAGAGATACTTCATTTTCAATTAAAGAAAAGACTACTTTTTTATTTTTTTTGTGTTTAAAAGTTGTGATTTAACAATATTTTTTAGCATATTGGCATGATAGGCCATAGATACTAAAAATTTGCATTATCTATATTTAGGAATAACCAACGGTTCGTTGAGAGTTTATATAGCATAAATATTATAATTTTCACGAGATATAGGAGATAATTTCATATTATGATGTTGTAATCATGAAACAACGATGACAAAAATATTGGAAATGATAAGTTCTGTTTCATTTGATTATTTTTAATTTGTGGTATCACGGGTACCATAGTCCGTATTCCGTATTCGTGTTGTAGGTACAAAACTACAAAGATATTATTACCTTGGGTCGAACCATAACAATTTATTACTTGAACTACTGGTCTTTGCAAATAGTAATTGTGTTATAATTAGCGCTTCCTTTTTAACCCGAAGGACGAACGCTTAAAAACCTCAAACCACTCAACTTTGAGCAACTACAATTCGCTAACGGTAAATGAAAAATATAATAATTTTAATTTCATAAAAAAATATATCATTATTTCATATTTTAAATATAAGTTGCTATTTTAAAATCAAAAAATGAGGTTTCACTATGAAATAAAAGGGTAAAAAAATAAAAATGAAAAAGTCAACATTTCGAAATAATTAGTGTTCAATAATTAATTAATTACTCTGTATATTAATATTGAGTTTTTAGAAGAATTAAGAAGACGTAGTACTCTATTGTGGTTGTCTCCGTCTTACACACGTATAATATAGACAAAACGCGTTTACGCAGTTTAAGTAGAACTCGCTCAATTTTAGTTCTAGAGTAAACATGCCTATTATAAAATTAAAATATGACAATATTTTTGAGGGCAAAACGATGAGTTTTTTCCATTATTCCTAATATGACGTTCATTATATCAATTAAAAATAGCGACAATTTGAAAAATTTTAAATAACCTTTAACTTTTCACAATTTTTAATTAAAAAAAAAAAACTCATTGTTTTGCCCTCCAAAACATTATCGTCTTTTAATTTTGTGAAAGGTATTTTTACTATAACACTAAAATTAAGCGAGTTTTTTCTCAGACGGCGTAAATGCGTTTTGTCTATGTTGTAGACAAAAAAGACAATTTTAGGGTTTACGAACAACGAAATCAATGTAATTTCTTTAATCTATATTTTACTTCCAAATAAAACAAAAATAGTTTATGAACGTTTATTTTCAATGATTAAAACACATATTCCAAATTTTAAATCTTGAATCATTTACATTAGACTTCAAAATCTTGACTATTCAATCAATTAAACAAACTAAACAAACAAACATTTTCTAATGCTGAAGCATATTTATTGCATGGTTGTAATTTACATTTTAATCAATCCCTTTGGAGAAAAGTTCAAAGTATAGATTAAGCAAATAATGATAAAGATGATGCAGATATTCGATTACACGTTAGAATGATGTGTTCTTCCGTAGCTCATATTCTGATTGATAACATAGATGAAGATTGGATTATTATAATGAGCGTATTGCTTATCAGGTGTATTACCTGATAATGATAGACTTTTATGATCTTTTATGGATATTTTATGATTATTTTATTGATCAGTAGTTGGAAAATTTAATTATTTTACGAGACATGTGGAATTTTTATCAAAGAAATCATAGATCAAATAATATTACCGAGAGATATA
This sequence comes from Rhopalosiphum nymphaeae, assembly GCA_036289425.1. Taxonomy (NCBI): domain Eukaryota; kingdom Metazoa; phylum Arthropoda; class Insecta; order Hemiptera; family Aphididae; genus Rhopalosiphum; species Rhopalosiphum nymphaeae. Next base: position 1,009,453 of record JAZAQC010000004.1, read on the forward strand.
ACAGTAAATAAAATAAAATATTAAACAAACCATAGCCAATTTTTATTGATTTGTATCACTGTTTAAAAAAAAAACTAAAAATTCTAATCTTTAATATGAACGTAGTTATTTAAAAATGTAAGGCAAAAAGAGAAAAAAGTGTATACAATTATACCTAAGTATTAAAAAAAACATTAGTAGCGTATGATTTAGACAAATATTTGAAAAAAATACTTGAACTTGAACATCATAGCCAATATTCAAAAACTATATAATAAATAATTTATTTATTTAAATCATTTGTAAAAAAATTTACAAATAAATGTAAAAAAAAAATAAAACAAATGACTAACTAATTAGTAACCATTGACGAATATATTATTATTAAATGAATTAGGTATTTATAATAATAATGATAATAATAAGCTTAGAAAAATTTTAAGAGAAATTAAAATATAACTTATATTAACTATATTAACTTATATAACTTATATATATTATAACTTATATTTAGTATATGATATAATATATGGTGACTTAAATTTGATACTTAGATAGATAAAAATAAGTTAACAACAACTAGCATAAAAATGGTGGTGACCGCAAATATTACAAAACCAAAACGTATATGTGAATTATGTGAAATGCTCGTTTTGTTATTGTGGTTTTTGATTATATAGTATAATTAGCTCATAAAATTTATTTTATCAAACGCACATTCAATTTCAACACGAATAATGAAAACTCCCACAAACCACCAAACTCGAACAATCGCAATTATATTCACCTAATTCGTCTACTTATAAGAGGAAAAATCAAATTATTCGTTAGCTGCTTTGATGACCAAAGCGAACAAAGAAGTCGAATTCGACTCCTACAATGTTTCCAATGTTATCGACGAATTTATTGTTTCTCTTCAAAATGATAACACCAGGGCTTCGCCAATTCGCCAATCCATGCCCAAAAAATTGGAAATTTATCCACAAAACACATTAGTACAACTAACTGATACCAAAGGGCAGTGGCGGCTCGTGCATATGTGCGATGGTGCGATCGCATTCCCTACAGAAATGAACAATTTATAGTACAAATATATTTACAAAATAAATAGGTACATATTTTAGTATATAGTATATTATACATTAAAAAATTAACAATTAAATATATTTTTAATTATTATTAAAATTATTTTCATAGTTTATTATAATATTGTTACGAATTCGCGATGTTATTATACGGGTATATCAGTATATGGACAGCTATAAGCCTATAGGCCTATGCAACGCCGCAGCTTGTGCGACATTGTGAATCGCACATAAAAATACCAATTTCCCGTATAAACTGTAGGTTTAATAATATTAATACTCGTATACGAGTAATAATATCACGACGGCGCGGGGGTCATAGAAGCTTATGATGTGAATTTTGTCGCTCAAATTTGACGACAATAACACGTTTAATTTTTTGTATGATGTATTATAGTTCTTTAATTTTTTGATTGCACTCCTGTGCTAAACTACTACGAGCTGCCACTGCCAATGGGTTCATATGTAAGTTATCGTCTTCTATTTTGTTTGTTCGCCTTTATAGACCTTTAAATTTTAATGCAATCATACCATACCTAATGATCGCCAATACCTATTTTCGTACTTTCATACCACCAATATATTGACTTTAAAAGGTTGTTTATTAGGAATTTGTAACACTCAATAACTTCAGATATCCTTTATGGAATTAGTTCACTCTACCAGACGAATGAGTTATTATCGATACCAAAAATGTACATCCACTTTTGCGGATTTGGACTCAATACCAATAATAAAAAAATTCTTAATTTGTCATCAATGTTATACACCAAAATTAAAGTTGAAGTACCATATAGGATCAAGAGTGGATCATTTCAGTACAGAAACTGTCAGACCTACGGATGCTATTAACTATTACCATTATCTTTCACGTTAAGTTAAATGCGGGTAGATCATTCCTCAGACTTTTGCACCAAAGCTGCAAAGACAAAACCATTCCGGCCAAGTGCGCCCTTTGCACAGGAGGTCATACTCTAACTGTAAAGGATGTTCAAAATATAAAGCACTACTCAAACGTCTCAATATAACTTATTTAAATTACCAAAATCCAAATTCTGTACTCACGTCTCCTCTTATCAAATCATCACCTCTCTTTACCAAAGCTTCTTACGTTTCCATCGCCGATTCTAATAATATCCTATTACATAATAGCTCCATTAACGATAAACCCATTTTCCAAATTTATCTTAAAACTTTATACATTAATAAATCTCCCAATTTCCTTCCCTTACTGCTGTACTACATAATCAGCTTATTCCATGGTTTAAATTTATCTTTACCTCTTTAATTTAATTATCACAATATCTTTACTAATAGATTATGTTATCTATTATTTGTACATTTTAATAGGTCTCCGGTCTATACTTATCTAAAGCACTTATTTTATAACTATTTAAATTTTATTAAGTTTCGCTAATAGTGTATTTATTATCAATTTAATTATCTTTACGTTTTAGATATAATTGTTGAGCAATAATAACTATTTTTTGAAAGCTAAATAAAACAAATAAAATAAAAACACATAAGTAGAAACTTGAAATTTTCAGCCTTCACCGAATATTTATATAAATATTTTTTAAACATCATATAGTTTTGAATTTTTAAGTAAATTTTTACACACGATATGGATGAACTTGAAATAGAAAACAAATTTAAAAATATTATATTTATTATATTTTATATAATTAATAAAAATTTATTGATAATAACTCATTTCTAATTGTAAGATGTAGTGTAAAATGCATTTGTTGAGTAGTTGGGAAATTATGCAATTCAAAATATAATAGTTCATTATCGTGTGAAAATAAATATTAATAATACAACAATTTAATTATAATTAACATAATTTATTAACTAATATTATTTGAAATCAACGTAAACCTTTAGTAATTAATGTTATGAACTTAACAAAATATTTATTATTATATCTATTAACATAAATTGCTGGTTAATAAAGTTAATATAAATTTGTTTTTTACTGTAACATATATATTATGCGTGTGTCATGAGATTTTTCAGAAATAAAATTTGGTATCATTGGATTCAAAAAACATATTTTTTAAAAAAAATTAAAAATATTATAATATTATACAGTTATTATTACAATAATTTATGTTTAGTTATTATTTTAAAAATAACTAAACAAAAATTTGAATAATTCAATTAAAGATTAATGTTTATTTATTGTTAATGAATAGTTACCGTAGTTTTATGTTTTTGAAAAAGTTGTGAATATTTCATCATTTTGTTTGATGGCATTTTTTTGATTTAAGTTTCATATGATTTTATTTTATAATTTTTACTGTATTATTATTTAATATAGTATTGGGTGTATTAACTTACAAATAATCTATCAAAGTTTATACCATTAAAATATCTTTAAAATATGAATAATGTTACTATCAAAGTATTATGTAGGTATTATAATGTTATATTTGTTGTCCCCTTTTGTTATTTACACCTTTTTTTATTTCTAAAATGCAGGTTTATTATGATATCCCCTTTAACTTAAACTCGTTTTAATTGTTCCATAAAATTATCAATCCTTACTTTAAATTAGTACGTATATATGATATATTTATGTATACTTGTAGTTATTTTAATATTATAATAAAAATGAAGTTTCTATATTTTTGTAATTTATTTTCAATACTCAATTGTGTAATATTTTGAATGTATTATTATATAAAACAGAGTTTCATGATATAAAATAAAAATTGTTATTCATATACTTTTAATTTTTCATTGGTTCTCAATAATAAAAACCATTTTTTTTTTTTTTTTTTTTTTAATAGACAAGTTTTAATAAGCAATTAATAATTAATTATCTAATTTTTCATAAATAATTAGTAACTTATTTTAATAGAATTGATTTTTAAAAATGTAATGCAGATATAATTGTTTGATAACTATTACTTATTTAATATAATAACGAATTTAGTATTCTTGTATACTTATTTATAATATTATATACCAGTATATTATCAATTAATATCTATTAATTTCACATTTTTTCATGTAACAACAACCTACATATTGTCATCCCAGATGTGTGATATATGTACTTAAATTAATTTTATTTAAGGTTATTTCATTTTAATTATTTTAATTTACACGTAGGTATATTATTTGGTGACTAATAAATTAACTAATTGTTAATAGTTGCAATTATTAAAAAAAGCGTTTGTACAGATTTTATTAAAATTATGTGGCAAAAATGTATGTGAAACATAAAAATGAATAATTAAACAAATATATTATCTAAAGTGTAATAATTTTATCTGGCCATTAAATTTTAGTTTATATTTACTTGTTAATATTATAATTTTTAATTTTAATTTTATTATTACTAACTACTTATATAACACCATAAGTCGATTATAATAATTGCTTTAACATTTAATACTTTAATATTGTTAATTTATTAAATTAATTATTTAATACTTAATTATTCAAAATATAACAATTTTGATTACATAATGTTTAAGAGAATTGTGACATTTTAATTTTCATATTAGCATGTATTCATAATTATTCATTACACATTGCCAATTTTTAGGAGATGTCTGAAATTATCTAAAATTTGTATTTCATACAAAATATATTGTTATGTATAAAATACATTGATTTATCTATATAATTGAAGCTTAATGTTTTCGAGTTTTTTAGTATTTAGAGTCAATTTAATTTTGTTAGTTGAAATACTGTCTGAATATTTTAAAAACTACTGTTTTTAAATTTTGCATAAATACACGGGAATAATCAATGACTATAATATAGGATGACGATTTATAAAACAACTTCACAAATTTAAAATAATCTATGAAGTCGGTAAAAAGTTCATTAATATTTTTATAAGTTTATTTGGTGGTAATTTTAATATTGAACATTAAGTATTATCTCAATAAAAATAAATCTAATTTTTTGGTATTTTTTGAAATGGTTTAATTTAGGAACAAAAAATAAAAGTTTTAAAACCTGAATAAACTAATTTCATCAAAAGAACAATACAAATAATCTTTAACGATGAAATCTTAAAATTAATATACTTAGTTAAAAATCAAATGGTTTAGTTTATTTTTAATCAATAATCATTGTATTAAAATAATTAATATTCCATTATTTATAGCTTATTTTAAGTAAAAACGTGCTATTTGATAGTTTCCCCACTGCGGGGAAGATTATAGAATCATACACACATACACACATACATATAAAACATACATGTATAAAGAATAAGCAACTTTATATGATAACGTAATTATATTAATCATCGTCGGTTGCTAGGAATGACATTACAAAAATTCTGATTAAAAAATAATAATAACAATAGATGTCTTACGTTAAAAAATTGTATTCAGCTCAAAAACATATATATGCTAATAAGTTAGCTAGTAGTTTCACAATAATGTATATCTTGAATGTTGTAGAACACATTTTATGTTTTTAATTTAAAGTTCAGAATTCCCTGCTAAGGGTTTATTAAAATACATATTGAAATAGGACGTCATTTTACTGAAAAATACCATTAAAATGTTGACATTTTTCAGTTTATTAAATTTATTTTCTATTATTATAACCATAGACATACTGTCTATCAGTGTAGTAATTTAGAAAAAAACATTCTGAATGATAACCAATATTATCTTAAATCGTGACATAGATGAAGCCGAAGATCGGAGATTAGACTGTCCATGGAGCACTAACATTTTTTAACCCACCTTGCAACACAGGAAGAATATTAATGTATTTCAAACATTTAAAACTACTAATATATATTTTTTTAATTTTTATCAACAATAATAATAGATGTTTGTTATATTATCGGATATAGGATATAAGTAAGGTATTTCGTGTATCGTCTATAAGTCGCACTGATAAATAACCACCACAGTTTGTAACTGTTGTGTTACTGCGATAACTACAGATAATACTACGAATTAAGATATTATATAATATACTCAATGTGGATATATATATATATATATATCTGCGACTAGTACCAATACCACGAACTAGTATATATTAGTCCGTGACCTATGATGATCTATGTCTATATACCTATTGTACCTATATCTTAAATCGTCATATCAACCACGGTCCATGATTTTAATTAATTTATAACCAATATACTCTATGTCCAATGATATTTCATTTAAATTGTTATACGAATTATTATTATTATTCTTTCTTCTATATATTAAAATAAAAATATATAATGTGTTATTTTTTCTTAATTAACTATAATATATAATTATTATAATAACCCCCCTCCAAATAAAATTCTTGTCTACGGCACTGGCCTCACTCTTATGATAAACTCAAGTTAACTCTTTTAATTCACTTGACATGGCTACAACTCCCAGTTGTCAAATTACATTTCTCACTTAATTATATACGCTATGCTTATAGTTCAGGATTATGATTAGAAAACTTGTCGTTTATAATGCAGATTGACAATATAATATAATATTATTAAAATGTATTATTTGTAATACTTTGGCTACTCTTACTATTAAATTAAATTAAAAAGTCAATATAATTAATTAATTACTAATTCATCATTAGATACACTGACACTGAAAAGCGGTAAACACGATCAAGATCACCATCGACCATTCAACTATATCGTTTACGTAATACACGTTGAAAGTAAGCAAACATGACATTTTCTGTTAATTCTAGCTGTCTTAAGAAATAGCCATTGTCTTTTCCGTGTTTTTCTGCCTCCGTCTTATCACCACCCATTTTACAATCTCACAAATTTCTTGATTTAATTTTTAGTATTTTACATATATACAATCAACAAATTAAAAAATGGAAAAGCTCCAGGATACGATCTCATTACAAATAATATACTTAAACAACTTACAAACAAAGTAATTCTCAATATAACTCACATCTTCAATGCAATGCTTAGACTTTTTTATTTCCCATCATTCTGGAAAATTTCAACAATCATACTAGTACATAAACCAGGTAAACCCAAAAATATAACATCTTCATACCATCCAATTAGCCTCCTACCATCCCTTGGAAAATTATTTGAAAAACTCCTATTAAAACGCCTTCAAAATATCTCAGAAATAAATAAAATCATTCCAAACTCTCAATATGGCTTCCGAGCTGATCATTCTACTATCCACCCTCTCCAACATCTCACTGATGCCATCTCATCATCTCTTGAACAAAAAAAAATACTGCTCGGGCGTCTTCCTTGACGTCGCCCAAGCATTCGACAAAGTATGAAACAATGGAGTTCTCCACAAACTAAAAACAAACTTTCCAAACCCATATTATTTAATACTCAAATCTTATCTCAGTCAGCGTTCTTTCCAAGTAAATGTAAATAACTCAATTTCAAACCAATTTATGATTAACGCCGGTGTACCCCAAGTAAGCGACCTTTCTCCGCTTTTATATCTAATATAAATTAAATTTATATAATATTTATAAGATATACCTACATCCTCTTTTACCATCCTCAATACTTTTGCCGACGACACTTGCATCTTAGCCTCCGATTCCGATCCCACAATAACAAGCTTCAAACTTCAACACCACCTCAACTTAGTCGAAAATTGGTTCACATTTTGGAAAATAAAAATGAATACAGCCAAATCTAGCCACATTACCTTCTCCCTTCGTCCAAACAACTGTCCACCTGTGAAACTTTACAACCAATTATTACCTCAAACCAACCAAGTTAAATACTTAGGGCTCATTTTCGACAGACGATTAACATGGAAAGACCACATATTCGACAAAAGAAAAAAAACTTAACTCCAGATTACATTTACTACGTCCTCTCTTACGATCTAAATTAAACTTGAAACTCAAAATCCTTATTTACAAAATTTTAATCTTTCCCCTTTGGTATTGTGGTATACAAATTTGGGGTAATGCCGTTCCTAGTAGCATACAAAAAATTCAATCATTCAAATCCATCTGCCTTCGCACTATTACAAAATTCCCCTGGTATGTTAGTAACAAAACCCTACACTCAAAACTGAAAATAAACTACGTAAACCAAGTCACTAAAATCGCTTACCAAAAACTCCACAAAAAATTTAGCTGCCATATTAACCCAAACATTGGTTTTCTTGCTACATATCACATCCCGGACAACCCCCCTCGAAGACTCAAACGAAAATGGGTTAGAGACCTTCTCCATTAATCCAAGTAGGTAGCTCCATTGGGAGCCCTCCTACATCGTGCTATTTTTCATGTTATGTTAACCTCCTCATCACTAATACTTGTTGTGCTTAATTGTATAGTTGTATATTTCGTATTGTAATAAAAAAAAGAAAAGAAAAGTATTTTACATATGAATGTATAATATGTGATATTTTGTACCTATTGTATTGAGCAATTTGACGGAATTCTCGCTGCAAATCTTGATTTTTAATCAATGGTTTTCGCACTGCTATTCACCAACTTTAATTCTTTATAGCTAAACTGTACGCCTAGACCTATAGTGAAACGAATCTTGATCAACTCCGGTCCAATGACGTTTAATGCTGCTTATTGTTTCTCGGCAATTGCTTACCAGGTTAAGGTAAGATGCATAAAATATTATATTTGTATTTGTTTGCAGGTTGCTTGTTTTACCTAAGAATATATAGTTTTACTTCGGGGTGATTTATCAAGAAAACTATAATTAGTAAAATATTATTGATATTTTACTATATTATAATATTTTTATACATTAAATATGGGTAGATTTAATATCCTAATTTTGTTCATTATTCAGAGGGATTACATTTTTAAAATTCATAAAAAGCAAATGTGTAAAAGAAAAAAATATTTACACTAAATTATAAATTAATATTATTATTTTACATTTTAATGATATGATGATTTTAATATTTTAACAATACATATTTAAATAAATAAAAAAATGAATGCATATATACATAAAAACAATTGAATTCGATATGTAAAAATTAGTTTTTGAACGCGTTCGTTAAAGTTATACTAGTGTAAGCACGTTTTTTGGTCGTTGTTTTGTGGTTATTTTTAAATTAATATTAAAATATTAAAATATTCGGAAAATATACTATTAGAACGTTTTTCCATTAAAAATTAGTAACAATTTCCTTGTTCACAAAATAACGCCCACTATTTGGAGGTATCCATTTGAAGAGGTTTCTCTGTATTAGAATTGTTATACTCACGAGTTTGATTATAATAAGGAAATTGACACATAATATTATTTGATCTAAAGTCTAAAGAGAGTTTACCGTCTTTGAGCAAGTATCAACACAACTATGTATGATACATAATAGTTAAACCACGACATCATAGACTATATAACAATAATAAATAGTGTACACGTATAAATCGTATACAATAAACATGATTGTGTATATATATCACTTAAAATTATATACACTTCACATTATTATTATTATCTAATACTAAGCATGGTTCTATACATGTTTGTGATATTTGTGTATCGTATACATGTGAATTATTACGCCAAAGGCCGAACCAATGGTGATACCTGATAATATATTATCCTACGTACGGCTATTAATCTACATTTTCATGCCCTCATTTCAATTAATCCACTACATACGTCAACCACAGTATCCACTGGTTTGTTATAAATTAAAATCATCAGAAAATGAAGGAAAAAAGATGATATGATTTTATCATTCATAAAAAAAAATGCTATTAATATACTTGTATATTTATAAAAACGTAAAATATGCTAGTAATATACAAAAAGTATTTACAATATTGTTCGAATATAACTTGATAAAAAAACATTTTTTTTAAATTTTTTTTAAGGTTCTATATTTTGAAAATTTTACTTGATATACTTATTTTATGAATTATATTATTTTAAACCTTAAAATAGAATAATTGTTAACATTATTTAAATTTTAAATTTATAAATATCATAGGATATTTTGTAAACACTTTTTGTAGTAAATTTATCATTATTAAGTATAAACCCACTACTACAGTAACAGACGAAAATATTTTTATTATTTTAAGAAATAGGTGTTCATTTTTATAAAATAACTAAGTTAATTAAGATTATATTTTAAAATAATTATTAATATTGTTATAAATTACTAAATTTGTTAAATTATATAATTAAATAAACACAATTAATAAATAAATTATTATTTGAAACAAAAATTAAAACAAAGTACTGAATTAAAAATACCACAAAGTTTCAATAAAGTTATGTTACTCAAATGTATGTATGGATTGTGATATCACATTATGTAGTATGTGTAGTATTAACTTTATAATTATTTGTTGGATAATTTAAATTTATAAATAAAAAACTTCTACCTAGACACCACTGTCAAAAGTTTTTAAACGCAAACAAAAAATTTAAATATTTTTAATTTAAAAATAAAACAACTATAACGTGCCTACCCTAACACATAAAAAATAGCATATTTATTTTATCTACTCTGAATACAAATGAAAACAACGGGAAAGAAAAAAATTGTACCTTCTATATAATATACTGGTTATTATAAAAATATATTTTAAAAACACCTTTATACAAAAATTAACAGTTTTTAAATAAGTAATTAATTTTAATTGAATATTTATACTTACAGAAATGCACTTTTCTAAACTTTTCGAATATATATTATTTATGAAAAAATAAGTTTGAAATAAAAATAAATTCCTTATTATGTATTTATTGGTGTGGCTAATGAGGCTGTAGGTCAGGTCACTCAAATATATGTGACAATTTTCAAGAATGAAGTGCCTTGTATATACGAGTTATAATGTATTTAATAATATTTTTTCTTCTTCTTCTTCTTCTTATTATTATTATTATATATGTATATAATTATCTATAATCGTTTTTCTTTAAAAAATAGATCAAAGATAAGTCTAATAAACAACAACCAAAACTTTATATAGGTATCTCTAATTTGATAAAGAAATAGTTACTATCATATTTTATATCAATATGTAGCACTTATTTAATTGGCATAACACGGCTATAACGTATTCAAATTAGACACACGTGACTATTATTTTGTCAATAAAAAATAATTTAAAATGCTGTGATCGTGTTATTGCACAATAATAGTTAACTATCAAAAATAATTTGTATGTAATTATACTTGTATTACATTTACTTATTGTGCTCAAGTGGTATAGATTGTAGATTTCATAAAAATTTGTTTTTTTAGAATTTAAGATACATGCAGTTTCAACATTTTATATAGCCCTTGTTTTTTTCACGCTTAAATTTTTCGGTGAAACAGATATTAATTCTTAGTTTTTTGTTGGTACCCTTTGTTTTTTAACCTGATAATCTAAAGTAGATTATAATGTAAGAATAAATATAAATGTATAATTATCAAATATTGAACTAATATTTTTTGTTTAAATTTAAATGTTTAGATAATGGGTGATAATTGGTAACTTATGGAATTTTTGGTCCATCTATACAGCGTAGTTTATTTTAACATTAAATATTTATTTATAAACAAATTAATTTAAGTGAATTATTTAAAAACATCAAAGTTTAATTTCATAAATTCTATTATATATTATAATTTAAAAAAAACAATCGTTCTTATAAACTAATATATTTATTCAACACATTCCAGAATTTGCACTCAAAATACAAAAATGTACCTTGGGAATATAGTTAAGTAAATAACAAAGATAACACTAACTATATTACAACAAAGGTATTAAATCCATAAATTTTTAGAACCTTTATATAGCTACTATTAGTTTAGTTAAGAGTAATAACTTATAATATTAGTACTTATTATAAATCAATATAATTTTATTTTAATTTTTTACTTACTTTTAATAACAATATTAAAATTACAAAAATACTATAATATACTATAAAACAATATATTATTATGTTAGAAATATAAATCGAATAATCAGTATTAAAAGTAAATAACATGTAATAAGTATAATACGTTCAGTATACCTAACCGTTTTATAGCCATCCCTACGAACTTAAATTATGGTAAATATTACTATTATTAGAATGATATTACATAAGTGGGTTGTTATTTTTATGTTTTTAGAAATATTATTTTCAAGGTTTCCATATTTTGTATACTTACAATACAAATATGTATTATACTATATACTTAATATTTTTTGTTATGTAACTTTTATCGTGAATAACATTTATATTGCTACTCTAAAAATATGAAATCTAAACAATTATGAATAGGAGCACTAAATGAATGTACAATACATTTATAAGAAGTTTTTAATTCGAAATAAATTGTGTTGAACGTAGAACTAAATACTAATTATTTTAAATATTTTAACCTGACAACTGAAGATTTTAAAACTGTAAATTATAATCCAATCAAATATTTTTCAAATAAATCAAATTTATTTATATTATTTACATAGTTTCTAAAATTATAAATAGGTATTAATAAAATATCATGTCATTTTTTAACCAATAGTGTTTTGTAAATTATAATATTCATTCAAATATTATGTATAATATAAATATAATTACTAAATATAAATAATATAAATAGTATTCAAATAAATTACTTATCTTACAAAAAAAAATATTACTAAAATCTAAAACAACTGTACAAAAATCTATAAATAAAGTAATGAATAATAAACAGTCAGTAAATAACACTAAATATTTATTTAATTTTTCTTTATTTTATAATCTGAACAACTTTTATTTTGATTTCTCAACAATAATATTTAACTATTGAGTATAAAAAAAATTTTGATTTATGTAATACCACATATGACCATTCTGATAAATTGATATATGATAAAATGTATTAGTAATTACTTTTATTGGTTATTATCTATTATTAATGATTTTAAAAAGTAATGGAACCGGTACCTTATGTCTTATGGTATAGATTTTAAAAATATATATATTTTTTAAATTTAATTCGGTGTGCGCCTATATGAAATAGCGTTAAAGCCTTAGTCTTGTAAGTACTTAGATGAAATCGTTTTTCGATTTCATTTAAAATATTTTTTTTTAATTTAAATAACTATTTTTCACACTGAAAATCATTTAAATATATTTTATTTGTAATATGGAATTAAAGAAAATCTTTTGTTGTACAAATATGTTAAGTTATTACTGAATTTGAGATTGCAATCTATAATTTAAATATTGTTACTGTACAGTAAGTTAAGATTATTATTTTAAATATATTATTCTATTCTTACATTATTTATTTAATACATTTTAATTGTCTACTAACAGTTTTGAATATACTTCATTAAATATATTTATAATTATGTTAAACTGCCGTAGTTCAACGTTTTTTCAACTGAAAAAAGTTTGACTATTATAATAATTTATCGTGTGACATAATTTTTCTCTGCTTTTAAATCATAATGTTATTCAAAGATGGGACAAAGCCAAATTCTCTAATAGGTATTCAAACCATCCTGCAAGATTTTCGTTCCAATAAAACCCTTTAGCTCACAATCTCGGCACCATGGTACGCATACATATAATATTATAGTCTCCATAAACCTACCATTGTATACAAATTATAAGACTTATAGTATACTTGAATCAGAAATATGCATGACATTATAACCTACGAAGGTTCTGGAAATATATTGTGCGGCTCTTAACTGATTCGAATGACAAGTTCCTATATTAAATAAAAATATTAGCTCTACCTCATAATATGTTTTCAAAAATGTTGGTTAAGTTTCCGCTCTAGATCAAATGTATAATCAAAACAAAATTAGTTAAATAATTTTAAATTTTATATCAAAAATATTTTTTTAATTTTTGTTATATCAATCAATCTTGTGTTTTGAAGTATTTATTACTACATTGTTTATTCTTATAACGTAGATATATAAATATTTCAAATTGTGTTTAAAATTAAAATGTTACTTTCAATACTTTTAAATTAGGAATAAATCATCACACATATATTATTTATTATTATTATCATTAATAATAAAACAGTTGATTATTGATTACATTTTGTAAACTTTTTTCATCATTTATTTTTTTATTACTTTGAAGTTTGATTTTCATTTCACCTTTATTAATAATATTAATTAACGTTTTTTTTTGTTTTGTTTAAGATCATTAATAAATAATATTGTTAGTTTTAAAACATAAACCCAGGATCTAAGAATGACTTGGGTAACTTTCAATTTTTAAATCATTAAATAAATTAATATTAGTTCTTCGAAGTACCGGATAAAAATAAACGTAATTTCTAATTTTTATAATATTTATATAATATATTATATTAATTACCTTGGTAATACAACTCAATAAATTATTTTATTATTTTGTTGGCATGTGTCAAATTTTATCTGTGTGTTTTTCGTTACTGAGAGTTAAAAAAAACTATTATTATTGTTGATTTATATACTATTTTTACATCAATTTGAAGATCTACCTATCAGATTGAATTAAAAGATTGTTTGTAGATACACATGCTGAATTCAAACATTTTCTCCATAATTTCAGACAGTAAAATACTCTCAATAAATGACATCTATCGGTGTTAGAGAGATTCGTAAGGAAATTTCAAGCCTACGTATAAATGCATGACCAAGTTTTTTTCACGGAATCAGTAGTTTTTACCTGAAATTGACGAAAGTTCTACGTTCATAATTTATTAACATTTTTATTTTTTTTATATTTTTGTGCAATACTATTTACGTACAAATGTATGCAGGATAGTTATAGATATTATAATATAGCAAGGTTATAATTATTATAAATATAGGCAATTACCAAACAAATATACTCATTTTAATCCAAGTTTAATTTAATATAATTTTAGCTATTTGTATACGAATTACCCTTAAACAATTAGTTGGACAATTGTACTTTTAATTAAATTATTTTAGTACCTATACATTATACACAAAATTGCCTAGTTGTATATAACTATTATTTTTAGGTTTATGGACCTCTAGAAACATCAAACAAGAAAAATATAGGAAAATTAAAACGATTGCAAGTAATTTTACTTACATGTTTTAAAAAAAATTTTTGCTCATCACAAATTAAGGTGTATTCTTAACTATCGTAGGGAATACGTTCACGCAAAGTTGATTATTTGACATCAATCACATTCGCTGGTTGCAGATATCATTAACGATAAACGGTAGGTACTTATAACTATAAAAACGAATGACAACAATCTAATAGGAAGGTAGGTAATAATATAAATTACATATATATAAATCTATACCATTCAGTGTCAAATTGATTCGCAGGTATTATTACATACGGCGTGTTTGTATATTGCAGTATGTGTTATAAGTATTTTGAGACGGTCCATTCGATATAAATCCAATTAACTATAGCCTGTTAATTAACTTTAATTAACCCCGGTGATTAACAGTGTTGTCACGATACACCCACGGGCTTTTCTCGTTGGGCCTAATGTAGATAGTTCGTCGCCCGTACGTCCGCCGTATCATCCACGGGTTGAAGAAAAGGCGGTTGGGAAATAGAAACAGAGGGCGAGAGAGAGAAAGTAAGAGATATGGATGAGTGTGCATGCGTGTATGTGCGCGTGAGAGAGAAAGCAAGCGGACGAGAACGGGGAAAAGAAAAAAATGTATATATACATATCTCCCACACGGATGACCCATTTCCTCACCCCGTGCGCTGCGCGCGCATATTGAAGCCGGGCAATTTTAAGGGATGTCGCATGCGAGTAGGGTGTGTGGGTGTGTGGGCCAGCGGCCTGCCGGCAACATGGGGCAACGCACACGCAGAGTCGTCGTCCCTTCAGTCCGACACATTCCAAACGAGCCGGTAGACGCGTCATGCCAACGACCGCGAACGCTCCGGAGGACATCTGTTGAAACCGTTGTATACGCGCGATTTTACGAGCACACACAACTATTTTTCTCTTCGCAGATTCTCTGCCACTTATTCTTTTTCTCACTGGGCTCACTGTTTTCTCGTCACCGGAGTTGGATTATTTTTTTATTGCCATTATCGTTATTATTATTATTATTTCTTTCATTACGCTTTCTGGGAGTCACCCGTTCATCAACACGAGACAAAATCCCGTCGCCGAGTAGGTTCCTAACATTCTGCTATTTATAACGAACAAGTATTAATAAAGAGCACTTTCTCTTACCCCAATACTCAGATATTCCGCGGCCACCGCTGCCGTCCTAGAATTATAATATATATAAATTTACGCCACTGCGACTAGACGGCATTGATACACCACTGAGCGCGGCCACTCGGTGACGGCGGCGGCGGCAGTGGCGGTGGCGGCCGGCAGTAAGCCAGTCAGTCAGTCAGTCGTTTACACCGCGGGCCGCGTAACCGTCGTGCTCCGCGACTAGTCTCGCGCAACTGTGTATAATACAATCGCGCGTAAGCGTCGACCGGTTGCAGCCGCCGCCGCCGCGATCTTCGGATCGCCATCCGCGATCATCACTGCGGTCGCGACATGCTGCTAAACCAAAGATTGCGGCTGGGCGGCGGCCTATTGGCGCTGAGTGTCGTGGCCCTGTTCGCGGCACACCCCCCACCAGCCAGGGGTGGTAGCTCGCACAACCTGGAGAGCCACCAGTACAAGGACTCCAGGAAGTGTCTGTTGCAGCTGACGGCCAGGACATTAGGCTGTGGTGGCGGCGGCGGCGGCAGTGGTGGCGTTAGGCGAACGGTCGTGACGACCAAACGTCGGCCAGACAAACGCCAGCACGGCGGCGACTCCGACAACGATTTGGATCAGAACAACAATAATTTTGATTACAATTACGACGACGACGACGGCGGCGGTGGCGGTGACGGCGGCGATGGTGCCGAGACCCGGCAGACGTTTTACGAACCGCCGCTGATCACTGACCCGAGGGACAGGATGTTACCAGTCATCTACAGTCCGAGGCCCATGTACGCGCCGCCACGCCATCAGCAGCAACAGCCGCAGCAACAGCAACAGCCGTACAACAGGTACGACGACCAAGGCGTCGCCCCGATCAGCCCGTTCGAGGTGCCCATCATCATCGGTGAGTGTGTACTGCAGCTTGGACACGTGTACTTCCGGTTCATTTGACGTGCGCTGCTCAGGCGATTTTTTTTTTCTGCATATGTTAACCTACGTCCTCCATAAAACGGGTTTTGGCGCCAAACGTACACGGATTTCGAGTAAACGGAAAATTCGTGGTTCATCGTTTTATCCAGAGGCATATTTTTTAAAACCTAATCTTGAAGGGGGGTTGGTGAATTTGCCGCTATTTTTATTTTTTATATATTTTTTGTGTGCGGTAAAAAGGCTTTTTAAAACCTACCAAAAAAATAATGAAAGCGGAATAAATAATATCGTCACATAATATTAATTTATTGCTACCTATAAGATATGTGTAATATATAACACTATGTGTCTAATAATGATTTAAAAATGGTGTGCTAAAATTTTGATTTTGACACCAATAACTGAAAATTTAAAATGACGTGCCTGTAATTTACTCGTCTATAATTATATAATATGACTTAAATATAATGTTATCAACTGACGACTTATTATTGCCAAATCACGAATTTAGAAGGAAGTTGTTCATGTCTTTTTGATAAATGAGAATAATAAATAATTTTCGATGGCCAACATAGCGTCATGTTATTATTCGTTTAAATTTATTCATTCAAAACCAATATATCTAGAATAAAAATGAAAATATAAGAAATTACAAGTTTAGCGGCAGACGTATATTCAAATTTTAAATTGGTAAAATTTAAAAGTATTTTGTTTTCTTAAGAATAGAGAAAATATACTTTTTTTATACCTGTTGCACGCGTAATATCAAAAACCAACCACAGCAATAATATTATAGTTGTCATAACCATATTAATTTTAATTCAATATATTTTATAATAGCCAATAAAAATAAATTCTTGATATTTATATTCAACTTAATATACTGTATAATATTTATACTTATCAGAATAAAAAATATAAATTTATAAACATTTTCAAACACCAATAACAGCATTAAATATCTTAACAAAAAAAAACCCTATTATAATATTATATTAAAACGTTTTTTCTAAAAAATACACATTATACACTTGAAATTGTGTCTCAATATAATATTTTTGTAAACATTATTAGTGATTTACACAATTAATTAAGTATAGTATTAATAAGTTTTCGTTGATACATATACAATATCGTTTCACAATACTTATAAAAAATAAAGAATACATACAATTCGTATGGCAGTGAAACAAAATATATCAAAGTTAATAATTTATACAACTGTCCAATAAATTGCAAAATATAGAGATTAAATTATTAAAAATTTTAGAGCTAAAATGAATGAATCATATTAAAATATTTATTTAAAACATGCTCAATGAATCGCTTAAAATTAGTTTGTCTCACACTTTCAGTAATGTTGGATATTAAATTTAATTATCTATCTAGTAGAAAAACTAATTTTTTACATTATCACTCAACAATAGTTCATGTGTGTATATAAGGACCTATTTAACTGTATTTAAGTAGCTTAATATTTATCTAACAAATTAATGATAACCAAAAAATCAGAAATTTTAAGATTTAAAATGTTGAAATAAATTAATTTTCAATATTCACGTGTAGGAATTTATAAATTTATAAAGATGTTGTTGAAATTAAGTTTTCTGTAAATTTTATTTGAAAAATGAATTGCTGTTCATTAATTTTCGTTTGAAACACGTTTTGAATTGAATGATATATCATTAGATAAAATAAACGATTTTGAGTGAAAACAATCTGTCAGCCTACATCACAAACTATATTTCGTCATGTGATTTTTTGATATACATTGAAATTAAAGTAATTTATTTAATTTTTAATACTACGGTAAAATGATCATTTTTTCTAAAAATATTGCATTTATTAAATTATTAGTATATATTTTTACTATATTTATCAACTTATAAAAATGTAATAATATATTTCTATAAATACTATACAGAATTAAAAATAGATTCACAGAATAAAAATAAATAATAAAATTTAAGTAAAATCCATAATAATATAATATACCTACGTACAATTTTTAATTTTCCACAAATTATTTTAAATTATAACGAAATTATTAAAATAGTTATTTATCAATTAAATGTGCCATTCAATCAATTAAACTGCGGTAGTATTACAAACATAAAAATCACATACATACACCATAGTAAAACGAATACTTAAATTTCTGAAAGCCATAACTCCTCCAGTTGCATCTATATGAGTAAAATCCGTTTGTGTACTATTTGCAACACGATTGCGTATATTTGTTGTATAACAAATGAATCCCTTAAATAAGACATGACTGTTTACTAAAATGATAATAAGTAGGCTCAAACGTTTTCAACGATGTAATTAATAATTACAAATATAATTACTAATTATACAATAACACCATTAAATTAAATGTTTCTCTTCGGCTAAAAAGTAAATTGAACAATGTTGCTGAATTCAACTAAATTCATTTTATTCATTGATCAATCTCATAATACTTAGTAACTACCCTACCCCTCAACCCCATATTTAAAAAAAATTGTATACTGTTAAAAACTTAAAAACAAAATTACAAAAATAAAAACATGTTATACTATCCATTATTATATACACGTACAAGTATGTAGTTAGAAATATCTATTATATTATATACTATGAAGTATAAATGAACTATAATAATATAAAATATACTATATAGTATAATATTATTATGAATATTATAACTTGGCCCCTTCTCCCCAACCAAGTCACAGAGTCGCCGCTAATAATACTATAATTAACATAATTATCTAATAATTATAACATATGAAAACGGTTAAGTATTGAACATAATAATAAACTAAGTTCATTTCATCACAAAAACTATCAGTCGTCCAATTTAAAATAAATGTTTTCCTTAAAAAATATCTAACCATTTATAAATAAATATATCAAAATATTTTTATGAATTTTACATTATATTATATTTTAATTTAAGTTCTAATACGTTTTAAATATAATAGAGATTTCATTTAAAGATAAATCTTAAAATTGAACACATTTTTGTCTTAGTATAAAAAGATTTATTAATATTGATAGGTATTTATCATTACATACATCTTGTGATTAGTGAATTCTAAGAAGCTAGATGTTGTGTATTTTACTTAAAAATTTCAGACCGTTTGTAGTCTAATAAATTGATTTATCTTTTTACTAACAATAACTGTAAAATACTCACAATTTTGCAACAGCTCTTAATAATATATTTAAATCAACGTACAGAAACGTAATCAAGTGCGGATTCAGATTTATACAAAGGTTGGCGGTGGTGAATATTGTACATTCAAAAATAAAATATCTGTCTAATATGGTATGTGCAGGTGAACGTTTACGTGTGTCGCACACAAAGTGTGTGTGAACTTGAGTATGTGTGTTTATTCAAAAATAACGTATACGAAACAGTTATATTTAATACAACATGTTAATCAATTAATAAATACAAAAGAGTATATTTAAAACAAATACTGAAACCAAATATTGTAAAAATAATAAGAATACATAATCGTTAAATCTAAATTATAAAATCTAGTCATTTATTAGATTTTATAAATGCATCAATAACACCCTCAGAATTGAATGTAAATCACAATGAATATATTAAAGTATAAAACTAGTACATTCAATCAATCTTCGATATTCTTGATCTCATCTATGTTTTTATCTGTCACAGAGATTAAAAATTTCGTTCGGCTGATACAGTGATTGTTGATAATGTTTCAAGTATATTTTAACAGAATATTAATTCTAGGAAAAAAATAATAACAATTATTATTTTTTTCCTAGAATTAGTCACAACGTTTCAAAATATCAATTATATAAGTCGTAGATAGTTGATTCTCGTTGAGCCAAACTGTACTTAAATTAACTTGTGTAAAGGATAATTTTTCAATTATATTTTTTTAAATACATCTCGAGGTATGTTTAAATAGTTAGATACTAAGGCACCAATTTAAAATCTTAATTTATATTTCATTCGCCGTAATCGCAAATTCCAATAATAGTTCCGAATATATATACATTATTTCGTCCGTATGCGCACATAAAATATTATATAGATTACACTGTAGAATTCCAAAAAATTTTGAATCTTTTTTTAAGTAAAACACATCCAAAGGGAAGGTGGCCATCCCCTACGCCGCCATTGAATTCGCGCCTGACTGTAATATGTAAAATTTAGCGCCGATAAGCTCCGACCTATCATATTTTACCATAAAAAAACAAACACATTTTTATCTTAATAGTGCATTGAACTGTTCATTTATAGACTATCTAAATAGTATTTCTACTGGTGAGAATAATATATTATATTGAAAAGGAAAAATCAAAAAAAATTATCGAATATTTGGTATTGTAGTCTTCGATCAGAATTGTTTTCCAAAAAGAAATTATTTATCATTAAATTATATTATGCCCATTATCCTGCAGTGTCGATGTAAATTGTCAGAAAAAAAGAAAATTTTCAATTAATGGTCACTAAAACCTATGTCCTATCTGGTTTATTTATTTTTATTGTCAATTTTCAAGGTAAAAAAATTAATTATGAAATTATTATTTATTTATTATATCAATTTGGTTTGAATCTTTGTTTCATATTATACATAAATTTCAGTAATACCGTTCACTAAATTTTAGTATAATAATATAATATTCATTATAAGTTGTATTCTATATCATTTAAATATGTTTAAATTATCATAATAGAAGTTGTGCATTTATTCATATAAACGGAATCAAAAGTAAATATTGTAAATTACTTTTATCTCATTTGTATTATTTTAATTGATATAATCAAAATTCAGTATATTATTATGATTTTATGTATTACGTACTTAATAGAAATATTTTTTATTTTATTAAAATATAAAATATATAATATATTATAATTTGGTTTTGACTTAGTTTTTAAATCAAGTTTACCTATATAATACATTCTGTTAATATTTTCTAAATACTTATAAGCACAATAATATAATATTAATATATTTTAATAAATTTTAAAAAGTTTATAATTTTAGTAAGTTATTTTTCTGTAATTTTCCACTGACATAAAGATTAAATAATTAAATAATCAATAATCAACAAATATATTTCATTCATCAAAAACTAAAATGTTATTTCACCAAAACTTTTACTTTCTAAAATGGTCAACATTTTTACAATTAATAGAATTACATATATGGATAAACTGCTATAATATATCTAAAATATATAATTTATTTACTCAACACAACAATTAAATTTAAATGTAAAGCCACCTTGGCACAGAATACTATAGTACTTAGTGCTTACCTTTATTATTGTTGAGCTTTTGAGCTTTTTACTCGTACAAAAAAAAAATATTATTATTACTAATTTATTTCTAACGATAATTCAATTCTTTCTATATACAAATATATTAATAATTAGGTATTTACTATTTGAAATTAGATTTACTGATTATTTTAGTATTTATAGTAAAAATATGATATTATATCAAAATAACTTTTTACAATTAAAATGCAATTTTAAAATTTTAACTTATATACGTTTCAAACATATTTATTGATTCTCTATTTCTATATTATACTCAAATATATATTTTCATATTATCAAAAATTAATAAAAAGTATGCATAAATGTATTTTTGGTACCTATTTGAAATATTTTTCAAATAATTGAGCAATCATAATTCTCTATCTATAGGTAGGGAATTATTTAAACATTTAAATGTATTTTATATCGATTATTTCATATTTTTTATACTAAAATTAATTTACAAGGTATTTATAAGTATATCAACAGTGCTATAATGGAACATTTTCTTTTTCTTTATTTAATACTTAAGGAAACACAAAATCACGACTGACGTCACTAAAGAAAAAAAAATAGATTTAAAAATTATAATATAACTCGACACGCAGAAAAACAGTAATTATTAATTTGTGTTATGTTAAATATATTTTTCCATTTCTTAATTTTATTATTTATTTCATAATAACACACTGTATTTGTACAAACAATTTAACACAATATTACGTTTAATGAAAATATAGGTATTTAGATAGTATGTTCTACTTTATAGTAAAATGAAGTTAAATTTTCTTTTACAAATCAAATTTAATTGATTAAACTTTGATTTACTACATAATATAATGAACATTGCTAGTAATAGCATTTCATATCACAATTATTTATCAACAACAGAGTATAGACATCTATAGTATGACACTGAAGTTAGCTTCTTAACTAATATTAATAATAGATATTATTTTGTTTTGCACGGCGTCTAATACAATAATAATAACAATAGATATATCTAATTATATTTATATTTTAAATTGAACTTTATTCATTATTTTAACAAATAATAACATAATAATATTATGTATACTAATAAATTACAATTCAATATAACATTTAAAATATTTATAACAATTAGATACTATTAACGATTTTTAAAGTAATGAATATTAAAATGCTCAGTTTGTAACTATAATTGCTAACAAACATTTTAATATATAAAATTAAAAAGTGTTGAACTTGATTCGATTAAGTTTAATAATCACCGTCATTGATATAAAATGTGCTACCTATTAAGTTATTTCGTTATAAATTTATAACTATATAGAGTACCGGTTTAAACAAAAATCACCAATTAACAAAAACATGTTGGATTAAAATTAAAAATTTCTTTTCTAATAAATCAATACATTTACAGAGTATGATATACAAGTATTAAGTACTTTATTAACAATTTAGATTTAATTATCAACATTGCAAATTAATAATACACATATCCACACTTATTCATTTTTGAATCATACTTAAAAAAAAGTTCTATTATTAATAAGCTTTATATTAATTAGATATAATATAAAACACTACATATAGATTGATTACTTATTACGTTAATAAATATGTATATACATTATTAATAAGATAAAAACGTATTTAAATAAATACATGTATACATTTATAATTACATTGAGCTTATATTTATATTTTAAATAAATTTGTCAATCATAATATTATGATATTAGTTATTCTTAAAATACAATTGAATTAAATATTATCTTATATACAATTAAAGATAAAAACTAAGTTTGAAATATTTCAATAATAACATTATTTTAGTACTTAAAAAAATAGTTACTAAGTAAGATTATACAAATTAAAATAATAATAATATTGTTATAAAAATATATGCTAGTGAATAGTAATAAAAAAATGGGAAGAGGGTTTCAGTAAGATAGCACCTCTCCATTATTAAATTATATTTACAAATTTCACTATCATCTCTACTTTAACTTTTTTTAAAACACAAAAATCAGTAACATATTGTAAAAAGTATATTAAATAATATTGATATTAACATGTGTACTAAATTAAGTATACATATCATATTAGTTTATAGTATAATAATAAATTATATTCATAAAATCGTTTACCCAATCTATTCTAAATATATTTGAACCAAACAAACTTCTTATAGCGAAATTATTTCACTATTGAAATAATATATTGTAATGGACCTTAGTAGCTAAATTATATTATTGACAATACTCTTAAATCGTAATGTAATATATTATTAAGGTCCGTGTTTGTTTGTGAAACAAAAATCAGATATTATGTTTAATTTATTTGACAGGTTTTTAAAAATTTTCATCTCGATCATTCTTCCTTATAATTTATAAGTCATAAGTTTAATGTTTCAACTATGTAACGGTTTTATCTCACTTGTTGCTTTGATCCGGGTGACGCGCACACAATCACATAGACATTACGCAGGCCGTTGCGTCGCGTTGAACTTCATTCGAATTCTTAATACTACCACCAATTGTGCTTATTTTTTTTTATTAACACTAAAAAAAATTCAATTTACTTAGAAAAATATTTTAACGAAAGCACGCTATCTACTTGACATCAACGAAGAATAATATTAATAATAACAATAATAATAATGATAATAACGACCACAGTTAAGATTATATAAAACCTAAAATAATATATACCCAAACCTACCTAATATAAAAATTACAAACCCAACGATCTGAAGAAGAGAATTCAATCTAGCCGAATCGAGGTCAACTCTTACTTACTATATCATAACGACGGGGATACTTCGATGATATCATATTAAATTTTTATTTTATGAAACACCTACCTATGAAATGTATATTTTATATAATATTATATAGCCATATTGGTACGTAATATCACATAACATATAATGTGTTGTTGATTTTATACTAGGTAACAACGCTTAAAGATTTATTTAATATTTTTAATTTTTAAAAAATCACTAATTAATATATGTCATATAAAAGCATGAGGAAAAAATAACACCTGATTATCTCTCGTCGTCACGGTTCGTTATCAACCATTGTCGTTTTTATTGTAAAATGTATACGTAATAATATAATATAATGCATTTATATATATTATATATAGACATACACATAACATATTCATTATTATATTCATAAACACAAATACTTATACGCATAATTCCAAATGGTGGCGGTGGTTTGTAATATGAAACGACTTTGAGTCGGACGGTGGATCGATAGTCGCGGGGAAGGGTGAGCAGTCTTTGGTTTCGGGCGTGCGGGAAAGACTTTGCTTTCGGTTCGTTCCCTGCAAGTACAGCGGCGGCGTCGGCGGTGGTTAGCTAGTGTACTCTTGCGACGCCACACACAGTTCTGCTACGCGTCGTCATCGGCGTCGCCGTCGATTCTCAAATGAACAACTGTAGAGACTCGGCAAATGATATAATAATAAAACGACCAAAGACAACGACAGCCAATCGTATATACAGGAATACTACATCGTATTTTGAAATAATGTTATTTACCTATATATATATATATATATATATATATATATATATATAAAACATATTTCAAAATACGATGACAAATATAAAAAAATATATAAAAAAACCGTTCTTCGCCTCACGGTAATAATTTTTTTCTATCGTTTCTTTTTATTCCGTTTGTTATTATTTGTTGTTGTTATATGATTTTCTTGAAAATATATAACATTATCACATACGTGAAATTTAATGCTTTTCAAATAAATTGTGATGTCAGACAGCTAAATCTCATTGAAAAAACGATAACGCCTTAGACATTATATAGGTATATATAAGATTTTCCCGTACGTTCACGAGAATTTTAAATTAAATGGGATGAATACAAAATCTCGCTACGATAATTACAATATATTCGTAATCGATCAGACTGTAAGTATAATACAATAATTTTTAATCAAAATAGGTATATTAAATTCGTTCATACAAATCATGGATAATTTCTATATTTATCTTTCACCATATTATTTTTCGCGCTAACCCATGAAACTATTTTGATCTATATTTCGCAAAACATAAATACTACGGATACACGTGTGTTCCACATGCGTCTCTATAATATATACATACGTCACGTTATATTATTCAGCTCGGCACGCTTGTTTTATTTATTCGATCGCGTGTATAATTAATAATTATGTATGTACTTTTATACATTTGTCACAGTAATCAAATATGGTTAAATGTAAATATTGCACAACTTACTTATACTATCACAATTTTCTAGACATTTTCAAATAAAAATATTATACGCATAGCCAAAGAAAGTTTTGAACGGAATTAAGTAGGTTCATAAGAAATTGGAATATCTTGAAGCCTTTTAAATCAAACCAGTGTCTTAAAATTGGATATTATTTAACTCCTTGTCACCCTTAATCCACAGATCAGTAAACCATGATACCACGTAGAAAATGTTACTCAACTCTTGAGTCTGACACTAAAAAAACTTGGAAAAATATTAGTGTAAATACTTTGAAATAATTCTTGTAAAAAACTTTTTTCTCATAATCTTTTCTTACTTAACTTTCCTAAAACACTTTTAAATAATCCTTTTTGAAGATTAAATGAAACAAAAAAATTATCATAATATTAAATTCAGCAGTTCATATAATATTATTAAAGTTCTTAATTAAGTTAAAAATTATATAAGATATATTTATCTTCGCGATAATATACATTTTTATATATTATATAACTTTTTTAATTTTTCTGATGATTTCACAGTCGATTAATCTAAAAAAAACATCAATTTAATTTAATGATCCCACTATATAAAATATATCCAATCTACAGAACTTAAAAAATGACAATATTTAAAAAAACAAAATAAAAAAAACGTTGATCTTCATGAAAAAATTATATTGTTCTCAATTAAATAGATATTTTTTATTCAAAACTTTTTAATAGGAAAATAGATTTAAATAGTCAATATTTCTTTTGGCTGTGGCTAGACGTTAAAGTTACTTGGTCGCTGTTATCTTAGTTTGAGTTTTGTATTTCTATGATTAACATTATTAATAATATAGTGTT
Organism: Rhopalosiphum nymphaeae; assembly: GCA_036289425.1. Taxonomy (NCBI): domain Eukaryota; kingdom Metazoa; phylum Arthropoda; class Insecta; order Hemiptera; family Aphididae; genus Rhopalosiphum; species Rhopalosiphum nymphaeae. The sequence goes on from JAZAQC010000004.1 coordinate 1,036,905, forward strand.
TGGAAAATTATCCAAAAATAGAATTTTGTCTTTTAAATTTACATAGTTGTACAAATAATAAGGTTCTTAGGACAATACAATTGGTATAGCATGGGTATAGGTAATAAAAAATATACTTAGATAATGAACATTAAAATTTGTAAATTTACGCATGATTAATATTTATCTAATAAATTATAATGAAATAATAACCTATGATAGTCGTGGTAAATTTTTTTTATAATTATATGATATATTTGTTATTAATTATTGATATGTTTAAAATAAATTATATACTATAGTGTCTAAAACTGATGTTTATGATTTATGATAGTTTCAAAAATAAATAATAATGAAATCTATATCTTTTGTGATACATAAAATAAATTAACTATATCATTTAATAATTCAAAATATGGGTTAGAGTAAAGGGTTGGTTTAGTGGTAACTTTGGAAAAAAATAATAATTTATTAACTGTGAAACAATAAGTTTATAATAACAAAAGAACATATTATTTGACAAATAGTTACATTTTCGAGTAGATAAAAATATTTTTTACATTTTAAATAAAAATTCTTGTTAAATAACTAAATAAAAATGTTTAGAAAATAAAAAAGTATAGGTTAAATATTATTGAGCTATCATATTATTGAATTAAAATATTTAAAAATAAATTAAAATGTATTAATATGTTATGGATATCCATAATTTGTAATACATAACAAATTCCATAAGAATAATGTAACAATATTGTATAACTAATACACTGAGCATCATCATTGATTCTCATTACAGTGACGTCTGTCTTATTAATTACTAGTAGATCAGTAAAATAAGTTATCGCTATGTTGTTATAAGTTATAATTTATAACTTATAAGTATGTTATAAATTATAACATATTTATTTTAACTAAAACTCAAAAATGTCTTTATATAATAAACGTCTAATTTATGTTGATACAGAGTTTCACACCATGTTTATATTTGTCAAATACTCGTTAATCTTCTGAAATTTAAAAAATTATTTAAACGGAATGATATGAATCTATTTTTAAGTGCTTTTTTTAATAAATAAAATTATAAAATATCGATGAAAAAATATGCAGTTGTAAATATTTTGAAGAATCCGATAATTATATCCATATATTTTGTGAATGTCCATTTGTAGTTATAAACAAAACGATTTCAATATGCGTAGAAAAATATAAAATATAAATGTCGTAAAATTTGTTCCGTGTTGTATATACATTTTTGATATTTAAAAAAAAATTTACAAAATGTATGTTAATTTTACGAAATGAGTGAGAATTAAAGTCCATACTATGTAAAAATAAAAAACCGAGAAAATTATTCTGATGTATAGTATATACTGAATATTCAATTGTACCTTATCATTAATAGATCACATTAATGAAAGTATTAAATTTACATTCAATCATAATAATTGTATACGAAAAATTATTTATGAGTGGATACAAGTCACATGTTAATACAATAATACTGAAGCGCGACGTATCATGAAAAAACGTCTACCAATAAATTCGTATAAATTCAATAAGTTCATTATTTTTGCATAAAACAGCTAATATAAATAAAAACTTTTATTTCGTCTTACGTCTACTAGGAAATATACAATTTATATAATATTATTAAGTATAAAAAGCAATATATGAGTGATTTTTAAATAAACCAGCGATGACATTTACTAGAATTTGTTTTTCATGTAGGATTGCAGTTAATGCATTTTAATGATTTAGAATATAATTGGTGGACGAAAAAATAATTAGAAATAAATAGTATAGTAATAGTAGTGAATATACGACATTTTTTTTCGATAAAGTACGTAATAACTTTAGTTTAAATAGAAATTAACTAGATTATTAGATGATTTAAATTCTATTAAAAAACTGTTTAAAATTGAACTAAAATCTGGAGAAGTTGTGATGGTAATACGTATATTGATGTTGTATAGATAAATTGTTATTAGCAGAAACTTGTGAGTATGAATCTTGGGTTTGGGTATAAACTATAGGTTTTGGAGCAATTTGATATGATAGGGGAAATGGGAAATCATGTTTAGAGAGATGTTTTTTTAAAGCTGACGACAATGTTGAAGTTCCTTATGAATTTGACAGCCTCTTAAATTAGCTGAGTGGACTTTCTTATATAAATCTGGAGAATATTTTGATTTTAAGCAAAAAGTTGATAAATAGTTTTCTAACGCATCTTTGCTGGTTAGATAGCAACTAACTTTTAATTAAAAAAATTAACTAATTTTCATAATATGAAATTACATACTCGTATCATACGTCTTATAAGATTAAAAATAAAATATTTTAGTGATAGAACGCTGTTAAACCATAACAAATCAAAAAATAACTATCTTATATGTGTAATAAATTAATAATGAAATCAAATATTTATTTGGTTTTAAACTAAAAATAAAAATCTAGTAAATATGCTTTTAAACGATTTAGTTATTTTAATTGTACTATATAATGTTTCTAGGTAGTTATCAAAACGTCGACGTAAAATTGAATCAAGATATACTCCCAGGTAATCGGTTTGAATGTTTAGGCTAACTAGTGATGTAAAAATATAGCCTTGTACATAATCCTTGTAAAAATACACTAGATGAGAACCGTTTTTAAACTTAGTTCTGGTTTTAAATGATTTATTTATGTTAGTAGAGCAACCTATGCTCTTTAGAATGACAATGTTCTGAATGAAAGCATGCCAATTTTTCACATTTCAACTTGCATACTAAACAGAAAACATGTATTTTAGTTTTTATATGATTTTTTTTTAGGGCATATGTATAAAACATTTTTTATTATTTAATTTTAGTTTATATTTACAGGTTAAGATACAAAATAATAGTGATGGATTTAATAAATGTTTAAATAGTGATTGATTATGTAAACAAATAAAAATCATTATTGCGATCAAAACACCAAATTTACTGTCTTAAGCTAAAAATCAACAGTATATTATATTTGTTACTTTTGATAAATATTAAATCTACACAAAAATATAGGATAATTATTAACCACAGTTGTTAATTTCAATTATAAAATTTTAAAGTTAATATGAACTATTATTTTTCAGGATACCTGCCCCTGTGCCCTTATACATGGCTCGTATACATTATAAATACTTATAATTTATAACTAATAAAATATCTGTTTGATATTCTAATTTTATGAATTACAATTCTCAGAAAAAGTACTAAGAACTGCTTAGTATTAAGAAATTAAAAATAAATGCAAAAAAGTAAAAACTTATTAAATTATTGAGATAAAAAATGGTTATTGTAAAACAATAAATAGTGTTTAAAATACTTAAAATTCAAATATTCACTCGATTTCAATAAAGTTGCAAAATCATAATTTTTTTTAAACAAGTAATCTATAATTACAATATACGATAATACTGTATAAATAATAACAATTCATAGTTATAATAAAAAAATATATAAGAAAGCCTTAATTAAAGCATTATAAGTTAAGTAGGGTAATTTAGTTAAAATTATGACTTTAAGAGTGAAAACTTAAATACGTAAATAAAAATGTTTAATTCTAAAATTTAGTGGATTAAATTATTTTATGTATTTTTATAATTTATCGCAGTAAAAATATTAAAACAACATCTTTTTTAGACTTTATATTTATAAATAGTTATAGTAATTTTATTTATATTACAAATTTCTAATTCATAATTAATATACTATTCAAATAACAAAAAAACTATTATTTTATTAATGAATTATATATACAAACACTTGTTAAATAAAATTGGTCCTAATTTAAATCTTACTTTAATACAATTTAAAATTGATTTTTAACCCATGCTTTATAACGATCTTTTTTAATATTATTTGGATATTAAATAGTATTATGGATTCATTTTATATTTGCTATTCAATATTCGAATGTATCTACGTATTTTATTAAACCATACTATGAAATTCTCCAAAATATGATTAAAATATTAATATATTAATTCAAATGTTTATTAAGTTTAGAGTGTAGACGTATATGTTAGTTTTATTCATTTGTTGTCAATTGAAAATAAATATTTTGTAGTTTAAAGTAGGTTAACCCAGTTAAATTCAAAATAAACTAAAATTCTTTCTAAAGAGAACAACTTTAATATATTTCCTTTATGACATCATAAAGTATTTATAGTAAACAAATTTTTATTTTGCAAAAAAACCATATAACAGTGTTTATTGGTTTTATATTTTTCGAATTTATAAGTTAAAGCTTTTTAAGGTATATAATATATCAATAACAGTGACGTAGCCAGGATTTTTCTTCGGTGGTGGGGGGGGGGGTGGTAAATCACCATTTTTACTATACTTAGAAAGAGGATTAGGTTTATTATTCTCAAAAGAGATAAACTTTACCTATTATGTGTAATATACTTAATTTTACAATCACCTATAGAACTCTAGTTGAAGAATTAAAAATAAGAAATCTAAGAAAAACTTGACTAGCGCCAATACGCCATACAATAAAATATTAATAACAATTAATAGCTTAAAGGGTTTGTAGAGATCAATAAATTCCAAAAAAAATTCAAACAAAACATTAAATCCACCGTAACAAACAAAGACCATTCAAATATTTATGTTTCCACTTGTTCGCAAACCATAAAATAATAAACAAACAATTAAAATGTTTTGGTTTTTATTTCCATTCTAAATAAATATAAATATAATTTCGTTATCATATGTTTATGATTCTTGCATGTGATTTAATCGATTTTTTTATGTCAACAAAAATAGGCACGTTAATCGATAATAGCTATATTATGTACATAAACAGAATGATTAAGCCACTAGAATTGTGTTTCGTATAATAAAAATAAAATAAAATCAAAATTAAAATCATTCTTATTAAGTAAAACCTATGAAGTTATCTCGCTTATGCATTGCAAAATAACGTTAAATAATATAAACAACTGAAATATCTAGCTACGTTTATAGTTTATACGTATAAATACAACATTAAACAAAATATTTATGGTATTATTTTATTATTCCCCCGAGAGCTTATAGCTGTATATTTTACTTATATTGACCTATCCTAATAATATCTTTCTTTAATTCAAAATATAAGCTAATAAATCACGGAAATGCAACGACAAAAATACCACAATGGCGGTGGAGAGAGTAGAAATAAATGAAGCCCAAAAATGTTGCACAACAACAGTACATTTCCAATAATATACCCTTATAATAGATGTTATATAAACTAATTTTCGACAAACTATTTATAACCTGCTATTTAACCCTTGAACAGGTAGTAGTAACACTCATAAGTTATTCATGCGAAGCCTTTTAATTCTTTTTCTTATTAAATTTTTACCCCTGAAAACTAGTTTTTCATAAAATATAACAACGTAACCCTTTTGAAATGACATAATTACTATTGCCGTTATAAACATTTATTATCAACTATGTCAATGCAAACACTTTGTTAATTGAAATCGCATAATGAGTAGTTAAGAAAATATGTAATGTAAAAATAATTGTTTGTGTTTCGAGTCAAAAGTTATATTTGTCAAATGTATAATTTTATAAATTATAGAATCTGCACTTATAAAATTTATAAGTAACCACAAATCTTTCATAACGTAGTTTTAACATCTAAAAAAATTATAAAATACAATTTTAATTAATTTTCAAAACAATTTGTTGGCAATTCTAACTTCTAACTATGGACAATATTATATATCTATATTAATTAAATTCATCACATACTAGTTAAATCTCATTTTCAAATTGTATACTTGTTGGGCCTCGTAATAAAAATCATTCTATACTAGTTGGATCCTGCATTAACAATTATTTTCCTATCTATTTTAACAGACTTATGACTATCAGTGTCTTATCATCAAGTTATTACAAATATAGTTGAAAATATATTTTTTCTTTTATATGATTTTAAATAAATTGTATTAGATATTTAATATTTCGTCTAATTGTTAATAGTGAGGTTAATATTTTGACAAATTGGTAATTTTGCTTAAATATTATACAATTTCTTATAATATTATTTTACCATATATTTATAAGCAAGATACTATTTAATTGTTTATAAATGTGAAGTACGGAATCTGTATTATATTCGTACTTCATACTACTAAAATAAGATAAATAAGTTTATTTACTTGAACCCAATTCATAGAAAATTAAAAAATTGTAATTATTTTTGGACTCGACTCATATGCAGCCATATTAAATTATATAATCTTTAAAATTATAGTTATCATATTATAAAGTGTGACGAACATTTAAAAACATAAATATTTATATTATTCATTTTATAAATATACAATAGATATAAAATGTATACCATTAATAATAATAATAAAATTATGGAGAATTTGTTTTTATTGTAATTATTATTAAAATCCAATAATATTAATTATTCCCTAACTATCATTACATTTAGTAAGTAAAAAAAGTCGCATCCTATGCAATTTCATTTTTAAATAAAATAATTAACACTTACTAGTAGTTACTACATTGTTGTTAAGCTTGTTATTGCCTCCATACTATATTAATCCTTTTAGCCATGGCAATATCATATACCATAATATTTAAAAAGCTTGATTGTGGCTTGAATATTGACACATTTTTCCAAATGAATTACCGTTGACATAAGTTATGTTAATATAAGGGGAATGAAAATGGTTACCTATACAATTTAATAATTACTAAAAAATAATCATAAACTTCATATTAAAATGTTTGTAATTTAATTAGAATGGTTATATTCCATCTTATTCGTTACTATATTTAAATATATGGTAATTTTATTTTAGTGATGCACAATTATAATAATGAATAAGTAATTAACAGAACAATCAACTTTTCTCCCACCAATGATAATTATATTTTAAGGTTAATAAAATCAAATTAAATATTAAGTGCCCATTCTAAGTAAAATTAATTTATTATATTATAAAAATTATTAAAAAAGTACATTAATTTCAACAAAGATTTTTTCAAAAGGATATTTAAGTACCTAACAAATAAAATGTAGATTATATAATAATAGTACCTAAAATATATTATTTATGGAAAGTTATATATAAAATATATAAATATTACACATTTTTAATTGTTTAACTAATAATATTAAAAAAAAAAAGTGTTAATAAAAGACAGTGAATAAAACACTTGCAAAATAAATTTTAATATTTACCTATAATATTTTCTTAGGTCTAGTAAAAATAATTACCTATAAAAATTATAATTCATATACATACAATTCTTAATTGAAAATGATATACCTATTACCTTCTAATATTAAACAAATTCATAATTTTAAGTTTTCCTCATACATTATTGATGACTAAAGGTATAAATAATTTATGTAATTGTTCGCAATCTATTAATTAATATTTTCCATTAACAATATTAAATAAAAATTAAAACAAACATGGCATATTTAAAATGATATGGTTCTTAATTTTGATTAAATTATATTTAATTATGTTTTTATTTATTTATTTTGTAAAACTATAAGATATAATAGAATATAATTTTTAACTATAATAATTCAGAATAACAATATAAGATGTTATATTTATTCAATTATAGATTTTGAAAAATACCATTAAAATACTATTTATTTTTAAATAAAATAAAATAACAAGATTGAAATTTGAAATAAATAAGAAAATTTTATTTTTGTAAGTTTTTAAAAACAAACTTTAAAAAGTTTCCATTTAAAATATTATAATTTTAGTAATACGCAATAAAGTACAAAATATACCCTTTTTATGTTTTTATTTTAATATGTTAACTTCTACAAAAACGAAAATAGCTCATTATTTATTTATAGTATTATAGAAGGAATATTTTAAGTGCTAAAATTCAATGAATATCAAAAATACTTAATTTTTAAAAGAAAAAATGAAAAGAAATGTAAATATATAATTTAACATTTAAGTGTGAAATTCCTTCACTAATAGAACCTAAATTTGATTTTTAATTCATATTATAATTTTATATTTTGGTTTTCAATAGGTTTCTGTATTTAACACAATGACATTTTTTTAATTGTTTAATAAATTTCAAAATTTGTTTTTAGGCTGAATAATGAAATTACCTTTCATTATCATAATAATAAAGATATACAATATTTTGGTAAGTTTACATTTTTTTAAATGAATTCCTCAATGATAGGTTTTTAATTCGTTTAAGAAAGAAGTAAATTTAACAGATTTAGTTTTCGTTTCGATATATAAAATATATTATGTATTATTTTGAGAATTTATTAGCTTATGAATAAAATCGGTTGAATCATTTTATTTTTTTCTTGTGGGTGGGAGGGCTAAACAAATTTATGCTAAAACGTCCTGATGGAAAGAAAATAAAGCCTACAACATAATATATTAAAATTTCAAATAATAAACGAAGAAGATAATGCTAGCTAAAATCAAAAAGTAAATAACCCCTAATGGAACGAATTAAGACAATATTATATTAAGAGGATTTTGGTACACGTTATTTTGTTTTTTCTTTCTCATTGACCTGTGCGTAATATAGCACGTTCCCATTTAGTTGAATCAATTTTGTATTGTTAGCTTTAATCCGAGAGTGAATTGACCTATTATCGAATTTAAAGAACTTAATGTTAAAAACATTATCTCTATTATCTTTGCTTATACGTTAGTATTTTATGATATTTGATTTTTCTATGATATAATTAGCATTTTAAATCGTAATGTTTAATACACTTGTAACTTTTACAACAATTTAAAACATCATAAAAAGCCAACGTTTAAACACAAATAATAATGCTATTAACTTAGTTTGATAATAGGTCTATTCACTATAATATTAAATCTAACAACACGTGATTAATTTTGCTAAACACAAATGTTCTACATTACACATAGCTCTCAAAAATAAAATAATAAAATATATTTTGCTGTCTCGCTAACTAACATCTTCTTAATCAATATTATACATTATTAATAGACAACAATAAATAGTTAACGGTATAATATTAATACTTTTATTTGCCAATAATTTCCGTGCCGTACATAGAAAACATAGCTTATTGTGTATATATAAAATAAAATAAAAATTAAGATAAAACTTTTTGCACCAAAAAATGTATTAAATTCAGTATTATTGATATTTATATTTTCTTTGTATCTAGTAAACTCTTCACGAAGGACGTTTCATATTGTATTAAGTTTGTATTTATACAATGCATATTCCTTTTTAAAAAACAAGTCTACAGCAAGAAAATATTGACTGATCAAATATTTTCACTAATGGATATTATTTATTATTAGCTGTTAAATGTATAGTTTGTTAGACCATTTTCAAAAAAAGATGTATGATTCTTAATTTTCTTTATACATTTTTCATTCGCAATATATTTGTAAGTGTGGTTGGAGTTTGTTGGTTTTAAGCAATGTTGACAAAATAAAAATTCTTATACATTTTAAAATACTAATGGGCTACAAAACTGTGGTTTTTGCCACATCAATTATGTATTTGGGATGATTGTTTCAATAAGATCTATTCTGATCATAGCTTTGAAAATTTAAACTACATGATACTTGTTTTCTTGCTCTAACTAATTCCAATTGTATTTTAATAAAATATAGTTATTTTAGCTTAAAAATATCTTTGTTATTTAATGTAGGTTCAAATTTTATATAAATAAAATAAGATATATTTTTTAGTGATTTTCTAGAACATTTATAATATTTCAATATTTGTCACTATCAACTTGTTTTGTTTAAGTTCATATTTATAATTTTTATTGACATTGAAGAATATAAATTTTAGATAATTGTTAGGTATACGACTGACTTTTAGAATTTAAATGAAACGATGAATGTTTTGATTTTACAATAGGCGTTTAATAAAATACTTCAATTTTCAACTTTGAAGACAGTTTTGGATAGCAAGTAAGATCTAGTTTGTATTTAATTAAAATAATTTTTGTTATCTTGAAAAATAAACAAAAAATTTTAAAAAAAAAACGAGAAATATAACATTAAATAAATTTTTGACTACCTATACAAATTTCTTTAATTTGTTATGGTTAAAAAACAAAAAGTTGCAAAAAATTTAAACTTTAACAAAGTGTTTATTTAATCATTTTTATTTTATGATATAATTTTTAAAACATTTTCGAGCTACTTATAAACAATTTAAATTTTCAATTGTTTTTTATAGATGGGTAAAAGTGATTGGCGATTTAATACAAGATTTCTAATAATAAATGGTTCATTTCCCAGTTAAAAAATATCGAAAATGTATAGTTACAATAATTTTTTATAAGAAATTATTTTTATTTATTTATTTATTGTTAAAATAAAAATATACTATCTGTACAACATTTTTGTACAATAAGAAGATTTTATAAGCAGTGAATATAATATAAAAGTTTAATAATATGAATTGGAAAATTACCCAGTGGTAACAACCATCATGTACGTTAATTATTTAAAGATGCTAATGCAGATCTCCACATCATTTTATATTTAATCTTTATAGATAGTTATCGTATGTTAATTGATATAGTTTAATGATCAGAGTACTAGAGTGTGATTAGAGTTTACTGTAAAATCTAGAATACTTAATACATTTTAATGTTATGATTCAAAGTTTGAACTTTAAGATCTTTGTGGAGGTTATTGTTTATTATGTACCTAGGTGCAGAGAAAATTAGGCGGAAACAGATAAATTGGAAAGGTTATATTTATCTGGTATTGGAGAATTTAGGCATTTAAATTAAGAATTTTGATAAAATCCTTCAAAAACTCAAAAATCCCAAATTATTTTGTAGCTTAAGATTCATAAAAACTTTTTATACCTAAATTTTAAAAATCTAATATAAAAATTCCTCATTATTAGTTAATACTGAAACTATAAAATCTAAGTATATAAAAGCAATTTTTTTATAGCTATTTTAAGTTAAAATTTAGACAAAATTTATTTAAACAATAAATAACAACATAAATTATTTTTTGTAATTTAAAAACATTATTTGTGGAAAATTAAAACGTTTTCGTATATTATATAATTATAAATTTTACTATAACGCAATGACATCTTTGATTTTTTTTTTTTAAGAAATTATCCGTTCATACTAAAAACCTATTTATACGATATTTACAGTAAGATCTTATAAAATTTTAAATTATTAAAATGTAGTATACATATATATTATTATAATAATTAAATACTAATAATATAATAAATGCAATATTTTCGAAAATATATCAATCTACTGTAATACTAAAAATAAAATAAATTATTTTAATAGCTCTAAAAAAAACATATCATGAAATAGGTAATTTCAGTTTATATGATGTGAAGTTGATTTTTTTACATATTTGATAATAAATCTAAATGAGTTTGATGAAAATGTATTTAGCTTGAATAAATCGATAGAAAATTTTAAAATCAATTTAACAAATAGTTCTATTATATTTTTTTTTATATTTTTTTTTTATTTCTTACATATTAGGTAAAGTGGATTACATTTTGATTATTATATTTTTAGCATTAGTTTACTTTTGGTATAATTATTTTTAGAGAAACGGAATTGTGTACTGTTTTTATGTGATGATGAAAAATAACTCAGAGTTTGATCTTTAACAATTATTTGGAAGAGATGACTTCAGAAAAATTTTTATCAAAAGTATCGTAGTCATTTGAAAAGCTTTCAGCAGAGTTTGGTTGATATTTGAATTGTTTCGATGTATTAATGTTTGTTACTCATTATTTTAGTAGATAAATAGACCATTAATTTTATTAATTTTATTTTTGAGTAATTTACCATACAATCTTGATTTCTTGAAGAAATGTTCATTTAAATAGAAAAACTAAATGTTTATTATAAAAAAACACAATATTTTTCAGTTATTTAGATACACCAAATAAAAAATAAAATAAATATCAATTTTCTAAGAGTAATGTAAAGCAGCGGATATTTAGTTCACTAATCCCTAGGGAATGTAATATATGTGTAATATAAACTTAATTGAACAAACTTCTGTATTATGTTTACAAGATTTAAAAGTAATTTAATGTGTATTAAAATACTACAAATAACTAAGTTGTGTATATTATATTATTTATACAAATGTTATATAACTCGATTCGAACAAAAAGTTGTTTATAATATTTAAAAGAAATCCATATAAATATTTTTTTATCCTACCTTTTTAATTAAAAAATATAATAAATGTTACATAAATATAAAAGAGTAAATACTATAGAATATACATAATTATATGAAATATTTTTATTTGTATGAAGTGTAAAATTAAATGTTACTATTTAAGGAATGTGGTAAAAGTTTTTCGAATTTTAAACTCACTTGTTAAATTGTTTCTTATAAAACATTATTATTGTTTAAAACTTATTTGTTTTTCAACATTTATCGAAATTTTCTTCCCATGGATTATATAATTTTTTTTTTATTTGAACAAAATTAAAAACATTATCGAAAGAACTAAACAAAAACAGATAATACATAAAAATTAAATATATTATAGCTTTTAGTTTGAATAAACTCTTTTTAAATTGATAATAATAAAAATATTTTTTATGATTATATGAATAAGATTTAATAGCTTTAAATGATCGATCTAATAACATTTTGAATAAAATAACAGCGTAAAAAAAATCTAAATTGAAAATGTCTAGACACTATAGCAAAAACTTTGCCAACATGTCGCTTATTTACTATAATAATTGCACATAAACTTCACAACCATATTTATCAAACAATCGTTCTAAATATGTTATAATAAAAAAAAGCTCTTCAAAACGATGTTAGTATCTTTCTATATATTTATTTTTTCTGTATAGTAAACTATAAATTATAATATATCATAAACTTACTACTAAATATAATTAACAATAGTTTCAATACTAAAATTATTGTTCTTAATTTAATTGCGTCAGATTAAATAATAATATGTTTTCTAAAATTTAATCTAGGGTTTAGCTCTATCCATCACAAATTTGCGTCGCTAAATCAACGGTACCTGCAGCATTTTCACTCTGAGGTGCTGTGGCTTGATGTTTTCCACTTTAGCAATTTAGAACATAACGACATTTACTCGCAGTGAATATAATCCCATTAAAGTTGACATAGTGGTAGTGGTTATCCCATTACAACGCTGACAAGTGAATTCGTGTCAAATGATGCTAGATTTAGACTTATTAAGACACCTTGAATGTTTTAACAACGTACTTTATTTCCCTTTCTTAGTAAGTGGTAAGAAGTACATAAATTTAATATTACTTCATTCGTTATAGTCAGAGGTAAAACTAATTGAACCAAATTAACTCATTGGATTGTATATAATTAGGTTATATTGGCTAATTAAATTCGACCCATAGAATTGTAATATTATGAATATTAAATGATAATAATATTATCAATACTTTTTAATTTCAATTTTTAGATTCTAAGCATCTATATTGTGCTTTTGAGATAAAAAGTAAAAAATTATAACTATAATGATTAATGATTATTGAATAGTTTAAAAAAACTAACATAGGAATATTAGTCACGCCTATTTTTGACAAAATATTTATATTTAAAACAGCTACTAAGATTTTCAATAAATATATATACGTTACCATTTTCTAGACAAAATACAATTTTTTAAATATTTTTGTCCTTTTTTTAACTAAACTTAACTTAATTTTTTATTTTTATTTATATGGATGAAATTGTTCTCCTATCACAAAAATTGATCTTAGAACAATTAAAATTCTAAAAAACATAAATTTTCCATTTTTTTTTATAACCGTTAAAGTACTCGTATTCTTCAAAATCATGAAAATGTGCAAATTATTTTTTTATTTGGAATTCATCATGTTTTTAATTTTATTACTTAACTTTAAATTATTTATACCATGTAATTATTCACGCCATTCTATGTTACGACAATAATTATTTACAAGTTAATCATATAATGTTATATCTTAACAATTTTATAATTATTACATAAATATATTATGTAACAATAATTTTGTAATGTTTTTGTCAAAGTTTGTGTATCCTCCCGTATAATTAATAGTAATTTAAGTAAATTATAAAATATTCTATATTATGGAAATAAAGATAAACATCCCATCTTTGCTCTGGACCGTTTTTAGTACCTACCTATACAATGATTCATCATTAAATTAAAATTTAACACATACATTTCAATGACCTATTCAATGATGAAATGCACTTAAATTATACAACAGAAAAACTTCTCTCGTTTTTTAAGTTAATTTACATTTTACATACATCTCACATTTATTAATTATCATTTTATATTTAAAATATTATATAGATATATATAATAATAACTATTATTTTTATACGTAATAATCAATAACCCTGATATTTTATAAGTTAAAATATTTTTTTGATAAAATAATATTTTATGTAATTATCGATCATTTATTTAATTACTATTGTACATAAAAAATATTTAGTTATTATTATTTTTTATTCATTTATTCATACAATGAAAAAATAGCTATTCGACCTTTTTAGGTGTTTTACTACTCAAACTTAAAATATTTTTCAATGGACATAAAAATGAAATGAAAAGATAATAAAAACAAACACATTAAAAAAATTGCTTTTTTTAATTTTTAGTCAATTTTAACACGTCATACCTTTAGTTGCGTGAATATAATATTAAATACATTTTAAAAAATATGTATAATTTATAATGTAATAACGCAATATATGGCACTATATAAAAAATATCATGCCTATAAATACTTCAATGTTGATGTATAAAAAATATTCTAAAATTTTTAAATTTATCATTTATAATTTTCATAAACGTATATAATACAATATTAATATATCTATTTATTTAAATATCATATACAATCAAGTTATCACGTATTTTTACTTCTTAATATTATATTTATAAAATTTAATTTTAAATATAAATCAACTTCTAAGAACGCAGTGGGAATGTATAGCACAAAAGTACAGTACATTTAACCTATGATGGGCCTAATTTTGAATACATAAAATATTTAAAGATATATAATATAAAGTTTTATACCTAAATTTCTAACCAATAGAAAAGAATATAACTTTTGTGATTATTTACTTTATTATCAATGTTTTAAATATCAAATGGTATCTTTTATTTATGCTCCTGAAATATCTGATTGTTTTGTGTTTTGAAAAGGTTTTAAAAATATAATTAATTGTATTATAGTTAAAATTATTTATTATATGTTATAACTAGAAATATTATAATATGTAATATTAAAATGTATGATATTTACGCAGGTACAGAATTATATTCTTATTAAAAAATGATGTTCTAAAATGTTATGAAAAATAGTAGATATTGTGTTGTATCAATTTAAATTTGTGAACTAAAAATTTTAAGTAATTCAAAAATATTTTAAATCTTACGCAATTTTGTTTTCAATATTAAGTTTTTTTTCATTTATAACAGTTATATAAATACGTAGTTATAGTAATAGTAAAAAAAAAAATTATAAAACGCTAATGGCTAAGTTATCAAAACAAAACGAAATATTAAATTTAAAAAATAAATGTACATTTTAATTAATTTTTATTATAAAAATCTAGTTACGGAACTAATAATATTTGTTTATAGATTACGTGTATTTCAACTTACTCCTAAAAAAAATAATAATTTATAATAAATAAAATATATTATTTTATTTTTTATCAACTAATCAAACACAATTTTGATTAAATTTTTATTAATAAGTCTTTAATTTTTATTAGGATTGAGTTAATTTCAAAATATGATTTCTAATAATAATATTACAAATTGATCTATAATAACTTACTATAACTGTAAAATAGATTTATTATGAAAACTCAACTGTTATACAATTATGACGGTCGTCTTATCACGCTAATTTTCTTCGTTCTTAAACGATAGCTTTACCGTATTTTTACGTCCGCGAATTTGGTCCGATCGCCATATACTATTTGAAACCACCTACGTATCGATGAACCGAAATTGCCTATACATTGCGCCAGCTATTAGATATTATTAGATATAATGTACATTATGAATGTATACACAATGTGACTGGATTTATCCAAAAATCCATCTAAACTTTTATATAATAAATTAAAATTCAGCCAGATTATTACATATTTTATTTCGTTTAACAATTTATCAAATTCTAGAATATGTTATTCTTATGGATTGCTAAATTATGTTAACTAGATTAGCTTATAATAATTATTTTATTTTTTTTTTTTTGTTCCTGTTAAAAATATAGGATTATATAACTGTTAATCTATAATATTTTAATAATAATAAAGTTAAACACACACAGATATAACGTAAAGCGATTTCTTTAGCTTAATAAATCTATAATACTAAATAAAATAAAATACAGACTATTCAACATTATAAATGGTCTCGTCATGCTTCTCATCTAATCTTAACTTTCATAAAAAAAATTTCGGTAGGTAAGAAAATTACCACACTGTTCCAGTTTTTGATTTTATTTTTTAAAATTCTCAGACAACGTATATACTTAGTAGCTATATACAGTGACAACATAAAAATACAAAAAGAAACTGCACATGACCGTAAAACCAATAGATTCTTTACCCTTCTATTGAAATCTAAAATTCGACGGTCATCAATAACACATATTACATATTTTATAGTGATTACTTGTAAAACAATACTTTTGCACGTAACCCTCTGCCGCGCACACGCCCACACGAGAAGTATAACTCATATAAACGGACCGGCGCAAACACACACCAATCTGTTCTATATATAAAATCACCCCCTCCCCTCACGATACACTCTTTTCCGACGAACACAAGCACTACCGCAATGTGTAAATAATTGTGTGTACTATATATATACGATTAGCAAAAAAGTCACCCGAGAAACGTGGAATAATAGTACCTAAATAATATCGTGACGAGTAATAACAATGAGCGGTACGATTTTAACAGATAAAACGTAAGGGTACGTAATATAATGGTATATCATACATATAACTTATAACAATCGTACGCACGCCGTACGTTCAGACGGTGCTTATAGTGTTGACAAAAAGTATAGAGGTAGGCGACGTATAGGAAGGTTTATGGGTAAAGGGGTACCGACATTTTATACATTTAGACGAATCCAATGAACGAACACATTCGCCTGAACAACCGAATATATCCTACTACATTATATATATAGCACAGAGATATTATATAATACAATAATAGTAGGTACATATAGATGGTATTTTATTATATGGTATAGCAGTCGTGACGTGTGGCATACATCTTACGCCAAACCCATTCGCGTTTCTCGTATCGCTATATTATTATATTATTATATTATCCAACACTAACGGGGCCCACATCTCCACTCCCCCCCCCACCACGCCAAACCGCTATATGTAACAACACCTGTGGCACTCACGCGTACATATTATATAACAATGAGACTGCATGAAATCCACGGATGTCACGAGTTTTCTTCGCCGGGTGTGTGAAACACTTTCAAAAGCTCCTCGGAGTTCTGCAGAACAATAAACGTTTTCTTTTGTACGTTTGTTTTCTGATATCGGTGGTAATACTGTTACATTTTCATATAAAATGTTAAAATGTTTAATTGTAAATAATAATAAAGAATAGGTACACTGTCGCGGGTATTTCTGACATATAACATTATATTGTTATTACAAATGATGGCCGGCCAGGGGCGTGGCCTTAACTTGCTATTTTAGACGTCTTGCTGACTGTTGTTGTTGAAATAAATAAACGATTAAAAATAATTATAGGTGCTATATAATAATATTGAAAGCCAAACAGTAAAGTGACAGTTAAATCAACGCGTGGACATTAGAATATATTACTTTTTTCTACAATGCCCAACATTTTTGCTGTAAAGTACTACCAATTTTACTACTATAAACCCTTTAAACTCGTATTATTGTTTAAGCTACAAAATTTTAAACTAATTTTCGTTTTATTTTTTTACAATATTTGTGATAAAAACGATTAATGTTTTTTTTTAATACTGATATTTTATACTCGCACATATAAATTTAAAAAATAATTTTGTTTAACTTTACTGGTAAATCTACCTTAATTCGGGTAAATTTTCAACATAGCATAAGTAAACATAAATGTAATTAAAATCTCTACGTCAATTGCAATTTATATATACGAAATGTTAGATAAAATATAATGTTATTTACACTAAATATAGATACTATGTATATTTTAATAGTTTGATTACAACAAAGTAGTGTAAACAAAATAAACAAAAATTAGTAAAATAATGTAAGCTTACATGTACATTCAAACAAATAATTCATTTATACAATAGTTAATAATTGATAGCAAATTGTTGACGAGTGATAACACATCGACGTGTGACCAATAAACACTAAAAGTTAGCCCTATAGTATCTATGGATACTTAATATAGCCTAAAAGGGTCGTCTCCAAACACAAAGTATCTAGGTACCTAGTTATTATGATAATAATTATATGTACGGTGTATGTGGGTGTGTTATATGTGTATAAGGTTAGGTTTCATGTAATGTGTTTACTTGTGTAATACTAGTAATTTAAACTGAACATTAATTAAATATTATATTGTAATTTGTAATCATGCCCATTTGGTAGAAATGACGAACTAGCAACTGTAATATATTATTATGTCGATACGGGCGCATCGATAACACCGAGTACATTAATAATATATTTATAGTATGTGTATTGTGTATACGTATAATGTATTTCACAGGAACTAAATAACCATTTTCTTTTTATTATTCACTGGCTGATAGGTGGTGGGCATTTTCGTTTAATAACCAATATATTTGTCACTACTCTTCACGGTCACGTGCTGGAGGATTATAAATTCTACGATTGGAATTAAAATCAAATAAACGCGTGGATGTAGGTAAGCGGCATTGCCGCAACAAGTATTTTCATAAACCATTGGACGTTATTTTTATTATTCTTTTTTCCACGTAATATAATACTTTTTCATTATTTTTAGATTTTTCCGCTTACGGTATTACTTAGAAATATCGTGTAACATCTAATATATAGGGTAGTTCACCAAACGGCAAACATCATAACCTTTTTTTTCTTTTAATAATGCAGCCATTTAAGATCTGTTTTTTGGAATTTTAAAATATACTAAAGAGGATTTTTGGATTACTTAAATGTGTTTTGTAAAGATACAAATCTATTTTTTAAACAAGAGCCACCCTTTTCTACTGTAAATTATTATTCTGAAAATGTTGATGTATCTAAATCAAAATTTGAATGAGTAGTTTTTGATTTATATAATTTTCTGTAGTAAAGATAATAGGTAGATCTATGATAATGGAATTGAATGATATGGCAACTAACGGCTATGATGATTTGAAAATTTTAGTAATTAATATTAATCTATAAACATAAATAATTTTTAATGATAGCCAAATTTTAATTTTATAAAAAACAACATTTTTAAGGAATATCATGCTCAGTATAAATATTTTAAGAATTAAAAAACTGCTCATTCAAATGTTGTATTTGGTAAATCAAATTTATTCACCAAATAACTTATAGTATAAAAAGAAGTTCAATTTAAAAAATGGAATTTCGTATTGCAACAGGACACATCTTAAATAATAAAAAAAATCTCAATGAGAATATGGTCTTTATGTAAGTATGTGTATTTAAAAATTCAAAAAACAAAAATTTGAATAATTTCATTATTAAAAGTAAGAAAAAAAGAAAATTATCGTGCTTGGTCATTCTGTTTATAATATGTGTATGTGTGTACGTCATTGCCCCCCACGTACAAGAATTGTATTCTTACAGGTAAAAGGTATAGGCCTAGGCTATAGGGTATGCCGTATGAGCATTTATTTACGATTAACATAACGGTATTTATTATTTGGTAAAGAAAAAATAGAAAAAATACAGTATCCCTGGTATTATGGTAAGCTAAATCCCAAGGGAAAATCCACCACATTTCATGGGACTATAAGCTTTGAAGAGATGTACGTATTATCCTACCTTTAGTATGAAAAGTATAAAGGGCCTTAGCACACTTGAGTCTCAACATATACTCCTTTTAAAATGAAAGACAATCCTTAGAATTACAATGAACTCAAATCTATTGCGTTAATACTCCTCTTACATAATAAAATTAGAATTGCTCTCTACGTTTAACAATAAAACTATATGAAAACAATATCTTCGTTATAATCGTGTTCATCCCATAGAAATAAAAACGACTTTTAATAAAGCTACAAGTATAAAACATGTATTAAAAAATTGAACTTAATTAAATGTAAAAAGAATAATGATAGGTTATAATTTATTATCCTAAAAATTAAACCGAAAATAATATCGATCAAAATTAATTTGTAATTATCTTAACTTGGTTACTGATTATTATTATTATTATTATTATTATTATTATTATTATACTAACACAAACATGGAATGTTTTCAGAACAATATATTTTCTTATTATAATATATTCTTTGCTCATATTTAGAGGTATAGTACGTTGTTTTTTTACAAAATATTATTCTAATAAAATACATAAGTTTTGTATAATTCTCATTTTCCAAAATTGTATAGAATGGGATATTTCAATTCAATTTGATGAATTATACAAATTATTATTATGATACTGTATAACCGCTATTTAATATAATTTAATTGTAATTTTATATAAATATAAATTAATATGCATTTAATTCAGTAAAACTATGAAAATTCATTAAAATTATTTTTGACTATTGTTCAAAAATATATATTTTATTGCTTATAAGTAGATATTACTGGCATATCAATATAGTGAAATCATTTATTTTTGGATTAATGGGTAGAGGACTATACTTCTTCGTTGTAACAATTTTGGCTGAGCTCGATTATTTCAAAGTACGATAATCTTTTTCAAGTTTAGAGACCTCCTACTTTTATAATAATATCATACATCATTGAGTCGGATAAACTACATCCACCTATTGCAATCTTAGTGAAGTACTTAATTTAAAATATCTGTACGTTTCCTGATTCATTTAACACTGAAGTATAATCATACTATTCATACTAGTCTCTAGGTTATATGCGCAATTATTTTCTACCTTCAATAATTATACAAGTATATACATTTGTACTATTATCAAAAATTAGTTCACATAGTGATTTTTTTTTCTTTTCAAAATTGTAGTATGATTTGTTTTATTTTTAATGATAAATCGTTGAATTATTATAATTTATAAATAGAAATTTCTCAAAGGAACAAAAATATTCAAGATTTTCTTGAATATCAAGTAATGAAGCTGTAAGTAAAAATATCCAATTATAGTTTTAAAGTTTTTTATATTTTACATTGATCACCAATTTGATTATTTTTTAAATTATATCATGTATAATGAAACAACTTGTGTGGGTGGATTGTAGAATATACCTATATTATTATAACTTCAAATCGGCATTATAAATATAATAAGAAAAAATATGAAGCATCGTACATAGCATTTTATTGAACAAAGGTGGCCACCATTCAAGGCGCTGTTTAACTTTTTACGTATGTACTGAACTATATAATAAAGATACATCATTATATATTATGCAAGATTCAACATCATAGCGTTCATAGCAAAAAAAAAGACTCGTACCAGTATATTTTTCTAATTACGACTGTTAAAGCGATGATAAATAAAACGGTTGTATTTTTAACACCCTTAAATTTAATCAAATATAATGAGTATTGCTTTAAAAAAAAATTTTCATTGTACCATATTACAGTTAAACGTTTAAGTGAGCACAACGCGTAACTAATCGTTTGTCTATAATTACATTATATTAATATAATTGCCACTAAACCGTTACTAAACGTTTGGTGTGAATCAAGCGTTAATGATGATAGTATATTTCACAGAACTCGGACATAAATCGTTGCCAGCCCACTCGAACCTTTTTGGCAGGTATTAGTTGATCTTCGCTTTCTCTGTGTCGACGCTCCGCCCACCACTGCTATTGTCGTCACTAGATGTTGCAAAAGTTAGCGAATTCCATCTGTCCGATCGTGATCGAAATCACCTCGCAGCGTTCGCATTTCGCTCTAAATAGGAATCCATTGTTTGCTTTCTTTTTCGTATAGTCGAACGGTTATTGTAGGTACATGTAAACCGCGTAACTCATACAGAATATACATACAAGATCAATTAAAATTATTTTCCTTGTTATGACGACTATCTTCGAAATAGTATAACTGATTATTGATTATATTATTATTGTCTTTATATGCTAATTGCTAGTACCTACATTGTTATACCTAATCTATAACATAAACATCATATATTGTTGGTTTGACTTGTTTGTGTTGCAAATTTCAAAATATATGCTTAATGTATTATGCATACAATAGCTTTAGTTTGAAATAAAAAAAGTGTTCTTGACGAAAATATAGTCGAATACGTGTATCATTTGAATAGAATCCAAATATATCACGAAAAGCGGTTACATTTACAAAACAACCATAAAGCATTTAAACTAATAAGTAGGTAGGTAGGTACATAACTACCGTCAACCTAACAATCTAACAATTTCAAAAGTTTAACCCAACGAAATTAAAAAATATAAATGTAAATCCATTAACTACTTTTCTTTGATATATTTTATATGTAAAAAAATCTTATAACATTATTGAATAATGAAAAACACTTAATTTATTATTGATATTTTGCATATATAAAATAATAATCGAGTTAAAAATTATTATCGGTATTTTATAATAATACAATTTTATAAATAGAAAGTAGATGTATTTTGTTATTTTAAACTCTGAAATTAACTATACTTATATGAATGTGTACAGTGCAACAATATAACACTTCTGTGACAACCAAGATTTGACCTTAAAGATTAAAAAACTATCCACAAATAACATTACCCTAGAGACTAAATTAAAACATAAGACCAAAATAAAATGAATATAAATTGACCTTTTAACGCTGAAAAATGTATAGTTTAGAAATGCTATTATGTGTAAAATACTTTAATATGTATCGTGTATATTAAATTATATAGTAATTTAATAAATATACTTCAGAGTTTACCAAATGTAGTATATAAAATGTCGAAAATTATTATATTAAATTTTAGTCATGTTAATAAATATTAGAGAAGTTCTCGTCGTTTTAAAAATCCTATCGATGCACCAGTACGGATATAGATTTAACAATTTTGATGAATATTTCATTATTACAGAGTGTCCACCCACTGAAGATGGATTTGAACGGTTCGCTTGTCCCTCTCCTGACAAAGAAGGACGATTCAGGTGCATAGACGATCACGTTCTGTGTGACGGATACATTGACTGTCCAAATGGTGACGACGAAGATAGAAAAAATTGTTTCTTCTTCAAAACAGTAAGAACAAAAATAATAATTATAAACTTAATCAAATGCAATTTATTTTGGAAGAGGGGGTGGGGGTTAAAACACCATCACATTAATCAATTTAAGAAAACTCCATTTTAGCGCAAAAATAATTTAATCTCCTATCCCATTACTTGAGTTGTGAATTTTGAAGATGCTATACAAAAAAAAAGGACAAAGAATTGCTTAAATAAAAGAGTTTTTATCAAAGCCCTTAAATTGTAACATACAAAAAAATATTGAGTATACTTTTGTTTAAGCGTTTACAGGTTACCAACTTCACTAATTATACATACGAATTACAAATTAAAATATAAATTTGTACCTCTATACTATTTTATTTTATTTTTCCATAAATAAAATAAACATTGAAATTGAAAATATTATCAATAAAAATATTAAAAATTAAATTTAAAAGTTAAATAAAATTTGTAAACTAAATAACATAATAAATTTTATACCCAAACTTTTTTCACAATATTTTATTTTCTATAAAACTGTTTCTATTGCCTGTTTTGAAAGCTGCTTTAATAATTATCTATTATGGCTATTGAATCGAAAAAATTATCACTACATAATTATAAATAAAATATTCTAAAAATTTTAAAATTAACCTTTTTCAGACTAAAGCTCATCTGGACATCCTGGCAGACGCTCTTCTACGATGGGCAAGAGGACGCTAATCCAAAATGTAATTTAAAATAATATCTTGATAAAACGGCTACGACAATTTTAATTCAAAAACCATAATTTCATTCAACAAAATAACTCTCCTTCTATAGGTTTGATTGAAAAATATTTTTTTTC
Source organism: Rhopalosiphum nymphaeae (assembly GCA_036289425.1). Taxonomy (NCBI): domain Eukaryota; kingdom Metazoa; phylum Arthropoda; class Insecta; order Hemiptera; family Aphididae; genus Rhopalosiphum; species Rhopalosiphum nymphaeae. Next base: position 1,061,140 of record JAZAQC010000004.1, read on the forward strand.
CCCAAAAACTAATTTAAGTTATTTATAAAAATTGTTCGCATAACATGCGCGCAAACAAACAACAAAAATAATTTACAGGATAAAATGGAGGCCTGGAATACAAACCGTTTTTTGGCGTACTACTACTGATGTTACACCGGTAAACATTTCAAAAGTCTATTAAATTATATTAACCACGTTTTCCTCTTTTATGTGCTCATAACATTATAATTTCATTTTAATACTACTAAGTTCCTACAATAGTTGTTGTTACCAAGCATGTGTCATGTTGATGTATATTCGTACGGGTTGTATATTAAGTTATTGGTTTTTTTTTTAAATTCTATCTGTGGTCACTGGTCAATCAGATCTGTGAATGAGATCGCAATAAATCATTGTGTGTTTATTTAAATCGTAAATAATAGAATTTGTAAATATTATTATTACTACTACTATATTATTATTATTACTATTACTATTTTTATTATACTATTAATTCTATTATATTTATTACTAAATTTTATTGTTCAACCTATGCTTCCGCATGTGTTTTTATTGTTCCCACGGCCTTTTTTAGATAATAATACACTAAAAAGAATTTTTTTTTTTTAAAGAATTCAAAATATTCATTTTTATTAAAATTATATACGACAGTTTATTAAAATTATACACGACTTTTTATGAAAAAAATCTAACCTTACAACACTTCTGCATTTGTTATTATAATTTGTATTTATTTACCCAGACATTGCATGTGCCTGTTTTACCCGAGTTTGTTTAACCCTATTTACCATAAATATCACATCACCTAAATCCTATTTATTATACTTTGACGGTACTATGGCTTTGGATATCTTAAATAAGGACAAACTAAAAACACAAGATATACCTATTTGTATTTTTAATGAACTATAACAAATTTATGAAAATCCTCGTGAAATGATTAGTTTCAATCCCTGTAGTGTATGTATGTGTATTCAACCTGTTTAAATAGAATGAGACATGCAGATTTCACATTTTTAAATGGTGATAAAGACAACATCGTAAAGGTAAGTAATCTATAATTTATTCAACAATTGTATTACATTTTGGTATTTTAATGTTCTAGTGTACGTCATTATTTGTTTGTGTGCTCTTGCAAAACCTCATTTCTTTATAAGAATCATAATTTACAGGTACATGTTAGAAGTTATAGTACCAGAACTATAATTTAACATAAGAATATATAATAATAATAATAATAATAATAATAATAATACTATAAACATAATAAAAGTAATATTCCGAAACTATAAAAGAAGTTCGAGTTAAACTGATAAAAAATCGTACTGATTAAAAGCACATCATATCAGTGCTGTCTCTACAAATTATATATTATATTTGATGCACTGGTGTACACGAATTACAAAATATACTGAATCCTATAATACTACTTTTACAATTTGTTTAATTCTTCATATTATATATTTTTTATCATCTCTACAAACAGTTAACAGGATTAATATACTAGATCTTCATAACAGTACTTCCTCCATATTTAAAAACTATACACTGACATCATCGTTTTATTATAAAAGTACATTTAGTATTAAACTCTTTTCTGGTTTAATTATGTTAATATTAGTTAAAAAATAAATTATTTCAAAATTATTAATATTTTTCTTAACATAAGTAATTACAGTAAAACCTGTCTAATACGAAAACGGTAAGGATGTGGTATTTTTTCCATTTTTGACAGTTTTCTTTTTAATACAGAATCAAGACAAAAATTACAATGATACATTTTTATTATTTCGTTTTTACATATTATTATTATCTACTGTTATATTTTACCTATTTTTTATTATATCAAAATAATATCAAAATCAAAAATTATTACAATATAATAATTCAAAACTGTATTACGTACTCTTTCAGAATCCTTCCAATGTTTTTTTTGTTTTATTCCATGATTTGTCGTTTTCAAATTATATACCTTCATACCTAGAATTTTAAATATTACATTAATTTTTCATTGAATTATTATCTGCTATTTTATTATTTCATATTTTTGGTTTAGTATCTACACTTGACTTTTCCAAATTTAAGAATTTCACAAATTTGTTTTACTTTTTACTATAATTTAGTTTAACCAGTAGTGAAGTGAACAAGTAGTTAAAGATTTGATGCCTTAGATACATATATATTCTACTACCCCCAAATCTTAAATATTTTTAATACGTTTTTTCTATAATCATTAAAAAAATATTGAGATTTAAAAAGTACAGCATATAATATTATAAGCACAACATAATAGTATAATCATTAACAATAACATTAAAATATTTAATGATTTAAAAATAAAATGAAAAAATTATCTTAATAAAAGAAACATATAAATTTAAATTATTCCCGGGTACTTTTAAGTAGCAAAATCTTTAATGACCTCTATTTAACTAATTGATCTGGTTATCTAACATTATTTTTTCAAAACGGATATATCATTTAATCTGCTGCCATTTATCGAAGATCTTAAGTAGGATTTTACTCTTTTCAAAACACTAAAATGACTAAATTCAACTTTCTAAAAACCAAATAATAATATAAACACATACGTAATACAATATTTACATATGGATAAACATGTGATGTATCAAAGGAGTATTCAGCTTTTCCAGTCCCCGAGAAAACTAAATCTTTAAAATAAATAAATAAATAAATCTTAACCTTTTTTAATGTTAGGCATGATCTTTTTTTAAGCTCGAGCCCCATAAAAATACACTTAGGGCCGGACTCCGTACATAGGACCCGAGAAAACTATCCCGAATACGGCCTTGATCATAATACTCGATGAGTTTGCATAAATCTTAAATGGTTTTGGTAATAAATTGTCTGGTACACGTTTTAATTATCTATAGAAATGAATACACAAATTTATAAATGATTCGTCTAGATCTTCAGGAAACTGATATTGTAATCCGATAACGACGGGGTTTTTTGATTTTCATATAGGTAATTACTATGAATAAAGTCATCGATACTATAACTTCCGTCGTATTTTATAAATTGTCAAACTTTATTTCCAAAGTTCCAAAATTCAAAAAAGTATAGATATGATTTAAAGCTAGTTAGTGAGCACAAATAACGTATTACTTAAGTAATATTTTTTTTAATCACTATGTTCAAATACAAATTTGATGCCCCTTGAAATTTGCTGCTCGCCTCCCACTTCCCACCCACACACACATATAAATATATCACTGAGTTTAACACTACTGCAATACTAAATGAAAAAATAAACAGATAGAAATAAAATAATTTTTATGATTAATATATGATTAGGTTAGGAAGATAAGAATAATTAATAATAATTAATATAGATAATATTAATTGACTAATAATTTAAAATTGATATTTCCAAAATAAACAACCATACAGATGCATGACAAAATGTTATTTCTATTACCTCGTTTGATAGATTCCATCTTATTCAAGAAATTATGTATTTAAAAATATAATATTAGAGTTGCCGGTACCAAATAATTTTGCGATAAAAGACAGGTTTTGATGTTATTTTGTAGGTTCCATATTACACAGGTTTTACTGTATTATTTAAACGTCCTTATATTTTAACACTTCAAACATATTAAAATATAAAATAATTTTATAAATAACAATTATTAAATGTGATCTTTAATTATCTAATATATATATATATTTGTATATATAATTATACTATTATAAATATAGCACATTATAATCATAAATACTTAAACTATATTAATTGAGAAGGTATTAACGCTTATCGGGGTTTAAGGCTTAACGTGACAAATTTACCTATTAAAAATGTATTATTATACAAAATTAAAATTTAGTTATATGACTTACCGAACCACATAAGTCAAATACACCAAATATTAACGTATTCTGTCACTAACAGTATTATAGTGTTGGAGAACAATTATTTTCATGAAATGAATATGAATAAATTAAAAAATAAATATATTATTAATTATTTAAAAAGTATTTGTTATTAATTTTATTCTGTCAACATTTTATTTTTAATGAAATTAATACTTGTGTTACACATCTTACAATGTTGTGAAACGTATTTTGGTACTTTAGTGTACATTCCCATCATAATTTCAGATTTTATGTACCTACCTACTCAATATGTTTCTAAATCCGATCCCAACTAAATGGATAAACTGTCTACTATACGACGTAATGATATGATACATGATTATTTCGTCAAAGAAATTGACTCAGCACTTAGTGTGTACTAAATCCTACTTAAATATTAACTTTGGTCACTCTTGCTTTGTTTAAGTTAAACTCTTATCCCTCCCCAAAAATTTCCAATCACTAAGCTATACACGTGATTGGGTGAGTATTTAAATAATTCACCTACGACAGCATGAAACTACGAAAATTAATTAACGCTGCATGTTAAAGTGTAGTGATACGTCTTTTCTAATACTATTATTATTATTATTATTATTATATTATTTATAGTATTGTGTATTCACATTTCACATATCAATAAAAGAAACTCTGAAGTTATATATAGATGATATGAGAAAATATTTTATACTTGAATCGGTTTTGATTGTTGGCCGACGATAAATTCAGATTTATTTTAAAAAACCTTTTTTAATCAAGAATTCATCATGAGTATACTATTGAAACTGGTAGAAAACATTATAATAAATTGTTATTACTCGTATTTACACTCATTTTATTTAAATTAAAGTAAATTTATTATCATAGAGATTTGGAATTGCAATGTAACATACACTTTATAGATTCCATAGTTGTTATTTTATTAATAATAAATCATTTCTGCTAAATGTACAAGTTATCCACTGATTTTTTTTTTTTTAATTTTTTTTTTTTTACGGAGAAAGGACTGTAAAAGTAATTTAATCCAAAATCGTTTTTAAAATGTGACAATAATGGCTTTTAAATTAAACAATATATATTTCTAACTCATTTTCCGCAAAGAACAGTATACTAACTAAATTGTATGGCTTAAAACTTGTATACTAAAAATGTGTATATTATTACTTATAATTATCACTAATTTTAAGTATATATCACTTGAATAGAATAATGGAAATGCCTAATTCATTTTAACATCAGTCTTCCATTTGAACATAAAATAAAATAGCTTCTCAAATTTAAATTTTAAATTCCTGTCTCCAATATAATATAAATATATTTTTAAAACATTCTAGTAATAACTAAACAAATAGTTTAAATTATTAACTTTTTGAATGTATTGTTTAAGTATCGCGCACCTATGCGTTTAAGCAAGCCAATACAAAACTTAACATACTCATTGAAAACTTTTCACCATTTGTACCATTTTCAAAACAAAATACTTTCAATTCACAACATTTTCTTCGTATTTAATTAGTCTTAAATATATTATGTAGCAGATTTCCAAAAGGCTCGAATAGTCAATTTTCAATTTGAAATATTTTCCTATCTAAATAACAGTCTAGATTTTAACATTAATAAATACAAATCATAAACTTAATTAATTCACATATTTTATGAATTTTATGAATTTTTTCATTTTATTAAAAATAAGGGTTTTATGAATTTATTATTTTTATGCTTTCTTGATATTCTTAATAATCATTTTAGTAGTACTTTGAAAATTAATACTTGGAAAATTATGGTGATAATTTTAACAGACCCTCTCCGGTATTGTCTTTTTTTCGTAATCAATTTTAATGTATATTAAATTTAATATTATTAAACGTGCTTTATTGTTTAAAACATTTATATATATATATATATATGCCCTATAAATATTAAACTCTAATTTTTGAATTTCAAAAGAGGTTTAATATAAAGTATTTAAATAAAATAATAAAATAGATAAATTGTTTGAGACTTATTATTATGCACAGTCATACAGATAAATGAATTATACTGAGGTCTATATTTCACGATATCCAATTATTAATCATCATTCAATTTTAAAAATATTTACGTAACTATAGTGTTACATTTTATAAATATTCATACTATATACTAAAAAAATAACGAAAATAACGAATATATTTGTTTGTTTGCTTATTTATTGCATGAATGATGTATTTAGGGTGGGATTTTTTTATATATATTATTATATATTTTGGACCAAACAATATTTCATAACTATTTGAAAGATTTAGGATTTGCTGTTGTTTGAAATTTTAAATTATAAAAAAAATCTAAACTTCTCCAACAAAATATTACATTTTATTCTATAAAGATACTGTAGAAAGCTTAAACAACTTTTATGCTGTAAAAGACTAAAATGGTAATCTATATAATTTATTCCAAAAGCTATATTTAAAAATCTAATTACGATTTTTTCAATTAATTTTCGTTGACGTTCACAAAATAATATTTATTCCTAAGGCTAATGCAATTCAAGTAAAATAATGTCTTGAATTTCACAATCAGATTCTGATTAATTTTATAATTTTATTTCAAACAATAAAATATTCAAATGTTTTTAATAATCGAAATTTAACGTCCTTTTATTTAAATTCTCATCAAATTCATAACGCTAACATTTAAGTAGACAAAATTCTGATAACGTTCGAAGTATTTATTAAAATACCTATACTTAATAAGAACAATTCAAAATCACTGTCATCTGTCGCATAAGCTGCACGTGACCAGCTGTAAGTATTTGTTTGAACCGTATATAAATAATTAATTATTACGTATTTTTTTATAGTATAAAATTATTTTTAAATCACTTATAAATTATAATAAATCTTGTTTTTAAAATAAATATAACTAAAACTACAAAAATAAAAGGCCTCCATTAATTACTTCATAGTATATTAAGTAACATCGAATGTCATTTATTCTAATACATAAAAAAAACTTAATATTGATATTTTTCGGGTTTTCAAACAAGTGAAAAAGTAGTAAATGTATTATGTAATAGGCTGTGTAATCGAATCGTTTAGTTACCAATTTATCATTATAATATAACACATTTTTATTATTCACTCAACACAATATAAAATATTTATTTTTGAATACGATTATAACGACGATCGCGGTACACACATTTTATCATGCACGACGTTAAATACGATTGATTTAAATTATTTAAACTGTAAAGGAACGACTTGTCCTAATGTTTATGCCGTAGAAGTTAAATAGTTAAATGTAGGAATGTCATAATGCTACCATTGACTATTATAGGTAGGTACCAAAAACATACGTATCTAAAAAATACTTTTAACTAACGGGTTCTAAAATGGGTAAAGTTCAATAATATTCAATATGGTAATTTTTCTTTATAAATCGGATTAAATAGGTACATTCAATAACATCAAAGTTTATTTCGAAGAAAAACGGCGAAATTAATCAAAAACCTATTAATATTCCACATAAAATGTATATGTATATACACCTACAAAAATTATACACTTCAAGGAAAATAATAATGTTCTATAATTGTACTTACAATTATATTTCAATATTTTATGTAATTCAATTGATAACTAGACGGGGGAAGCAAAATAATATTAAAATGTACAACTTTATTTTTATATTATAATTATTAATATCAATGGCTTAAATTAAATAGATCATTTTTTTTTTTTTAATTATCTTATCGAAATATAAACTATATTACTTGTTATTATGAACTGAAAATCTGACTGAATTTATTGAAATTTACAAGTAGAATCAATTTATACTTGAAAGTTCAAATTTCCGTTTCCGTATGTTTAATAGAATGACAATTATCATATTATTATAATACAAATTGCGTTTACTATATGTAGTATGTGATAACAAAAATCGATAATAATATATTAGTACAATAGTACCTAATAAAGTCTTACCACTATTTTTTTTTTTTATTAAATAATTAAAATGACATTCATTATATAAGTACACTCAGAGGCGTAAATTGGGTCCAGAAATGGTGCAGAGGCATATATTCTCAACCTATAATTTCCAACACGCCAATAATCCAACTTCCTAAGTGAAATTCTTCGCTATAAACTATATATTTTCCCATATACTTTTTTAAATAATAAATACATTTTGAATTATTTTAGCAGTAAAATATTTATTAATATAATATTAATAAAAAAAAACGTTTTTACTATTTTAGAATATAGATAGAATACTAATTTAATTGATAATGCCTAATACATGCACAAAAATTATAATTTTGTACCTGTTTATACAATATTATATATTTCAATGATTTTCTGGTAGTGCAAAAACATACCTTTGCACCACTCAGTTTACGCCACTGAGTACACTTACTCAAGAAAACAAGCTGGCATGTGTATCTTAAAAACTTGTACACAACATATCAAATCAGAGTTGAGTAATTCCAGTTTTGATTAGTAAGCCTTAATAGAGTGAATAGACCTATTATTAAACTTAAAAATAAGAACATTATCTGTGTTTTCTCGTAAGTTTTTACTGTATTAATTCTTAGTAGGCAAATTAAGTAGGAATTTAAAATATTATTACAATTTAAAAATTATCATAGGTAACTCACTTAAAAGTCAAAACATCGTAAAAACCTGTGAAAAAAAAACAGACAATTTTCATATCTTTAAGTTTAATAGTACGTAATTTCATTCCAATATTAAAATTATCAAAATTAGAATTAACGACAAACTTACTTTGTTGTACGTTTGCAAGAAACAATAACATTAAATATGTCCATCGTGATGTCAAAATTGTTTACATACACAATCTCATTTCACTCACATGATAGCAATCAATTGACATCATTCGAAATTAGATTATTTGTAAGTTGTTAGAATGGAAATCAGATAACAGATAATAATATATATATAATAAACTTTATCCATCGTAGTATAAGGTAAGTGAGTACTCGCGAGATTTGTTATACCTTGGTATAAGTTATATACTTAACCGTGTAGAAATATATTTAAAAATAAAGGTAGGTACAGGAGAAAATTTTTGCCATAGGCTGAATGAAGTAAATTTGAGTTAGGTAATTTCAAATTTTTTACTATTTTTTATCAAACCAATTTTTTTTACATTTTTTTTAATGATCTATATTTGTGGATTTATGATTTATTGATCTCGGGCAGAATATATTTTTTGAAAATGTCGGTGTATAAAATATTGTTTCTGAACCAATAAACTTAGTATTTCATTTGCAATCATTGGAAGTTAGCATTAGATGAGCGAAGAAGTGTACAAATATTTACGAGTATAGTGCGGTCTTGCTACACCTTCCTATTTCACTTGTAAAAGTATTAAATGCTTAAAAATAATTAATTACTGGTTCAATATTCAATATCTACACAACATTTTCAGATAATTTCCTTTAAAATATGTTTCCATTTTAAAAATTTGATTATTATTAAAAAATTACTATGACCGGTACGTACACGCTGTACACTGTTTTAAAAAATAACAGAAATATATTTAAGGGATGATGATAGAAAAAAAAACAAATGTACCTACTTAAAATTGTTGCAAATGATCGCTAGTTCACAAAAGTTCTTTCTCTGTATAATTTATTATTATTTCAAATACCTAATAATGTGGTATGAAATTATAACATTCCAATTAAAACTTATTACGTATTACGGAGTGTGTACCTTGCTAAAAAAAAATAACAACAATTTTAAAATTTACAAATAAATTGTCTAGGATAAAATTCAATGTCCTTAAAAATTTAGAGTACCTACTGTTTCCCCCATCTGATTGTCAATTATTACAAATATATATATGTATATATATATATATATATATACTTTGAATGTTATAAAATATGAATAAACGGTCTTAACCCATTTATAAAATGTGATTTAAACGTCCTAAATAGAATTTTGACTAATTTTATTATTCTTATTGTTATAAAATTGAAAAGTTTTATGTGTTTTTTAATATAAAAATTATCATTATATTAATTATTAACAGTAAAATTTAAGTAATATTATTTTGTTTAATTATTTTTAATATTGTGATAAATACGCCAAAACATTATTACTATACATTATACAATATATATTATGCATATATTATTGTTTGTTAAACCTATACATATTCTACCATGGTTAGAGGCGAATTTATATTGCTATAGATATTTATTATTGTTTTAAAATAAAATTATTTCTATACTAAACAATAATAGGTAGGCACATTAAGTTTATATTATAGTTAATAAAATTATGCTCCTTACTGTGATGTGTAAAATTAACCTAAGTGCACCGACATTAGTATATAATAATCTTATTTTATATTATTATAAATTACCTATAATGTAGAGATATTAATACGTTTATTTATAATTATATTCCTAAATAATATATATGGTACCTAATACATACCTGTATCATATATGTGCATTAGATTTCACGATACAGCGTGTTATCTTTTTACTTGTAATTGCTTCAGCTATTATAGTTTTAATAAAAATTGTAATATTATATATAAGTTTAATAGTTAAACATTATTATATAAAATGTTATACAAGTTATACAACACTAGTTTACAGTGAATTCGCCAATAACCATGTGCAACTTAATACATATCAAGTCCCTCGTAAACATATCAATAATGGAATTTAAATTGTTTTTATTCTTTGAAATAACTTAATTACCTATAATATTGATACTGATAATTATTATAAATCGTATCATTATATTTAAAGTATTTATTAGGTATTTATGTATTATTGTATGTACTAAATAAAGAATGATAATAAATATTCAAACTATTACTGTGTATTTTTTTTTTATATATACTTTTATTGTTCAACGGTATAATTGTGTAATGTATTTATTGCATTTTTAGCTATGCTGCAGTACAGATTTAATAGTAGATTGGTAACTATATATAAATACTAAATAGTGAATTTTACAGGCTTCAAAATCATTATTCGTTCATTGTTCAGGCAATTTATAATTTATAGTCTCTTATACGTGTATACGTGTGTTTCAGAGCTGATGAGTGGAACTATGAAGGAGACTATATAAATATAGTGATCCAACAATTTTATGATTCCTTAAAATAAGCTATTTTTATTTTTAATTAAAGTAAAATATGAAACCTTTGAAAATAAGGGTTGAATTTGAATAATAGTATCAAATGAACAAAGAACGCGTGGAGGGGTAAACTGTTAACTAAATTATTTGTTAGATACATATTATATGTTATTATATTTATATACTTATATCATAACATTTATAAAATGAAAGTTCATTATTGTATTGTGGACAGGGGTTTTCACTCGAATTAATCGGAACTCGAAAAGCTGTAACATCCTAAAAAATCCTTAATAATTCAGCACTCGAAATCCATATAACCGAGTATTTAATTTATCCCAATCCGAGAACTGGTGTTATGTCATTTCGTATATATTTTTCAGTTTTATAACTATAACTGCTTATTTAATACCAAATAATTATATAATCAATTTAACTATAGGTATATAAGTATATTATCTAATTATAAAATATTTCTCCTTATAACAGGGACATATTTAAAATTAATAAGAAAATAAAAATACATCAATGTGTATTAATATAAATATACATATTAATTAATACAAAATGTCTAAAAGGATAAAATGTAGTGTATTAATTATGTAATTTTGTTCGTAACATTGTAGATTTAATGTGGTTGACTACACTAGGAATATTCAGGATAATTGTTTGAAGGTTAATAAATGTTAACGTTTCATGTGCTAGTGACTAAGATTTAAAATTGTAAATTATTAATTTGTTTTATATAACTCATGGTTGGAGGGAGGCATATGTATTAAATACACTACTAATCACTAGTAGGAGCCACAATTTTTGTGATGAGAGCAAGTGAACATCTCAAATTATGTTGGCCACAACCTATAAGACCTCTAAGGTAATAAAATGTTCACCACGGCCGCCACCAGGCTGGTATATATAATATAAGATATAATAAGCAATAGCATCGATTGACAATGTGATGCCACTAAAAAGAATTTGGACGACAGGCATTTTAACACAAAAATACGAATTTCTTCGGTATTTGTATCACCGTATCAACTAATTCAAATGTTAGATGACTGACGACAGTCGACAGCACTACAGTGTATAGCAGTGTAGTACTGTAGTTACAAATTAAGAACAAGCATCCATCATTTAAAAGTAATTGCAGCACTTTTTTCTGTCCTTATTACAAAATGAAATGAAATGAATAAAAATAAAAATAAAAGATAGCGTTTTTACACCCACTGTAATTGTATAAATAAATATGTTGAATAAGTAGAAATTATTATATTAATTATACTTGTCTTATCAGTTATACTTATACCTACACTTATACACGAACACGATATATAATATTTCGTTGTCTTTTCATCATAATAGGTACTATAGAGCAGTGTTTCTTAAACTTTTTTATCCGTGGAACCCTTTTTGATGTTTACTTTTATCGTGGAACCCCTACTTTTTTATAGCTTTTTATAGGGTTTTTTGCAAATAAATTATAATCATATTATAATATTGTGTTAAAGATATTTAATTTAAAAAAAAACATGTTAAAATAAAAATAAAAATAATTGTATTTAAATATAATAAATAATAATACTTTAATAATAATTAATTCATACATATACAATATTCCTAATAATAGGTATTTATTGATGAAATTTGTATTAGTAGTTAAGCTTCGTGGAACCATGATGTAATCTCCACGGAACCCTAGGGTTCCGCGGAACACAATTTAAGAAACGCTGCTATAGAATATAGACTATAGTAGCTCCGCGGCTCTACCAACAATCAATTCAATGTATTGATGGATTTAAATATTTTCCTCTTTATATTAGTTAGTTATTCTTGATTTTTATCATTTGGCGAGTAAAACTAGGTAAAAATTTAAACAAGTCCATCATGTCCATATTGTACTCGTATTTTTTTTAAATATTCAAGTTTTAAAGTTTTAGTATTATTACAAAGACTATATAGAAAATTTGAAATACAATACATACATAATTCAATTATTAAAAAAATTTTAAAAGCAAATTCAAAACGTGTAAATTTCAGTACACAAATTAAGTATTTATTAAAATACTATTAAAAAGACTTATGTTGAAAATATTTAAAACTATAATCAATATTCAAAAAAGATTTTAAAAACTTTTATCAAATAGGTACTTAACAATGATAAACCCATAAATAGATCTTACTCTTATTGATACTTGATAGACCTATAGACCAATGTTTCCCAACTACTTTAACTCGTGGAACCTTTGCAGGAGCTTGAACGTTTTGAAGAACCTCCATATAATTGTTGGAGCTATTCTATGTTAGAATCGTAATTCAAATCAAAAATATTATTAATTTATTTATATTTTCCCAAATTCCTCATGGAACCCTTGTCACTGGCTGACAGAACCCTTAGGTTCTGCGGAACACCAATTGGAAAACACTGCTATAGACTATAAATTTAGTTTATAGGTTTATGTCTAAAACACTATAGGGCAAATTATGGCAATGATAGCTGTAATTATTATTGAAATAATCCTCAAAGATTAATATGCAAATTATTGTGTTAAAAGTATAATAATAACTGGATGATCAGAATTTAATAAAAAAATAATAGAAAACAAAAAATATATAAAATGTATCATCAATATTTTACTGCTTTAGCATGTGATTACAATTGTTTTAAATATTAAGGTATTACTATATGACATTATATAATATGATTTTATGAAACTATATTATGCTACATTAAATATATTGCAATGTTTATTTTATATTTTATAACAATTGACAAATTAAATATGCTCATCAAAACATTAGTTTGAACAAACTACTTAAAATTTATATTTTAAATTTATGATTTGTACAAGGTTAATATCAAATATTGATGTAATCATAAATGTGATACAATTATTAAAACAAAAATAATAACTAACCTAAAATATTATATTATAATACATAATATAAAAGCTTAGATATAATTAAAAATAACAATAGACAAAAAAATGTTTAATCTACAATTCAAGTATTTTGTAATCATTTTGAATAGCAACTTTTTATACATAAAAAATAATAACGAAACTAACTACTTATCAATTTATAAAGATATTTTAATTTATCAAAAACAAAAATTATACCAATTTCATTAAATAAATTAAATTTTAAGCATTATTATAATATATTTTAAATATTTGGTTGACTTACCATGCAATGCAAATAGTAACAATTTTATATGAAATAAGTTCATACCTAATCTAAAAATCTATATTAAGTTTAATAAAAAATTATGAAATTTTGAGTAATGAATAATAACTGAAACGGTTTATTTCAAATCCAATTACAGAGTTTTAATTATATTTTATTCAACACTCATAATAAGTGTATAGTCAAATTAAGAACATACATTAGATACAGTGCATATTGGTAATTTATTAAATATAGGTACATCTTATTTAGCAATTTTCTTTGAAGTGAATTAAAGTAAAACCACAATATTACCTGTGGCAATTAAATCAATTTATAAATAATAATTTTTTATTTTGTTCACAATAATCTGTAAATATTTTTAAGACGATGTTTCATATAAAAAATATATAACAAACAAACCTTATCTCATGATTTTCCTTAAAATGTTTATTTTAAAATTTGTACCAAATAAGATACTATTTAAATATTTACCTACCTCATATATAATAAATACATACACAATTAGACATTAGTAGACATTTAAATCTAATAACCAAACTTTTGTTTTTTTAGTCTTCTTTTAGATTTTTGAAGTTCTCCATCTGATACATCAGAATTTTCTGATCCTGATACATCTAAAGCTAATTCACTAGACTCCATAGCATAATTGCCAGTAGCTTTAGCTCTTTCTAACGTCCTTATCTGAGATTCCAAAATATTATTCTGCCGCTTGAGATCATCAATGTCTTGTTGGTGGGAAACATTTTTGCGTCTCATGAATTGTATGTAATCAGCTGCCTTTTTTAAAATCTGTGCACGGCTAGCAACTTTTTCACCTTGTAGTGATGGAACTGAATCTCTGAGACTTGTAAAGCTGTCTTTAATATGGTCACGTCTTTTGCGTTCCAATGCATTATGGTGTGCACGCTTTTCTGCAGTCTCCAACTCGATATCTCGGTCATCATCACTCATCTTGAGTCTAAGTAATCAAATTACTCTTTTGGATGAAAATCTAAAAAAAAAACAAATCTTAGTTACAAAAGAAATATGAAAAATAATTAATAAATAGGTACCTATCATCATTTAATAAATCAATGCTAAATACTTCATGATTATTTTATGGGAAGAAGTTAAATATTTTATTATACATGTATACAAGAACTTATTAAATAATATAACTAAATATAAGCAATAAGCATACAAATAATTATTATTTTATAATGTTAGAAAACATTAAAAAAATAAATATATTATTTTATTATTTAATAAAAAAATATCATAGTAATGTTATGATTAATAAAATCTAAAAATAACTTTATTTGGTGATCATAACATCGATCGTATTATTATTACTTATCAGTTATCATATATCTTCATTATAATAATATGTAAACTGAATAAATAATAATAATTCTTTAATTATACTTTGCAATATTGAATAATGAATATTGCTAAAAAGATTGATATTATACATATACGAGTTATATTACTATTTATTTTTCTTTCTAATCGCATATGAATAATGCGTAAGACGAGATATACACAGTCAAATATTAGTACGAGACACAGTATGTTTGAAAAATAATCAGGTAATCAAAACATTTATAATCCATCAACACAAACACGTATGATTAAATGTATTGTCGTTTTTCTATAGCCCTCTACTATCAGCAAAAGTTAAGATTGTCTTTGGCGCTCACAACTGCTCGGTGGTTTTTTAGACAATAAGACACTAATATAGGTCAAAATACTATCTTCTCCTAGCGTAAAACAATTACGACAATAAAAACGATTTAACAATACTATAGCACGGTAAAGTATCGAAACCCTAGCGTCTGTGTCTTTCGATTGTCATTGGCATTGAAACATGCAAGTGCACAATGAATGAAAAAAAATGTATCAAACACTTACATCGGTATAGTCTCCGACGAGGCCTTTTCGGTCAAACTACACTTTTCGTCCGGTGTATAACTGTGTAGTCAACTGTTACGTTATTCGAAAGATTGTGTGAAACAGATAAAAATAGTTAAATTTATTCGGTTTTAAGATGTTAATAAAATAAAATACCAAAAAATATTGCATTTAATTTTAATCAACAAACAATGTTCTTATCATTATACAAAAGAGCAACCCGATTACCGCATTGTGTATCAACATTTCACCAGGCTAACCACATTGGCGGTGTACTTAATGTGTTTCGTTTTCAACTCGTTGTTACCACTGACCCAGTACGGAATGCGAACAATGCCAACCGCTATAGGCGCAGAAGGCTGCAACGCTCAACTGCTCAAGCCCGATAAAATATTAAATAACACGATTTAACGGTCGTTACTCGTTTCTTATGATATATTGATATCTACATTCTCATTTCTGCATAATAATTAATTATTAACTGTTTCGTCTCATTTTTACTTATAAATTATTATTTTTTCAAATGTCAATTAGTTTATGAACAACACCAATGTAAGTAAACAACAATTAAATAATTGTATTTGAACATTTTGTACAAGTTCATTTATGATACTAAAATATCTCTCATCTACTTAGTGTTCAGATTTATGAATCGGCTATATATTTTTTTTCTTAGAAATAGTTCGTATGTAGATACTTAAATAAATAATTAAGTAAAAAATATTTATCCTTGCTGTTTTATTTCAATTAATACAGTGTTTTTAATAATAATTACTGATTACTTGTCCTGAATTTTCATGTAACTGCATACTCTACTACACTTAAGTAATTCTAATTAATATGTAAACTTTTTATAATAAATCAATTCTATAATTAACATTCTTTTTACTTATTTGAGTAAAAATTTAAACAAGTTATATAATTCTAGGTAACTGCATAGAAGTAGCATTTATTATCAATAATAAATAAAATAATTAAAATGTTGTCCACTTTAATTACATATTTAGTTGTAACTGAATTTTTAAACTAAGATTCAATGATTGTTTAAAATAATACATTATTTTTGAGTACTTTGTATAGTAATAAATTAGTTTTATAATATGATTTTTTTTTTTTTTATAAGTTATAATCTTTTTAGAAGAAAATAAGCAAATATAATTGATTTATAACGGTAGTAAAACTTTTAAAAGAAAAGGCCACCTACTAGTAATGACACTATGTTTAAGTTGATTAGAAGTATATAAATAAACATTAAATAATTAATAGAAGATTGCAGTACCAATTACATTTTAGGTATCAAAGTTTCCTTGTATGGATAAGGAGTTACATTTTTTTATAAAAGAATTTTGGTGTACATTTTTAATCTTTTGTAAAAAAAATAGTTTCTATATTATTATATACATTAATAAAACAACTTTACTAATTTGTAATTTTAAATATTTCTGTATAATATTTCATTATTTACTAAACATTTCTAGTAGAAAAACCTATATTGTTTTTATAAATAAATAATAATTTTATTACCTACTTGGTGATGACAATTACTAATGAATACATTCATTATTAGTTTGGTCATTCACCTTTTACAACATTTTTTTTATTAGAACTCTTTTTAATAATTTTATTAGTTATTCATATCAGATAGTAATATTGATTAAGTGTTGCCTTTTAAACAGGGTTCGAGACTTATAGTATTTTTATATCTATTATACATGTAGTAAAACATAGCAGAGTGATGTACAAATACGTTTAATATTATGGAAAATTCAAGTATAAAATTGTATTTTGGTTATTTTAGTATATTTTTAATTTTTTTGCTATATTAATGTATATTCAAATATCTTTACCAATTTATGAATAGTATAATAGTTCAAAATGTATTAGTTAAAATGTTGAAAGATTAATTACGAAAATTTGTTTTGATCATAGTAATACTATTTATGTAGCTATGTAGCTATCTATATAAAAATTTACATTAACAAGATCTATAAATATTCAGAAAAATGTAACTTTTAAACGATCAAAAACGATGTAGTTATCTTATTTGAATGATACTAATGGGTGACCTTTTCCTGTTTAAAAACATCTAATTTTTCTATGCAATCACAAATGTAAACATTTTATTAACAACAATTTTTTAGTAAATTTTTACCTGTATTATATATTTATGTATAAATATTTTTTAGAGCTTTCAAAAACCAATTTTTAAGAAATTTGATTGTAGTAATAATATAAAAAAAAATTTAATATCTACTAAGTTTTTTTTGTTAATAATTTTTAAGTGCTTTTTTTCATTTTCAATGCATATTTTTAAGTTTATTGTATCAGATATTTTAGTGTTTTTTAGTGCTAGAGTTCAGAACTCTGCTTATAAATATATGTCATAGTGCCAATCTTTGTATACGGTATTCCAGTTAAAACAAAATAGAATTTTAAAATCATGGTTAGGTAAATATATTACAAGTGATAAAAAATTGTAGTTTATCATTCAACGTTAGAAAGTTGTAAGATTTTTCCCATAAAAACTATACAAAAAACTTAAGTCATTCCTGAATCCTGATTTAAATAAAATAAATCAACTATCATTCTTTTTCAAGTACTTTTATACATATTTTTCAAATTTTGTATGCATATTCTAGAATATTTATAAATACAAATTCTAACCCTATTGATTACCAATACTTCAAATTAATATCTAAATGTATAATTTCATTTTTTCTGATGTTTAACTATTAAAGTACTTACCAATACAATATTAAATTAGTAAAATTATTAAAGTTTATAGATGGATACAACTTTTATTTACAATTTATGAACAATTCCAACTTTATTTATTGATGTATATTTAAATAGAATGAAGAGAGTTGGGAATCAACCAGCAAAAATTCAAAAAAAGTATCGTGCAGAAGATGACGCAAAAGATCCTAT
Source organism: Rhopalosiphum nymphaeae (assembly GCA_036289425.1). Classification (NCBI taxonomy): domain Eukaryota; kingdom Metazoa; phylum Arthropoda; class Insecta; order Hemiptera; family Aphididae; genus Rhopalosiphum; species Rhopalosiphum nymphaeae. The sequence goes on from JAZAQC010000004.1 coordinate 1,080,114, forward strand.
TCAAGTTTATTGTCGAATTCGCCCCGTCCAGTCTAATTTAGAATCATCATGCATCAAAGTTGTATCCGACACTGAAATACAAATATATTGCCCACCAGATGAAAGAGGAATATCTAGGGAAGGGCAATTCAGTTACAAGAAAATATTCACTGAATATGAGACCCAAGAAGTGGTATTTCAAGACTTGGGATTGCCACTAATTGAACAACTTTTAACTGGAAAAAGTAGTTTAATATTTGCATATGGAATATCAGGAAGTGGAAAATCGTATACAATGACTGGTAATCAGGAAGATGGTGGTATCGTTGGAAGATGCTTTGATGTAATATTCAACTCTATTCAAAATTACCAAGCTAGAAGGTTTACTTTTAAACCTGACAAGCTTAATGGATTTGATGTATATAGTATGGAAGATGCCTTGTTTTTTAAATCTGAGGATTTCAAAAATAATGTTAAAAACCCTTCTAAAACATCAAAAAAGTAAGAATTAATACATTTTGTTTTTCGTCCTAAAAAAATTATTTAATGTGTTTATAAAATTAAATTTTTTTAGGAAAGATGGAGATACAGATCGTATACCATTTAATTATAAAATTATGGATATAGAACAAGATGTAGCATATTCAGTCTTTATAAGCTATGTAGAAATATATCATAATTATGTTTATGATCTTTTAGAAGATGTATCTGATGGAGAAATAAGACGGTAAATAAAGAATAACCTTTATATTAATATTTAATTTTAATTTATATGATGGTTTAATAGAAACAGTAAAATAATAAGGGAAGATTCTAATGGCAATATGTATGTGCATGGAGTAAATGAACAAGAAGTATTTAACGCAGATGAAGCTTTTGAATGGTTGAGAAAAGGTCAGTTAAGAAAGCGTACTGCCCCAACATTTTTGAACATGGACTCCAGTCGTAGTCATACAGTTTTTACTATAAGAGTTGTGCAAGTGAGTTATTTTAAAAAATATCATTATATTTCTATAAATATAAAATAGACAAATATTTTCTAAGACATTTAAAAAATTTTATGTATGTATTTTCATATCATTATAATTTATAATATATATATGTTATAATAGGCACCTTTGGATACTGATGGTGTAAGTATAATTCAAGATAAGAAGTATACTGTTGTGAGTCAGCTGTCACTGGTAGATTTAGCTGGTAGTGAACGAGCTGGGAAAGCAAAGACTACTGGACAAAGACTTCAAGAAGCTGGTTAGATTTTTTTTATTATTTTATTTAATACATAATTATTACTATACATTTTTGCAGGAGAAATAAATAAATCACTGTCAAATTTGAAACAGTGTCTTAAAATATTATATGAAAATCAATCTTCTAGCAATTTAAGGAATATTGCTGAAAAAATACCTTACAGAACATCACGTCTTACCCATCTGTTCAAAAGTTTCTTTGAAGGTTCTGGTTCAATCAGAATGCTAATTTGTGTTAACCCTATGTCTGAATATACAGAGCTTTTGGTAAATAAAAACTAATTTAATTTTGTTAAATATATATTTAAATATTTTGTTATGAACATGCAGCCTGTGCTTCAATTTGGTGAAATGTCTGGAAGTGTTCAAGTAAAAAGAACAACTCCATTGCGTATGGATATAGGTTTAACTCCAGGAAGAAGAAAAGTTATTGATGTATGTATTTATATTTAATATTAATTCTAAGATATTTGTTCTTATATAAGCACAATTTTAGATTCAATCTTTAAATCGCATTCCATGTGTGATTGAGGAAGGTACTAAATTTCCACAAGACAATAAAATAAATTATGAATCAAAAGAAAACTGTTTTGGAAGGTAATTTTACTTAATTACAATTGTATGTATAAAAAAAGAATATAACTATGTATATTCTACAGTTATTTAAATTTGGGGCCTCCTTTGCCGGATTTAGAAGTAGATGATTTATTAGATGATGAGAAGAGACAGCAATTAATTACTGCTCTTGATCAAAGAATAAAAAAAAAGGAAGAACTTCGTGAATTGTTGATTACTCAAAGTATAAAATGATAATATATTTTTAATAAAAAAAAATCAAAATAACATTAATTACTTTCTTTTAACAGGTAATGACATACGATCACAAATAGTAGTTTTAGAAAGCAATTATGCGGGTGCTAAACAAGAAATAAATTCATTGCAAATTCTGAGAGACCAAGATACTAATAAAGTATTAATAATCAAATGTATTATTAATATTGATAATTATTACTAATAATTTGCTTAATATTTTATATAGGTTAAGCAATATCAAAACAAATCATTTTTATTAGAAAATGAATTGGCCTCATTAAAAAGAAAATTAGAGTTTATGGATAATGAAAATAAAAGATTAAAATCAGATGTAAGTAACTAAATAAATAAATATTTTAATTTACCTAATGTATTGACTGTAGAGATGAAATTGAATCTGGCCTTGTCTTGTTTTATCCTCATACTTTTACCCGCCCATAATGTATTTATAGACTATGTTTAGGAATTAAGAACATATTTATTACACTAATACAAACTAAAAAAGATTTATACCTATAGTCAAAATGTTATTAGTTTATTAATTATATCAATTAATTTTCTTACCTTTTTGATTTCTAGTTAAATGCAAAAGACAACATGTTAAATCAAGTTTCAGTAGATAAAGATCTGTTAAAACAAAAATATAATACAAAAATTGTTAAAAAACAAGAACAGTTATCTAGAGAATTCAAAGATAAATGGAAAGTTCAAGAAAATGAGTTTGAGGTTTGTATAATATTTTTTTATTAAGGTTTTTAAATATATAATTGTAAATCATCCAGTTTCTTAATATTATTCCAACATCCACAGAAATACACAATTCACTCAAAAGTAAAATTATACTATTTCAACTATCAAAAACATACACCTTATTAAAATTAGATTTTGATTCTAGTCAAGTTGTATTAAACTTATTCTTTAAATAACGCCTGAAAAATAAAAACTTTAAAATCTGTGTCACAGGTCACAATATGACCTGTCAAAAATCTTCATACTTCATTCAAATAACAGCTATACTTTCGTCTTACAATACAAAACTTGATGATTTTAAGCATCTCTTTACCACACTGCCACAATGAAATAAATCATAATATGGCTAAATCACTCCAAAAATAATTTTAATTTTAAAGTCACTTTTTGTTTTATATATATGATTAACAGGCAAAATTACAAGATAAAAAACGCAAATTAAGACATATTAAAAATATTGTGGAAAGCACAGAAAATATTCCTGGCCATTTCTCCAGGCGTATTGTAAAAAGAACTCTGTCTGATGAAAGCTTAAACAAAATAGAACCTGTTGTGAATCATGGTAAACCCTCAGAGTCAAAACAAAATGAGGTAACTGAATTATTTTAAATATTATGTACATAGAATTATCCTTGTAAAACATTATAATTGACATTTAGCCATCACAAGCAACATTAAGATATTTACGTTCGAGAAGATCTAAATCGTGTGACCCTCATGAACGTTGGATCGAACACAAACCACCAGTACCTATTCCTTTACAAACTATCATGCAACCCAAATTAAAGAAACGCAAATCCATTACCAAATTAACAGATGCCAAAACAGTATCGAATAATGGTGCATCAAAATATTGTTTATTGACTCAAGGATCGGATGAACAGGGCATTCCAGAAGCTAAACTATATAAAGTACTTTATATCTACTTTAATAATAACTATTGTCTATAAAAGTTGTATTAATTGATTTATAATTTGTTAGGCTGATATTATACAAACTATGGGTGGAGGTGCACAGGTTGTGTTCAATGATGTCGAAACGCTAAAACAGGATTCACCACTAGGTGGATCTCCAGTGAAAAACCGTATTCAGGCATACAATAATGAAGTAAAGGCTCATAGAGGTAGTCCAGAAGATGTACAATCAAAATGTTATGGAATACAAGGAGGCTATACTCCAACATCTAGAAAATGATATATTAAAATAAAAACGTTATCCATATTAAATTTAAGGAGAATTGGTTAACGTATGTGATATCAATCTTAAATTACTTTTATTATTATTATATATATATACATAAATATAGATTGTACATAATTTTACTTACCAAAAACTTGGGAATTTGTGTACCTTACAATTTGTAAACAGAACAGAAAAAAAGATCAATCTAACTTTATTTGACAGTGTAAGCAATTGGTTCAATGAAAAATAGCATCTCAACTGTTTCAGTACTACGTCAATATGAGTGTAATCTGCTTTTTATACAATTGAATGTTAACTTTTTATTCATTAGAAAGTCAATTGTTTTTTTTTACATTTTTGTACTATAAGTTTTTTTTTTGATATTATATAATTTTATAATTATTATTTATAACTAAATTTTGCCTGCAGAAATGCTGTGACAAGATGAAAAATATTCTTATAATATATTATAATACTTCATTTTATGTTTTAAATGAGTATTTCACAATTTAATTGGTATTATTATTTTCAAGTTAAAATTAAAATAAAAAATATATTTTTAATTTTTAAAATCAATGACTTATTTGGATCATTTTATCAAGGGAGTTGAGAGCCATACATGGCTACAAATATATTTTCTAATGTTTCTGCTGTTACTAATTAGATAAATATACCAAAAAATGTTCATACAGATTTAAGGTGCTTGTACTAAATGGCAAAATGTGATAAAGGACCAACAGCATTTTAAACGCAATTTTATGTATATGTATTTTAATCACAAAAACAAATTTATTGTAGCTAACATCAAAATATCGACAGAACAGATTTGTACAGTACACGATAATGATATTGTTGTTTCGATTGGTATATAATACACAATTTTAACTTAACCTAGTCCTAAAGAAATTTTAATCATCATCCATTTATATTTTAGAACTATTATTAAAAGAAAATGTATACCATATTCAAATAAGTTAAATAAGTACAATAATAATAATAATAATAAAAAAAAAACAAGATGGTTCTATTAACAATATAAAGTTTTCTTCCATATACACCGTACAATAATGAAAATAATACAAATTAAATGCTACCATAATTTGAAATATATACATTTTTATATAATATATATATAACAAACCCATAGTTACACAACCATGGTAACACCGTGTAAAGGAATAAATTAACAATAGATATCATAAGCTAATATTAATATAATGTAAAGCCAGTTTTCATAGAAAACAGACAAGACTAGAATCACAGACGGGCAAGGAAAATCAAATAATATCTAAGGTATACACAGAAAATTAATAAGTACACATATAATAATATTGTATAGCTAATTTAATATTCTTAACTTAATTTTGTTAAATATCTTGTAATATTTTTTATTTTTTATTTTTTTTTGATAAGACGGGTTGTTTGGTCCCTAAGCATTAAAACATAATTAGATAAAATCAATTCATTATTTTTTTTTTTTGTCATTTACTTTACATGTAACGGTCAGTTTGTTTTGAGCGCAAGTGTATTACACATTATTTTCTAGGACAATTGAAAAAATAAGATGGATTCGTGTTTGTAAGTGTTTGTATTTTTAGAACAAAGAATTGATAAAGGTATACCTTTGGTTAATAAAATGACTATCTGTAGATATAGAAATTAATAAGAAATATGTAATATATATACAGTTATTGTTTTGGATGAACGCCCCCTCTGGCCACAAAACACAAGTTTGGTTTTTAATCGACTTATTTTATTTATTTTTTTTTAATTCGGATTCCTTTACATACAGCTGTAACTTTAATTTTAGGAATGATTTTCCAAATTAATACCACCTTGTTTACAATTTCAAAAAAAAAAAAAATACATCGATTAAAATCTGGTGCATACAATGCACATTATGTTATTGACACTTATTGGGATGTTATTTTAAAACTGTATATATACAAAAATATTTAAATTTCAAAATCAGGTACAATATAGAAAAAGAAAAAATGGATAAAAATAATTGTTAATAAATAATTTAGCTATTAGTTAATAAATTTAAATATACATATCAGTGCCAGTCATATTGCAACATTCCCGACAACTTTTAATCAAATACTCTTTCTCTGGAGTGTGCGAAAACTAAGAAAATAAAATTGATTTTAAAACGATTTGTGTACTAGGCAGCTGGCAAGAATGTAATCGCGGACGGAACAAGCGTCACACTCATATTTTAATACATATAGTAATATATTTACAATACACTAAAATATGTGTCATAATTGAAAGAGATAAAGAATACTAAAAATGGACAAAGATCATTTGACTTGTATAAGCCATTAACAAAAATATATAACATAAATAAAACAATAAGATATTAACTAACGACAGTAAAGAAGAATTTGTACCACTAACAATGGGTACAAAATAAAATATAATAAATCTATGCACTTAACTGAAGAAAACCATAGAAATACAATTCAGTAGAAAAGCAGAAGAAACATATATGCAACATATGAACACAATAAAAGTTTTATAGTCTAAAGAATTAAAACGAATGAGAAGAAATTAAAGAAATAGATAGAAACTTAAGTTTTTTCAGTCAACTGATTTTAAAACACAATAATAATAATCAAAACATTAATGAAAAATGGTAATAATAATAATAATAATAATAGCAATAGCACTCAATTAAAATCTATGCTGCTCATGTTTAAGAAGAATACTATTAAGATATATTTGAGCTTGATAAAATTTAAGAATCAGCAGCTAATGAAATGTATACATATGAAACTTAATGAGGTATTATCAAAGTATTGATTATAAAATAGCTCATACTATTTACAATCAAAGATAATTTTAACAGCAAATTTCTGAATTTCTCTGTAAAACTAATACTATAATACAATTGGTTTGAAATAGTTTGCTTCTCCCTCCCTTATTATTAGCTCACAGTAAAAATAAATTCTATAAACTATAAATCTTACAGATGAAATTACATTTAGAATAATCTAAATGAAATGTTTAGGAGGAGGAGGTGTTTTATATGGCGATTGATTGGGCGAACTATCGCCCAAGTCTAATCTCAACTCAACTTCGGGGCCAAGAATTGGACATATGTTTAACTGGTCCAAAGAAAGTGATACGGCTGCAACGTCAGGCATGATTACTTGCTCTCCTCGACCATCAAAATCTTCATCGTCATCATACTAATAAATTGATTACCAAAAATAAGTGATGAAAAAAAAATTTATAAATAAAATTTACTTACTCTGATATTATTAGTGTAACGTAAAGATGAAGCCATATCATTTACAACATATGGTCTATGTTGTTTTCTCAATTTCTGCTGTGCGTATACAGATGGTAAAGTGCTAGTCCCTAAACCTTTTCGTTTTTCTTTTCTTGTGCGACTACTTCGAGATCTTGTACTTTCTTTTGGTTTCTCATCAGGACCTCCACCACAGTAGCATACAGAACTGGCAGCTTTCTAATTATTAAATATTTATTAAAAAATTTTTGTTTTAAAAATTAGATTAAAACATTAATAATACTTCTAAAAGATAAGCAACAGGGTCTGGTAAATTGAACTCTCGAACAACTCTTAATCTTATTTGATGATTGATTTCCTGTCGACTAGATAAAGGCAGTGATATTGCTCGTTGACAACCAGGGGCAGATCTCAGTTTCTGATCACGTTTAACCATAGCATTCATGGTTGAAACATCTGGTGCTATATACAAATTCATAATTTTAGAAACAACTTAATGGGTTAAAATAATATATTATTATTATACTTGGTATTGAAGCTGTTAAAACATCAAGAGATGAAAGGCCATAAGATAATGGAGTTGGTTTTTCTTCAATCATGTATAAAGTGTCAGGTATACCATCAGGCATATATCTTGTTCGTCTTACAAGCTCTTCATCCTCTCTTAACATTTGATCTTCAAATAATGACTAAACCAAACACAAATTGAGTATAATATATTAATATAAATATAACATTATTTAACTTGCCATAAAAGCATTTGAATTATTTATATTTTATACAGTTTCAAATTCTTAACATAATAAATGGATTATAATTTTTATTTCAGAAACCAAAAAAAAAAAAATAAATAATAGCTTATAATTATAAAATTATAAAAACAAAAATGAATCATGAAATATGAAAATATCTATAATCCTTAGACCTAATCTTAAGTTTAATCCTATTGAATTTTGAAATACTATTCTTTATTATTTATTATTACGGTATGAAAAATATTCAGTATGTTACTGATAAAAATATTGCTTTCAATATTGTTGTCTCTAATATTAATTATAAATTATCAAAACAAATCTTACTTATCTTATTAACTTACTTTAATTTCATCATAGTATGGAATAAATAACCTAGGTCTCACATAAAGTCCAGATGGATGTCTAATCCAAGCATTAATTCTGGACATATGATGAGATAATATTGGTGAATCATTACCAATCATATGGCTTGGTGGTGAACTCACTAAACCTCTTCTTATGGCTTGAGTCAAAGTCTCGTGTTCTGTGGGGATAACATGATCCATACGCACCAAAGGTAAGAGTTCAGATAATATTTCACGAAGTTCTACATCACTTAAATCTCGTTTCTTTACACCTTTTCGGCTAACAGAATGTGTAGTTTGACTAACTAAATTTGGTTCTAAAATCAATTAAAAAAATTATAAATCAATTATAAAGTTGAAAATTGAAATATAATACCTCTATCTTCCATACGTCTAATCAATTCATGTTCGCCCCATTTGAGAACAGCTTGTAAAACTTCAAGTTCACTTGATTGTAAGAAATTGCTCTTTAAACAGTCTATTAGATGAGGTTTATCTAATTGGTACAAAACAGGACTATTAGCCACTTGAGAAAATTCTTCACGTAAAAAATGCTTAGCTTGGCGATGAACCCATGCTGACCCATGTGGCAAACTTCCCCATCTATTTATCATTTTTAATATTATTAAATAATATTTAAAATCAGCATCATAATATTTAAGAAAAATTACCTAAGTACTCCTGGAAGTGACTCTAGAGTAAGCCATTCAAGGATAAGATCCTCACAACCTTGAGATACTATTTCTAATTCTAGAAAACGACCAATCTGATACAATTCCATAGCTTCATCCAGAGGACTTGGCCGAACACGTCCCGTATTAGTTAGAGCTTCAACCTAAAACAATAAATTGCCATAAGTATTTGTAGGCGTATAATACTATATAATACTGCATTATATTTACTTCACTTAAACTGCCAGCAGATGAACCACATCCTGAACCTCTCAGTATCAGAGACAAATCAACTGTATCTAAATAAATTGCATGTAATAGTACTCTTGCATATCGTTTTGGAATAACTGATTCATCTAGCACTATCCTGAAATATTTTAAAAAATAAATAATAAATAATAAGCAAATAATTATTAATATATGTAAAAAATAAAAAAAAATTATTTTTAAAACCTTGTAGGAATGTGTAAAGCTCTTTCTGTATGTTCTTCACCAGACTTGGTCCTTCGTTGAATAAGATTTCTAAAAAATGGTGACCTAGCACTAAGAATAGATTTATGGCAAGGCAATTCCAATTTGGGTTGAAAACCATATTCAGATCCAGTAGATTCTGGCCTTCGATCTGAATATCCTTCTGGAATAAATACAAGTGCAGCATCTGCATAGTCACCAGTTTCCAACAAGTATCTTAAATCATTTTCTAACACATTTGGTGTACCAAGTTCATCACCAAGTCTTCTTAATAATGCTAAATCAATATCTCCATCTCTTGGAGCTATATCGCCAGTATATAAAAAACGTAGTAATGCTGAAAACATTTCTATATCCACACCAGGTGTTCTCAAATCTAAACAAATACGTGCTCCATAACCAGGACACCCCAAAAGCAATTCACGGAAATATGGACATCTAGCTGACAGTATTGCTCTATGTACTGGGAAACAAACACCACGGAAAATGAGATCAACGTCTGTACAATATTTATGGTCATATAAAGTAGATAAATCTTGTTTAAATGTAGCAGCTGGAGGTCTCGCAAGTTCTGCTTGTACAGACAAGTCTTTAAGGGCAGCTAATGCTTCATATTCTTCAAGTAAGGCAGTAACTTCAGCTGGTGACCAATCAGATATCAACTCTCTTATGACACGACCATGATTACACACCTTGGAATATCGACGACGCTTAATAAGCTTCTTTCGCAAAGTAGCAAAACCAGACATACGCATCTTACGTCTTTCCCTATAGATATAAATACATAAAGAATTAAGGTGAATACTAAGAACAAATATATTATGAAAACAAATTAAATATACTTACTTTATAATGACTCCTGGATAATTTTGAACGTCTACATTTGGATATTCATTGGAAGAAACCCCGGCACCCATTCTGTCGTCTGGCCAAATCCTTTTCGTCATCCCATCATATGACCAGACACAAGGTAACAATGTGAAACATAAGTTCATCACATAGTTATTTTCTCTGAAATATAAAAATTAATTTAAGAAAATGCAATAACAAAATGTTAGTTTAAGAAAGCTTTTATTTGTTATCTATTTTACTAGAAACTCCATTTTACATTTACATCATCAATAAAATATTTAATAAAAATAACTAAAAGTTGATACTTAGTCGATTAGAACCATATTCTAAACTTTATATGAATTAATAAAAACATATTTACTTAGCTGTTCAAGACAATGGACTAGGTAGGTAATTATTAGTATGTATGGCTATAATTTACTCAATTATTTTAATTAACTATATTATATAAGTGTTATATTTCAAATAAAATCAATGTGAAGTTATACATCATACACACGAATGACAGATTAAGTTAACTAATTCAAATTCAAATTGGGTCAAGTCAATAAGCTATTGTATACAAGAAATCAGTATTTAGTAGTAGCAATAACAAAAGGAAATCAAACAATTATGATAAGGTATATTATTTTAAATCAAAACATTAAATTAATTTGAAAAATACACAAAAAACGAAACAAATATGTAATCAAAAAGTGCTTCTTGAGCAGGTTGTTTAGGGTGTCCAAGAAAAAAATTAGCCACTTACATTAAATAACCCTATCATGACCTGCATTCGTGGAATCATCGAGACGAATTGACTGGTTTGAATAGTTCGTAATAACAAATCTTCTGAAAAGATAACTTTCTGTATGAAATTTAAGATCGGAACTAAATTTGTATTTTGTAATAGAAATATTTGAGATCTAAATACAAATTTTGCTTAGCTAAGAATATTTTGTTCTATTGATAAAAAAAAAACATCAACACGCCTACAAAAATGGTTAGAAAGTCTTTGGAAATTAATTTCCTAGTGAGTACACAAAATAATTACAACTACCTACGAAAAGGAAATTATGTTGATTATCCAAAAATAAATAATTTCACAATTTATAATTGTTGACAGTATTGTTATCTACAATTTGGATTTTATTTTAATTTAATTTACCAATGACAATTGATTATTGTATTTTATAATTGAACCATAGAAGTTCTGTGACAGAATCATGATTCGTATTCGCTTTGGAAATTTCAATCAAACTAAACATAATGATAACAAAACATGTGATCAAAGATTGAACAAAAACACGCCGATGAATAAAACAATAAAAATATTATCTATTATGTATTTGTACTTTGTAGTTTGTTGTTTCAGACGTTTCAGTGAAACTGGTGGTTATAACACGATATAATATTCGTATTAATTATTATTCCATAATTGCACCAAATTTCATTTTATTAATTGAATATACATTTCATTCAAACAAATCATAACAGTTGTAAGTATTTAAATAGATTAGATTAAATTATACATAATACACGCCGACTAACTTAATAAAAGTTATACTTGAACTATGTAGTTTTTAAAATATAATAAATAAATAGTGAAACCATTGTTTTATAGATTTTAAAATGTTGATTAATAATTTACTTTTTGTAAAATTTTTATTAGTCATATAGTATAACATTTGTATTTATATTTGTAGCAGTGGCGTGTGCGTGGTTGCGATATAACCTCACTCATGTGCTTTTTTTTTTTTGGCAGTTTTTGTGTTTGGATCATCATAATTCATTTAAATGTATTATTACTTAAAAATGTATAACATATATTTCCCCATTAAAAGTTCCTGGGCACGCCACTGCTTGTAGGTATATTGTAATTTTATTTTACAATAGGTAATAATACAATTATTAAGTACAAACTATGTAGTGTTATTAACTTATTGCATTGTACCTATATTTATTGGTCAAATTCTTGATATATAATAAGTAAGGCTTGTAGAGTTGTAATGAATAACTTATAAAAATTTGCCTTTATTTTCTTTACTATTTTCCATTAAACATAATTCACATATTTTACGATACGATCGATTTTGTAATTTATATTTAATTTTAATTTTCAATAGTAGATAAATCTTAATTATACTTGTAACTGAAGAAAATACATATATCACATTTAAAATAAGAATGTAATAGCCCAATGTTTGCTCATCTGTAACTTCCTCTCACCACCTAATATGCCATAAGTATACCTACTGTGTAGTTAAGCCAGCGGTTCTTAACCTGTGGTTTCTGGTCTGCAATACTCATGTCGAGGTCTGTGGCAGCCTTAACAACTAACATAAGTCAATATGTAACATGAGTGCATTGTTATAATATTTTTAGATTATTATTTTTTTTTTTCATATAAAGTTTCAAAAAACTTCGATAATTTGTAATATAAAATAGCTATTATAATTTTGGTTATGATAACATGAGATGTTTTGTTAAAAGGTATTCAACAAAAAATTGATAGGGGTCCCCGATTTCTAAAAATCTTTCATCGAGGCTCTGTGTTCTTCAAAAGGTTAAGAACCATTGAGTTAAACCATATCCCTGCGCACAAGTTGGCTACAATTATTGCCTTACAAATTAAAATTAAAATTTAATTGATATAAAATATCATTTCTACATTTATAAATATGTAGTGCAATATTATATACTATTAGAAGATAAAAATGTTGTCAACAATGAGATATATAATTTTTGACATAATTTTTTTATTTAATCTTCTAAATAAATTGTATTTATGAATGTCCTCTAATTAATAAAATTATTACATTACTATATTATATTTGTTTATCTATATTACTTATTTATAGTATATTTTACTCTAGCATTAAACTATATAGTCATTTTAATAAAAATTAATTTTAGCTACTGGCCATTTGTATTATGTTACTTAAAATGTTTGCTACTCATTAAAATCTCATGAGATAAACAACTACTAATTTATTTAGTTTTTAAATTATATTTATTATTTTTATAAATATCTAAAATACTTATAAATTGTGATATTTATGCATTTAAATTTATTTATCTGAAATAAAATTACCCAAATTACTAGTTTTAAAATACAATTGTACAACAGTTTCTAACAATTTGTTTAGTATCCTTAAAAATATTAAATAAGAATTACCTACATATTGTTGAAGTTTGAGGATGATAACAAATCTTGAATAATATAAATTATAATTCAAATTATTGAATTATCTAATTTAGTATCACAAAAGGTAAATTATAAAATTTATGTTTTGGCTATAGTTGTCATAGTTACTTTAGGTAACCTATTATTTTACCTAAATACCTAAAGAATGACTATAAAAAAGTGAAGATTTTTTTATTACTTATTTGTTTAATTCTTTACCTCATCTTATATCTATTTTTAAATTAATTAAAGAAAAATACAATAAATCAATAATGAAAATAATTTTGAGTGGAGTTTGGATTATATAGTGTTTTTAAACTATATATATATAATTCTAGTCAATATTTTAAGTACAGTTTTTTATTATTATTTAAATATTTCCTGAATACAATTAGATATTTTAATATCTATATGAATATTATCTTGTAATAATTAATTATTATGAAACTGTTAGATACAATAAAAATATAATTTAACTTAAAATTAAATATTAAAATAAGTATGTAAAATAAATTCATTCTCATATTGAATCTATGCAATAAATATAATATTTTCTATTACCTACTTATTAAAATTTAATATTAACAAAATAATAGTTTTTTTAATCTTTAATGTATAGTTGTTATTATTGTTATTATTTTAATTTTATTTTTTATTAGTTGTGCGTATAGTTGCTTATGTACTTTAAAAAACAAAAATGATTTAACACATAGTATTATGCTCCTAATTGCACTAATGTTTATAACAGTTTGTTATAAACCAATAATAATTTTACTATTTTGATTTTTAATCAAGTGAGTATGGTAATTGAAATGAAAAAAAAGTCTGAAATTTTAAAACTTCAAGAATTTGTGTTAAATAGAAAAATGTTAAAAATGTATCTCAGTTATAATGAGTAGGTGAATAATTAAGCTAGCTTTAACATAAAATACTAATGAGAGAGAAATCCAATATTATACCCAAGCAGTATAATAATTTAAATTCACAAAAATGTTGGTATTAACAGTCCCAAAATTTCTATTTTAACTTTCTCCAAAACTATTATAGCTAAAAAGTTAGTTGATAGCTCATTAAAAAAGGATTATCAAGTAGATACAAAATGTGAGATTAAAAATTATCAAAAAAAATTATTTAATTTTTCACAATTAAAAAAATAGTTATTTTTTCTAGATTTTCATTTAACATGGTAGATTAGTGAAACTGGAGAATGGATTTTGTTATTTGGGGTCTTGTTAGATTCACATTGGCTAGGAGAAGTGCAGTGAAGATTTTCAGAACTTTATCATCAATCATTAACTCACTACATAGCTATAAAGCTGAAAAACATAAAAAACTATCCAATAAAATGTATTTTAATTTTTTTTTTAAAGCTCTGTAGTAAATTAACTAGATATGATAAAGTTCTGAAAATCTTCACTGCACTTCTAGTGAATGTGAATCTAACAAAACCCCAAACAACAAAATCCGCTCTCCAGTTCCGGAGATCTATCTCACAAAATGAAAATAAAAAACATACATACATATTGCATACAATTAATAAATTTTTAAAAATTGAAAATCAAGAAAGTTTACATGCTTATCTCTAACTTGACAAGCATTTTTATAAATAACATAACAAACGATTGCTAACAAAAATGTTATTTTTACAAGAGTTAATTATTTGTATATATTTAATTTAATTTATAAATATATGTGATTAATTTTATTAATATTATGAACCATAAAACTAAATCAATTAATTTTCGATTTCTAAGTGACCTTGTATTAATAATTTCTGAAAATAAATTAAATATTAAATAGTTTCTATAGTCATTTTATTATAATTTATTTTCTTCTTTTAGCTTTTATAGCACATTTAGGGTCTTAGCTACTTCAACTATTTCCAGCTACGATTTTCACTCTCCTGTCTAGTCTTGATCCTAGTGCAAAATTTTGTAGGTCTGATTTGATTGTATCCATCCTCTGCCAAAGTCTCTTTTAGATTATTCCCATTTATTGTTTCTGTCGTTACTTTTTTAATATCCCATTGGACTTCCAAATAGTCCAATCCATTCTAAATGTTTGGCTCTTGTATTGAGCGTTTGGTACATTTAATAAATTTCCTTATTGGTTCTAACGCTGTATTCACTTTTTTCCAAAATACAGCACAGTATTTTTCTTTCAAAAGTCATTATTAATATTTCTATGTCACCTTTCTTAACCAACCATGTATCACATACATGAGATAGAACTGAACGTGAATAACTTGAGTATAGTGTTGATTTGGATCTTATAGGATAGTAATTTGGGCTTAAATATTTTTTCCCGGGCAAAATAACCTATATTAGCTGCTAACATTCTTAGTTTTATCTCATTATGCATGTTATTTTTATCATACATTTTTAAATAAAAATAACTATTATTTTTTCAGCTTTTGCAATGTTGACTCCAAATTTTGAATTGGATCAAACCAATGACTATTTAATCCTAAAGATCAAAGCTAGATTTGCTAATATCAACGATACAGAAATTGATGTTGATGGTACTCAAGTCACATTTTATTCCTCTCCATATTATTTACGTCTTCATCTGCCCGGTGAAGTGGCAGAAACTGATTCATCATCTGGGTTTTATGACTGGGATTTATCTGTTTTTACTTTTCAATTAAATAAAGTAAATCCAGGAGAGCACTTCCCAGATTTAAATCTTATTAACAAATTTCTAACACCAAAAAAAACTCCTCAAACAGTCAAGCCATCGATTGAAGTTCTTAAAAATGTTCAAGATGATAATAACGATGATAACGATGACGACGACAATAACGATGACAATGAAAATATAGATTGTAACTTTTTACAAGAACCTATATTAGACAAAAATAATATTTGTGTAAAATATGGATTTGGCAATCAAACTCAAGATGGATTTAATCATTTTAATCGTGAATTTTTTGAAATTATTGAGATTAGTGATCTCGACAATATGAATTTTGATCAAAGAAAATCATCACAAGCTGGGACAGAATTTTTAGATTTTTGTGAGGATCATTACATGGCGGATTTGATGACGGAACCAGATGGTTTCAAAGATATATTAAGTTTTAAACCGTTTTGGTATAACACAACGCCATTTACATTAAATGATTCTCAAAAAAATATTTTAAAATCATTTGGTAATAAAGAATACTTATTGAGTAAAGATGATAAAAAATCAGCCTTGCTGTCATTGGTAGATATCGTGTATGCGTATTGTTTTTGTATTCGAACAAATTTGGGTGAAGAAAATACTGAATCACCATGGTTAATCAACAAACTCTCATCTACTCTTTCATGGTTTCGTATTTTTGAAACGTTTAATGAAACCGTTATAGCGTGCATCAGACGAGGTGTGTGTTATCCTCTATACAGACGATGGGATTTAAGCATTTTAGTGCTCTCTGATGTTCGTAAGGTATTTGAAAACGGATGTGTTTGTTTACTCGCGTGTTTATTGGATATTCACGAGTTATTTAACTCGAGCGAACCTAGATATGTATTGAACCAACTGTATATTAAAGACTATTGTATTTGGATTCAACAATTGAAGAGTACACATTTTGAAACTATCGTCAAACTCTTTGATAAAAATAAAATCATAAAAAAACAAGTGGGATTTGATTTAGAAGTATTGGAAGTTGCTGCAATGAGCGTAGAAGAAGACGTGGCCATTTTAGAACGTGCACACAACAGTGATAGTATTGTATCTAAATTACAAACATTACAAATTTCATCGGAGAGTAGTTTAGATTCTGATGATGACGAAGAAGAATCTGCAGAATAATATTTTATTTTTATCATTTTGAGTCACGTATTAATATTAATGTCTATAAATAATCATTATATAATTAATTTTATATTTTCAACAATTTCAAACTCGAAAAATAGTTTAGATTCTGATAACGACGAAGGGTTTTCAGAATACAATTTTTTATTTTTATTATTTTATATTCCGAGTATTAAAATTCATATTTATTAATAATAATTATGTAATTAATAATTTCATTTATTTTATATTTGCAAAAATTACAAATTTCAAGCTCAGACTGCTCGGAAAGTAGTTTAGATTCTTATGACAACAAAGAAAAATCTTTAAAATAACATTTTTTTTTCAATCATTTTGTACCACTTATTAATGTTTATGTCTACAAATAATAATTATATAATTATTTCATTTATTTTATATTTAATAAATATATTTATAGTTTATCTACATTTTTAGACAAATAATCCTGAATTCAATCCAAAGGTGCTAATTATATTTTATTGCAATGTATAAAAAACGAATATTACTTGGTTATTAATTGATAATTTCAAAAATCCGTAATATGTAAGTATACATTTTATTAAAACATAATGGATAATCTATACACGATGGTCATGAATCATGATATATTATAGTATTGAGGTTGTGAGGAACTGTGTTTATCGTTTTTATCCCCTGCTTCATCTCGCGATAACTAATACTTTTCTATAGCATACGTGTTCATACTCGTCTACCAATCTACCATAATATTTCAATAGGTCATAACCTGTTATTAATCGATTTCATGATCATGACTCATGTTGGATGGTATTACAACATATTATTGATGACATTTTAATAATAAAATATATATATATATATATAAAAATATTCTATTACCTACCCTAACTATATTATAGAGGTACAACCACAGATTTTATTCTGTGATTTGACTACTATAATATGTTCATATATCTCTATATCCAATGTTCTGTAGTTGTACAACAGTATATCATTAAAGATTTATTAAAACTATCGAAATGAATAAAATATTCTTAGTTTATTTTCTCATTTCCGTGATAAATAATTAAGGTACCCACCTATACTTATTATTAAAATATTTAATATTGCTTTCTCCTCTGAATATAAAAACACACGGAACATTTTCATATAATTAGAATATAAATTAAATTTTCATCATTCCGTCAAATTTATAAATTTAAAAAAAAAGTAAAACCCATATTCTCATTTTTAATTTCCTAAATTCACAAAACAATATTACCTTATGTCCAACTTAAAAGAAAGTGATACCCAAAATGTAACATATGCAAGGATATTAGGACAAATAGTTGCAATATTAATAAAACTATATCTTCTTTATTTGTTATTTTATTAATAAAATAAATTGGGTTTACAAAACTTATTTGTAGATAATAAATGACAATTGGTATATGACACGAGTTTTGTAGTTAGACGCACGCTAATAACTATGCACTATATAATGAATCTAACAATTATAATTTAGTTTATTTCGAGTTGTATTTATATATGAGTGTTTAATAAACAAATTCTTAAATCAACTAAAGATCCTAAAATTGCACTACGTGGCTGTAAGTATAATATACACAAGAAACACTAAAATATAATTCGATGGAATATTATTTAAAGAATCATCAATACAATTTACTACAATAATAATTAGATATTTAAACTATACACAGAAATTGTACAATTCGAACATAACTATTTTTATACTGACACTGATAATTTTATTAAATTTATGAAAATCAAATTGCCTACAAAAATGTATCAAGAAGTTGACACGGGCAGAACAAGGATGATATTAACTGAAATAGGAGAGTTTAATCGGAAAAAAACAAAGATCGGAAGTTCAATACATTGTATGTTGAAGTTTTGCCAAAGGCAAATAATATATTCCTAATTGCATAAAGCAAATAAGTTAAAATTTAAGAAAGAGATCTTTTATATTTGAATAAATTAATTTTTCTTTTTAAAATAATTAAACAATTTTTGTTAATTTGTATTTAATAAAAAAATTATTATCATTTATATACATATTTTACTATTACTTAACTGGTTATATCTAATTAATACATTTCAATATTTCATATATTTTTTTAGTATTATTTTTTTTTTGTTTATCAGTATTGCAACAGTTAAATTAAATGTTATATTAAGGGTTTTCGCGATTTGCAAACATGCAACATTTAAGTTATAGGGTTTTGTATTATACTAAATTAATTATACAACTCATCGTCATAAAAAGTAAAAAAACATTTTTTTTACATTTCTTAAATAATAACTGTTACTTTTTTAATTATTATAAAATTCTAATAATCGCTGATGAGCCATGAGAGATTATCTTCCATATTATACTGTTGTCTATAAAATGTATTAAATATTTTTTACTATACAACAGTGTTTCTCAACAAGTATGACACTGGATAAGCAAGCTGTGTCATAAATAACACAAAATGTACAATTATTTTTGTCATGATTTATAAAAATTAATAAGTAATAAGTATAGGTATATTTGATAAAATGTCTGATGATTAAAGTAAGTTATCCATTATCGATATTTATCATCATTTTTTTTTGCTATATTTTTTCTTTGTTATTATTAAGTTAACATAATACATTTTTAATTAAAATTAAATATTTTCTATTATCCTCTTTTTAGTGTGTCGCTTTAATAAAAAGGCTGAGAATGAGAAATACTACTGTGTTAGTGTAAGCATAGTTGTATACCACTTTTTAATGTCGTTTCGTTTGTTTTTTGTGAACATATTTTTACCGCAAAAATTAGTGGTAGGTACTTATAACATCATTTTAATAGAATACAGTCTAGATAATATAATTTTATAACTAATCGAATTGCAAAAATCAATAAGATTATTATATCTTAGGTACCTATTGCCAGGGACGTAAGACATAGGTGGAGCTTAAGTTGTGGCTTGGGGGGATAAGCTCTACGTTTTCGACGAGCCCTCCCCCCCCCCTCCAAATGTATTGTCTAGTTATGTATCATTATTCACAAATATACTATTTAAAGGGCATAATATTATTTAATAAAACACTTAAAATTATTTTTTCTACATCAGTTTTTTTACGTTACTGTTTATTTTTATAATTGTAGTAATATTTCAATAATATGCAATACATTAATAAATTTTAGTTATTTTGTTCATATTAATATTGAAATATAATTAGCTACTGAACGCTAACCGATTTTTATTTTTAAAATTTTTTTTTTATTTTTTTGTTTTTACAATACATAAACAAGATTATTTCTAACAAAATAGAAAGTTATTAATAATTATTTTCATTAAATAATCTGGGGCTTGAGCCCCTCAACTAAATTTATCAAGCTCCGCCTATTGCTAAGATAAAATACAGTAATAAATACAAAATGTGTAATAACAAAATATGTATCTAGTATGGAATTCAAAATAATGGTACGTATAATAATATATGTTATATTTTTATGATATAATTAATATTATAATAATAACCACATGAGTATATAGGTTTCATTTTTGAATAATAACTGTATTTTTTTTTCGAGTACAATTTACAGAACTATAGGCATACATAAAACATTAATATTTATTCTTATTATCATGGAAAAAATACATTTTAAAAACTTCAAAATACCTATTCAATATTTTGTTATTAACTTGTACTTATACACTAAATTATTTTACTATCTGTAACTGTTGTTTGGCTCAATAAAATGTTCGAATAGCATAATTTTTTTAATTTTTAAGAACCTTATGAAAAATTACATATTGCATATTTAATTATAATTAATAATTGGAGCGATTTTTCCCCATTGTTTACCAATACTTAAAAGTATATGAAAATTAAACTATTAAATCAAAATAAACTAACTATTATGTGTTTTACTAAAACACTGAATTAAATAATTATACACTAGATTGTTAACCTTATTAGTCCACAAAAAAAGTTGTTTGTATATAAGGATAATTGCATAAAACGATTACTTGCCATAAAATCAAGTATTTTATTTCATTGAACTATCATATGAAAACTAACCATCAATGGACAATGATTCAAAAATAAATCTTAAAATGTAGGTCATAGAATGTGTTGTATTAAAAAATAATTATTGGTTTTTATGTGATAATCTATTGTATTAGTATTTACTTATAAATTAATTAACAGCATTGATAAAATAAATTGCATTATTAAACACATATCATTATTTATTATTCTATACTATTTTACATAACGTAATACTTCAAAATCTTAAATAATTAGTCCAATATAGTAATTTTGTTTGTAAATGTGTTCATTTAAAAACTTATTGTAGTATCTATTTGTTCTTCATACATTACTTCTAAGTTCTAATATATTATGGCTTCAAGTTAGCTCGTTTTTACTTTGTTGATAACTTTACTAAAAACAAAGTTATTTTTAAAATTAAGATTTCAAGTTATTGTAGTGTAGACTATACTTGGTATTCTACTATATAACACAACCAATATTTTATATTAATTTATAGTTTTCAAATGATCGACTTACCTATGTATTATATAATATTGTTATGAGTTTAATTTCCAACCCATAATTTTATATTAAAATATAATTTAACTTGGTTTCACATACAAAAAAAAAAATATATTAGATACCTACTAAAAAAATATGGTCGGAGTATAGTATGTTTACATAATACATATTATAGTAATTAGCTATTTAATTATAATTTATAATCCTCATGAATCTTATGATGTACGACGTACCTACGTGTAAGTACTGTTAATACATAATAGGTACATCATCTTATTAGTTAATACCTCAATGTACCTAAATTTTAAGTTTTATTTTTATTTTGCTCAATATAGTTTCTGTATTTCTTGTATATACTACCATAATCAGAATCATTAAACTCAAAATCATATTTTCCACATAAGAATTAATAAGATTTATTAAATAATGCATATATCGAGTGTTAGTAGTGTAATAATTAATAATTATACGGTTTTAAGCCGTAATGTATATGCAATTTGACGATAATACTTACATATAGTTACATTATTATATAATACCTAGCCATGTAGATATATATATATAATGTAGGTAGGTACCTACCTATATTATGTTACGTGTTACGGGATAACATTTGGATAAAAGTTAAAGTTAATCAGTTCATGTAACATTAGCCAAATGTTACACACAACACATTAATAATATTAAAATCTTAGCTAATGTTAACCGTAAGTCATAA
Organism: Rhopalosiphum nymphaeae; assembly: GCA_036289425.1. Lineage (NCBI taxonomy): Eukaryota > Metazoa > Arthropoda > Insecta > Hemiptera > Aphididae > Rhopalosiphum > Rhopalosiphum nymphaeae. The sequence goes on from JAZAQC010000004.1 coordinate 1,102,631, forward strand.
TCGGATAATATAACATTACTATATTAACTTGCAAACTCTTTTGGATAATGTCATAAATGATAATATTATGATACAGTTTAACAGATATATGATTTATCATTCATATATTAAATTATGTATAATAATTAGCAATACATACGACTATAGTGAGGTATACCTATTGAATATTAATCATGATCAATGTGTTCATATAATATAATATTTAATGTTAATATACTCATACTAAATATTATTGATAAAAAACAAAGAATTATTTATTTTAAAGCGATATGCTTCCGTGATGGGATTTTTGATGATATATAAGTAGACTATAGTTACCTAGGTACCTTATTACCTACACCTATTACTTATAATATTACCAAATTTTGCTTTAGAACTTGGAACACCTTTTATAACCATGAACCTTTCCCTCAATGATTTGGAAACGTGTGACACGCCTTATCCAAAGATATTAAAGACAATAGACAAACTGGTTTCTGGTATATAATTGTGACAAAGTATCAAATTTATTACCTAGTCTATGGAATTGTTCATCCTCAATTCACAATTGACACAAAAGCAAATATTATATTTCTTGGGTCTGCTCGGATTCTGTCATCATAACCCATAAGCTATAGCCATCATGCTGCATGTGCTAAGACAATCAATGTTTACGATGGACTCAGTGGAGTATGCAAGAAACTTATGGATTAGGTTAAAACTCGTTATTACTTGATAATATTTTACGTTAGTATTAACGTAATTCGATGATGTTATATATAGTATATAAAGAGATACCTAGCAGAAAAAAATTACAAATTTAAAATTTACCGTACATTACATACCTATATTGAAAAAAAAACTAAAAAATATCTATTAATAGCATAAAAAGTGCTGAAAATTTGAAAATTAAATCATGACTAGAAAATAATATATAATGTATCTACTTTAACTATTTAGTAAAAATATGATGTTTCTACGGTTATTCATTTTTTAATTGATTTTTTTGAAAACTAGTTTTTTAACAATAGTCCCGTTTTTAAGTAATTTTTTTTTTATTCCAGTTTCTGATATTTAAGACTCCTGTTTTAGTTTCAAAAAAAGTATCAACTAAATCCTAAATTTTAATACTAGGCATGGGTCTATTTTAAAGTATAAGCTATATTTGGCATTTTTGAAGATGATTTTAAAAATACGCTTCTCCTCATAAGCACAATTAAGAGAGCTCTTAGGGTGTATTTTGGGTGCAGCACTAATTTTAAAATTAGCACCTTCAAATATTTTTTTATAAAATCACATTCAGCAGCGATTCAACGCTATGCCTGGAAAATGAAGAACTTAAGCACCCTCAGTTTTTTTATTGAAATCGCGTCTGTGCTTATCCCGTTTCAATTTCCACCTTTAAATTTAGCTTTCTCAGCCACACTTCACATGATTTTGATATGTATTTACCGGATGATTAGTTTAATAGTAAACGGTTTTACAAAATATTTTTTTTACATTATGTAAAATTTTTATTTCATATCCTAATACATAAACACAATAGATATATCCAAAAAGTTTCTAGAATCGTATAATATTTTTAAAATTTCTAAATTTTGTTGAATACTCATCTTTTGTTATACGACTCCAATCGTCTAAATTTTAAAGACGTGACAAATTTACAAATAACAAAATTCGTAATTCTTCAAAATTTTTATAAAAATGGCCCTACAAAATTTTAAATAAAACATTTTAACAATAAAATTATAAAAAATAATTTTTCAAAGATTTTGATTTGTGATGAATTCGAGTAAAATAAAAAGCCATAAATGCTATAGCCCTATATAGTAACTTGAAACTTAGTTAATGAGTATCACTCTATAGTCTATTTAGATTTTATATATATATTTATATTTTATATAGTAGTAGGCCGTATGAATTAAATTTGTATTCTATAACACCATAAACCAATTATGATAATATATATTATATAGTTAATATAAACACCTATAATAGTGTATATATAGCGTATTAACGTCTAGCCACAACTTAAAATATAGCCATATAGGCTATAGCAGTTACATCAGCAGGATATAAAATTACTACTGTAAACACTAAATTGTAATCTATATCAACATTTTCAATTCAATTAAATCCTATTATAGTTTGTATAGTGTGAATATATTTACACATTAGTATTGAATGACCTGTGAAAAATAAATTACTTATATACTTAATTTAAAACTTATATCATTTAGGAGTTTGGGACTTATATCTATAATATTATTCTATAATCGAATATATAAAATAATACACATAATAATGAAATTTTTTTCTAAATTTATCTACTAGATAAGTATTATTTTATTTTACAAACTATAGGTATTCTTAGCAGTAGACAGTTCTATAAAGTCAAAGATAAAAATGAAATATATAATTTAGTGCTATACTATATATATATACATACATACATATTATACAATATTATATAATTTATTGATTGTAACTTATTATGCCCATTTTTGGTTCGAAAATTAAAGACGCCATAAGCCAGAACTCCAAGGACACTAAAAATATTAGACATTTATTTAGAACGGACTTTATAATTTGCTTAGTATGATTTAAAATGAGAAAAATATGCTTGAAACAACGTGTGATAATTAATCGCTGATTAAAAGTATACAAAAATAAATATTATTCAATATTCATGAATCTAAGTATAGTACCTAACTATATCTTGGTATACCTATAACTAATGGCTAATTTATATTATTTTAAACAATACGCTAATGAAATATTTTACATAGTTTCTATACTAATAAATAATACTACAATAGGATTTCTTTTCCAAGGCCACGAAACTTAATCCGAATTTGTTTTTAAAAAAATATTTAAATATTTGTTGAAAGCTTTTATAAAAAAAAACAGTCACAATCATCACTCACGTACATCACAGGCATTATTTTAACTTATAAGTTAACTAATATCTAATATTTCTAGTACAACTATATTTATTTATATAATGTATATAGATATGGATTAATCATGGATATTCTTAATAGTTAGTATAATCGATTTTTCTTACATAATTATTTAATTGCGGTCGTTGAGCTGTATAAGTTCGAAATTTATAGCATAGAGGTTGTCGATTTTAGAATTCTTTTATTTTTGCAAAAAAAAGTATAAAACTTGTTACACATATGACATATAGAAATATAAACTAAAAAGTACCTTGAATAACATCAAATAATACTTTGCATAATGTCATAATATCTGTATATTATACTATTGTTATAAAAAAAAGTTTATTTAAACGTTGTGTAAATAATAACCTCGCCTAATCCGTTTTTGTGTGCAAATGATGAGTATATATTATGTGTTATATGTACTGGGTGACTCTTTTAAAAGTAAACAATCGTTTTCTCTAAAAATTCTAATTTTCTATTAAATAATTATAAATTATAATTCGTGACAAAACATTTTATCTTTATGAGTACATAGTGATGTGGCACTATATGGCCAACCCGCAAATTTTCGGTTCACACTATATATTCTGCTAGTTAAAACTTTAAATAAGTACCTGCTTATAACTAATTAATCATTCATTTAAAATCCGATTTTTTTACATTTAAAGACTCAGAAAAAATACTGATTCGCAATATTAAATTAAAAATATATGCAGTCATTATTAAAAAATATTATTTTGGCTTCAAATAATCAAAAAAAAAATTTTCCCAAAAACTTTCAGCTGTATATTTATATCAAATATTCAATAAGTTTGGAAATTATTAATATTATTGTGTGCATATTTTAATACCTACTTGGAGCAATAACACTGTTATACATTTATTATGTAAAATATTTTATAAACTTATTTATTATATTACATTTTTGTTTATCAGTCTCAATATTAGTCTAATAACCGTTTCCAAATTTAATGAACATCCTGTATATATGTAATATAGATACACTTATTACCTATAGTATATATACTGATGTCACATAATATAATAATATTCCGCGGACCACAATAACACACATCCTAAATCTATATAGGTATAATAAAGTTTTAAAATATGAATAACTACTGTAGTACTGTCTATACCTATAGGTATTACGTATTATATTATATAGGTGTTCATTTGTAAATTTCTAATTCGAATACGTACTCTTCAATTTTTTTACTTTGTTGCGTTTAAATATAGACGAATATGATGTAATATGTTTATTGTATATACGGTATACACTTTATCATTTTATGTTTACCTATATATAATGCCGTATTGCTGCTAGCCGCTTGCAGTGTATACCTACAAATAACACATTCGAACACAATAGTGTGACACACGGCAGTCAAGTTTAATTCTTGGTAAAATAATGTGAATGAAATAATTAATAACCACATACAATACCTGTATATTATATTATTATAATATACATTACCTGTGTTCAGATGCTGCGGAAATTTCTCGTTTCTCAAGAAATGGCATCGTCGTGCTAGCGTGATGAAAAGAGGACGGCGATACCTCATAATGCAATGCTTTCTGTGTGGTGAAACGGTTTAACGTTGAGATTCGTCAGTGGGAGTAACTATTTTATGATGGACACAAGCACATATTAAAATACATAAACGGACCGACGTTTCTGGTTGTCTGAGGCAATTTTGTGAGCACACGATTATAGTCGGCATTAATATAATAATTGTTTTAAGATTCGAATACCCGACGAGCTTATATATATTTTATAATATACCTATATAAATATGTTTGGATTCAAATATTAAACATACAAGTAATAAATACCAGTGTCCGCTTAAATATTATAAGTAGCGTCTGCTAGTTTGGTGAATTGTCCATCTTGATCGAAATTTGAGGAATAAGTATCCTACCTACCTACCAACCTAACATAATAATGCAACAAATGGGATAAAATATCGTATATCTATATCGTACTAATTTGTAGAACCCGGGGTCCCAATATCAATATAAATATATACTATATAGTACTCAATTTTATAGATCTTAGTGGAACCTATATACATACATAATTATACACTATGCACGTATGCATTGATGTATGTAAACATGCAATAGATATTAGGTATTTAATATTTATATTGACGTGGCGGCGTGGCGCGTGTTTTAATAGTCAAAGGCGACGCGCAATTCAATGTAATCGTAATAAACAAATTGAACAATAATGATTAATCCTTGGCACGTACGCCAGCTATATATGATATAAGTAATGATGTGAGATACGACGATGAGATCGCAATATCGCATCATCATAAAAGGCGTCACATACTGACTACATATAGTTGTAGTCTCGGTGAAACGTATAATTTTATTGCCGTTTACTAGACACTGTGCGCTTCGAAAAGATTGTACAATAATATGTCTATATGTATACGATATAAAACGTTATATATATATATATTTATACATTGATAGATATTAATTTATTATTATACCAAATAATAAACTGTAATGTATATATTTAAATTCATAATATAAGTGAAATAGTTTGTCTTCATCTCTAAAAGCTTGAACTTGTGGAGAAGACAAGATTTGATGTGTCATACTTCAGTATAGACAGAATAGTTACTTAAAACTCAACTTAACACTACTTCATGTAGTATAATATTTACGACTATCGAAAATATGTACAATAAATTAAAGATATAGGTACACCAAAAATAATAATTTAAAAAATAATAGAAAATAAAAATATTGACTAAATAAATTTTAATTAATTACCTATTAATTCTTAACATAAATAAAATGGGAAAAAAAGAAAGCGCTATAACATGTATTTAGTATTGATAATAGACATTTAAAATAATAGATTATTTTAATTGTCTAACTTAAACTAAAATATTTTTTTTATAAATAAACATTTTGGAAACTATTTGAATTAATACCTAATAGATTACAGAGATTGAATTTAATATTAAATGGGTCTTTTTTTACCAAATTCACTTTTTTAATAAAAAATAAATGTGTATCGTTATACACTGATATCAGGTGTGTAGTAAATAATAACTACATGCAATATTGTCTATCAATGTCAAATAATATATTATTATCATTATTAATTATTATCATCATCATTATTACTATATCATAATAATTTAATAATTTATTTTTTTCATATAAAAATATATACCTATTTGATAAAAAAGCTTCAACCGTAACTTGCAAGTTAATATATTTATAATTTACATAATTTATTATTTCACACCTGTACCTACGTTTTGTCCGTCTTATAAACACACATTACCAATTTCATATTCACAATAAACCATTTTACACTGTTATTTTTAAAATTAATTCGAATTGATGTATTGTAAAATGTAAATCTAAGATTATTATTTAGAGTAGTTACCTATCATGGATACTACTCTATTGTATTATTGAAATATTAATTTTAAAGCAAGTTATGATTTTTTAAATGCTCATAACTTACTTCATAATCAGCATTTCAGTAGAAGCTTCTGAAATTCTCTAGATAATTATCTTAACTTTAAATTTTATAATAGGTCAAATCATTCTATTTATTTTAAAATAGTAAATTGGTGGATTATTGTGAACATAAAATTTGCTATGTACTATATAGATTATAGACGTATAGTGTAATATGTTTTACGTTAAACGTTTGTATTTGTACATTTATTATTATTATTATTATTATTATTATAACTAACATACGACTATTTGTACATTGTAAAACGAAATACACGTAGGTGTCCTTTAAAGAGGATGCCAACGCACTACTAAAATTTTCTCTCAGATAGTCTGATCTAGACGAGATCCAGTATTACAATTTAAAGATGTTTGTATATTGGTATATCGCAGAAAAATTGAAATAATATCATAAAATCCGATGTACAAACATAATGTTCTGAACTTCGACTTGACAATAAGTACAAGTATAAGTATTTTAGGTATATTTTTAATTTAACAAATAAACAAGAGCAAAATACATAATATATGAAGACGAAGTCAGTAATAAATGTAATAATTAAATAATAATAATGGTCGTATTACTCGTATCAGTCGTATCCCGTGCGGGCGGCTGCTGTACGATGTGTTGCCCCGCCACCGCCGCCGCCACCGCTATGGTAGTTGTAGTAATCGTCGTTGTCGTCGTCGTCGTCGTCGTCGTCGGTAAGGTTCGGCTCGCAACGTACGTAATAAAACTAGATGGAACAGTCCGGTTCATACTCGACAACCCGCCGCCGACGCCCGTCGTCCGATCAGTCGTTATCTTGGACCAGTCTCGTACGAACCTCGTCCGTGCCTCCTTCGATCGTAGTAGCCACCGGTCACTGCACAATATAATAAAATTAATAACCGTCGATCACAGTCGTGCATAAATAAATAATAACCGATACACTCGTCGACGACGACTGTTTCGCTCAAGTTCCATTCCGATATCCCATAGATTCTCCACCAAAAATGGCCAACAACAGAGCTACCAAGTCTGGTTTCGCCGCCGAAGCGCAACGCAAAGTGAGTAACCCCCAACTTATTATTTTTTATACATTTCTAATTATATCGGCTATACTTGTTCGTTGGTATATAATAATTATTATACTTTACTATGATTTACGTTCTGCGAGCATAAGAACGCACGACATGCAATTCCGTGTCGATAGTTCATGGTGCGTTTAATCACGATATTGAGTGTTAATAACCTTATACAGTGTAACTGCAGCGTAAGTTTTAATATTATGCAGCTGCTATATTATTATAATAAACGTTAATTTTAGGTAACCACTGTGCATCTAGAGCACCTGTTCGATTCCGACGAGTGCCATCCTTTACTTTGTACGCCGTACACGTAATAATATTATGAATATTATTGTGTTTGATGATACTGATGATTAACCTTACTGTAATGCCTGTATCCACCGTTTGAATTATTTAACATCCAAATAGTATAATCATACGTTGTACTATACTGGATGTCTGAATACTATAACTTTCAAATCCGTATCACTTGTGATTTTCGTATAAAACATATTCGTAAAAAAACGAAGGTTGTAACACTGCAGTGTACAGATTACCTGTAACGTCTGTTTAGCATTTTAGCCTTTTAGACAATTTGAGTTAATGTACGTGTATGCATTATGATATTATAATCTCTGTAGCTCTAGTGCAATCTGATGCAGGACATTTATGTACTGTAAAAATTACTACAGGACATCGTGTTTCGTGGAACCCCACTGCTGCTGGTGCAATTGATCATTATTTTACCAACAAAATCTATTATTGTAAATCAACCAAGGTTGATAGGTAGTCAAGTTTTATTTCAACAGTGTAACAAAAGAACGCGCAACAGTATGACGAATTTTTTGTTTTCCGACCAATACCGAATTCCAAGGTTCCAAATTCATTGGTACGATATAGATAGGTATAAAATGTATATATTATAGGCACATATAAATAATAAATATATTAGCATCCATGGCAGATCATTTGATAATAAATATTATTGTTATGCCACTGTGGCAAGAGCAGGCCACACAACGTCTCTCCCTTTTCCCTACTCACTGGCGCTTGTGGGTTGTGCAAGGAAAAAAATGTTTTCTATTATATAGGTCAAACGCACCTAGAACTCGAAGTCCATGATCGTCCCGGCAAATCCAATTAATTAAATGTGTTTACATATACTGTCGCTGTGGGTAAATTAGCTTGCGTGAGCACTATATTTTATTATTATTTTGTAGGCCGTTGCATGTTTCTAATTGAAAATAATGAAAAAAAATATTCCGCGAAATAACATACTATACATAGATACTATATCGAATTTAATAAGTGTATGCATATATTATATAACGTACGCATCTAGTATTAAAGTAATGTTGTTTTTAGATTATGGTATTGTTTGTCGTAAACTCGTAACCCGTAAATAAACATTGCGGTAACTTGATAATCGAGCTGAATCCAATTAAATTAATTATTTCACATCTTCCATTAAGTATACTACGAAAATAGAACTTTATACTCGTTTTTCGATCAATTCTAAATTATTCTAACCACGTTATTTTTATATATTAGGTATATAACTTTTGTAAAGCTCGTACATTAAATAATAAAACACATAATATACAATACACCTAATACTACCTAGACTATTCATAATATATTTTACAAAATTCAAGACACGTGATTTCAGGATACCTTTATTATTACTAATTACTAATCAGTTATTAAGTACATGCCAAATGTTGTTATGATGTAGTGACGAATAAAAATTTGATGGTACTAAAATTCCTGTGTGCCGATAGTCGTTAAGTTAATTGATTCTATTCGTTCACCGCGTGCTACACGTACTTTTTAGTGTGGTTTACTACTAGATAAATCTATCAAGCAACTATGTTCACAAAAGGAAAATAAAATGACAAAATATTTTTTAGCGGAGCTCAGTGTCTGAATTCGTTATAATTTTGTAAATTAATAGTAATTACTTATTATTGTTGTATGTATTATTACTAGGGCCTGGATTTATATGCAATAGAAATCCATGAAATATACAGATTCACATTGTACATATGCTATAATAATAATAACATATACGATTTTGAGTAAAATTATTAAACAAATTTAAATATATATATAAAAAATTGTATTAAAAAAATTCAGAATAGCATTATCTTTATGATGCAGTACCTATTATACTATTCATATTAAATTATTATTACGTGACGAGTACCATTATGAGGTAATAAAAATCAATTTTAAGTTTTCGAATTAAAATCTTCCACGGTTATTTCGAAGCGTGTTTTTGTAATTGGAAAAATTTCATTCCACGTTACAAGATACAATTGACGCATATTTAAAAGAAGATAACTCTTCAACTGACAGTTCTTCACCTTAGTCACACGATGTTACTTCGTCGTTGATTATACAATCGATTTTTGTCAATGTAGAAAATCCACATTTTTTTTACAGATCATTTGTTGTAAGTTTGGGTCTTTTACTAAAAAAAATGTTAATGTATTTAAATACCAAAATTATTTTGAGTGAAATGCAGAATAATATGCATTTGCATATAAATCCAGGCACTAGTTATAACTTATTGATCATTACTCATTATAATGTACACGTATATTTTATTATTATTATTATTTATTATTCACTTACGTGGAATTACGTAATTTTCTTTTTTTAAGCTCCCACATTAACCCATTAATACAAATTAGTAGTATTGCACTATTAAATGTTTAAATGTCTATTCAATATTTACTGGCTAACAAAAAATATTCCATACAATATAATATAATAGTATATTGGTATATAGACGGTACTTTCAAGAGACGACTGACATACCTCGCCGATAAAATGTCGGTTAAAATACGTCTTTTCAGATAATTCCACTGCACCTACACTCACATAATATTATGTTTGTAGCCGAGACCGAACCGGTTTTTCCTTCCAACACAAAGATAACACGTCTTTTTAGAATAACTCCTCGACAGGCTCGACATACCGAAGTTAAAAAGTCATTGCGTAGGTGTAATTTAAATCTCTACATATTTGCCCTGTCTAACGTTTATTGTCATGGTTGTACCTAATTAGTCTGTACATAATAAACGTAATAAAGATATAAATAATAAAATTGTAATATATGAAATTATGATCGTAATTTTTGTCTCGGTTGATTAAGTTTTTAAAGGTTAAGTATAAGTATTGTAAATTATAATCGTGTAGTCGTGTAGAGCAATTTTCGTTAACACTAAAAACTGAACGGTCGTATTCAATTTCTATACATGACGCATACGTACGTCGTCATACCGTTTAGCATTCCATGTGAAAAATAATGTTTTTATTATTAAGTGTTTTTTTTAGATAAACCTGTAAACTATAATCCTATTACTAATACATATTGTTATATGCGGAATGGCTGAAATGTAACCATAATTATAATCATTTAATATATTATCTTAACAATTTTCAGAATATTCCATAGCGTATAATTTATTTTTCTTCAAAATTATTAGTGTGGCAATAAATGTGTGTTTTAGCAGGGATTTTTAAAAATGTTTAAAACGGTTTAATATAACTTCAAAATAATTTTAATTTATAAAGCTAAATATGTGAGTTTTACATACATATTTCAGCTTGAGCAAAAGTTTATTTCTTATGTTTAGACTTTGAGACTGATATCTGTGATGTTAGTTATTTAGTATATATCTTTAATCTGCATAACATATAATTCATTTTAATCTATAATGAACATACAATTGCCATAAAGATTTTATTCTAATTTTTTTTTTTTACATTAATTATAACATGTGCAATTTTTCACATCAGATTCTGGAAAGGTAATTATATCGATGAGTCTTATAATTAGGTAAAATACTATAAAAAAATAACTGTTATAAATACATATAATTAAACTATTCGATATAGTTCTTACTGCAATTCCTTATTTAGCTGAATATTTTTAAATTATAATAACCAATTATATGTGATGAAGGGGATTTTTTGACGAAATCCTTGATTCCAATACATGCATTGTACAAACAGATGGCCTCTTGTATCAATCGATGATTCATCTTTGTGTTTCTTCTATATATGGCCGTGTTGCTTTTTCAAATAAGATACCGTATATGGCCAATGTGGGTCGATTGGTTTTAGCCCGTTTGCGTTGCCGTTGCCATCTCGCTATCACATGTTGTATATTTATAGGTCAATAGGTTTTTTAAAATTAAATGCCTGGAATTGTGTGACTATATATGAATACTTATAAGCCTAGATGTGAGTATATGAAATTAATTTTTACCTGAGATTTATTTTATAAACTAAATTAAATAGGTAAAGACTAAGTTAAAATTATCAATTTTTATTAATTTTCACTGTACGAATGTATTGCACTGTACTGTCGTATTTCATCTTTTAAATTATATATTTTTCTAAATAAATTAATGTGTATTCGTAAAGTAAAAAAATACTACTAAAAATATAAACGTTAATTTTTAAACTGCTCAACATTTAATTTAATACTTAACGAATAGTTACATATTATAGATTGTTAAACAGTTTTTATTGTTATTATTGAAACAATCTTGACAAAAATGGTGGGTTGTTGGTGATTACTGTACTGTTGGTTACTGTTTATTAAGGACTTCATGCTCTAAAAAACCTTAAAATATACATGCATTTATACCCTTGCAAATTTATTTATTATTAAATAAGGCGTTTTTAATTTAATTTTCACAAAAAAAAAAATGTGTCTAGTCTACTAACTATATTAACACAAGACGAAAACAAAAACTACAATACCAACTGAACATATTCAGCGTATTCCTTATCAACTGATTTTATGTTTTTCACAACACACAAATAATTGGGAAAACACTCGGCAGATAGATTATTTAATCATTTTTATCTATTTTTTTCTTATTTTTAGAAAATGCATATTAAATATTCTATAGTATATTGTATAAAATATTATTCTCCATGTTACATATTTTTTTTTTTTTTAAGAAATATACAATCAATACAATTAAGTACAATAATTATATTTGATATGAGAATAAAAAAACATTATAAGAGTTGTATAAATAAGAAGCTACCCACTAGTAGCACTTAACTTGGAATTTAGGTTATGGGATTATCAAGTTAAAAGGTCTTTACACTATTCTAATCTATCATGATTTTTATTTTAATAAAATATGTGAAATATATGTACTATTGTACTTAAAATACAAATATAACAAAACATGCACTTATAAGAAAAAAAGAGCTGAATGATTATTGAAAAACATGCAAATTCCTATAAGTCCCTAGCACTAAACTTATTAATTGTTACAATAAAGAAAATATAAAAAACAAAAGTTAAATGATAAAATCTGTTTGATGTATATTATGATATAACCTATTGCCTAATCTATAGGGAATATAATTGTATAAGTGGTGAGATGGAGAGTGATTTTCAAGAATTTTTAGATAGAAATTCTAAAAGGCATTTTTTTTCAAACACTTTTATTAGTATCTACAACTCTACATGTTAACTAAAAACCAAATACGTACTAAAAAACTGTAGTACCTATATTGATATTTATCCATCATATTTTTCTCTTTTATATGAATTCCCATCTTAGTCCGTATATTATACTTTATTATATTAGGTATTAACCTATTATATTATAAATTTATAACTCTTTATGCCAAGTTTAGAAAAATAAAAAGTAATAAAACCAATATTATTGAGTCATATTTTAAATACGTAAAATTCCTAAAGGAGGACATATAAAAGACAACTGGAAACTACTTATAGAATTTATATTTTTCTTATGATACTTATGGTAGTTTCTTATGTCGTAAATTATATCAATATTTCGATACACGCAATCTTTAATGTCTTATTAGTTTTGTTTATCGGTTTGCCATTCACACAATTATTTATCAAGTTAAATAATTATTTTGGTGAATCTAGGCTTACATAGCTACTATTGTCTATTTTTCTTTCCAGTCCAGAAGTAGTCATTGGTTTAGAAGACAATCTTTTAAATATATTTTGAATGCTAAACATATTTAAAGGACAATAGCCCTCGGTAAATTGATTATGGTATCAATTTGGAATAGTAAATGAAAATTAGAAATATGTTTCTTAAATAACTGTTATTTCTTAAAAATTATATTATCAAATGACTACCCTATCGATGATAGCTTTTAAAACTAATAGTAAGGCGTGTACTACTTTGAATAATTATTTTAATTATTTATATTTAATAATATTATAAGTAATATATTTAAAACATAAATCATGCATTTGTATAAACACTTCGTTCTCAACTACACTTATTATTGTTTTATTTTCATTATTATAAAATATCTGTTAAAAGTTCTATAGAACTTGAAATTAAAATAATAAAATTCAATCTTCATAGTCATAACATGTTTTTATATTATAACATATTATAGATTGATCATTTAATCGTGTCATATTTATGTAGAAAATTATAGTTAATAACATTATAGTGTTGTTATAATACATTATAATATTAAATGTTTTGAATAATTATTTCTCAAATGTCCATTGTTGTGTACTCACGATTTCGCATATAAATGTACGTAAATATACGTGCTTCCTTCTTGAACCTTGATGACTAGAAATTTAAAAAATAAACAGTAGGAACGAGTTTTTGTTGGCTGATTATAGCGATGACATCAGCAACTAATTATTCCACGTTCAGCACATTCTCGAGAAATATATTGGGCACTTGAATATAAAGTATATTGTCCATTGGTCGAAGTTAAAAGGAATAAATATAAACAAAATACTTGATATCAATGTGCTAATTGTATTAGTATACTATACCAAAATGTTTCAAGCAATAATATAGAGATAAACCCATTAATTATATTGTTTAAATTTTTAAATAAATCGATTATATTTTATTTATTCGGCTGTTAAAAATATTGGAAAAAAATGTTAAATTAATTTTAAAAAATAACATTAATTTGAATTAATGAATTTAAAATATAATATCATTTTTATAATTTATTATAATATATATTATTTGTTTAAATAACAGTATTATAAAATTTATTTGTTTATACTATTTAATTTACAAGCTTACAGAAATGATGTAGGAAATAGATCAGGAATTCATTAGTTATATATACATATATGTTTTATGCCGATTTCATAATAATATATCACTGTTGTAAAATATATTTAATATTATCACAAATTATTACTCACATACGATTACATTATGTTATTTCAGTTATTTTTAAGTACCGTTGGTTGCGAATGTTTTAATAAATAAAATAAAAGTATATAAAGCAGATATTAATATATAATTTTATAGTTGGCCTCTAAAACAAGTAACTTAATGAAAAGTATAATATATAAATATTAATATAGTGTCTTGTTTAATACATACGTTGAAATATATAACATTATATCAAAACCATTTACCAATATATTTATATACTATAATATTGTACTATTATGAGTTAATACTGTATGGTTTCTATAACAATATAAGATACACCAATATTTCGAAAACTTTAAATATTTAGTCGTTAAAAAATAATAGGCATTTTTTTAATTTATACTTTTTTTAGTTATTTTGTCGGAGTGTTTTGATGTCTAATAATTTAATTTTGAACAAGTTATTAATTAGTTATAAACATTTAAAATTATTTATGCGCAAACTATTAGATCAACACTACGTAGTATGTAAGAGCCACTATTCAATCCACTTTGTACCTAACTCATCGATTCTCAAACTGTAAGACGTGACTCCCTTGGGAGCACGATGTAAATATTGATATTGTACTTATCAGTATAAGTATATTTATAAAGTATTATTACTAATAAAAAATGTTATTTCATTAATTCAAGGGGAGTGCAATTAAATATTTTATTTTGGGGGTGCGTGAACTAAAAAAGTTTGGAAACTGCTAACCTAACCTTTAATTTTTAAATACTTTAAGTAAGTTTGAGTTTTAATTTGTATGCATTAAAATAATTTGCTTTGGAGTATAAAATTAATATTTGTCGTAATTTTAAAAAGTTATAATTATAATAAGTAGAAAAAAATGTTTATTATACCTATATAGTTTTCGAAATAATTAACGAAATCTGTAAATAACATTATTGAGTTTATTATTTATAGATGAAATTATTTAAATAAAATAAAAACTAATTAAAAGGTTAAGTTCATTAGAATATTTTTATATTCTTAGTTGGTTCTATTTACTATCAGTATTAACTATAGCTGTAAATTTAAATAAAAGTCATTAGAACAATAGGAACAATCTAAAGCATTTAAAATATGTTTTATATTTTGTTCAATGTCTCGAGAAATAACCTTTAAAACATTTATTTTTTTTTTATAGATCAACAGTAAATACAGCGAAGAGTTAGCTCAAGAATGTTTAGAGTGGGTGAGCAGCGTCACTGGTTTGCCATTGAACACATCTGGTGATCCCGACAACTTTTTTGAAGTTCTTAAGGACGGACAAGTATTGTGCCAGTGAGTCATATTCCACGTAATAAATGAAACATTACTTTCGAACTGATAAAATATATCCTTGAATCTTTCATAAAGATCTCGTCACTTTCATATTGTTTTACTTACATTAATCATTATTTTTTATTAATATCGTATGTACTTATCATTTACATTATATATATATATAATGTATATATACATAATTATTATAAAATAATGTATACTATAATTTTTATTAATCAAAATATTCCAAAATATAATTAATATTATACTCGTAATGAAACAGATATTTCCGTTTTCTTTTCTATAAATTTCTAATGTACACATTTGTGTTCAAAATATAGGTTTATTTATTATTATTTTTCCTTTTATGTAGCTTCCACAGAAGCTTTGTGTAATATTTCTTTATTTTCCGTAGATTGGTAAACACTCTAATTCCCGGATCCGTTAAGAAAGTGAACACTAGTACGATGGCTTTTAAATGTATGGAAAACATTAATAACTTTTTGGCTGTGGCTGTATCCATCGGCGTACCTTCTCAAGAAACCTTTCAATCTGTAGATTTATGGGAACGCCAGAACTTGAACTCTGTGGTGATTTGCTTGCAGTCATTGGGTAGAAAGGTAAAGTTGAGAATTATTTTTGATTATTAATACATTTACAGATACTAAAATAAAAACGTACCTTTTGTATAATATGTGCATTTTATATAGGCTGGTCAATTCGGTGCTCCAAGTATTGGACCGAAAGAAGCAGAGAAAAATATTCGCAACTTTAGCGAAGACAAACTCAAAGCCGGCCAAACTATCATCAGTTTACAATATGGATCCAACAAGGGAGCAAATCAAAGTGGACTCAATTTTGGAAATACAAGACATATGTAAAAGCTCGTCTTATTCTCCACATTGTTCCGTGCCCAAATTTATTTACAAAACTGATGCAGAATTCCCCAATATCCTCAGATTTTATACACAAAGTAGCAAGCATACTCATACATTCCAACGTATCATTTTAAACTTCCTATCTTGTCATAACCATTCCACAATACCAGTATTATTACGTATTTACGTAGGTGTAACTTAATTATTGTATCTTACACAAGCAATCTACAATTTCACTTTGGGCATAAACTATCTTCTGTTATTGTAATACGCGTTACAGTTTTAAAAACAATATATAATGATGAAACGAATTTTCGTGTTGAAGATATTTTGGAAATTTTCGTTTTTTTTTTTTTTAATAATTATTAAACTATATAAATTAACAAGTTCATTATTTTTATTTATTTATTTCTTGGTACATAGTTGAAATATTTATTTTGTTTAATATATATTATACCCATGTAAGATTTATGCATTTATTCGAACATTTTTAATACTCGAATGATCTATATATTAAGTTATTAAATTAACATTGAATAAAAAAATTATTATTTATTTTAATTGTGTGTTTATGCTTTGTTGTATTAAACCAGTTTATAAAATATATTGTTAATATAGGTTCATGTTTATCATCTAAAATATTACATATTTATTCTATATAATAATAATAACTTATATACTGCAGTGTGCAGTAATTGGACATGGATATGTGGTATACTATGGTGAATTATTATTATTTTTGACTGTTATCTTATAAAGGCTTAAAGATTCTCGAAGTATTGAATGGTAATACATTCCTAACATATCTATAATAGTAGAGTATAATATTATGTTTAACGAAGTATTTTTGAATCATTCAACTATCAATGATTAAAATTAAATAAATTAAAAAATATTTTTATACAATTTATATAACTTGCCGACTTTTAGATTCTGAGCATCTGAGCGGAGCGATGAATGTATTGATTTTACAATGATTAATGATTTTAGTTATTTTTTTATATTTTAAAAATACTTATTTTTGTTGGAAATTGAAACTTGCCTATAATATTATATTTTATACACACAATGACATTTTCAAATGTAATGTTTTCAGATAAAATGTCTGTTTATGTTGAAGGTATTGATTATTTAAATTGTATAATGCCTATTATATTACTTATAATAACATCGATTTCTTTAAATATAAACACTATACAATATACTTGGTAATATAGCCTGACAAACCACACGTCTTCGCTCAGAATCGTTTTCGAATGTAATGATCTATACTGAATTCAAATTTAACACGTCCATTATAATGACTTATATTTTAATGACGTGATACACTCAACACCTATCTACTGGCTGTACAGCAGAGTGGTTACATATTTAACTTATTTTTTCATTTTAAATCGACGACTGTAGAATCTGTTTTATCATTACTATTCCGTTTGTCATTATTTCTTATTTTAACTAAAAATATGCACCACACAGTTGACCTTCCAAACAAATGGAGGGAGGCTCTCAATTTCTATATGTGCGTAGGCCCATTTAGTTGCTTTCAGCCCACATTCAATCTAACTATTCAGTATGTTGAGATTTGTGATGTTTGCAGTCCGATTTAATAGGACCATCTTGGAATCTCTTACTCTCATTATCTGAACCCTATTTGACTATGAAACTTATCTAGTTTATTATAATATTATTTTTAATTATGAATATAATTACTCATAGGTACTCGATTATGCTAATTATATAGTAATATAATAATAGACTATATTAGTATAATATAGTATATTATTAGGTAGTAGGTACTAAACACTACTGTATTACTATTTAATTATTTAAATAATATACATGTATTATAAATTCGATTTTTGCACTACTATATTCAGAACCTATAGATTTTAACTACATATTTATTCTAAATATTCATTAAAGCGCTTATTATATTATTAACATCATTTTTTTTTACGGGACAAGATCATTAATACAGAAAAAAATATAAAATAACCTAAACATTCTAAACAATCAAAAATAAAAATACATATAAAATAATATAGTTTAAATTAATTCGATACTAAAACATAAGTTGTATTTAGTCATGATCCTGTTTAGCTTTTTGAGCTTTTCAGTTTCAAAATCGTGACTTAAGAATCGGTGTAAATTAATTTTTTTTAAAAGGTACAAAAATAAACTTGAATTTTTTATCGAATAATTATGCAAACAAATACCTGTCTCATAAATCAAGAAATTCAATAATGTTATTGAAAAGATCATAAATGCAATGGTAGAACTAGGATATTTTTTTTGGTGGGGGTACAAAAATGTTCATATTATATATCATGTATAATTTTGTAAACACAAAATTTATGATTTGATATTAGGCCTTATAAATATAACTGCAGATAAGGGATCTCCCCCCCTTAAATCTGTCACTGCATAAGTGAATAAAACGTCAGATAATAGCTTACGTGGTTACGTCTATTTTCAGATGGCTAATTATAAATAATAAGTTCGCTACTTATGACAGTCATCACTCATTACTCATTACCACTCATACCTGGAAGGCTGGAAATAGGTAAAGTTAAACAGAAAACGATTGACTTTAGGAATTTATACTGAACATTGACAATTAGTTTATCGGTCGAATTTTGAGCCCATGTCAATTATCTATACTTCAAGTTAGACCAAGGCAGCAATCGAGAATTTTTAAATTAGTGTTATCGCTTTATCGGTGAACATTAACACTTCGACTGAGGAATTACTACAGACTGTAAATCATTTATGTAAAGGTACCCAGCTAATATAAGTAAATATCGCAATATCATTAAAACCGTTTGTTATTATATTTTATGTTATTATTTTTATCATTTATACGGTATACATTAAGTATCTCATATATTTTATTAACACCCTAACCTATTATACATAGATATCCTTAATATTTCAAATAGACTTCTTATTCTTATAATGACGTACTAGAAAAAAAAATAAGTATTCATAAATACTTTTTAAAATTATCAAAAACAAAACTAAACATTCTCAAAAAACTAAATATAGAAAATAGTAGTTTATAAATTATATATAATAAGATATACCTATTACCTACGATATGTAATCTAAATATTACATTTTAGTAAATCATTTGATCTCATTTTAAAATAATAGTCACAGCATTACATCTTTTATACCATATTTATTCAGTAGATATTCGCCTACTATAATTCAATTTTGAAATATGTCAACGTTGTACAATATTCTAGACGGCTTTTAGTGGTAAATAACACTACACTTATAATTAAGCAGTTGACATATTTATCGCTAGAAATATTTAAGCGGTTAAGTATGCTAGACTTTGTGTTAGGGCGTTTTTCTTGTCATTTATTTTTTACCATAATTCTCTCTATAGCTTGTAACCTTAAAACATTTAAATATATTAAATATTATTTTAATATTCAAATAACTATACATATAACTCATAAATCTCATTGATTTTGTGAAAAATAATAAAGTAACCAATGCGCTTAGCTGCTTTAAATAAATCTTCACCACATAAGTTTCCTTACGTCTCCACATTTCGGAATTAAACTTAACAATGTTGACAAAAATGTATGCTTCGAGATACAAACCAGCCCTGTCGTCTTAACATTAGACATTAACAGTTACCAAAACAATTTTTTTTTTTTAGTATTATTTGAACATGGCTAATAGATATTTCCGGTAAGCAAACCTCTTAAATATATAGGGTGATTTACCAACTATGTTCACCCCGATTTGATTTTATGATACTACAGTTAATCAGAATCTAATTTTAGAAATTTTTTTAATATAATTAGATAGACCAAATTTTTCAATTCTTAGGATGTTTTGTATTAATGAGTGTCTTGAGGAAGTACAAACTTCTGTTTTTCAAATGGTAATTCCCCGTTTACACTATAAATTATTCAGTTGACAACTTTAACATGTCAAAAGCATATTTAAAATGAATAGTTGTTAAATTATTTAACTTTGTGTATTATGGACAATAAATACATGATAATGGGTTTGAAAGATAATTGGGCTATGGGTAATTTGTAATTTTTAGTAATTTATATTAATCTAATAATATTTATAATTTATGAAAAATGGTCCTAATATTAGATTCAGTAGGCAATATTACATATTTATAAAACCATTTTTTAGAAATATTTTTCTTAAATCTTAATATCAACATTTTCAAATAAATATCTAGAACGGAATTATAATTTGAAAATTAAAAATTTGTATCAATGCTGACACTTTTTAAGTAGTATAAAAAATCTCTAGAATTTGAAAATATGGTCTTTAAGTATATTTAAATATTCCAAAAAATATTAGCAATATAATGATGTTAATAAAAAATAAGTAATTTATATTTTTTATGAAATTTTAAAGACAAATTTTTGCATATTTTATATTTTTGCTTACATATTTTAGATTTTTTGTGAATATTTAGATATGTATTTTGTCTATTTTAACTCCCATTACTTTCAAGCTATAATGATCATATCATAAACAAATTAAATGTTAGATAATAGCAAAAATAATAATACGTGTGTTACTCGTGAGTTAATATAAAAGTGTATAGTCATATAGGTATATACCTACGTTAAGCTATGCCTTTCTGCTTGAAGATTGACACTTAACATTCTAGTACCACTAGTACCTATAATATGTCTACAATTTAAGTGAGCATATTATTATTTATTATTATGTATTTGTGTCGTACTTAATTACAAGTATTGAGGTTGTTTGATTTGCATTGTAAGTTCTTAAAAACGATGATAATAATAAATAGCAATCTAAAATTTATATAATATGGAAATAGTGAATAGTAATTAAGATATAATTATCATTCTGTACCTATATGCTAAAATATAATATTATAATATAAACAATATACATTTTATATATATGTACAACTAAATCAGTTACTTAAATATAGTGTACACATAAAAACATCAATGGTATTGAACTATATTATACTGTTATAACGAATCTATATTTAAGCAAAAACAATCTGAAGAACAATAGCACAACTAGGTACATCCCCCCACATGGCTACATTTTACAATATCTATAAGTATCATGTTTTAAATAAATAATTTAGCCAAATTTTATTTGTTTTGCGAAATTAATTAATATCTATTGTAACTAAAATATAATAATAATGATTTATGAATATTTTACAAATTAAAAATTATGGAATAAGGATATTATATTATAATATAAATTATATCTATACAATATTACAATATAGGTATAATAAATACACGTCTACACAAAACTAATTTTATTATATTATATTTTTTTTCAATTTCGTGAAAAATGTTAAATAATAAGTATTCAACAGCTTATATAGCAAATTTTAAAATAGATTGGATCAGACACCTGTCGAGAGTGTCGGCTGTCAACCTAGCTGTTTGCAATGCGAATATGCGAGTAAATACATAATATTATATACCTATCACTGACACGTCATATTATACATTTATAATACTACAAATACATATTTATATATTATAGTAATATACCTACTAGTATATAAAAGCAAATACACGTCAATTTCTCAATGGCACTAAACTATGAACAATAATATAAAATTTAATTAATGTAGTTAGCCTGCAGTTAGTTTAAATATTGGAAGTCTATAAAGACATGTAATCAATAACCTAGATACTAATAAATTATTATTTGTGCATATTTAAAGATAATATATTAATCTTGTTTACATTAATTTTGTTAGTCTCGTTTACAAGACGTGTTAAAGTAGGGAGAACATTTTTGATCAATAGTGGTTAATTGGAAATACAAAGAACCCTGAAATTTGATATTTTTTTTATTGTACCTAACCAGTTTTAAATTCTTTCTACAATATTTAAATACAATATTTAAAAAAAACATAAAAGACAGGTTTCATTTTAAAAGTTACAACTATATTAAAATTATGATTTCCAGATCTGTGTACAGCATTTTAAGATACTTATATGGCTATATAATGTACACTTTCAAGTGTCAATATTAACGAGTGTTCATTGAAAAAGTAAGTATTTCAACGGTTCTGGACGCACGTAGGTATACTATATACAGTATAGATACACACATGGTATATAAAATATAGATATAATAAATATTTTTTTCTTTTTGTGTCTAAAAATATAGTATAGGAGAAGACAAAGCCGTACCTATCGTAGGGGTTCAATCCCTCTCCCCTATAAAATTAAAGTGGAAATTGAAAATATATCAAGTTAAAAGGAGGTACCTACTGTGCTAGTACTTCCCAGTTCCAGACGCTCCAGTATCCATAATAGACATAATGAACAGTCAATTGTATCTACAAATTGGCAATTGCATATTAATATATTACAGGCATGCCCGACTTTTTTTAGCTTGCGAGCCACTATCAAAATTTATATTTATACTGTAGACCGTAATGCCGTATATACTTCACGGTTTTATTTTGTTAATTTTGATACAATATACAGTAGATAAAATATTAGTATTGTTTACTTATCGAATTTATGACTCTAATCGTGAGTGTTTAAAATACTGAATATTTCCACGTTAATCGCTAGTTTGTTTTCATCATTAGAAACTGCAGGTTCACATTTCTTGTTTGCAAAAAATAATAAATTCAATTTCAATTATTAAAATGTCTTAAAATTAAAAGCGCAAAATTGATACTGAATGCCATGTTTTTAATGATAATTAAAAAAATGTTAAGGTATTTTGTGATTTTAAAATGCTTATTAAAATTAAATTATTATTTTTATGAATACCTATAAAAATTTCCAATTTTTATAAAACGCTCATGGGTCGATTGATATACTTTTGCGGCCCGGATCTGGGTGCCGCGGTTTAGATACGCCCGGTATTATATAGACTACTGAAAGTAGTAGATAACTGGTAAACGGTAATGTGGTATATACAATACTTATCACAAGAAGTCGAATGATTTCAAGAATCAGCCCCTTAAGCTTTAAAAAGTAAATACAGTTATTGATCACTGTTAGGGTGACCAGAAGTTCCGTATATTATAATTTATAAGGGAAAGTTCCGTATTTCAAAAGACTGTTCTGTTGTCCAGACGAATGTTTTCGGGATGCTTTAATAATAAATGTAATAAAAAATATATTCCATTTGATATAGTCTTATTAGCGAAATTAAAATAATCATTATTTTAATCATTAAAAAATTAAAAATAAATGTTAGATACCAACAGGCCTATAATACTATTTGCTAATGATTGATATATCTATTTTATTTTATTAAGAAATCCTACGCAAGGGCCTAGATCATATTGTACAATGATGCATAGTTATCTATCTCTATGATAATCTATAGTACTAATATTCACAGATTAAAATTTTAAATCGTGATTATAGATAACCATAATAATAATAATACTATCTTCGTAAGTCAAAATCCAACAGTGATAAATTGATAACAGCGTAATTGGAATTGAAAATATTTTTAAATTTATCTGCAAACATTCATTATATTAATTGTAGCTTGTAGCATTTGAAGGTAAAAAATATATTTATTAATTTTAATTTAATCTTTCGTTTGGTTACTAAATAAAAATCTATCTACAATAATAATGTTTATGATTAATTTTATGTATACTGTATTTGTGTGAATATTTGTCATTTATGCATTTTCCATTTGCTAATATTAGTTTACATTATTACTAAAAAATGACTTTATGAAATCTTTAGGCTTTTGAAAATGGAAACAGATAATCAAAATTTTCAGAAAACTCAATTATGCAACTATCTGGTAAGTTAATCATAAAAATTAATTATTTTATAATATTTATATATATTATCATTACTTATAAAATACTGATCTAATGGATTATATGGATGATTACTGATAAAAAGTAATATGTATAATATTCTACTTCAAAAATAGGATGTCAATATTATATTTAATGTATGTTGTGTTTTTTATTTTAGCCTGAGCGAGTACATTCTGAAGGAAGACGAAAACTTATGTCTTGGTTGAATCAACAAATGAAAGTCAATTTAATAGATGGTCGCATTTTAGTAGGAACATTTGTTTGTACTGATAAAGATGCCCATATTATACTTAGTACATGTTATGAATACTTTAATGAAAAAGGTAAGCTTTTTAAGAAAACAAATTAAATCATTTATGATTTTAAATTTGTTGTAAATTATCTTTATGTGTTTAGATTTAGATACTGGAGAATCTCGACTTTTAGGCTTAGTAATGATACCTGGGCGACATATTGTTTCAATTCATACAGATGTACAACAAACAAATGAACAACCTATAAATTCATCAAACTTTGAAGAAATAATATGATAGTATTAAATATTGCAGTTATAATTTAATCATTGTGTGTATTTTTTTCATTGTTAATATTTAATACAAGTCCTAAATTATTATTTTTTTCATCAAAATATTAACAAATTTTTAAGTTTATATGTAAGAAAATTACAAATTATACAACTTTCTGTAATATGTGTATTTATTACAAAAATCTTTTACACTGTTTATAATCAATGGTAATACAATAAGACATAAGTTATGATTATTGTGATCACTGGTTTATAGTATCAACTGTTTATTGGAATCAAAAATTAATAACCTAGACTAAATAATTTATTTGTAATGTTAAATTCAACTTTTATTACTTGATTATTCATTTACTTTTATGGCTTTAAATTTTAAAAAATCAGAGGTGATCACAACATAATATAATTTTTTTATTTTAGATTTAAAATAAATTGCCTCAAGTGCAATCAATTAATGATAATTTCTTAAGTTTCTTTACTTTATTGTAATTATATAAATATTGTTTCAATTAGTTATTATATGTTTTTATTGTTATTTATTTTTATTGAATTTGTTAGGATAGTTGAAAAGATATTATATTTTATGAAATCAACTGATTACTAGAATCAAAATAAGGTATACAGAAGATCTTTTCTACAACATAAATTAAAATGACATGTACTAGGTTTGTATCATATTATCATTGTGATTGTTATAGGTAGATACACGGGTAGTACCTACTATAAACAAATATACCTGGTATTCAGTGGCATACTAACAGTGGGGAGGATAACACTTTTTTAGGAAGAATTAATTTTTTATAAGATGTATATTTTTGGTCATCCAAATAATTTATTTAAAAATTCCTTCCTCAAATTCAGGTCTAAATATGTCACTGCTGGTAAGTGGTTACTACTAATACTCCAAATGACTTGGAATATAGTATTCCAAATACTTAAGTTATTTAACATTGCTCTATATTATAAGTTTTAATAAATAAGCTCATATTTATATTTAATGAAATTAGATTTCCTGTAAAAAAAAAACCAGTCAATACGAAATTTGATTACTCAAATCCTAATGTGGAAAGACATAAAAATATCTTTTTAAATATTGTTAACAATCAAATCTTTACATAATATTTTGCAGAAGAAAAACTTCTTATAGACATAAATGATAAAATATTTTATGGCATGTATTTTTATGCCTTTTAACGTATGTTTAAAATTTGATTGACTTGAGAAAGAAAAAACTAGTAGATCATTTATGTAGTTTTCCTTTGAAAATAGTTGTTTTTACATTTATGGCTAGGTACTAATTTATCTTGTTCTTAAATTTATATTTGCATCATTTAAGCCTCACTTTTTTGTAGTTATGTTATCAATTTATAAATTATAAATTATTCAAATATAAACAAATAATACCTATATGCACAAGTTACTATTATTTAAAATTAAACTCACAAGCCAACTTAAACTATAAAACACAAATAAATATCAAATATCAAAAATATTTATGTTTATATTATACAATGGTTTCCGCCTAATATGGGCAAAATAGTCTGGTGGTCTGGTTGTCAATACAAAAGTATATTAACAAGGTTAAAAAAACCACGTAATATGGATACTCGATTCGGTGTATGTGGACAATTATTATTTTATCATAACGTTAGAATATACACATATGTATTAAAAAACGACTAATTTTATAAGGTTTCGGCGTATCTAGGTATGAGATTGTATTTATCGAAAGTAATAAAAAATATTATTACCATTTAAACTTTAAAACTCCTTTCTACATATTGTAACAAAAATAGCATAAATTAGTTTTTTGTAGTTTCTATTGTTGAAAATATTATTACAACGTTACTGCATATACGCCCAGATTCGGAATAAGAAGGTGAACAATTT
This sequence comes from Rhopalosiphum nymphaeae, assembly GCA_036289425.1. NCBI lineage: Eukaryota > Metazoa > Arthropoda > Insecta > Hemiptera > Aphididae > Rhopalosiphum > Rhopalosiphum nymphaeae. Next base: position 1,129,669 of record JAZAQC010000004.1, read on the forward strand.
TGATGTAAGGTATCTAGCGGTAAAATTATAAACTTCAGATGAAAAATAAACAACTGAAAATATTATTGTTATGCAAAGTGATAAACTACCCACTTTATGTTGTCACATTAACAATTTGATACTAACGATACTACTATACTAATCATAGGTAAAAAAAAAATAGTACCTTGTAGTACTTTTTGTCAAAATTTATGCAAAAAGGGATTTTGTTGACTGTTTTGGTATTATAATTTTTTTTTTTAACTAATATTTCGGTTTTCATGGGCAACCACTTACTGTGGGCAAACATGTCCACATTAAGTGGAATCCACTGTATTATATTAAATTTTTTTCCTTCTGTCATCTTTCAAGTTGTAATAATTTTAACAATATAAAATAGTTACCCATGTTATTTGTTAATTGTTTGAACAGTTACATTCATCCATTATTTTTATATCTATTTTCAATATATATAATAATAATTAATATTAATTCCTAGTTTTTAATAATAAAAAAATCCTAATTCCAAATTCCCACTTTCTACTAGAACATGATATCGCAGAATAGATGAAATAATAAGACAACTACATTTTTGGATAATAAAATAATATAACTATTTTCATGACAATTTGTCATGCCTACTTCATATATTAAAATAAATATTTTTAAATTTGTCTACCGTAATAGGTACAGTCTTATTTTTTGAAATAATACCTAATTTTAAACTGCTTGTCGACGAACAGCAAATGGCGGGAAAGATAATCGAAATCGTGATAAAATTTGGTGCCAAATATTCTATGAAATTACCATAGATCTGTAGTCTGTAGTAAGTTCTGTGGGTTACACACGGTTTAAGATAGTCAAGGTATATATATTTTTTTATCTATGAATGCGCAAACAAACAATAAAGTGTCGATTTGTACCACGATTAAAGATAGTCCTAAAAAACGTGTTTTATATCTATTCTGTGATTTGTACTTTCTGTTGTTCCATGATTATATCTATTATCTAGTGATTAAACCATACAGAAAACCACGATGTACTATGATAAGATAAAAATTACACTCTGTAATTATAATCGGTTTGAAATTTGTGTTCTTCGTGAAATGTTCTGATGAATCCAATGAATGTCATAACTTATAAATAGGTACACGAATTAAATAGTTAAATTATTCTAATTCAGTAATTGTTTCTTATATTATATTAAAAAACTTTGAGTCAATGCTTTAAGACTTAATTCAAGTTTTATTTATAGGTAAATTGTTAAAGATTATATACCTTGTAAGTTATAAATAGGCTATATAATATTAACTTGTATACTACACATATAACATAGAAATTTGTGATCATATTGTATAACATTTATAATTGTATTTAACAGAATGAGCTCCAAAGAAGAATTTTTATCCAAAACTGAACGCACTAAATGTTGGTTGTCTCGTGATACCTTTTGGGAATGTTTGCGTTCAAACAATGATAACGCCGACAAATGTACTGATCTCAGACTAATATATGAATCATCTTGTCCTGTTCAATGGGTAAATTTATTTCCAAATATATTAAAATTGATATTTTACAGTTTTATTGCAATTTAAATTACTAATTTATCTTCTATATAATATTTACATTCAGTTTAAATAATGTTTATGTAATATTAAAATATATGTATTTAGATAAATTCTATTTAGTTTGAGAATAGTGACCGTCCATTCTTCAACTGAATAGAGTATAATATTATATATTTTATTTAAATTGAAAAAATATATAATTAATTGAATTTTTCAGGTAAAACACTTTGATCGAAAATATAATTACTTGAAGTTTAAAGAAAAAATGGAAAAAGATGGTTATGAACCTTTAAACGAAAAATGATGTACTTAATATAGTATTATACTCAATTATGATGTTAGTTTAATTGGTAGGTAATATACTAGTTAATAGTTTATTTGAAATTAGTTTTTTTTTTTATTTAATTTTATAATATTTCTTCATTTTTATCTTTCATGTGTTGAAAAGTTAAATATAATATAATAATGAATTAAATGTTATGTATAAAATTGACAAAGATAAAAATTGTTTAAATTTACCTATTATCTAATTTGTATTATGAAAAGAACAATTGTTAAACCAATAAATATTTATTACAATTATTACCTATTTAATTATTTGTCTTTTAATTTACATACTAAACCATTTAGATTTCACATCAAATGTATTTTAATTAAAATACTTTTGTTTATATTTTTAGTTTTTACTATCTAAAATAATCTTATTTTATTTCAGTTTTAACTATAAAATTCTTTCAAATATGTTGTCATCTGAAGAATTACTTAACAAGTTTAGTGTCGAAGTGTTTGAAAACAATTTTCAATACAATTATACTTCTATGGCTGTAAGTAATTAGTATATTATATAGTTTGAATTTTGGAACACTATAAAAATATAGGAACCATACATCCACATTTTTACATAAAAATAGCTGTTGTAGTAATAATGGAAATGTCCCCTATCTATAGAGCTCCTCGAAATAGTAGAACAAGAATGGTTATTGATTAAAGCTCCTTAAAAGCATTAAAAATAATAAAATAGCATAAAATTCAAAAACAGCTAAATTCGATTATATACATATATTTTTTATTATATGAATCATATTTATAACTAATTGAGCATAATTTTGAATTAGCTAAAAGTAAATACTTAAAAAGTCTTAACTTAAATAATAAGTTTATGTTTTAAGGATTGTTAATGTTAAAATGCATGCCAATTTTAAAATTAATAACTTTAATAGTTTTATGAATTTTATTTTTAACTATTTTGAGTAATATTTACAATGATGCAAAATATATAAAATAAAATCAATACATTTTTTAAAATTAATACAATTATAAAAGTATGTTTTATTTATTAACTATTTTATTACATAAAAGTATTTTTATTTTATAAATTTATTTTGAAAATATTTTAATCATTATTTAAATCAATTTTTTAATAATACAACTGCTATAGACATCTTTTATTAAATAATATATATTTATTTTTTAGGAGTTAAATACTTTTCTTCAAAAAAGTATTAATGGTGATGTAGATTGTTGTACAAAAAACCAAAAATGCCAAGATATTTTAAAAAATATTCATTTTCATTTAATGAATATAGTTGACTATAAAAAATATGTATCAGACTATCAAAGTTTTCTTCCTCAAATTTTATATCAAACATATTATTTAAGTCTTCAAAATATAACAATACAACAATCTAATAATAAAGAGAAAAATAAATTGACATTACCCAAGAAAATAAATGAATCAGACAATAATGGTATTAACATTATTGATTTTGTAAGTGTAGATAAAAATTTTAAATTACACTCAGAAAAGTATGATCAATATTGTTTGCTTATTCATGTTGGTGCTGTTAAATGTTTTCAATTTGAAAAACAATTAAATTGTATTAGTGATTCAATTGAAACTATTTGTGAATTATGCTTCCGTCATTCTGAAATAAGTTTAGAAGCTTTAAAATATTTAACGGAGTGTATGACAGTTATAACAAAAGATCAGTGGAAAACATCATCAAAATGTATTTATAAGGTCTTAATGGGTCAAATGAATCATTATTTACCATCAATTCATGATCAATGTATTTTACTGTTAAAAAAGTGTTTAGACCTTGAAGATTTAGATTATATACTAAATATAGTTATGATGGAAATATCGTGGTCTCTGAGGATTAAGTTTTATATGTTGACTGTCATTGCTTCAAAATATGGTGCCAAAAAGGTATATACTAATTATATTAAAATATTTTATAACTCATAAATTGTAATATATTATTGGTTTATTACTTAGTATAATTTTAGATTTTAGAGAAGTATGATATTTTGTCAATTTCAATGTGGAAATGTTTGGATGAACCATACTTAATGTCTCCTTGTATGGGTCTGTACAAAACATTTATTAAAGATTTAAATGAAGATGATTTTTGTACTTTAGTTATGCAGCCAATTATTAATTATCTGATTACTAGTAACAGTATTTCTGAGTAAGTATTAAAATTAACACACTATTCTTTGTAGATATTATAGTCACAAAATAATATTGTGAGCTCCGAATTTGAATGATTTTAAACAAAATTGAAACTTGAAATATCTATAAAAATATTGCACTTATAATTTTATGAAACTTGAGGATTCTATAAGAACAACTCAAGAGGATTAATATTAAATTTTTAAGCTTAACTTATTCAAATTCAAATTTTTTTAAATTTTCAACCACAAAATAATATACAAATTTTGATGGTTATAATGAATTGAACATTTGAACTTTGAAAGTTCATTAAAACTATTTCTGTATTTTAAATTTTTATAAGTACAAATTATTAGGAATATTATAGGTACTAATAAATATTTTTTGTTAATAATTTTTTATCAATATTTATAAAAAAAACTTGAACAAATTTTAAATTTCTCATGACAATAAAATGTAAATACTTTAAAATTAGTCTAAATACTTTGAAAATTTCAATGTTTATAGAAAATGATTATTTAAGTAAAAGTAGAATATATTTTAGTTTTTACATTTGATAATTTTTCAATAAAAACCAAGTATAACCAAAATAGCTTATTAATAATTTGTTATTATATATTTGTATAATGTTGCTAAAATGTGAATTTCAATATAAAATGTATTTGGTTTTAAACTAAATTTTTTTTTATTATTTCCAATAAAAAAAATGTTTTGTGTTATTTTCCATTTAATTAAAATTAGGTATTAAAATTGAAAATTTTATGAAATTGTAATTACAAAATAATTTATATATTTTGTAAAATTTTGAACTTCAGTGTTTATAAATAATGTAGATTTTATACCCTTTTAAGTTTTAACTATTATTTTAATTTCTAATTTTTTTATATATTAAAATTGACTAAGTATATTGTTTTGAATTAAATGATATGTTAATTAATTTAAATTTTCAGGTTAACTAGGTACAATTTTGTGACTTATCTATTACCTCTAATGAAATCTAAACATATTGGAAGTTTATTGATGTTGTATGAAAAAATGAATAATCAATCAAAATCAGATTTATATCTTCAAATATCTGTGTTAAGAATGATTTATAATACTGAAGTAGAAAATTTTCAAGAAATACTTGACTTATCTTTGAATTCTGGTGATACTAAAATAAGATCTGTAGCATTCACTATTTTGTGTTCTTCAAAGTTATCAACAGATGTATTGAACTTAATTTACAATTTTATTGTTGACAATTTAAATAGCGATTGTTCAACTCTAAGAACAAAGCTTATTTTTGGATTAGAAAATATGTTACGTAAGTGTAAAAAACAAAGTACAATAATACTCACATTTTTGAATCGATTGCATAAATTCATTTTATCAAATTTGGTGCCTGGTTCAAATTACCAAAGAAAAATTACATCACTGAAAATATATTTGGTTATACTTAAGTATAAAAACAATGATTATGTTTCATATTCATGTAGAAATTTACTTTTTACAAATTTATTAGACTCTGAAGATATAAGAAAAACATGTAGTGAAATACTAGTGTCATATTTTAGTGTTGTAAAAGAAGACAAAATTTACTTAAATAATTGGATGAAACTTGGTTTAAACTTGTGTTATGATCCTTTATTTTATAAAAATGAAAGTGGTTCAACTATAATATATACAGTAACTACATTGGCCTACAAATCTGGACTTAAAATTGATATATTCAACATAAGCAATTCTTCTATGTCTGCTCATATATTAGATTTAGCAAAAAAACAAGAGAAACGACTAAAGGATAATTTTGTGAGCAATGTGACACATGGTACACTTTATGGTTTATTAGATGTATTAAACAATTTATCGTTTGAAAAAAATTCTCCAGAAAAAAATAAATTAAATGAAACTCAGATTGAAGCCATGTTAAATTTGATTGAAGACAATTTGAATCTAATGCTAGACACATTATCTTCTAGGGTGGACACAGAAGGTACATTTTTTATAAATATAAATCATAATATTGTTATTTTTATTTTAATCAACTTATTTAGGTAAAACTGAGGCACCATCTTTTGCTCAAATGGACGATGCATTAAGTAGTTTACGTATATCAAACCAAGATAATGTTCAAATACCAACAAATCAATTTCTATTAAATTTCATTTGGATAAATATTAAAGTATAAATATGTTATACATTTAAAATAGTTTTTAATTTCATTAAATAATGATTAATTTTTACAGATTTGTTGTGATGTTGCAAGCAAATATGCTGTTATGTTAGCAATTAGTGATATTTCAAATAAACAATATAAAAATACTCAAATCAAAAGATGTGCAGATATGATAGCAGATGTGTTAATTAGGTGTAGACATAAAGGTGCTATGGAAGCTACTTGTAAATCACTTGGAATAATTATAAAGCATTGGAAAGAATCACTAAATTGGTGTCAAAATATGTTAACTGACCATATTAATTGTATGAAACCAGAAGATGAAATATCAAGAAGATCAGCCGGAGTAAGATATCTTATTCATGCGATTGTGACAAATAACAAAGTGAGTTTTTTTTTAGTATTAAATTGTAGATATTTGATTATATTTAAAATCAACAAATGTTGTAGCATGGGCATTGAGTATAAAAATAATTCTAAATTGTTATAGCTATTTTGCTTTTAGTATGTACTACTTGTAAGGAACCTTGTGGCTTGTATTATATTTTTATACTTTTAACCACAACATTTTTTATTTACGTTTATAGAAAAAAACTAAAACATTAATAAATTATAAATGTCTTTAAATAGTTGGAAAATAAAGGATTGCGGAAAAATCACTGCGTGATAATTCACTGAGTAAATTCATTGAATTAATAAATATAAATTTATTTTTATATATATTTACATTTATATACTATCTAAAGAAAATAATACTACAATAAATTACGATAAATAATTAAATATTTAACAAAAAAATTATGGGCTATGCTTCTTAAGTAATCTTTTGTAATTCTATTTTGATATTTATTATACACAATTTTTAATCCTTTAGCATAGTCACAATTTTCTTTTTACACTCATAAAATACTCAGCTATATATTGTTCAATTTTGCCTATCATATTAAAAAATATTATGTCGTAATTTAATATATAGATACCAACTGAAAAATTAGTTTTATGATTTTATATAGTATAATGTGTGAAATCATTATCTGTGAAACAATTGCGATGAATTGTGTGTACAGTGAATTAATTGCAGTGAAATATCTGGATACCAAAAAGGATTATCATGTATATAAAATACTAATATAAAAAAAAAGATCAATTTTATTAAAAACTAGTACTGTTCTACACAAATGACATACAAAAGGTTTATTCAAATTTATTAAAGTAAACTTTATTATTTATTAGTTTATGAAAAAACATATTGCATAAAATATTTATAAAAATGTATTTAAAAAAAGATTGTTTGACATAAAGTTATTGTTATAATATTAATTATACACAAAACATTACTTTTGTATCATTTAAAAATTCATCAAACATTACATTTTTTTATGGATGTAGAGATCTCCACCATTTCTTTTGTAACATTTTTTATGCAAAGAAAATACTTCATTGAATCAAATTGAACAGTTTTGTTTAGTAATACAACTAATACACCAATAAACATTACTCTATAATCTATGTACACACTACACACTAATATTCAATATAGAACTGGTTGTATGAGAGTATAATTTTGCAGTATATCTGTATATCCAATAAATTGTATTTTTTATTTAATATCTTATCATATTTATCAACTTTTTTAAATTCAATAATTGTCAGTTGAAATTTAAAATAATAATGTCACTTAAATGTGAAACGTAGCCGCTTAGGATTTTCTATACTTTTAAAAATTATATTTATAACAATTAATAATATACATATATTTTTAAAATTATAGGTCACTGTTAAAGATTGTGTTAAACAATTATACAATATAGCAAAAGAAAGTGTGTGTATTGGTATTGATACAATTGTTGATTTACCACAAGCAAGAGCCCAACATCTATTAACTGCAATTGTCTCAAATGCTTCAATTTCTACAAGTAGCTTATATTATTTCATGGAGGATATGATCATGCTTTGTATTGATAAACTCAATTCCCCACTTTGGACGATCAGGTAAATTTAAAATTTATGTGTAAGTATAGAGAACGTTATACTTGCATGCAAGTCTGGATTAAGGTGGGCTAGGGGGAGGCATGGGCCCACAACAGATATCAAACAATAGTGGGCCCTTGAAAAATAGTACATTTTATTTTTATTAAATCAGAAATATTTGGATATAATAATAATAGTATATTTCGTATATTAAAAGAAACATATTGTACAATTATTTATACAAATAACATTTTTATTTTTAAAAAAGTAAGAAACAAATTTATAAATATAATTTTTTTTTGTCTAAAATATTTTTATTTGTGGGTCACTAATATCTTGGTTATGATTATGGGCCCAAAATTATATTAATTTAGGCTTGCTTGTATGGTGAAGTTACAAAGTGACACATTACTAAAATAACACATTTCATAACTAAAATATTAAAAAACAACTTTCAAAGTGCTCTAAATGATATTTTTAACTTTTAACTTGATAATAGTTAATTCATTCTAATATTTAAAATAGCAATGTAAAATATTTTCTTCTGATCATTAAGTTAATTGTCATGTCATGTTTAAGACCAAGAAAACTCACATGTCTATAACGTACTCTAAAGGGTTTGATAAAATAATAATTATTGGTTATTGGTATAATTGTTTTAAGAAATGCTGCTCTTCAGTTCTTCAGTTCTCTCCAAGTGAGATTGATTGGTCAAAATCGGTTAAACAATGATTGTTGGTTATCTCATTTACCACTAGAACCATTACTATACCATTTTCCACGATTAATGCAACATTTACAATATTTATGGTCACAAACAAACTGTACACTTTCAAGCCAGGCTCGTTTGATCCCGTTCATGTCTCTATTAAAGAGCTTAAAGCTACAATCATGGAGTTTGTTACCATCAGACCATCAACAGTTTTTAAAAAATCTTCGTTTTAATTTGTGGTCTACTGGTTTTGCTCTTGAAATATATACTGTAAGAAATATGGCAGCTCAAGCTTATGCCAACACAATACAAGTTAATGATATATCATTAACTCTAAATAAAATTAGTAATGAAATATTAAAATATGATGGAGAGGTTAATTTTCCAGAATTTAAAGGTTTCAATCATTTACATGGATTGATGTCATTATATAAATATTTAAAAGATGTTTATTATATGGAATTCAATCAAGAGTATCAGGTTTTTAAAATTGCACATGAACATTTACCTCCATTATGTAAATCAATGTACATTTCAATTAATCGTGAAGTATTAAATCCACTTCCTTCAAATTCATCAATTGACCATATTCTTGTCAAAAAATTAATGATAAAAAATGACATATCACTATCATCAGACTTGTCAGGCTTATTAGAATATTATATGAAATCTGACAAACATACAGCAATATGTTTTTTGAGATGTCTTAAAGATTATAATAAAAGTCCCAAAGATGTGTTACTTTTAATTAATAAGTTTGTCAATTGTCTTGACGTAGATGACAAAGACATATTAAAAGAAATTATTATGAACATTGATGTACTTTTAAACATGCATCTTGAAGATATTAAAATTGAAGTAAAACTAGAAGATAATTATTTTTCTGCAATATTACAAAAATGTACATCATGCTCAGAAAAAGATTTTATTGCCATGCTACCAGTTCTTAGTTGGTTATGTCCCAGTAAAGCTTGTTTAACTTTGTTGCCAATCGTTTGTAAATACATTGATTGTGATTTGTATGATTCTACTGATAGATGTAGTTCTTCAAGAGCTCTATATTATTTCAAAAATCTAAAGGATGATGTCAGAGTATGGCATGCAATTGTTGAGTTACTGCAAGATGAAGATACTGACGTACGGGTTGAGGTAACAAGGTTTGTGAATTACATTTGTTATAACTGTTCTTCCCTATTAAATCCTTATATGTGTCTAAGGAAAATGTTTGAAATAGAAACAGTGTCTTGTATAATAAACTCAAGATTTGCATTTACCTGTTTTTGGAACCAGTTATCCGAGATTAAACTACGCACTGAATTTGATGAAACTATAAATCCATTCTTTAACGATCAGTCGAATGTGTACCAAGAACAATCCAATATCATGAAATTGGCTTTTGAAGGCCTCAAATCTTTGATTAAATCAAATGACAACCTTGATTATTTTAAAGAAGTAGTTAAAAAGTGCCTTAATACTTTAAAAAGTGAATGTGAATTTAAACACATATTTATGGATGAAGATTTAATGATTTTAGATACATATTCAAGTATACATTACCAACAATTATATTACAAGAGAGAAATTTTAGTTTTGTTGAATTTAAATGATTATTTAAATATGTTTTTTCCAATACTGGAGTTCATATATTTACCAACAAAATTTTAATGCTCATGATAATTTAAATTTAAGTATTTGGTATGTTATAGGTATTAGTTTGAAAATGTTTTGTACTACAAATTATTAATTTATGTTCCAATTGTCAACTATTCAAATGTATTGATAAGTACATTATAATAAATACTATGTTATAATCCTATTCCTTGTTGCATTATTTATCATATTCTTTATGTATAATAGTAGGTTTGAAAGACTTGAAAAAAAGCACATTTATGTATTTAATTCGAAAAATGGTAGATTTAATGTTCATTTATTTAATTATTTGATACTCTATCTATTTTGAATTGAATTAGATAATCATATTATTTCATACCATAAACCAACAAATATCATATGTAAAGATTTATTTTGTATTGTCTAACATAATATTTGCTAAATGATAGTGAAAAAATATTTTTGAAAAATGTAAATGAATTGTATTGTACACCTATATCATGTATTATTTTTTATTTAAAAATTAATAAATAAACAAAACTACAGCCAATAGATAATTTATTTTAGATATAAATTAAGGAATTATCTAAATAATAATTAATAAATGTTATACATTTATTAAAGATAATAAAAATAAAAAAACGAATATGTTAAGACAAGTATATTATATTCAATTTGACAAAAAAAAAATATTAATTTACTAAGTAATACAGAATATGAACGTAGAAGTCTCATTTATTTATAGATACCAAGAATTTTAATGTACATATACAAGTACTAATCATACTTCAAAGGTAACAGTGTAAGTTAAATAGAAATATATATAAATAATAAATAAGTATAATCATTTTTTTTTTTTAATTATAATATTAAACATAAAAAAAAAATATGACAACAATTTAAATAGGTCTACAAATTGTTTTGTATACTTTTATTATAGAATAAATATAATATAGATAGGTACTGACTACCTGTATATTATATATATATAATTATTATTTTACAAATCAAAATAGCTTTAAAATTAAAAATTATATTAATTATGGTCATCCAATGATAACATTTAGTATATTAAGCATTGTTTATCTATATTTAAATTATGTATGTAAAAGTGAATTAACTATAAGAAATTAATGATGTGCATTAAACCTGAAAAATTCAAACACTTGACTAGACTGTTAATTTTTATTATTGTTTGAATACTATTGGCACTTACACTTTATTGTTAATAATATTAAAACAAAACATTTAAACTTAACTCTTTTAGTTTTAGGAATTTGATTAATAAATGTTGCCTGATTTAATTTTACTTGGCATCATTTTAAATAATTACATTAATTCTTTATTAAAAGATTTTATTTAAAAAAGTTGAAATATCTTCAATAAAATATTATACCAAATCAAATTTCTAGTAGTTAGAAAAAAATAAATTTATTTTCATTAAACATTTATAAATAAAATAATAGTAATAAATATAGTACAAAGATCAACATAACAAAAAAAAAATAAATAAATAAATATTGAAAAACTATAATTATTAAGGTTTTTTTTCATTGTTCAGTGCCAACTGAAATAGTAATTAATAATTATACATAGATATTTAATGAACTATTCTGTTGATAAGCATTTATCAGAACATAGTTATTCAATAGTATAACTTTTAATTTACAACTCTTTCTTGTTAAAAAAAAAAATTAATACATAGACTTGATAAAACTAGTTAAGAATATAACAATAATTATTTATTTGTATAATACATTATATGTATGCAGTGACATGTGTATGTTTGTTGTTTATATATATATATAAATATAAAATATGTATATTTGTGTTTTTGATTGTATGTATTATACAGGATTTAGAAGGAAGATAAACAGTGCTTAGTAGTGTACAGGAAAAAGCAATTGTGAGAACAAATTTTCAATAATAAAGATTAATAATGTATCACAATGCCGGAAGATTACTAAAAAAAATTTATATTCAAGGGAGATGAGATAATATGTATATAAACGTGAATTGTTTTTTTTTTACTGTTAATATTAACAGAAGTTGGATAAAACTTATAATTTAAACATCAACTACCATCTTTTTGTGTATATCTGTATTGCCAACGACAGAGCAAAACTCTTCAAAATTAATCTTGCCATCTTCATCTTTATCCGCAAACAATATAGTTTTGTCAACAATTTGCTGAAGCTGAGTATCTTTTAAATTATTTCCAACCATCATTTTCAAAACCTTAAAATAAAATGTATGCACTTAATAAATGATAATTATTAAAATGACCAAGAACTTTTAATGGTGTAAGAAAAACCTATTTTACACAAATGGAAAAAATTGATGTCAATTATTAGATACTTACTTGAAATAATTCACCATTTGATATGTAGCCATCGTTATCCATATCATAGATTCGAAAAGCAAATCGCAACTTTGATTCTTTATCTCCCTTAACACTGAATTGAGACACTCCTTGAATAAACTCTATGGGAAAATATAAATTGTTAGCAATGTATCTAGGCTAAGATGGTTATACCAGATCCCATATAGGTGTATCCATTACCTTTGAAGTCCACTTCACCGTTGCCATCTTCGTCGAATATGTCTATAACTCTTTGAACGAGCGGGTTTTGTTGAAGCTCGGGCAGTGATAGAAACTCGTCTAGACTTAAAGCACCAGAGTTGTCCAGATCGAGTTTGCGAAACCGCTTGCCCAAACGTCTGATTTCATCGGCATCGACTATCATCGATAAAAACACAACAAATTTTAGTCTTACACACTAAAGCGGGTATGTCAATGTGGGTAGGTACTTACAGTTTGAGCACAGCTCCATCGGCAGCGAATTTTCGTTACCCTAGAAAACATTACAGGGTATAGAATTAGTTTATCGTCTGTTAGCCAAGCACAATCGTTACGTACCATATTCGACGGTGAACTACTGCAGAGATATTAATTTCTAATAGAGATGTAGTGGACTGCAGTATGAAACGATCACGGACTTCGGTGCGAGTTGGTCCGTTTCGGTCGGGTATAAACGTCGTATGTGAATGTGTGTGTTTGTATGTGTAAGAGAGCGCGCGCGCGTAATACGGTAATACTAAATAGTATATGCGTACGTGCGTGTGTGTGCGTGTGAGGTGGGGAGAGAGCTTTTATTTTTCGTCGCTTACCACCGTGTGCCCCGGGGAGAGCCTAGGACGACCACTACCGACCTCGTCCTACCTACCTGTGTAATAATATCTAACGATATATATTGTATACACTAAATATGCGCAGAGATTGCATCGAACAGCGAAACTATCGATTTTGATAACATGTGAAAACAGCTGAAATGACGCGGGCCCGCTCGCGGTCTCGCCACCGTCGATCGACGGCGGTCGGCAATGCTGGCCGGCGATAATGATAACGCGTCGCAAGCACCACCCACCCGCCGATCGTTTTCTCACTCGGACGTGCGCGTTTCCTGCACTGCCATCTACCGTCAAAAACGTACACCCGTCATCGGTACTCCACGTCTCTGCTCTCCACTTCGCCGCGCCTCCATTTCATCCGCCGACAGAATTACGTTTCTTTGGTTCCTTTCTTTTATCACCGAACGGCCGCCGTGAACGTTACGCTCACGTCATAATTTACACACAGAAACACGTACAATCGCAAGCGGAAAAATGGCGTCAGGCGTAAGTGCACGTTCCGTATCCGGGCTTATCCCGGCCATCCCGTTGGCATCGCAGTCATCCTGTTGTTTTTCAGACCCTGTACACGTATTTGAACAACTTCCGAGCGTACAAAGTGCTCATTGCGGCCCAGTACAGCGGAGCCGATGTCAAAGTCGACCCAGCATTCGAATTCGGCGTCACCAACAAGCAGGAGGATTTCCTCAAGAAGTTCCCCCAAGGAAAGGTGACTGATATAAATAAAATGCACTCCTAACTACGGCCAGCCGGTATTTTCCCGTTTCACCCCCCTCCCACTCCAACCTTCTGAAATCCGTCGTAGTCTGTGCGATCTATGAATTGGTAGAAAATACAATATGTTTTCTGATTTTTCAGGTACCCGCATTTGAGTCCAACAAGAAAGAATATCTGACCGAGAGCAATGCTATCGCCTATTTTGGTTAGTAAGTGATGGTGTCACCAAGCACTAAATTCCTTGTATAAAATAAAAAAAAAAGTCATTAGAGCTGTAACAACTAATGATAACATACTTAATTTAAAAAAGATTCAATAGACATTTCAATACTGCTATTTATTCTTTTTGTAATATAGCAATTTAATCTATTAGTACTAGAAGTGTTTAAAATTTGAGATGGAATATCTCATTAAAATGTGTACTGCCTACTTAAAATATATATATTTGTAATATTTATAATATTCTATTTGTATATATTAACTGTAATTAATGATTATTTTTAAGTATTAATATTGTTTGTTACATTTTAATAATTATTTAATATATAATTTAGTATCCAGTGAGCAGCTCAAAGGATCTACTCCATATGAAAAAGCCCTTGTACAACAATTCACCAGTTATGCTGATAATGAAATTTTGCCAGCTTCTTATGCTTGGGTGTACCCTTCTCTTAGTATTGCCCAATTTAATAAATCGGTAATGTTGATATATTTAATTATTATATTACTTGATTTTACTTTTTAAAAATTTAATTATAATTTATTTTTAGTCTGTTGATAGAGCTATTGAAGATGTCAAAGGAATTTTGGAGTACTTGAATAATTATCTTTTAACAAAAACATACTTGGTTGGCGAACGTATTACATTGGCCGATATTGCTGTAGCCTGTTCATTACTACAATTGTATCAGCATGTTATAAATCCTGAATTCAAGTAAAGAAATGTTTAATTGCTTAATTTACTTACATCCTCAATCAAAGGCTAACTTTTCAATTTAAATTAGTTTAGTTCGTAACAAAACGAGGTACATTAATGTGTTACAAAGTATTGATTTGATAATTTGTAATCACTTATCAGACGGGCCTATGTAATCAACATTTTTAATTTATACAATATTATACTTGTCCATTTTTCTTAAGTAGTGTTAAATTTTTTTATTTATAAATGTTTATATTTTTAGACAGCCATTCACCAATGTGAACAGATGGTTTGATACCATTGTTAACCAACCTAAAGTAGTTAAAGTTATTGGAAAGTTTGAGTATTGTCAAAAGACTGCTGAATTCAACCAAAAGACTTATTCAGATTTCCAAGGTGGTTCAGGAGAAAAGAAGTCACAGGCTAAAAAAGAAAAAGCACCTAAAAAAGCAGCTGAACCTAAAAAAGCAGCTCCGAAAGAAGTAGCTCAAGAAGAAGAACCTGATGAAGCTGAGCTCATCTTAGCTGCTGAGCCCAAATCCAGCAATCCTTTTGATGCTTTACCTAAAGGGTAAGTGTATAAATATATACTTAATTGCTTAAAGTTAATGTGATACTTTTAAATTAGAACGTTCAATATGGATGAGTTCAAGCGAGTTTATAGTAACGAAGAAGAATCTAAATCTATTGCTTACTTCTGGGACCACTTTGATAAGGAAAATTATTCAATTTGGTTTGGTGAATACAAATACAATAGTGAACTACAAAAAGTCTTCATGAGTTGTAATCTGATCTCTGGTAAGTTTGTATATTAGCATATTAAAAAGTCACCTCATTAACGTGTACTGTTTCTATTTTACAATATGAAAAGTTTTCATTCAGTAAAACTAATATTGTATGTTTAACTTAAATATTAGATTAAAATGAGATATTATCAAATTTTAAGATATGAACATTATCTATATTTTCTTTTCTGTTTTTACGACACTTTTTAAGTGTATTATGAGCATTTTTAAATATTAATATTTTACATACTTTTATCTTTATAACTAAAATATCATAAAAAAAAAAACAGAGTACTTGCAGATAATGTTCTTACCTTTTAGTTTGATAGTAGGTTATTTTACTCTAATATTTAAGTTAAACATACAAAATTGGTCCTATTGAATGATTTTTAGTTTTTTGATATCATCAATAGAAAAAAAGTTATCTTATATTCTTTTCAAATTCTAATCATTTTTGTGTTTTTCAAATTAATAACTTCTTTTGTAGTTCTGATATTGAAAAAATAAATGCATTAATACACAATTCAAAAGCTCTTATTTTTAGTATGAAAATTTGGTTGCTTAATTTAACAGGTTGAGTAGTCTTTTTCTGCATGAAACGGTTCTTACTATGTTGCACATTTGTAAAATGGTGACAACTAATTCTCTATGATTTATGTACAATTTTTATTAGATTTTTTTTTATTGAAAGTTGGGTTAATCATCTCAGTTCACCGAGGACTTGAGCTCATAGTAACATAACAAATAAGAATCTGCGTTTAAAATTAAATGAATTTTGATCCTAAAATTAGCATTTTATGCCATTAACATTTATATTTACTTATGTGTTTATTGATTGATATATATCAAAAATAAAATTGGTTTATGTATATTGTAATTGTTCATATTAATACAATTATTATATAAATATTCAAACTAGATATGTTTTTTGGTTTCATAATATTTTTCTAATTGAAAATAAAATATTTATTAGTTTAATTCAGAATCTTGTACTAATGAATGTTTTAATTTAATTTTTTTTTCATTAAAATTATTTTTCTAGGAATGTACCAGCGATTGGATAAGATGAGAAAGCAAGCTTTTGCATCTGTATGTCTCTTCGGTTCAGAAGGAGATAGCACCATTTCAGGAGTTTGGATTTGGAGAGGACATGATCTTGCATTTGAAGTAAAAATATAAATTATTTTATTTTTTGTGATTTATTTTATAAAATTATTTATATTGTTTTGTAGTTGAGCAATGATTGGAAAGTCGATTATGATGTCTATACATGGAAGAAACTGGATGCCAACACTGAAGAAACAAAGAAGTTGGTTAGCGAGTACTTTGCATGGACAGCCAAGGACAAGGATGGCAGACCTTTCAATCAAGGAAAAATATTTAAATAAATACTGCTGTATTTATAAATTGATGATATTTAATAATATAAAAAAAAGAAACAATTGTTTATTTCATATTTTTCCAAGTTTTATTTGAATTCTTTCCAATCCTTTCCTGAAAATAATAAAATAATAATTGTTAGTGTAGTTAAATTATTATGAGATTGTTTACGCAATATTATTAACAGTAAAAATGCATTCTATGGGATCAATTTTTTTTTATATCATTTTTAGGAATATGAAATAGGTGATTAAAATAAAAATGAATATTAAATTAATTTTAAACAATTTAAAATGTTTACCTTTAAAAATATTTTTTATACATTTTACAATTTTTTACTAAGACGAAAAAAAATGATTTTGAACGGATGTACAAAAATATAAACATTACCTAAGAGTATAATCTGAGCCAATGCCTCTTTTCCATTCAACTTTTTCTATGTGTGCTACAAGTTTAGGTAAAAAATAAGTAACAAAATCTGGTGAAATAGTTATCAGATAATCAAAAAATTCAAAGACTAATTTTGAAGAAAATGCCAAGTGTTCTTCGCAAAAACTATTCAGTGATGACATGACTTCATTTCTAAATAAGTTTATCAACAATTTGATAATGAGACATAAGAAATAAAAATGAATAATAAAATGTTTACTTGATTTCTTCATTAGATGATGATTCACTTAAACTAATAAATATGTTGATTATTTCATTAGTGATTCTTTTACAAATATTAGTTTCTTCGCAGAATATTGATACTGAACAAATTCGCATAAATGAATGTCGAATAATTGATAAAATCACTAATTTATTGTTACGACTTATTTTTATGATGTTATTCATGTATTCTAAAACCTAAAAGTAAAAAACTGTAAATAAAATATAGTTAAACTTTTGGTACCTATAATATGTACTTGTGCAACACTACTGTCTGGTGTCCGTTGACGTTTATTTAAAAATGTTGATACAAGTAATTCTAAAAATAATGCACGTTCAGGAATTTCATTGTCTGGTTTTTCTTCAAAGAATTTTAATAATGGCAGCTCATCTGATGATTTGATTCCAACTAAAATTTTTGGGAAATATAATGAAATCAATTCACGAAGACAACGGGCAATATACATATCTGATTTTGGATCTACAAATAATATAACACAATAAATCACCAACAATTCTTAAAATACATAATTAGGCATTGATGACTTGAAAACAAATCTGTTACAACAGCTATTATACTAACTCAGGCGAAACAATCCTATAAAGTAACGATGTAAACAAGATAGTAGGGCAGTTAAAACACTTGGGTGTGTTTTAGAATTGGGACTTCTTGAGCTTATACCCAAGAGCATGGAATCCAATAATTCTTGTAAAATAGTATTTGGTTTACCCTAAAAAAAATAAATTTTTTTTCAATTCTTCTATTAACAGGCGAGAATGAAATTATTCTTACTTTAACATAAATTAATGGTGAAATTTTTTCAAACATATAACCAATAACCATGTATAATCTGTATATCTCGTCATTTTGTTTTTGTTGCTTTATTAAAATATTCACCCAAATTTTGATACTGTAAAAATAGTCTGACACTTTTTCACTCATCTTTTGACGTAATTTTAAATCCTAGAAATTATAAAACATAGTAGATTATACATTACTATCTGTACATACATCTATCTTACAACAACTTGTATTTATTTTTTCCCTAAGATAAAATAAATAAAATAAAATTTTTAATTTACTTGATTATGATGATACTTTATGTTTAAAGAATCTAAAAATGTAATAAAAGGATCCACACTTGTTTCTAAATCATTTCCAGAGTTTGTAATTAGTTCTTTAATTTCACTAATATTTGAAACAAATTGAGTAATGGTCATTGTTTCATTAAATGTCCAGTTTGTGATTAACATTGAACTATGTAACCATGCCTAAATAATATAAATACAAGTCGTCAAATTAAAAAAAAAAAAATACAAACATTTTTATAGTATGAGTAATAAGTAATAAATAGTAATAACTAAAAAAATATAAATTAAAATTAATGCAAGCAATTTGTACTAACTTTAATTAAAGCTAAACTGTTGAATCCATGAACATTAGCAATAACATTTTCTTTAATTATGGAGGATAAAAATCGATTAAGCAATCTGAAAATTTACAAATGTATACTTAAACAGAGATATAAAAACATATTTTCAATTAAATAGAATTTACTTTATATTAATTGCTTGATTTACAACAAAAAAATTGAATAACATCACTTTTGTGTCAGAAAATGCTGGTATAGATGAAATAATTGTAAATGCCGCAGCAATATCTGCTATAATTGTATCACAGTCAGCTGATAAACACGACTTCTTTATGAACGGCAATAAGTAAGTATACAATGAGTTATAGAGTAAAAATATTTCATTTTCTACAAAAAGAAAAAATGGAGATAATATTTTGGAAACATAACATAAATCAAATCATTGGATTTTAAAATGTTTTTTTAAATCTTTGTATTCACAATTAACATATTATTTATTTAAATTTAAAATAGTTATTATCTTAGAACCAAGAATTTTTAAGTTAGTAATCATATTTAATTTTATTTGATAAATAAAATATGAAATAAAACATAAAGAAATATTGCCATTTAAAAATTAAAAGATATGTTGGATTCACAAATAAATAAAAATGTAAAAAAAATATTATGTTTATTATATATTATAATATTACCACGTGAGAAAGGCATGGATTGAGCATTTCCTATTCTTTTTAGTTTCTCCAATATAAGTAAAACTGTTTGCAAAATTTTATTGCTATCCAATGGTTTTATTGTACTAAGATAATTTTCAAACCAAGAACCTTCAGAAACAATGTTAAATTAAGTGAAATCACAAGTTAATGTAATTTATTTATTGTATTTTAAATTCACCAATAAGAGTATGTTGTCCATAAGTTAAAGATTCACTGAAAATAAATACTTCTTTAAGACCATCTAAATAAACAGTAATGTGTTCTTGAGATGTGGTATTTAATGTATCTGAGAGTGCAATTCCATATGCAGTCATTGAAGCGTTTCGCTGTGAATGTAATATTAAAAAAGCCACAGTGCCTTTCCAATATGTTGATCTAGTATTAGGGTCCAATTTTTGTTCAGAAATTAAATTTATAAGATGTTGATATTTAAGTGCCTAAAATATAAAAAAGAATAAAATTGAAAAATATATTTTGATATATTTAAATAATTTAATAATTTACTTACTATTTGTGATGTATCATCTGACATAATTGACAACGTCAAGAACAATGTTGTAAAATTATAAAATCCAACATCATTAAATGACATAAGTTTACTTGGTGAGAATTTTGAAAATATTCTACCTTTTATTTGATTCCAATCTTTTATGTTGTATTTAACATTTTGTAAGTGAAGACCTGATTTAATATTATTTAATTAAGAAATAATTCTAAAATTATTTTGAACATTACAATTTAAAAATATATATCATTACATTAATACTAAATGATCTATTTAAATTAGGAAAAAGCTTAGTTTTTAGATTTTAAATCCATATTTGTGGAATAATTAAGTATAGACTAAATGACAAAGTAAGTATTATAGTAAAGGATGGATTGAAAGTAGCTGAGATATTTAAAGAATTAATTAAAGCAGGAAAGTTTTCGAATCGGAAGAAAATAAGTGGACTGTTAAAATAATGTATGGGATATCACAGATAGCTAGAGTTATGACGAGTACATAGATGGGAGATTCTAGACTTAGAGTAATAAGATATCAATTTTCATTTTCATTATAAAACATAAGTAATTCATTGAGTTCTATGAATTATGTTATTTTTTAGATTATATTAATAAAATAATGTAAATAAATATTTCTAGTACCTAATAGAACATGTTTGGAATATCAATGTATACGTATTTCATTTAGAATGAATAAAGTGAATTAGAATTAATCTAGTAAGTTATTTGTTTAAAAAATATATAAATAATATTTAATAATATAAGTTAAACATTTTAACTATTAATAAAGGGTAGTTACATACCAAGTAATCTTTGAAATAATTGAAAACTATTATAATTAGATAATAATTCAGTTTCTTGAGCAGAAAATAGATTGTTCATTTGAATAAGAAGTTCAGATCCATTTTTACTAAAATACCAATACATATATGACAATAAATACTTGTTTATTTAATAAACATATATTTAACCTATATTTCAGTGGTTTTCAACATGTTTGAGCCCACAGCTCTTTTTGATTATAAAATTAAATACATAGCTCCTAATTAATAATGATAATAATAAAAACATTTTTAACAATTTAATTTTTAGTTTCTATTGTGGACGTAGCTCCCTTGATAATAAGTGACAACACTACTAGAAACTGTGACTCACAGGTTGAAAATCGCTGCTATACATAAAATATTCTTTTATTACCTGATACAAGCAATATTCTGAATCTTCATATCAGAGGAATAAAATGTAGAATTCAGTCTTTTATGAAAATATTCCCATAACACAATTACTGGTTCAGTAATTAACGATGATATTACAATATTTTCCAATAAACATATTGATAATTTCAATTGAACTTCATTAGGCTCGTTATTAAGGAATTCTTTAAGAATGGATACCAAACCACTATCTTTTAAGTCCTAGTTAAAAATAATAAAGTTCTATATTTAATTCTTTAGTCCAAATTTAATTACAATAATTAAAAGTTAAGTGTTAGAAGGGTCTAATAACAATGTATTGGAAAATTATAATTTTATAATGTTTATTGCCAAATTCTTCATTTTCACTTTAACCATTAATCTTTATTTTCTTATATTTTTGTCTCGGCTTTATTATTAATGTTTGCTTCAACACTAAATAAACTTAATTTGCTTAAAGGATTTTTGCTAGTCTTCTTACCTCATCTTACTTTTTTAAAACTATACCTACCTTTAAAACCTACCTTATCAACTTAAATCAAGTACTTATTTCACATTTGTAAAACATTAATTTTATTATTTTCAAGTCTGATTGTATTTATAAAAAAACACTTTTTTTATTTACTTACAAATAATAAAAGGGTAATAATGTAATATGAAAACTTAAGATTCTTTTCTCTAAATTTTTTACTAGCATTCAACCAAATTATTACAATTTAGCAATCACAACTAATAAATTACAGATAATCAAATATATAAAATAAATTATATGATTTTAATTATATTCAAAATATCCTCTATATCAAAACAAAACATGTTTTCAAAAAAAAAAAAAACAACAAATATTTGTAAAACTCAATTTTACTTTGATCTATTAATATTCTAAAATAATTAGTTTCATTATGTTATATAAAAGGAAGAACTTTAGTTCTAAATATTAATTAATAACTGATGATTAAAAATAACTTAATTTATATCATTATAAATTATTTACTAATGGGTATTTATAAATAGTATTAATGAAACTTACTATTGATGATGATTTGTCAATTCGTTGTAAACTATTTAAAAGCCATAATCGAAAAAGAAGTTCTTCACAATCAACTAAATTGACATTTGTAAAAGCTGCATTGAAATACTGCCAGAAGTTCTAATAAAAAATAAAATAAAATAGAATAATATTGCTTCTATATAAAATACTGTTGAATTAATGGGCTTACATCAGAATTGTATAATAATTGTTGTTTATTAATTAAATACTGTATGAGTGTCAAAAAATCATAAGTGCAATCACAAAGTAATGCATCTTTGAAATGAAGATCTTTGAGTTTTAGCTACAAAATAAGGATAAATTAACAATGTAGATTAGTAAAAGCATTAAGTATAATACTATATTTATACTTTATCATATATACTTAATCAATAATAAAAGTATATAAAATAAAACCAACTTACTTTTTTAAATCTATTTCTGGCTAATTGTACTAAATCATTCAAAGCATTATGTAAAGAATGTTTTAAAGCATCTTTACTTTTAGGTAATTCTGAAAGCAAGGATAATTGAAACCATCTTACATCCAAATGACAATGATATAAATGGTAATAAATGTTATTCTGTAAATACAAGAAGAAAAATATATATTTTAATATTCATTAATAACTTCAATAACAGAATAAATCAAAATTGAATGTGTAGAAACAATGTAAGGAAGATACTTATCTAAATCCCTTAATTTATATTAGAATCATCATAAATTTAAATGTAATTTAAGTGAGTTTCTTAAAATTTTTATGCTAGAATAAATTATTTGTAAATTCTTGTCAATACCACTGTTATCTATGAATAAGACATAAAACAATAGACAATATTTTTTACATTATGTAGTCAATGGATATCTATAATAATAATAATAGGTATCATTGTACATTTTAATTTTGAAAAAAAAATTATATAGTATGTTTTGATATAAGTATATTCTAAAAATATAATAATAGTTAATGACTAGTATGTTAAAAATAATAATCACTATTTAATAGTAATTAAATGTACAATTTTTTAATCCTATTGTCTATATTAAGCAAATAATTGTTTTAGTAATTTTAATAATTTTTTTTTAGAACCTATTTATTTATAATAAAACATTATAAAAATATATTAAACTTTACTTTGATATACAAGTACAATTTAAAAATAAAATATCTATATGGATTTTACAATTTTAAAATGATTTAGGTAGCAGGTAAAATATACTTTTAAATTAAATAATTACTGTGCAATCAGATGAAGATAGTGCATGTTGTATAATGGTTTCAGATAAATTATGAAACTGTCCAAGAGCTGAATATAAATTATTTAGTTCTAATTCAATTTTTTTCTCATGAGATTCCATTAACCAACTATAGCTTTCACATGTATTCATTCTGAAAAATAAAATAAGTTCTTAGAATTATATAAATGTTTGTAAAATAAATAAATTACCTTTGAAGACAATCTCTTAAAAACAAAAGAAACCCGGAAATTTGTTGTCTAATATCAGAAAAATTAATTGTCTTACAATTACTTTGGTCTTGAGATCTAAATGTTTTATATTGATCTCGTACAACAGAACTTAAACTTAACAAATGTTTTCTAGATAGAAAAATAGTAATAATTATTAATCAAGTGTTTGAAGTAACAATACATTAATTCTATACATACTTTGCCAGTCGAAATAGTATAGGAATATCGTACACTAAACTATTACCCTTATGAAACGAATTACCAAACAATACATAACGGTCAGATTGATTTTCATCATTATTTGTAGAAGCAATATTGAAATTCTGTTCGCTCCTAACAAATTGTTCATTCGAAGTGTTTGGAGATCCCTTGCAGTTAAAACAATTAAATGACATTGTGGACTGATCTATAAGTAAGAACATTCAATATAATCACATAATATGTATGTTGTACACAGCATAATTATTATAAACACCAATCAAAAACATAGAATACATTACACAAATATTTTCAATGTTTACTTACTGATGTTACTGTCATTTTCTATATCACATTCTATTGAGAATAAATGCATAACATAGATGACATTTAATAACAAAATTAGTAAAGTGACATAAGTTAGAGGAAACTGGTTTACTACCCTCTGCGATTGATTTGAAAGTGGTTGACACTCCTTGTAGTCTGGTGTCTATAAACTTAAATATAATTATATAATATAATTAGTATAAAAACTAATAACTATTAAAAAACGAATATTACAATTATTAATTATATTGTACTATATTATGTACTATTGTCTATCATAATCTGTATTCTGTATAATGTACTATTATTATTATCAGTTCCTTTGAAATGTCATCTTCGTACGAACAACATTCTGGCGGGAAAATTTTAGTTCATAACGTGACCACTTACCGCTAGTAGTGTTAGTAGTAACTCTGTGTCAAGTGTACTCGGCACCCGCGGTTATTATTATAACAATTCTTAATTTCTTATTCTGATATTCATACGATAGCCGATAACTTGTGGCTTGCTGGTTTTGCAATTTATTTATTTGTATAAGTATTGTCTCTGGTGTTGTCAAATACTTTGAGCTCTGATACCCTTGATTCCCTTTTAAAATAACCACCAACTACCAATAATAATAAAAATGTTAAAATAACATGTTAGGTGGGTACCTTATACTTTTCAATTTAACATTTTAACCCAATAAATACACAGGGATTAGGTATTTTGATACACGATTAAATAAAACAATTATAATTTATAAAAAATAATAGGTAAATGATTTGTTAGTAGGTAATTATTATTTAAAAGAGTTGTTACTCTTTTTTTATATTGGAAGTTATAGCAAAAAGACTGAAAAATAAAAATTTATCAAAAAAATTGTGATAGCCTCAATAAAACTTCAATTCATTTTTAAAGTTTTAATCAGTATATACTGTTTTATATCAACGCTGAATATGATGAAATAATTAGATTTTGATCATAATTTTGACTAATTACGAGGCGCAAACTCTCACTTTCAAAGTATGCAGAATAGTACCTTTAAACATTAGTAAAGATAAAAAAAAGCAAACAAGAATCAGGTATAAGATATCAGTTAATGGAGTTAACTTCATGGGGGAGTCACCTTATAAATCAAACACCCGGAACGACAAGAATAGACTTATGGAAGAAGAAAACAAAAAAATACAAACTCGTAGATATGAAAGGACCCAAATGAAAGTTTACCCTCTGATGGCTACTTACCAAGGTCTATATGGAATGCACTTAATACGATAGGAATTGGAAATTGAAAGACTGCTGGTAATATAATGACAGAGGACAGAAAATTTGAATGCGAGGACAAGCAAGATTCAAACCATCTTATATGTACACTAGTAATCAGTTAAGTGCAGAAAAGAAAAATGTATGATGGCCAATGATAAACTATATCACAGACAAGGATATACAAATCACTACTTATTGGGAAAGGAAGGATATGATATAAAGCTAAAGACTGATACAGCGACAAGAAAAGTAGATCATTAATTTACTATTAATTCACTGTGATTTTGTTTAAAAATTATATGCTAAATTTTGTTATAATATTTTGGTACTATGAGTGTTGGGGGGGGGGGGGAGAGTAAAAATACAATTTTTTTACTTGGTTAAAATTCTATAAAAATTTTAATACAACTAATACAAGATCCTACATAAATGATTCTTTTATTTGTTTAAAATGTTTAAAAATATATGAGCATAATTTTTTTTTTATATGCTTATGAAATTGCAAAAATCTATAAGTTAAGTATTTTGTTATAAAAAATTTATAAAGTATTCAATTTTTACAGCTAAGGTTTGAAAATTGAATAACATTTTTCTCATAAATTGTGTATACTGGAACTAAAAAGTCTAAAAAAATTTATTAATACGATCATTTATTGTAATGAATATTTGAAGTTCAAATTTAGACAAAATTAGATATTTTAACAATAAATAACAATGTTAATAATTTTGTTATAATTCAAAAATATTATTCTTTGGGGCTTTTATGTACATCATAAATTTTACTATACATGAGTTTCCTAAACTGTGGTCCATATATATACCAGTGTATAACGTAAATTGAAAATATTATATATTAAAAACAAAAATATTTATGTAATATTAGTATCACAACAAAAAATATACTGTTCAATATAAGTATACTGACAAGATTAAGACAACACTATCCAGAAATGTTAGAAGTAACAATTTATTATTACTTTTTTATACTATAAACATATTAACTGTTTTATGTTAAGGTGGTATTAACTCAACGCAAGAGTTAATGACAAGATTAAATAACAATTTTAATTTAACATATCCATTTCAGTGAGCCACTTGATGTCTAATGTATAATAGAATAATAACTATATTTTATTCTAACCTTTTATTAAATTATATTTTATCATTTTGTAATCATAAAAAACAATGCATATACAACATTAAATCATGTATAGATAAAAATTATATATTTTTAATTTTCAACTTATACAATGTAGAGGGTATGGCAAAAAACCCTCCCTTATTTAGAGATAGCGTTATGTGAGTTGTGGTGGTGGCCTAATACTGAAGAAAGTATTGACGGGTAGTAGTATACATGCCATTTTTAGTAGATGTAAATAATAAGGTGCAAAAAGAAATTAAAAAAATTAAATAAAAACCAACAAAAAATAAATAAAATAAAACATGATTTAAATAAAAATTTTAAATTTAAATTTTTTTAACGTGGTCTCCCTGTGATTATGTTCTTTGGGGATATTTAAAGGCACAGTGTACACTTATTGCTCTCCCATCCCTGTAAGTACTTAAGGAGCCAATCACCAGGCATTGACTGAATATACTTTTCATTATACCAGAAATAATGACATTAAAAGTTATGGACAACTTTCAGAAAGCCTTTGTGGTTGTGTTAAACAATGGAGGATACCACTTAATTGACATACTATTTAAACTAAATAATTAAAAATGGCATAATAGTTATTAGTAAAAAATAAAATAATTTTTTCTATTTCTTTGTTTGTTTATTTGAAACTGCTTCTTAAAATATGGAGGTTTTTTTGCCGCACCCTATATAACATATCATGTTATTAGCAAAAAAAAAACAAACATAATAATATATTATATTATACCTTAAACATAAAATATTATTAATAATTTACATGAAGTCATGGATCAATACTTTTGTTATAATATAATACATAAATTAATACTTTTGTATGATTCCTTGTTGTTTAATGAAAAATATACTCTTAACTTCTTAACAACAAATAATCTTATTTTATTTAATATAAAAGATGTATAAAAATAAAAAAAAAAACAGTTATAAAATATTGCTTTATTCATTTAATTTGTCCAACTTGGTACGATTTGTTTAAATATCCACTGTTGATTAGCATTATTAGAATCACAGGGTGTTAATATTACTTGATCAGATGATGGATGAACACTAAGACACTTTCTTGTTATTGAATGTAGTAATAACTTGTTAGTCTAAAAATAAGAAAATAAATATATTACTTCTATATTATAATATATACATTTATAACTTAATATTTAATCGTTAACTGCTTTTTAGTATATTAAACAATTCAATGCATCATAATTTTTTGACTTCGATGGCACAATATAGATTTAAAGTATATATATTTTCATTAAAAAATAAACAATTACAATCTATACATAATGAGTACAATATATTAATTTTTATTACATTTTTAATGATTTTTTTTTAAATCAAATTTAATTGGGAAAGCATTTAGAAGTGCCAAACAATGAAAAACCACATATTATACTCATGTTTATAGCTAAATAGTATTTAAAACACTGGTAAACCATGAATTAAGAAATAGTCAATCATTGTATAGGATAAAAAGTAATTTTGAGAGCAGGCAAAATTTTTGCCAAGGCAATTTTCTTTTCTGTTTCTAATTCAAAATTTTGCATTTATTTTTATAATATTTTAATTTTCTACAAAAAATAACTTTAACTTATGATAAACATTATATTAAATTTTCTAGCCTAATCTGTTAAATTTGTGATATGTTTTGTATGTTTTTGATATTTTTTAATTGAAAATTAACACACTTAAATGTGTGTAAAGATTTTTACTCAATAATTAAAATGGTATCACACTTAGGTTGAAAAAAAGCAAATTTTTTCAAGTTAATGAAATTAGAATTAAATATCTTAACATATTTAATTAATAATAACATTTTGATAAAAAAAGTTTTAAATACCTAGGTATGCAATTATGTGTTTAATTAAGTATGTATTGATGTAAGTACAACCAATAGTTTGATTATTTTATTCTGTGGTACAATTAAGGACAGATTGATAAAAATAATTTTAACTATAGCTTATTAATGTTTTTAGTAAAATATTTAAAAAATTCAAGGACCTTAAAACTGTTCTTAGAGTCCAAATAAAAATATAAGATCTTAGATTATGTTAAAGCATGCTCCACTTTATATCTAATTGTATATTAACATATATATTAATATATTTTTAATTCATAACAAAGTTTTAAGATTAATTAATTTATCAAAATAAGTTTATTAAAAAAATATATTTTAGACTTTAACAGAAAAATTATCAAATTTAAGTAGTTTTGCAATGCAATTTATTCCAATTACTTAAAAATAAATGCTTGTAAAAATAAAACTTAAAAAATAAAGTATCTATGCAATTATGTTGTTTTTAACCTCGAAGGCACCAAATAAATATATTATTATATAAATATATATAATATATATTATACTTACGGATTCATATTGCCATGGTCCATCAACAGTTCCTAATGGACATACAACTAATTTTACATTTTGTCTATCAGCAAAAATACAACGTTCACCAACACTAAGCTGTCCTTTTGTATTTAATCTGAAAAGCTGTGACAAATTTAAACATTGTATTAATGAACGAATAATTTACAAAATTATTCATTATTTTTGATATTTTATACTATGATTATATTATATTTTTTAAATTTAAATTATTTTATTTATTTAATCTGAATAAAGAAGAATAAAAATAGTAAATTATTAAGTATTGATGTTTTTTAAATTAATCAGAAAAATTTTAAGTACATTGTAATTATGTTTTATAAGTAATTGGTTTTCAATATTTTTTTTAAATCTTAAATGTGGATGAATAGATTGGTGTGGTAGGTTTCACTATTGTATACAATATAAAGTAGAAAATATATTATGCTATATTGAATAAATAAAGAAAAAAGTATTAATGTTTTACTAAAAAAATTATAATAAGTCAATGAAAAATAAAATTATTACATTATTAAAATTTATAATTTATAATCTAAATACAAAAATGTAATTTGTATTTTGAAAAAGTTTGGCACTTAAATCCATATAAACATATAAATATAAATCTAATTAGAGCAGTGTTGTGTATTATAGTAACAAGTTTTAATTATTTTGAATGTTGACAGTATTAGTAGTTAAACATCATAAATATTATTGATTATCATTTTAATTGTTTACCTGATTATTTCCTTGTCCATGACACAATTCTAAACCTATTAATGATGGTGGTTGATGACCTCTAGTATCTAAGCAAGTAGTTTTGCCAATATTTCGTAACTAAATGTAAAACTTGTGTTAAGTTTAAATATTTTATATACAATCAAATAAATTACTTACCTCTCCCCAGTATAGATTTGGGGGAAGTTCAGGAAACTTTGTATATACATCATATGCAACATTTTCCATGAACCATGAAAAATCCTTACATTGCAGTTTATCTTTTAATTCCAATTGTTTAGATATATCACCCATATCTAAGTAACGTGCTAATGGTTCACGAGTATAAAAAAATTCTTTATGTTTATTATCAAACCATGTTTCAATAACACGTTTGTAATTCTAAAACATTAAATACAATATTATAAAAATAATAATATTTAAAAAAAATAAATTTGTAATATTTGATTCATACATATGTTATTAAAGGTCCTTTGACCTTCTTGCCAAGTTCTCCAAAATTATATGGCATAAATCCACGGTAAACATGTCCAACCCGAGAACATGGGACCCACTCAATGCTTCCACCACACTGCCAAATCTAATAAAAAAACATGCTTAATACTTGTATTATAAACATTCTATAAATTTAGAAAATTATGCTTTAACTGTTAACTTTAAATTTGAAAATACGTGATAATATTTTTATCAAATAAAACTTACTTAAAAATGATGTTAATATATTAAATGTAATATAAATCTTACTTTAAACGACAATTCAAAATTTTCTCCTCCCCAAACAAGTAGTCCAGGATCATATGCTCCTAGTTCTAGAAAATAATTTCTATCAATGGCAAAAAGACCACCTGCATGAGTTGGGGACCTTGAAATAATTTATTAGAATTAATTATTAAATTAAAATTATATTATTTAAAAATAATAATAATAAAAATATATAAATATTACTTATAAGGTTCACTTTTGTAAATTCGTTTTCGTTCTTCTTTAGCAGGTATTTCAATTTCTTTATACAGCATACCCCATTCAAAAATACCACGGAATAAATGATCTTTTTCATAAACTGGACGATACTCCCAAGTATTATGATCAATTCCATCAATTACAGGTACTGTCATAATTTTTCTGTTAAAAAAAAAATATTTTGTTAAAAATTCATCTTAAATCTTATATATAAATAAAAACTAAAGAATAAGTTGTAAGTACCTATCTCGAGCAATTGGTGCAATTAATGGTGGTAACCAATTGTATCCAACTTCGCAATGAGCATCTAGGAATAAAATTACTTCCCCCCTAGCATTTGAAGCACCCTTTGATCGTGTTCTAATCAGTCCTTCACGTTCAGAATTTCTTATTAATCTTACTTTACCATTAAATCTTTCAATATAATATTCTAATTTTTTTTTTAAATTTTCTAAAAAGTTTTAATTTAAAAATTAATCAGTTTTTATTATTTAAGTTTTTAATATCAAAAAATATTAAAATACCTTTATTACTAAAGTCATCAACCAAAAGGATTTCTTCCAAAAATTGAGGTGGAGTTCTATTAAGAATACTATGTACAGTTCTTAACAAAGATGACCAACCTTCATTATGAAATACTATTATTACACTAGTACGTGGCAATTGTTCTGGATAAGTCCAATATTTACATCTGTAGAATTTAATTAAGTAATAGTTGCAATACATGAATTTTATATAATTTAGTATTACTCTTCTTCACGGTGATCTGGAATTGTTCTATTTAGAGAGATATCGTCTGAGCAAGCCATGTTCATACCATATTCGGATAGAGACTGTAATGCTTCATTTTCTCTGTCACTTGGTACATGATGAGCTTTACCTTTTTCACCAGGACCAGGTTTATTAGTAGAAGTAGAATACTCAAAATTACCAAGGATTTGATCACGATAAATCGGTATCTAAAAATTATTAAATTTTAAATAAACATACAAATTACAAGTATGAGTACTTACCTGATTTGAAAATCTAGAATGTCTAGGAAGTGTTGATTCATGTGAGTTTTGTATACTTTCAGAACGTTTATATAAAGCCAATAATAATAAAAAGATAACAAAAGTTCCAATACTAATTTTTGCAAATTTATTGCGCTTCAGCTGAATAATTCTAAATCTTATAGACATTTTTGATGTTAGAAAATGAATACCTAAAATTAAAAATATGGTTAATCGTAAGAAATATTATATTATGTATTTGAATTTTAAACATCTGTTTTGTAACATAAAATAATCTTTAGAACTTCTAAAATGTTTATACTTGTTATAGAGTTTTACAGAATAATTATTAATTTTAAATTATTAATATTTTTACTTACATCAGCAATACCAAATGTATAAAAGATATAAGAATATTATTAAGTATTTAAGTCCAGGTATTATATAATCAACTGCAAATCGTATTAATGTATGCAATAATGGGAAGATGACATTATACGTGAATACATTTTTACATGTTTAGATATGTTTATTGTTGACGTATTAAATTTTAA
Organism: Rhopalosiphum nymphaeae; assembly: GCA_036289425.1. Lineage (NCBI taxonomy): Eukaryota > Metazoa > Arthropoda > Insecta > Hemiptera > Aphididae > Rhopalosiphum > Rhopalosiphum nymphaeae. Next base: position 1,162,585 of record JAZAQC010000004.1, read on the forward strand.
ATTTTATGGTTTTTGTTTGCTTGATATTGGAATTAATGATAAGAAAAGTACTATCTTTTAAGATACACGTCGTAAACATAGATTCTGTATTATCTATATGGTAATAACCATATTTTTTTAACCATGGTAGTCACTAAAATTTGGTTACCGAAAGACACAAGTAATGCCAATATTATTCAACAATGGTAGTCAATAGTACCACATATGATGGTACTCATAATATAATAAATTATTATTATATAGGGCGGAGAGTGGAGACAGTATAGTGATCTATTATATTAATTTAATAATAGGTGTATGTTCATGGGTAATGAGTATTACATAGTTTTCGTCTAAAAATGTGGAATCCGTAAATTGACGTAACTTGTTGTTTAAAAACATAAAAGTACTTATAGTTCAAACCAATTTGGAGTATAAAAAAAAAATCTAAAAATAATACCTATATTTTTTTCTTCAAAAAATTATGGACAGCAATGACCGATAGCATTTATAAAATAAATCTTCAGTTTTGTAAGTACAAATTGTCTTATGTTGTTTTAATTTTAAAAGTATAATACCTAATTTAAAAATTTACCCAATATTATGATAAAAAAATTATTAGTTATTAAAAATATTTGGAATGTTTTAAATGAATAATTAATTTTTTAACGTATTCCATAATGTTTTATAAAATCATACACACATTTAGTTTTATTTTAAGAACATATCTTGACATTTTTTGAGAATAATTTATTGCATGTATTTTTTTAAAGTTTTTAAATTCATAAACATTCTTATTCCTCGCCACTAGTGATGAAAATAATATTGACTGGACTTGTAATCAGATTTTTTTTAAATTTTTACAAACTATCCACTCAAATTTTACAATAGATTTAATATTTTATACTTCGAACAAACCAAGTTAAATACTTAGGTCTCATTTTCGATAAACGCTCAATTTGGAAAGACCAAATATCTAAAAATTTAAAAAACAATCGAACACCAGACTCCACTTACTTCGATCTCTATTACGTTCCAAACTAATTATTAAAATATCAAACACAAAATACGTAGGTTGTCCGATAAATAAAGTACAAAGTTATTTTTAGCGTAAACAATGAACCATATCGGCTGGAAATTTCCAGAATTGTTAATTTAGGTAACAAACGACATATTCTATGTGATATAACTATTATGGTTTAGTGTTCCGTCAGCTACGTAATTATAAACATGGAAAACCAGTATCTATTTTGCACAAAAGAAGTCCGCGCCGTCATTCGGTTTTTTAATTTTCAAAATATTTCTCTGACTGAAATTCATCGAAATATAACCGAAGTTTATGGCCCACAAGTAATGTCTCGAAAAAGTGTATCGGTTTGGTGTACAAAATGTAATTCAGATCGAGAAAGTGTTGAAGATGAGGCAAGAAGTGGTCGACCAATAAGCACGTCCACCGCCGAAACCATTGATGCAGTCGAAAAACTGCTACGATCGGATAGACGACTCAAGATTAGGGAAATGGCCACACAACTTGATCTCCCAAAGACTACTGTGCATGAAATTGTTCATGAGAAATTAAATTTTCGTAAGGTTTGTGCGCGCTGTGTACCGAAAATGCTTACAGCAGACCACAAAACCAAACGTATGCGGATATCCATAGAGCATTTGAATCGTGCTCGTAATGACGAAAGCTTCCTCGATCACCTCATTACAGGAGATGAGACATGGGTTCATTATTCTACCCCTTACAACAAACGAGACTCGATGACTTGGAAACATCCCGAATCGCCAGTTCCAAAAAAATTCAAACAAACAATTTCTTCAAAAAAAGTGATGGCTACTGTGTTTTGGGATGCACAAGGAATTTTACTGATTGAATTTTTATCAAAAAATGAAACAATAAATGCTGACCGATACATTGAAACGTTAAAAAAATTGAAAGAAAAAATTCGTTTCAAGAGAAGAGGACAATTACGCTCAGGAAATGTGAAACTGCTGCATGACAATGCAACCCCACATTCAGCCGGAAAAACTAAAGCTTGGCTGGAAAAATACAAGTGGGAAGTATTGGAACATCCACCATATAGTCCTGATCTGGCACCTTCAGATTTTTTTTTGTTTGGTCCGTTAAAAAAACACTTAGGGGGAACTCATTTTCAAAATGAGGAGGAGGTCATGAACGCAGTTACCAAGTACTTCGATGGAAAATGTGCTGCGTATTTCCGAGATGCCATTTTCAAATTACTCCATCGTTGGGAAAAATGCATCAATTTAAATGGTGACTATGTAGAAAAATAGAAAAATATGTCTAATTTATTGTGTAAAAATTTTAAAGTAATAAATTGATTTTTCATTATTCAGTATATTTTTGTACCTTATTTATCGGACAGCCTACGTACTTATGTACAAAGCTTTATTCTATCTACATATTATTATAGTACACGGTATCCAAATTCAGGGCAGTGCAACTCCTTCCAACATTAAAATAATCCTATCGTTTCAATCTATTTGATGCCTACGCACACTAACAAATATTCCTGGTATATAACTAACAAAACTCTTCACTATGAATCAAATCATATCCCAGAAAATCGACTAGGAAGGTTAAAAAGACAAGTCGTGTAGAAACCTTCTTGAGTAAATCTTCACCTCTCTTATAGAAAAAAAATGTAATGAAAATCAAAGTAGGTTAGCTTCATTGAGTGCCCTCCTATATCATGCAATTTTACGTTTTTGCATTTAAATATTTTATTAATATTACTTGTTATGCATATTATAGTTGTAAAATCATTTTTTCAAAAAAAATAATTTTTGCAAGAAATACTTGTGAGTAATCTTATATTCAATGTTAAATCCTTTTGATCCCACTATAATGCTTTTTATCAACATTTGGGTATAGAAAAATTTTTAAAAATAACTATTAAATCAAGAATTTTAAATGTTTATGAAGCTCAAAAAAACCCAAAATGTTTTTGGCATTAAACAATTTTAAGTTTATGTTAATAATAATATTATTGACAGAAATTACAAATATCTACGGTTATTCATTTTGATTTAAGTATACAACAAATTAATAACATTGATTTTATTTTTAGAATAAAATGTGTTCATTTTAAAACTAATAAGGTATTTATAACTTAACTGAAAATCTAATAAGTAACAATATTAATATTTTACCACAGTCGATGTAGGTATATTTATCCGTATAATTATTCTACAAAGTGTGTATTAGATTAGCCTAACCAAAACGCCGCGTGATCATAAATTTATTATTGATGCATATTGATCAAAAAATAAAATCGTCCTGTCTTTTTTTTAAATATTATAAGATATAACTTTGTTTAAGCTAAATGATATAACTAGGTTTTCTATAACAGTCTGAGTGAAAGAAATTCTTTAGATAAATAATATATTATTTTATTATAGATAACTTCACTCCTATATTTGAAACATTTAATAGTTTTACAGAGAATTTTATTACTAATATATTACTATCTTATATTACTATATTGAAATTTAATGTTCAATTTTCTAAAAAAAATGTCATTGTAAAAGAGGTAAAATCTGTAAAATTCTTGAAAAAATTTTTTAAATAAATTTTACTGGTCATATATCCTATATTTAGAATTGATTGAATAGTATGTATAATATTATATATTCATTAGCTACACGATTTAGAAATTGTACGATTTTTCAATATTATAAAAAGTATTTTATTGTAAAATGTATAATTTAATTGTAAATTTATATTTTAATAGTTTAAACCATAAAATGTAATAATAAGATAGAAAATTAGTAGTATATTGTATTTATATGTGGTTTTATCGTGATGTAAAAGTATTTATTCTAGATAATGAGTTTAGGTTTTTGTGTTTCACCGTTTCATTTAAAGCTCATAATCAAAATATTCTCTCAATTAACCGTATCTGTGAATGACAGAGACCTTTCTTTCGACAAAAAATCAATTCAGTGATCTTTACTAATTATTGTTATGTATTCAATATTAAATGGGTACTTTTGTGAGAATTTATGGCAAGAGCTTTATTTTTTTGAGCTTATAAATAAGTATTTCGTTTATATAAGTTATATAATATCTTTTTTTACTTATATAAACATTTCATAAAGATAAATACAAGAAAAAGATCTCTTAATTATTAAACACCATCGCGGAATATAAATTTACAACACGTCATATTATATCTAAATGTATAATTATTTCATTGTTATTAGTTATCAATGAGAAAATAAAATTGTACATTTAAAAAAGTGGATTTATATTTTTAATATAACATAAATATTTAATTTAAACTCTAATTGAGAATTTTTAATTTAAAAAATTATATTTTTATCAACATTCAATTAATATTTAATAGTATATCATCAATTATAAAATTAACTTAAGAAAAGGTATTTAAATTATATATGCAGATGAGTTTTGATGGAGTCGTTTAAAATACTGATAATCCTAATTCTTCATCAATTTTTTAACATTCTTTATTTGAATGTTGATGCTAGTTCATTTTTACTGTAAAAAATAAACATTTAATTTAATAAAGTATTCGTATATAATATTATCTAGATATTAAATCGTTATTTATGTTAATGATAATTTACAAAGTTATTTTATCAGTAGGTACGTCATTTAATGATAAAGTTTATTGAAATTGTTCTGTATACAACTTATATGTATATTATTTATTATTTCATGTTTTTTACAATTGTTTTACGTGTATTTAACATAAAGTTTAAATAGAATATTTAATCAAATATTTTATATAAATTAATGTTTATTAGCTACCCATTAAGAATTCCTAAAATCTTATAAAATATATAATAATATTATGAGGTGACTCAGACTAATACATTTTTAAAATTTCAAATTGACGAGGTTTAATAGATTATTAACAATTAATTATATTTACAAAAAACCAAAAGGTTGTTTTATACATGTATGATGTATAAATATGATATATGATAATACATCAATTTTCATTTATCTTTTAGTTATTCTGATTTGATAGGTATTTTATTTATTTAATTATAGATATAACTATGTTCTATTAATTATTTTCAATTTATGATAAAATCGTGATTAATTAGACATATCCTGCAGATAATTCAACTAGTCAACTAGTTATAAATATATACAGAATAGAACACATTTTACCACTTAAATCTGATCAGCAAGAAACTCAAACCAAAATTTTCACATTTTTTGAATAAATAAAAAATAATAAAACAATCTGCTAAACTTATTTTAAAATTTCTTATCAATAAATTCAAACTACATAAATTTTCGTTGTACTCGTTTAGATTTATTTCAACAACTACTTTACATATAAAATAAAAAAAGGTTGACAAGTAGGACTGCTCTACTGCAAATTAGTTGTTGAGTGGGTCACTGTAATGGGTGTATTAAATATGAATTCAATGATACGAGTACATCATAGTACATAAAAAATGATTCTGAGCAGGGACAGTATTTCTGCCTTTTTTTATTAAGTATATTCCACGATATGTTTTTTGGTATATCAATTGAAGATTTTTTTACTACTAATATTACGTTAGGTTAATTAAATTTTTTCTGAACACATTGCATTTATTATATTATTAGTATTTAATTATTATAATAATATAAATGTATACATTACACAATATTATTATATTATTGTTATTAATATTTGAGATTAAACCATTTTACCGTAAAAAGTGTGAATAGGGTTATACTTTCATAGTGCAAATAAATTATAATCTTGAAATGAATCTACATACATTGGAAATATCGTAGAATATAATAAAATTTATAGTATACGTAAAAGTTTTGAGTATCCACGAATAATTTTTTTTAATTTGAATTATAATAAAATAATTAACATAATTATTTATCATTAAGATATTATAATTTCGTTCATACTTGAACTTCAAATATCTATAAAAATAATTGTAATGGTAGGTATATTTTTTAGTTACTAATTACAATATAAACAATTTAAAAGAAATATTGTGTTATATTTTCAAATTTTAGCTATAAAAATTAAAGATTTTACAAATTATTTACTATAAAATACTTATATTTTGTGAATTTTTGTAATTTTTTAAAAAATTAAATTTTAAATTCATACACAAAATAAATTTGTCTATGTATTTTTAATATTTTTACACAGCTATAAGACATTTTGTCGAAATTTGTATACAATTTTCAAGAATTTTGACTAAGTAAATAAGTTTTATTAACATTTATAAAAGATAAAATAATATTTTTTTTAAATTTGAAAGATCTTTAAATAGCTCAAAAAGAGACAAAATATTTAGAAAATGAGTAGAAAATTTTAATATAAAATTAAATGAAAATTGTAAGTATTATATACGTAAAAAAAATAAAATTGATTTTATTAAACACTGGTTTTATGTAAAAATTCCTGTTTACCTTAATTTTTTTTAGTTTTACTTTCAACTCCGTAAATTACCAAATAGATCTAATTTCTTACAAGAAACTATCTTTAGTATTGAAGATTAAAGTATATTTTATACTGCTACAAAATATGACGACCATGACAAAAATACCCACATCATTGTAAAACCAAGTAAATAAACCTATTCTATTCTAAGGTTTTTCGGTATAGGTATATCTCCGAATTTCATAATAGTTATAATAATTTCTAGATGTTTTTGATGATGTATACAATATATTATGGGGTACGATAATTACAAATTATAGCATATACTTATGCATAATATATCGTTCAAAATTGTTGCTTTAATAGATTAAATCAAATATTCAGTTATATTTAGATCAATGTACTATGTGTTTATATATGATGTAGTGAAATTGTTATTAAATATTATTAGTCAAATTCTCACAGTTAATTTTAGGTAATATGTGTAGCTAGAAAATATATTGAGATTTAAGGTCATTCACCAATGGAGTTCTTGACCTTCAGATCAAGTACTCTTTCATATAATATACATCGTATAATGATCTAAGAACAGCATTTAATATCAAACAATTTTACATTATTATTTTACAGTAATATAGGTAATTATATTCTCTACTCAATAAATACTATGATTCGATTGTTATAATTAAAAAATAAAAATTTGATAATAATAAAAATGAAAAAAAAACTTAAATACTAGTCTGTGTGTATAGTTAGTTGTAGTTAATACTTAAACAATACACATTTTTTTATGTGATAATATTATATATTTAGATATTAAAAAAATTGAAACAATGTTCACAGTTCACAATTAGGATTTAAAATGTTTCACTCAATCAAGTTATATTTGTCTAATAATTGTTTCTTTTATTAAAAAATTAAATTGTATTTGAATTTATTCATTTTCATTGTACGTTAATTTATTCTCACTGTAACAATTTAAATTATCATGATATTCCAACTAATTTGACACAAATAGTAGTAGGTAGTAACCTTAGCAACACTACTGGTTTGATTTATCGTTACTTTGCTTAAAATTCTCAGCATTATATCAATTGATTTTTTTTATTTATGTAATTTTTTATACTTACTTTGATAGAATTCCAGTCACATGCACTTTAAATATCTACACGTGATTATTTTATAGGTTTGTTCGTTTCATGTATAATACGTACATTATTTCGCTCTAGCAGATTTATTTTATTTTCAATTTTTGAAGAATTGTTGATAGCATTATTATGTACTTTAAGTACAATAAAAAAAATTTAAAAATACCGCTTAAAGTTTGATTTGTTATATTTAAAGCAGTTTTTTCATATATTTATCACTATTTTTCTTCTACCAGCTGATAGTATTTGCCATTTGATATATATATATATATATATTATGTAACCTTCATTTTCATCTCAGACCACAAATGCCTCAACATCGGTAGTGTAATAATGTGAATAATTATATACCTATATCACCTATATATAGTTGATGGTTAAGTATTGCATAGTTGCTGTCCACGGACGTTTCTCGAAATATTCTTCCTCGTTCTGGCGTTGATCACTCAGCTGACAGCTGCTACATACGGTAGGTTGACCCTTGTCGAACCCAAATAACAACAACCCTCGAGCTACACAGTTTTAGAATTTTTTTTTTTCTATTGTGATTCATCTTAAAAATTACTTTTAGTGGTAGTCTATATTGTTATGACGATCTCACTAATGAGCCTGCATATAGGTTTTCTATATATACCCTACCGTACTTAAAACGAAACTAAGAGGAAGTGGGATAGCAATACTATACCCTCGGGCGCAAGTGTCAAAAAAGCAGATGATTTTATACAGATTTTGATGCAGTAATTTCTTTTTTATTTTCAAAATAAATGTTCACAAAAAATGCTTAATGAGCGTAAGAAATTATGAATTATGATATACGTATATTTAACATAACTATATATTTTTTAATTATATAATAGTGCTTAATATGTTATAATATTATAGTATTTTGAATTAAAATGAATACAATTAATATGGACATATTTTTTATGATTGACAGTAGTTAGTATAGTCATAATAGATAGTAATAATGTAATTATTATATGATATAATATTACTATACGTCTGTTTAATTTAGTAAGTAGGTAATCACTATTAGTTTAATTACTGTTATTCCAAAAATAATTGATAATTTGCATTCTGAGTTTTATAAATTTATAATTAATCTTAATAATTGTTGAGAGGGGTAGGATCTCCTTATAGCTTTTTTAATCATCTCACTTTTGACGAAAAACTACCTACCTAACTTTGAGTCCATACTCCATTGTCTTTCATTTTCACGTAAATTTTAGCGGTTTAAAATGCTGAGGCAAAGCCAATAATTGCTTCTTAAAAATGTAGTTATTGAAGTTATTTGTACGATTTAAAGAATATTAAATTAATTACTCATTCAATAATTTTGAAATTACTTATAATAAATTGTTATACGGTTAAGATTCTATGTTATGTAATCGAAACTTCTTAATTCGATTAATAATTTGCTCAATTAAAAATAGTCGTATTGCTATCACAATAATTAACACATGGGATTTTTCCCCAAAATAATTTCTGATAACATTTGATATTTAATCTGGATAGGCTGGATTTCTTAGAAATTGTATGTCAATGCCCGCATAATTGATTTGTTATTTATAGTGTATACATAATATATTTTAATTTATTAATGGAATCGTTTCTCTGTCTTTTTATTGTTCCTTAATTTTAGTAAATAAAAAGTTTTTTATTTAATCCGATCCATCAATTAGCTCAATTATTTATTATTATTTTTTTTTGTGCTTAATAATATATTTTACTATAATATTTATTGATGATATAATATTGTTATTTGTTTTTTTAAATAGCAATAAAACATATTTTTTGGTGAATTTACTATGATGTATTGTGTAATTTGGTAATATTTAGTTGCAGATTCAATAAAATATTACAGAATAAATTAAAAATAATACTTATTTTACTTTCAATATGGAAGAAAATATGTGTATAATAACTGTGTACATTTTGCAGTGTGCTCATAATTTATATAAACGTTTTATTTTAAATATATAACGAATACTATATCATTTTCATAAAAACCTTATGTCAATTTAATATTTGACATAGAAGATATCGTACTATCATGACTAGAAGTCAATAAAAAGGTCGTATTTTTATTTTTCCATCAGTATTTTAGAAAACTTTTGAGACGTCATTGAAATATACAGCAAAGTCATTTTTAACAATTATTTTGATGCAATTTAAAAAATAATAATCATATATAGAGACCGATTTTTTTTAAAAACTTTTTCTAACATACTTACTTTAACAAATGTGATAAAATGTTCACCTTTTTAAGAATAAAACAAGGCTTATAATTTTTTTTCTATATAAAACGTTCAATTTAAAATGAATAAAGTTTTGATATTGTATTACAATATAAGTAGCCTGTATAGGTTAAAAAATATATCTTCTATTATCTATTATAAATTTTTTCTTAAAATATTAGTTCACACATTAAAACTGTATAAATTATAGTAGGTAGATATTATTTGATTATAAACATTCAAAATATGAATACTATGCTTAATACTAACTTGTTGAACAATTTTTTTATTATTATTAAAAACTGAAAGAAAAAACATAAGACTATACTAAAATAATGATAGAAATTGATTGTATGACAAATTCATATAGTTTCGAATATTGTTTTAAAATTTATAAAAATAATATTATGAATAATACTTTGTCTTACACCGAAGTTAACGAAGTGAAATTAATGCACTGAATCATATTATTTTATTTTCCATTGAAATATTTTAAGCACGTACATATTTTTTAAGTACTATAAAATAGAAATTATTCAGGAGAAAATTTAGTGAATACTGTTTTTTGTGTTTTAATTAAATTATTCTTATATAGTTAAACGTAGTTAATATTTACGGATTCTTAACCATTTAAGGTTATTTTCTAACTAAAGATATCTTATTAATTTAAATTATATTCAATAAATTAAAAGTTTATTTTAAACTCAAATCTTTAAATGATAGTTATTAAAAAAAAAAGCATAATAAATATTTTTACTAATTATGTGCAAAAATATATAATTAAGATTGATAACTTTGAATTTTAAAATAACAATTAACAAGTAGGTATTTGTAATGAACTTTAATCCCTATTCCCTACTGTATAATGTCTACCATTAATGCTAATATTTTCATATAATATACTTTATATACACTTGTTTAAGATGATTCAAAACTTTTTTTTATGCGTCTTAATTGTAAGTTTTTGTTTCTGTTTGTTATAATAATATTACATAACTGAAATAACTTTTAGATTTGAAAACAATAAGATTCAACTGTAATTATATTAATAATATTTTACTAATAAAAATTTTGATTTTATGATTGTTTAGTTTTAGATAAATGAAAGGAATACTATTATAAAAAATGTTTATATTAATAAATAGTCATAGGAATTTAGTTATAACCATTTAAAATTTAAATACAATATTCAGAGCAGTTGGAAATAATATTACTAACTCTTGTGTTTTTTTTTATTATACCACTTTAACTATAAACCGTTTTAATTTAATTCCTTTTTTTTTTTAGCTAATGGCTTGAATAATAAATTATTAACTTTAACTTTAACTTTAATTGCGTATATTAACTACTGTAGTTGGATATTAAAATAATTAATAAATTATTTTTTTGTTATTTTATTATTTTAAAATATTTGTTTAAAATTACCTTAAATCTATGTCATTTAATTGATATTTTTATTACTAAATTGAGCAAAATAAAAATGTATTTAAAAAGTTAAAAGTTAAAACGATTCCAATATTTTAAATACAAGTCTCTAAATAAGAAGTGAACTAATATTTATGCGTAAGTTTAGCATAATATCTTAATTTGTAATCGTTTTCCTTCAATATGATCAAATAATATTTATTTATTCAAATTTATACAATACGCAAGTTTTGTACAGCCGTAGTTTACTGGGCATTTTTTAAATTTTATTATTTCATTTCAATTTAAACATTCTATTTTACACAAAATTGTCTTTTATATTTTCAAATAAGCAAAAATACGTAGATTTGCTTTATACTCAATATATTCTATTATAATATTTTAAAAGATATTTTAATTTGAAATGTTTTTACTAAAAATAAAGAACAATTTAAATCTAAAATATGTATAATCTTGTCCTAGCACTTTTTTTTTAAACCATAAGTTGTCAATGTTGACATTATTTAGATTAAAATACATATGCATGTATGTACAGAGACAGAAAGAGATAAAAAGTAAGTAGGTAAGACAGTAAAGAGAGAAAGAGTTAAAATTTATGTAATGAACGTTTCAAGTAATGTTTTTGAAAATATTTATATAGAAAACATAATACGTTATGGTGTTGTGTTTTCATAAAATTTTACTACAAGTTTTATTTATTTTAAATTATCTTAGTGCTTACATACATGGAAGTAGACAATTATACATTAATAGCCAACTATCAGCGTAACTTTACTGTATTAAGCTTATAGTGAACTTTAGTAATAATTCGAAAGACTTATCAACTTTCAAAAATTGTGTCATCAAAAGTAAATTATTTTTAAGACAATCCACATCATGATCGAAAAATTCGATAGTTGCTATCGTGAAAGTTGCTATTATGACAGTATCGTCGTGTGAATAGGTCGGACATAGAAACTATTAAATTATTACGAAAGCGACCATCGTACTATCATAGATGCATAACAATATGAGAGTAGCTGTCATGAAAATCATAGTTTGGACTTCCTCATTAAGTTTTTTAGTTCTTATTTGATGTGCAATAAATTATTACTTAGTAATAATTTAGTTAATTTTCAAAACTTTCTTGACACACATTATTAGGGTTCTAATTATCGATAATTTATATGTTATTTTAAAATTAAAACATTGAAAAATCTGTTAAGCTTCATTCTTAAAATATTTACATTTGCTTAATACAATTTATGTATATTGCATATTAAGCAGTGGCGTATATAGAAATTAATTTCAAGGGGGGGGGGGGTTAAAAATATTTCCATTCTTAAATTCCAATTAATTATGCTATCAAAATCAATGCCCGTACCAACCATACATTTCAGGGGGGGGGTTTGAACCCGTAAAACCCCTCCTTATATATACCACTGATATTAAGTATAATATAGGCAGTTATTAGTCATACAGATTTCAATCCTCCGAGTACACATTTTATGAAAATGTTCAAGTATGTAGAATAAAGCTTAAAAGTATTTAAGCATATTTGCTGTTAGTTATATGTATTTATTAAGTACAATGGCATAGACTAGAATATTGTAGGTGATGTGGTGAGAGCAAATGCACTATTGGATTTCCAAACGAAAGCTTTTAGGAACTTTTTAAATGTTTCAGAAATCCAAATGTAATATAAAAATTCCTTAAAATTATACATTTTACAACGTTTATAATTATTTCAAGGTCGTTCATCCAAAAATTAATATTTAACAAGAAAATTAAAAAAATGCAATTATTCATTTGATTGTCTACAAGTATGTATAGGTAAATTTATTTTATTTTTTTTTCTAAGAAAATTGAAATTATAATAAAAATGGTGGGCAAGTTGGTACCACTCTAATGTACAGTATCGAGTGGGTTATCGTACTTGATGTGTTAAATTTGAATTAAATTATATATCGTTATATACGAAAAAGATTCTGTGTGAAGATGATTTTTGTCAGCTTATGTCACTTATTAAATTTCATGAAATTATGACTTTTTGCTATTATTATTATTGCTAGTAAAGTAATTGATTTTAATATTGATAATTTAGTAGGTACATTTAATTGTTGACGTCAATTTTGTATTTATTATATCATTAATATTTAATTATTGTAATATTATAATATATTTAATATTTATATCATATTATATTATTATTATTAACGTTTGAGTGAATACCACCTAACTATAAAACAATGTAAATACGTTCACTATATAAATAGGTAATCGCTTAAAATTAAATTACGTTTTCAAAATATTTAATTGTGTGCATAAAATATAATAATGTATGTAAACGTTTCAAATCCCTAAAAAATTATAATTTAATTGTTTATAAAATTAACTAAAATTATTTTTCGTTTAAAAATATCACCCAATTTTTAAGTTGAAATGTTTATAAAATATATTTATGTTAATATATTTTTAAATTTTTGGTTATAGTATATGAGCTACTTATGAGAAACATTGTACTACATTTCCAAACCTTGGCTAAAACAATTAAGATTGTATAAATATTTAATTTTAATTAGTTTATAAACTTTCCTGAATTAACAATTTTTGAAATATACATTTATTTTTCAAAATTTGATTTTCAAATGCATATAAAAAAAAAATTATTCTCGTGTATTTTTAATATTTTTATATAGCTATAAGAAAAACTTATATGGGATCTTGTGATAAACTTTAAAGCTTTTGATTTTTATATCTATAAATAGCCCAAAAAGAATTAAAATATTTAAAAAAATGTTATGATGCATATAAAATCCTAGTATAAACAAATTTAAAATATTTAACGGTTGTTCATCTTGCATAAGATTCACTAAAAAAACAAAATCAATTTTATCTGAAATTAGTTTTGAATATAAGTTTTCGATTTTTCTTAATTATTGTTTGTTATAAGTTTTTTACCGACCATTAAAAAAAAAAAATAGAAATTTTTGAATTTAATCTCTCAAAAATTTAAAATTTAAAAAATAAAAATTCAATTTTCTATCAAATACCATCTTCAAAGTTGAAATCGTAACAATTTTTAATTCCTTATCGTGTTTACGGACATATATACATATAAACAAAGAATATAAATCATAAACACAAAATCAATACATTCATCACTTTACACAATCGATCTAAAATATGAAAAAATATCAGAAATTGTATTAATTGGTATTGGTGGTATTAAATCGCTATTTTTTTTTGCAAAATATTGTAATACTTAGAATGAACATATGGTTATAAGATTAGTACCTCCATTGTTAAATTTGGAAACTACAAATTACAAATATTAATCTGACGAAGTAGAATAAGATATGTAGATTATATTCTTCCTTAAATTGCTCTCTTACAACTTCACTATTCCGGTGAACATACTACTATATGATTACTAATATATTTTAAATATTTAACTCTTTTATACTTCAAATCCTAAAATATTGCGTAATTAAAATTTATAATAATTTTGTTTAAACTAGTAAATAATGTAGATTATAAGCACTCGTGAGTCGTGCTTTTTAACTATAAATTATAATACATACAAAAAAATAAAAATAAATATATAGGATAATGAAAAAATGAATAATGATTTATAAAAATATAAATATACATTGTGTGTAAACTTTACTACATTTTTTAAATAACAAAACTTATTAAAATTTAAGGTATAATACGAATATCATAGTTATCTGTGTTCCAAAACAAAATATATTTATATAAAATGTTTAGATTTTTGTTAATTTGAATAACCATATTTTGTTCAGAACATGGTTGTGTATTTGCTTCAAAATGTAAAGTTGCTGGCAGACCTCTCTTCTGCATAACTCCTTCGCGTAAATACGCCATTGACGTGTTTAAATTTCTAAGTGTTTACATGACAGTTATGCATAGATAAATCTGGTAAAAATATTAATTATTAGGAAGTTATTACAAAATACAAAATAAATAATAAATCGGGAATGAGTTGCAACTAACTGTACCAGTAAGGTAGGTTAATATACTAACTAATAAGTATACTTAACTATAATTATTTATAGGTAACTAGATAATATTACCTGTACACAAGAAAAAATTAAAGACTATAGAGAAATATCCAATAATAATAAAAACTTTAAATTAAAAATGTGTATGTTTTATTCCAGTGTACAATACATACAATAGAGAATAATTATATATTTTTCAGCTTAATATAGATATTAGGTTTTAAAATAATAGGTGATAAGAAATGTTTGTAGGTATACTTACTATTTAATGGTCTAGGTATGTATTAGCCAGTAGCCACTAGGTATTACTAATACAATTTATTTAATAATTCCGTTATTTGTTCTTTGACGAATTTATAGCTTTGGGTAAGGACTTAGTTATTGAAAGATACTCGACATATATACATAATCCTTTTACTAAGATTTATAATAGCTAGTAAATATTAGTAAACTAAAGTGAATTTATATAAAGGTATCGTATGAATGACTTCTATCATAGAAATTATCAAAGATATTATTATATTACAACTGTTACATTTTAACAATTTATTCATATAATTTAGTTAAATATATTATGGAGTTTATAAATTTCTTTACGATTTAAAAATTATAAAACCTCTGAATTAATAATTTATTGTTATGAAAAAAGTATACCGTTTATTATATACTTACTAATAGTTCACGAATCATGAGCATAAAGTATTATGTACGATTATTTTTCATAAATATTATTTATTATATTTAAATTGTATGATTTATATATGATAAATAGGTACCAGTAAATAAAATTCATTATATATTTATTGAAGTATATAACCTAATGATATAAAAAAAGAATTCAATAGTGTAAGACATACGTTATTCATTTGGAACACACTATGGATTTCACACAATTTACAATTATATGCTTAACCTACTTATAGGGAGTAGGATTATGCAGATTACATTAATACCTATGTAAAGGGTATTTTGTATACACCTTATTACTATTTATTGACATAAAATACAATTATAGTTCCTAATCGTATTGAATAGTTATAAATTACTGTGTATTAAACCATCCATTACTCTCATTCAATTCATGTGATTATATTTATTTATTTTTATTATTCAATTAAAATTACGATTAAGTTAAAATATTTGACATAGTCATTTTATATTTGATATTTAATTAAGTACATATATTAAAAATAACATTAGTGTTTAATAATGTATTGATAATATTTTTAAATAAAATAATAATTAAGAGAGAAAAATTTTAATTTTTAATTATTTGAAACTGTGTCAAGAATCATGATTTCTTTTTATTGTTTTTAAACAAATACGATATTTTCTACCTTGCGGCCGATATTATAACAATGTATACTATTTAATTTAGGTTAAAATGAAATATGGAATAAGTTGATTTATATTAATTGAGAAAGTTATACTATTCACATACACGTGTTTGAACAATCTTATTAATTAATTATAATGCATGTTTTAAATCGGGTAGCACAGAGTCCACTCAGTTTTAGACTTAATCTTTATTTACTTATATCTTATAATGAATCAAACCCATCCTAAACTCATCCTTATTATTATTTATTAAGATAGTTTATGATCATTAATTATCGAACAAATGTTTATAATA
Organism: Rhopalosiphum nymphaeae; assembly: GCA_036289425.1. Lineage (NCBI taxonomy): Eukaryota > Metazoa > Arthropoda > Insecta > Hemiptera > Aphididae > Rhopalosiphum > Rhopalosiphum nymphaeae. The sequence continues at coordinate 1,179,409 of JAZAQC010000004.1, forward strand.
CTATATGGCACATATTCAAGCTTAGAGTTTATTATGCACTGCATTTTTAAAACGTTTAATAAAATTTCAGTGAAGATTATGCAAAAACTAAAAACTATTTATTATCTCACAGATGAAGGAATTGTATAAATTATTTTTTGAGCTTGGCCTGCTAATTAGGTGAGAGTATTCGCTGTATAAAAAAAGCTCCGAGATGAGTTCAGATGACCATTATCGAATGAGTATAAAATTTAGTTGAGGTATGATAGAGAATGTTGAGATACAATTATTTAAGCAATTAAATTTATCATTTTTAAAAACTATATAAATTATAAAATGGTTATGTTTTTAATTATGAACCGTATGAAAAATTAGTACGTTATGTACTAATTTATTGTGTACGTTATTGTGTATATGATATTATTATGTATACTTTTTTTTATTATTAAAGCTGTTGAAACTACCAATGAGTTAATTATAATTATTATTGTAAATAACTGGTCTAATAATAAGCAATAATTTATAGAAACAACTACTATTATTTGGAAATATAGTGAATAAATTCAATAGAAAAACTTTGTCATTATTTGTATATTAATTAATATGTTTTTTTAAATACTACTGGGTACATAATAGTTGAAAATGTTGAAAAATAATTTTAATTCAAAAATTTATTTTCACTAAACTATTCATTTTTACTATACACTATATTATTTATCATATTTTGTGTTATTTATAATTTTGCAATATACATTTAATGTAGGCACTTAAAAATGATTATCTAATTAAATTGATATTTTCAAATTTATTTTATTTTTTGAACACTGGTTATTTATGCTAATGTATTATTGAGGTTATAATGACACCCAATGACCCAATGCAAGTTACTAAGTTAGCAATAACCCTTCTAACTTATTTTTTAATAATAAGGTAGGTAAGTATACTTTTATATCCTTCAAAAAGTGCTTAATAGAAGTCACTATTTAACTATTAAATGGTTAAATATAGTAGATTATTTTTATATTTTTGTTTAATAACTGAATATAAATTATAATAATATATTTATATAGTTAATTATTACAACCAAAAAAATAAAAAAATTGAAAATTGTAAAACAACACTTATTTTATTTCATACTTATTCAATTTTTAACAATTAAAATATACAAACATAGCTAATTATTTAAGCCTTTTTAAAGTGAATTAAATATTAATATACAATATTATTTGTTATACATTTCCTTATTTCAGCATCGTAATGATTATAATAATTAATTCGTACAATATTAATAGGAATTAGTTTATAGGTAGTTATATTTTTGTAAATAATTAAATCACATTTTCTTAATAAATATTTATTGAGCTATTATAATTTTACCTGTAAATTAAGAAGAGATTTAAAGGGATTTAAATTTTGTTAAACAATAAGATATTTTTAAGTAATAATAAGAAACGTTAAAAAATAATATTATCTACAAAATATATTACATCTACGAGTATACCTATAAATAGCCTCGTACCTATTATAGGTTCTGAGTAACTGTTGGTTGTTTCATAAATACGAAATGTATAATTTTTGGAACAGATGGGTGATTATAAAATATTAATCAAGCAAAATGTATTGAGTTGTAACAGTGTAAAATATTACAGTTTTAAAATCTTCATAACTTGTATCAAAATTATTATAAAGTAAATAAAAATCTACTAGATGTCCTTGATAATATTATTCTTATCTTTGCATTTGATAACAGATTAATTAATTTAAATATTATTCTTAATAACTTAAAATTTGTTTTAATTAATTCAAATTTGTTGCGTTTTACAAACGTAAAACAAAGAATATCCACATGTGGGTGTGGCAACCGGCGTGTCGTAGTTACACACAAATACATGTATTATGTAACACAACATAAAAATACCTTCAAAATCTAGTACCTAACTATTGTAGTAATAAATTGATAAATGAAAAGTTACTTTTAGTCTTGAAATTGAGGGTTTACTAAAATAATATCTACATACATAAAGTGTTTTTTCATTAAAAAATAAGCACAAGCAATTTTAAATTATATATTTTTAATGTTGTAATTAATTAACTAGGTAGGCTGCTTATATTAGTATTGTATGACATGGATTAGGTTAGCTAAATATATGTTATATCACATAAATATATGAATTATTACTGGAGTAAAAAATGATGTTTTTTTCGTTTTTCCACTTAATTTTACTGTTAGTGTTAGCTCTCTTTGAAAAATATCAAAGCAGTGAAAATTTTAAGATTTTATAAAATATAAGTACCTATCTAATATGGTGGATTTAACATTAACTTATTCTGTTATATCTTTTATATTGTTGTTAGATTACATTTATTATTAAAATGCAGTTTTTATGTATATATAACTCTGAATGCAGTTTCTTATAATTTTTTTAAGCACCTAAATTTAAAGCACTAATTAAGGTTTTATTGTTTAATTGGGGTTCTAAATTTTAAATAATCAAAAGTTTTAATTTAAATCACATATTATAGTATTTATAATATATTTTTAAAATTTTATGTTAATTGATATAATAATAATAATTAATATATAGATTTTCTTTTAAATTTGTATAGGAAATGTATGTAGCATGTATAGTTGGGTAGTATATATTATGTGTAGGCTATAAGCATTTACATATTATTATTGTTATTATTTAAAACTCAAGTGTGATTATGTATCTATCAATATAAATTATGTACTATTTTAATGTATTTATTGCCTATAGTCTAAGATTGTTAGGTTATTATGAATTTATTTTTATCTTTCTTTGGAAGAAAAGCGAATAATTATTAAGTAATTATGAATCTTATATCCGTAAATAATATTAAATAGAACTGAAAATTTCATTTGTGGTATTATGATTATTTTTAAAAATTAACATTGTTTTTATTACAAATTTACGCAAAATAATGTATTTTTTGTGGCTAATTATTTATTGATTAATGCATTATATATAATATCTACTATAAAAACGTTGTTTTATAGAAACTAAATTATTTAATTGTAATAATTATTTAAATTTATTAGTAAAATACATTTTATTTGATTATTTAAACTTTAAAATATTTATATTTTTTTCATACATTAGGCATAAATATATATAACCTTTAAAATTATATAAAAAAAATATTCATATAATAAAATATACTATGGAAGCAAGTAAATGGATTTCACTGAAATGTTAATTATACAACTTAAGAACTAAGGTTTAATGAAGCTTTTAAAAGAATGAATTTTTTTTACTAAGTGTTTTTTAAATGCTTCAACATTTTTCTTTTAAATATATTAAATATTTGAAATGTATAATTATTGGGAAAAATTACCTGTAGTATGAAATCAAATATTATAATTATATAGATTTAAAAACTATTAAGATTTAAAATTTTATTTATGTTTAAATTTATAAAATTTCTACTAAAATAAACAATTAGAAATTTAAAAATAATTTATACAGTTATATATAGTTTGATAATTAAGACCCAAAAATTATGTAAAGCCCTTCAAAATTATGAAATATATTATTGAAAGAAATATTGTTTTGAAAACAAAAGTATTATATCTTCTGAAATTGTCACTTATTTTAAAAAACATGTATGAAATTTATATAATATTATAACATGAAAAATGTAAATAGTAAAAGAATATGGTATATATATATATATTTATACTCGTTCCATTAACAAATGTTCACACATATATTTTAATATAATTGGGATTTTTTATGTGTCTACTATTCAAATTATGAATGTATATTAGTTTTTTTTATAATTTTACTTTTTAACTGTGAAAATTAATGAATAGGTACCTCTCAAGTATGATGTATACATTTTGTTGACGTAATTGATTATATAGATGTAGTTATTAAATGTACATTTTATTACGTACTATTATTTATAGCTGTGTCATTTACTTGTAATTTCAAGTCATAATTGTATTTCCGTTGTTTTTTTTTTTTTTAACTAAATTCCACAAACTATTATTAAATTATAATAATTCTTAATTATTTATAATTTATTATGGTATGTATACATATTTGGTATCATAATTTTATTATTACTTAGTTCTGTACGGAAGTATCTATATATTCTAACGTTGATGCCAAAATATAATCAGCACGTGTTATCAGACATCAGTTATCTATCAGCATTTTTTTTTTTTTCGTAGTGGTGTTGCACTGTTTGTTAGATATCTATGATTAGGTACCTACATGACCACTATCCAGTACTGGCAGCACTTTATTTAATCAGTAATATAGGTGATTTTTAATCATTGACAACTTTTGTTATTAAATATTAATTTACTTCATTGATGTTTTTATTATTGTTTAAAAAATAAAAATAAAAAATTGTGCACCAATAATATTCTCAAATCCTCAGTTGAATTCAAACGAATGACGTAAATAAATTATAAAATTTCGCACTTTTGTAGTGACCACTGTACAGTTAATATTATATTTTTATATTACCTATAATTTATTTTAAAATTAATAATACGTTTTCGGCTTTTATTCGTAATGCTATTGTATGATCAATAAAATATAACATTTGTTCTATGGTAAATTAATTTAGATATTTCCAGAAAAATGTCTAGCTTTTGTTTATATTTACCTGTCTGTCTGGGAGATTATAAAAGTTGTATATATATATATATAACATTTGTAAAAAATATTATGTACACCTATACTATTTATATATAATTCATTTATTATTTTTTATAGGTTATATATATATATTATACTTAAATTGATACTAAAACCAGTCTCTAATATAATAGTTTACATTATATTATTGGTTGATATTATTATTTATGTTTTACCAAATTTTTTGTTGTGGTTTTTAGAATATTCTTTATTTACAAATAATATTTTATTGTTTCGTGTATTGGTTTATTTATAAGATTTAAGTACTAGGTAAATTAAAAAAATATGTATGCTGATAAAATGTTAGCACTTTATTACTATGTTAATACTATTGTCAACATTTTTTTTTTTTAAGGGACAAACATGATTTTTTTTTTTAATTAGTAATTTCTGTGTTTAAGTCGTGGGTTGTAAATGTGTCAGGGAAGGGGACCTAATTTAACCTAACCTAACCCTTTAGGTCAATTTGTATTACTTAATCAACAAACCGATCGGATTGTTTTATTAGTGGAATGTATAAATAATGTTCGTTTTTACAATACCCAAGCGCGTGGTAGTAGTAGATGTAAAATACGCAGGGACTAGTAAGTTACTTACTCAACTAGTTGTAACTGGTTATAAGTTACAGGTTACTTTAAAATTGTGCATATAATTACAAGTACTTTGGAATTTGTAACTGGTTACAAGTTAAAACTTAAAGTAACTTAGTAACAAGTATGTAGGTACTTAATAATTATTTATGTAAATTTCTTCAAAGCAATAATGACACTATTAAATATGTGTTTGAATAATAGGTTTATGAGAAAAATATGTGTTATAATGATATGCAATAATGTAAAACGTTAGATCATATTACAAAAATAAAATACATAAACATCGAATGGCTAACTATAACATATAATGTTGACACAAAATATGAATAGTACACTTACACACGGTCACATGGACAAATCATTTATAAAGTTATATATCATTATCACAATTTTTTTATATTATAAAATAACTCATTTACCATTTATAAGTTAAAATAAAAAAAAAACTAACGATATATTTTGTCAATTTGTAATAATATTACCACTAAAAACGAAGACCGGACATTAAAAAAAAAATAAGTATCAGGTCAATGTATTCCATACGACATTTGATGAAATACGATCAAACTTAAAACCAATTGGCAATAATTATACCGTTATTAAAAAAAAAACTTATTTTCATATCGATGTATATTATAAAAATGTGCATATATAAAAAAAATGACAATTTAAATGATATTGATATTGTACAATTATTATTTTAATGTTAAATTTAGATATAATATGCATCTTTTATTGATTGTTACAATAAAAATTATGTAATTAATTACAAATTGCAATTTCCTAATGTAACTGATTACCATCTAATCCTGTTTATACGCATATGATATTACACATGACTCATATTCTGAACCAAAATAATTAGTATAATATAGTTATATACCTAGGTATAGTGTATTATTATTGTACTGTAAAAATACCCGAGAAAAACTTATCTTTCATCCACATTGTCAGCGCTCACCCTTTCGAATTTATCTGTTTTTGCCCTTATCATATTATTGCGGATGACTTTGTGGAGCAATAGTCACTCTTCCTCTTTTGTTCTAATTGCGATGAGTTCCCCCGGACTGTGCTGCTGATGCTGCGGTGTCGGCGGATACTAAGAAATACCGCTGGGATATTTTATTAAAACTTTTTTTCCGTCCACTGCATCGTCATCCTCCAGCCCGCAGTTTTTAATTGCCCTTAAAATTAATTTCAAAACATTCCCCCGGTGTTTTTAAAACTATTTGTAATAATTCATGGTTGTTTGCAAAAAGGCGATCGCGGCGGCAGTTCGTGTCGGGAGGGTGTGCGCGTCACGGCGCAAGAAGGGGCTCCCCGAAGTATTAACTCCCGAGTCCGAACGGCTGTCAGTCGGACGCGCGTCTTGGTCCGTGTTTGGCGTTCCCTTTTCTCGTCTGCTTCGCGTGGTTCCGAACGATATACTTTTTTATTTTTACTATTACGATCGTAACGAGGAAAATAACGTTTTATTATTTTATTTTTATTTTTACTTTTGCAATCTTTTTTTCGACTACTTGTTGCACAAAAGTACGAACAACTGAAACTAAATAGTAAGTAATTTATTTATGTATAATACTGTTTTAATGATATATTTTTGTTTATTTATTTCGATTAAACACATACTATATTATAATTTTATTGATATTATTGACTCTTATGTATATCTAAGAGATTATGTTGAATTAGATTGTTAACATTAAAAATTCGTTTAAATATAAATTCAAACAATATAATAATATATCCATTATTCATACACACTTTGACTAGTTTATGCAGTTATTATGTACCTAAAAAATAACTATTATTTAAATTATATGAGAAATGTATAATTTAACTACTTTATATAAATTGTAAAACAACTTAAAAAAAATATTTTTTCGGTAATATTTTATACGTCAATTATAATTCTGTACATATTTATGATATATTTTAGTGTTTTATTACTGTTTAATTATTAAGAAATAATATAATAAAAATTCAGAATAATTTTAAAATTATTGATTGAGCTACATTTTTTTCTTTCAAATAAATATAAGTTGTTTAATATGAAATAATATTAATTATAAATAAAAAATAAAATACTTTAGTTAAATCTTCAAACTTATAAATTATAATAAATATAATAATACAATTTGATATTTATAACTTTATAGCTAATTTTTATATTTTGGTAAAAAATAATAATCAAGTTCAATTGTGAATGGCTTGTGTTGTAACATTTGTTAATATATACTTGATGCATTTAATTTAAAAAAATATTTATAATAATTACAACATTTTAATTTATTATTTTTCTAAGCATTAATTTGAACTATAAATTTCACAATTCTGATTATTATTGAAATTGAGAAGTATTTTAAAGTTATTATATAGTTTATGTTAAAGTTTTATTTTTGTTTTGTATTTATAACATAATAATTATAAAGTCAAAATCAATAATAAAATGTCAAGAAAAGAAAATGTGATTAAAAATCTTATTAAAATATATCGAGTACACTCATCTACTTTGTAATTTAAAACATATTTTTTATTAACTTGATTTTAATTTGGTTTGAAAAATCAGATGTATAATATTCGTAGATATTATATCGTGCATATAATTAACGGTTTATTATCCAAGGTACCACATTTTTTTTTATTATTATTTTATTTTATTATTAGCAACTAGTGACTGGTATTACACTATTAACTTGATGTGTTTACTATGTATAAAATATTGCAGTTTTTTTAGTATTCAATTTTATCAGTTACATAATATTTTCATCTTAATTACTATAAACGATCTTTTTGATATCATGCTGAACAATCAAGCATACAGTTTTCATGTTACAGATGATTAGTCAAGTGAAATAGTACAAATATTTTTACGAAATCTTAGACCTAGACCTAATGAAATTAAAATCCTTAGCTATTATTTTGATACGCTCCAAAAATTGTACATTAAAAAAAAATGTGATTAGTTATATCACAACCGTGTGTTGTTCAAATCTATATATTTTTCAATTATTATTATTTGTCAATGGTTATTCTTTAAAAAAAAAATAATATGTGAAATGTTTGTAATCGCCCATTGATTGTGTTAGCTTAAAACAAATAATGTACGATATGGATTCGTTCTATTGAAAGTTACTTTATTTATGTCCCTTTCAAAAAGTTCTGACCTCGTAAATTGAATACTTACACGTCGTTTATTTGAAGAGAAATGAAATGAAACCGGATCTATTATCAACATCCAAGAACAACATAATGCTTTTGTTTTTGTAGGTAATCCTTTTTTGTTTAGTAGCAAACCGAACTGTCGCGAACTTAAATAGGCCGATAGCGGTATATTGGTAGGAGCGGCTCCCCAACATTCCGGCGTATGTTATACATAGAAGTGAAAAAAACCTTAATACACAGGATGAATCCATTTAAAGTGTCACACAGTCGGTGGTGTTATCACGTTCTATTGCCGCTTCATAGCAATATAGGTACCACAGACGCGGCCTCTTCAAGTCGAGGACAAGGCCTCAACCTTCAGCCCGAGAAACGTGACCAGAAGCTCCATGTTTTATACATAATAACAATAATAACGATTATTATAATACATTATCATTTATTATAAATAATGCAAACGTTACAAAATATTCGTTGTGATTTGTACAGTATGTATATGCATACATAAAAAAAATAAAAATAAATAGCATGCATAAAAAAGTCTCGTAAAAATTGTACCTACTTGCGTCGTGGATTTTGGACAATAGTGCAATAATTAAGGTGGCTGCGGTACATTTGCATGAGAACGGAATACTGCCGAGGTCAATGTTTTGGATGGATTGCTGAACAACCGGAAAAAAAAATGAAAAAGATTACGTAGAGTTATATACTGTGTAGGTACATGTATGACGACCTACGGACACCTTGCGCATTCCGGTTTTTCGCGCTTCAGGTTATGCACGAATTAATCATAATACGGGACCATTAAAACGTTGGATCAATAGCCTTTTCTATGTGTTGGATAAGATCATGATTTTTGTTGAGTATTGGCAGACCCAACTATCGGAGTATTTGACTGGTTGTGAATAGACAAAAAACAGTTTATTTCAAACTTATCAAATATCATTGAAGTAAATAAAACACCATATTATCTACTCATCAATATTATTATATTTATAAAGTAAAGTTAGCTGTTAAGCAATTTTTATTTGAATAATTATGAAATATGATTATTAAGTTACGAATACACATTTTAAAAATTATGTTTTATAACGCGTTATAACATAAATACAATATGAAAATTACAAATGAACTATCTTTATTAGCATATAACTTAAAATTTTAATATCTATAATTGTTTAGAACTATGAATAAGTTTATCAAATTAATGATATATCTTTGAGTAAATAATTACAAATTAAGAAAATTAAAATATTAATTTTATAACAAAATAAAATGTAATTATTTTAATTCAAAAATATTATCTACTATTAAAATTGTATTTTTTTTAAAAATATCTCGGAAAGATACCTAATAATTTTTTTTAAGCTTGTGTTGTACAATTTTTTATATTTATCTTACATTTTTTCAATAATATTGAATAATTTCCATAATTTCCAATATATTTAATAGGGAGAAAACATACAGTTTCAATTCTGATTTTAATATTTTACATTTGCGTTTATATTACTAATCTAAAAAACATCAAATTAATGATTTTGTTATTTTTTTTATAGATTCTCTTTAATTAAAAAGAACTGTCGAATTTTTTGTAATTTAAGTTGAAAACATTATTTAATTAGATGTTCTTTAGAATTTAGATTATGCTGAATATATTTTTAGTATTTCAAGTCATGTCCTAGTTAAACGTTGGATATGTTAACAAATAATTAAATTTTAATAAAAATGAGTAGGTACTTTAAATTTTTTTATAATAAATAATACATTAAACATATATACTCATACCAATAGGTACCTACCTAGTATAAACTCAAACTAAAATTTACTATAAATAACTAAGTTTACAATAAAAAATAACTAATAAATAGCAATATAATTATAATTTTAAAAATAATTTGTAATTAATCCCTTATGTAATCATACACATTTATTAGTTTAATATATTATTAATGTATATGTAAAAGATTTTTTAAAATTATGACTACAATGAAATATTTTAAATTTTACTTAACATCTATATTTTAATATATAGGGTAAATAATTTTTAATATTAGTGAAGTAAAACGTATGATAAGTCGACCAGATGATTATACTCTTATATTGATAATATTTTTATATAAAATATCTAAAATATTTATTATTTCCTTTACTTATAATTGTGAACTGATAATTTTATAATTGTCATTTTTAATTATGATAGACTGCTAAAAGTGAATATAAGAAAAAGCAAGATTTATAAATTATTTGATTATAAACTATTGTTAAACACTTGTAAAAGTTATACTTGATCTTTTAAATATGTAATATAAAATCATTATAAGTGCTCGTTATAAATGTAATAAATGTAAATTTAATCGTCATATTATAGTAAATATTATAAACAAAATAATTACAGAACATTTTATTGATACAGGTAATAAATAATCTTTGAACTCTTTGCGATTAAAAAAAAGCATTAACTATTATTTAGGTTATTTAAACGTTCTTATTATTGATAAATTCATAGTATTAAAAGTTAATAAATATAAAATGTAGTTCAAATATTTTTATAAGCATTTTAATGTTTTTATATTCTATTTGATCGTTTAGATAGGAACTTAAAAAATATATAAACAATTAACTAAATATACGAAAGGTTAAAGCAATTGGATGTCATTAAAAATTGTAATGTTATGTTTTTACAAAGATACATAAATTATTTGAAAAAATATTTATTGAAATAATAAAAAAAAAAATGCCTTCAGTACAATATAGGATGAAATCTAATTCACATAAATGGTCAATAATAGAAAATATATTTAGAGGTTGATCAATTTCTAAAAAATAATTTCAAATTGAATTAAATAATGAAATCGTAGAATATTGAATAAGGAAAAACATTATTTGTATTGCTATTGCAGTTTCTCCACAACTTTCAAGTATTTGTTATTTTATTCTTTATTACGTAGTATATATACAATTTATAATTGCCTATTTGTCTATCTACTAATAATTAAGAAATAGGTGAACTTCATTCAAGGTTGACGATGTAGTGTACCTAAGTTATTTTGCAATCCATATTTTGTGTAGGTGCCACGGAAATTTGAAAAGTGCATAAACACGATCGTAATTTATTGCCGGTTTATAGAACCAACGCCAATTATGCAAAACAATGTTTTGTGGTTATAAGGGTCATTACACGCTAAATTAACCCTTGGGAACCTTTTCGTGTAACTTTCAAAATGTATCTACAATATTTAGTTGGTGAGCTTCCGACAACACCCTAATGAGAAACGTTATTCGAGTATATGCTATTCATTAGACTAAAACTTTCGTTTTAATATTTTTATACACGTTGCACAGAGTTAAGAAATAATATTGAGACTTATTCATATCATAAACTACAATACCTAGTCTACTTGAGCTATTTATTTTTATCAAAGAAATGTATGCAAAGGTTTGTGTAATTCAATTGAAGAAATTTGACAAAATAATATTTGCAAATAAATTTGAATTGTAGTTTTTAGTGCATAGAAATTTTTCTTGGTAGTGTTTTCAATTTAAAACAATCAAAAAATAAAATGTTTACTCAATAATTGTAAACGCTAACTGGAATTATTTAACGTTAGGCATTTTATTGTGAGTTATAAAGTACCATAACAAAACGTATTAATAAGTGAGTTGTTTAATAATATAAATATCATGCCATTTTATTTAAACTATCCTTTTCTTCTAAGTTATAATATTTATTGACTTATGTATCAATAATATTGAGTTATAATATTTACAATTTATAGACTTTAATCCTCTCTGAATGTTAACCGAATAAAAGGTTTAATAATATAATTAAATAATATACTTAGGTATAAACAAAATAATAATAAATTGTGAGTGTGTGACAATTATGTGTCTGTTAATATCTATTTTAGCCCTTAAAACGTTTATAATATTGTCCTCGTAGGATAAAGTATATATTATAAAAGGAATTATTATATTTGTATAGCTATTTAAAGTTAAACACATTTACTAACAAGAAAAAAGAGTACACATACAATTCAAAAAACTGGACAAAACCAAATTTGTTCATTTGAAAATATAAACTAATGAAATTTATTAGAAGATATTTAAATATTTAATTTTATTATCGCCATAATCATATTATTCAAAATGGAAAAATACGGTAAAAATAAATGTTTTCAACTTAACATTAAATTTGGTTGTTCATTAGTGTTCAATTTCATTTCTTTGAAAATATCGTTAACTGTTTACTATAAAATAATACAAAATATGTTTAATATTTCTTGAATTTATTTAATTTGTTTTTATTCCTAAAATTCTATAATTTGATTGATAATTTACAGAATTCTGTTATTTTTATGTACATTGTACAATGTGCATTTGTTATACCTACATTGAAATTTTACCAAAAATTATGTGTCAAATTTCTAAACGATGGATATACACTTATTGCTTATAAAATATGGTACCTATGCAAATGTAATTATTTCTTTTTCAAAAAGTGTTTTCTGAAAAAAATCATCAAATCATTATATATTACATACTTACTCTTGTTCAGAGTTTAATAAGTATTAATAAGTGATTGGATTAGGCAGGGCAAATTATTGAACGTATGCAGTTTTAATATTCGTTATTATTTAAATATTCTTAAAATGCATATTTCAAATCACATCATCAATTATAGATCAAACTAGAGTGACCAATTTTTCGAAATATTTTGAACCCTCCATAATACTCATTCAAAATTAGTTCTTACTGGTGAACCTCTTCCCTTAATATAAATTTGTGTTGTTCCCATGTAATAATGTTTGTAATCTTAAATTATGTTGTTCAAAATTTATTAAGTAATCGACTAAATCCAATTTATTTTTTAAGTCACTAACAAACATGATGATATAGTAAATTGAGTTTAAAATGAAAGTTATGTTATGTATATATATTATATATATACTAACTTTGCATCCGAAATTGATCAACGCTCGGCTTTTAATAAAGACTTGCATTCAATAAAGTTGCAGGGCAGGTTTACTGGTATAATTGTTTTGTCAGAAACGTCTAAGTAAATATTGAACCTTATGCGTTTCCCATCTACTGGTTGTGGGATCTCACACTACGGTATCGAACTTTGCACAAAGTTCTTTTCAATCCGTAAAGTTATATAATTCACGCGTGGCAAACGTTAAAGCTTTTAGTATTTTAACCACATCCGAGTCGACGATAAAAAAATAAAACACAAAGTTTTTGAATTTAATTTTTTTTTTTTACTGCACTTTCCGGACGTATAAAATAACTTGGTCCGGTTTCTTATTTTTTCGTTGAAAACCACACAATTGAACTTTTATTTAAATGTATTGCTCCTCGTGGAGATGAAATAGTGAAAACAAACAAAAAAGTAGTATACTAAATTTATTTATTTAAAAACTTGGTTGAGACAACTTTACAAAAAACAAAATATGTATTTAAAATATAACTACGTTCAAGCAATTAATTTTTTCACTCTTCTTATAAGATGTACCTATTTCAAATTATGCATGTAAAATTGAACAGTGATCTTATAATAACATGAAATAATAATAATCAACATAAAAATTATTTCATTCGAATGTTAGAGTATAATATATTATACAACCAGGTAGATTATTTTGAATTTTAATTCTGCAGTTAACAGGTAGTATTTTGTACCTTTGAATTTGTGTTTCAGTACATTATGTGTATTTTTAATTTGTTTTATGTAACTTTCTAAACTGGTTACCCAATAATTATTTAGCTAACAAGTGCTTAGGCCGAAGTATGGTATGAAATAAACTCGAAAACTTTTTTAGTAGGTAGTAGATATATATAAATTTATTCTTTACACAATTATACAATATAGAATATATAGTACGTAGATATTGTATCTACCGTATACGACGAGATTTCATTATTTTTTTTTATATTAAAATATTAAAATGTATTTTATTATTTTGAAATGTTGTTTTGTTGTATAAATATGAAAATTTAAATCAAATAAGTGAAACTTCCGACCCTAACGCAGCTTGTTATAAAATTATTACAAAAAATAAATAATGAAACCCGCCTTTAGTTGTACTCGCTAATGAATAACACGCTATTACTTGCATCTCTCGTGGTCCATTAAAACTCAATGGAAACACATTGTATTAATAAGTAGGTGATATTTCGCAATTTACCCAAAGAAAATATTTTTTAAACAATTGTTGAAATACTTAGAGGATTTGTGTAGAGATTTTATTAAATTATGAATAATGACTAAATATAAATGAACATAAATAATACAATTTAAACGATTATTAATTACTATCTGTTATATGATTTCTGTCTTTGTTATAAAATACGAAACACAAAATGTTTAAAAAGTCCTAATAATTTTGCTTCACGATGATTCAAACGATAATTTAATTAGTTGACACTTGATACCTGTATAATAATATAGTTATTAGGTTTATTGATATATATATATGTATATACAATATGTATAGGTGTATAAACAATAAAATGTATGTTTTAAATTATTGGTTCTCATAATATACAGTATGATTTATAATAGCATATACATGTATAGGGATGAAACATTTCCCTTTGCATATTATCGTTCTTTCGACGTATGTTCGTGAAAGACAGGTATCACAAATCGCTATTACGCTGTATAAAAGAAAAACGCATTGAAACTCCCAACGGTGAACAAGTACGGTTTGAAATAATTGACTACCAGGCCGAATGATGTTAAGATATTATATTCCCATATAAATATATAATATATATGTATATGACTTGTGCGTGTGGTAGGGAAACGGAGAAGACTATAATATGTCATCGTCAATTTGTCATGTTAGTATGTTACAATAAATTATATTATAGTTGTTAGTTATATAATATAAATATTATTTATTGTTTTATGACAACACGAAAAAAAAAATGAAAACAATAATTGTATATTTATGGATACCTTACAAACCTATTATTGTAGTAAGTTGCATTATATTTCGGAGGAAGTCGTAATTAAAACTTGCATTGGCATTAGGCCATGTAGTTTTATTGATTTCCTCCATGTTTTCACGCATCACCGGTTTCCAGAGAAATAGAACAGTATTAAACCCGTTTTATTGCCAAAAAATAAAATACAAAAGCTCATGTTCGTGTGGTAGAACACGCGCCAATAAAAGAAATATAGAAGACATTTTTTTGATTGTTCAAGTATATGTGTCCACAGACATAACAAAAACATAGTAATGTGCGTAAATCGTAATTTTTCCACGCAGTCACGGTACAACGAAATATTCGGCTACATGATATGAAACAAAAAAAAAAAAAAACAACATCAAGGTTGAACAAAATAATATGCTATTTTTTCGCAATTAAAACATAATCATAATTGGTAATTAGAACCATAATTGGTTTTTTTTTATATATAATTATTTTTTATTATAACTATAACGCGCGTTGCAGTTTAAATACAATAATAAACTTAATGGACAGCTCTTCTGCCAGTGCTTAAGGTCAACACTGTGTATATCCATCATTAACAGAATTTTATTAAGCTTCAAATTATAACATAATTATTCGACTTTTTTTCAAACGACAGACGACAGGTAAATTTAGTTTATAAAATTCAACAAAACAGTGTTTGACTATAAAGTGTGCTATATAGGGCTAGTTAAATATCTTTGTGCTGGACTATGTCAATATTTAAAAATCGTTTAGATATTGTTCGTTTAATTTACTTCTATGTAAATACTCTAGTTACTCTAGATTAATTAACATTAATTTACATTAATGGTATATCTTATATTTATGTATGCTAATTTTCATTGAACTAAACATTTTATTCACTGACCAACCTATCATCTTTCTTTTTTTTATCGATCTTAGTCCGTGACTATTTTATAAAAATTAATATTAATCACTCATGTATCAAGCCATTACAACGAGCACGCGCGTATAATTACACGGTACAAAAACGCGTCAGCGGTTTCGATAATATTGAATAGGAATATTACCTATGAGTACCTACATATTATATCCATGTATACAAAATAAAATTCGAAAAATAGCATATTTTTAATATTATCCTACTTGGGACAAACAACCTTGAGATAATATCTCCGGGGTCTTGTGTATAACAACGCTCGTTAAAATCCTGAAAAAGTGCATGCGTGTTCTGCGTTTTTAAAAAATAAATAATACAATACAAATATTCATGATACTTTTTTTTTACACCCTTATTTATATGCCTATCTGACGCGAATAGTTTTCATAATAAGAAACTACCTTAAGATTATTATGAAAATAATGAATATTTTTCTTCGTACATTTTTCAAAAAGATGTTGGATCAACGTTCAAGAATTTCATTTATACATAATAGCATTGCCACACAATCACATTATTATATTTAAATATTGTAAATTGCTCGTAATATTTGAAATACTTTCAAAAGTAAAATATCCAATAAAAATACTACATGACACCCGTATGGCCTTATGACGTATTTACTTTAAAACTTGATGATACGTGAATTTACTTTGATGTTAAGTCAACAGAGTTAAACGGATGATTTTAAACGTAAAATGGGTCATGTTATGTGTTAGTAAAACGGAAACAACGGGTATAACTTTTCTTCTAAGAAGAAGCCGATAATCAATAAAGTATCTACTAATGGTAAACTCACTGACGCGGTGATCATATCATTATGTTAAAACCATAAATAGAAATTAATAAAATGATTAGTAATATTATCATATATGTATTCTGTCAAGTTTGATTGTTTTGATATAAAACAAAGAACGATAAATTAAAAAATTGTCTGTAAATTAATTTAATGATTTGTATAATATAATTTAGTTTAACAGCATTGTACAACTCATATAATAGTTGTATCAAAATAAAAAGATTTCTATGTACCTACTGAGTAGGAAAAAAAAGTGACATTCTTAAATTGCAATATAATCGGTAACATTACAAAATTTTAAAACAAAATAGAAATTCTCCATCCGTCTGATAAAATTAGATGTAGGTAACCTAAATTGTTATAATAAAAATAAAATAATAAATAGTAAGATTTTGTATTATAATATTAATGATGCAGTGAATAATATAAAAAATGCGATACATCCGTTTTTTACGCTTTCGTTTGGTTCTTTAAAAAAACAGTAATTATACTTGGAGATTATCAACTATACTATAAGAGGATTTCCAAAGTCTAAACATTATAAACATTAGTCTATAATCAATATTATAGCGTGTCCTCCGGATATCCATATAGTCGTTGTGTCCTTGAATGAATAATTTGTGGGTCAATGGTTGAACTTTTGTTCTTAAGATCGTTAGAATGGCCTTTTGAATATTTCAAGGTGGGCATAATATAATACGATCGAAAAATCTCGAGTAATATAATAACACGTAGTACGTTTGGGTTTCAACGAACGAAATTTGTTTAGCTAAATGGATCTATTTTTAATTTAGCTGGTAACTATCATTGGACATTGGCTATTATACTCGCGTACACGTAAATATTCGGTTTTAAAAACATTCGCCATTGCAAAGAAGAATCAACGTAATGAAAAATAATGGCGTATAAATCAAATGACGCTGTAATGCTCACTACTATGGCTACTAGCTAAGATCTCGACGAGAATTCATGTCACGTTTGTTACAGCTTCGGTAAAACACGCATTGCCGATAAAAAGCTTTCACTGTTATTTCCTTTGCTTCAACTTAAGTCAACGTACGATATATATTTATGGACGGTTTTACATCTCAATTGTTAATGTGATAATATTACTCTTATTGTGTGCCATGTATTTATTTTTATTCCCCTCAACTCATCGCTAAATTCATTTCGTGTCATACTCACCCATGTAATTCATGTAGGTATATAGTACTTAGTAAATAGTATATATAAGTATATACATATTAAACATATTAAAATTCAAGTTTTTTGAATGGAGCACAAAACCTTGTATTATAACGATGATTAAACGAGTGGATATCGATTTTCTTGTATAAGCACTGCTAATTTGACTTTAAGTACTATTAAACCAGATTGTTATCGTTAAAAATTAAGACTATTGATATTTAGGATATTTAACGTTACCATTCAACATCACATTACTATAATATTATGTACTTAGTGTATACACAGTACGCTATACATGTTTTATAATGAACTAATTAAAATGGTGATGTATATAACATCATTATAATAGCTGGATTTTACTAAAAATCTGAAAAGGTGAAGTGTTGCCGCAATGATAGGTATATATTTTAATAAAAAACAACGATTAGTTATTAAAAAAAAAAGAAAAATCGTATTCTAATAAACACAGAAATAGAAAAATTCTTTTGTTTTTCATTATATGGTATACCTAATACATTTCATATTTATGTACGTATACCTACTATACAAAGTATAAACCTTGGATTTGAATTAATGCGTGTTTCCCATGTCTATACCATTTGCACAATGACGTTTTATTGCGCATCTTGTTAAAGATATTATATATACCTACAATACTACTACAGTGGTTTCAGTTGTTTTTCACTTATTTTATTGCACACCAAGGTGAATATTTTCTTTACTAATCAGTTTCACTTAAATAATTATTCACTGTAGATTGTTTACTAAATGTCTTTTACTTACTCAAAATTTAAATAGAAATTTAGGAGTCGATCAATTAGTTTTTTATCCTTAAAAATATTATCACTTAAATTTGTGCGCTTTAAACATATTTTATAATCATGTTTTATTTTTTTTGTTATCTTATTCATTGTTGTTAGAAAAGGAACCAATTTATTTATTTAAAATATGTTTTAAAGGTTTGAGCTATTTATTATGATGATTAGTGTCTTAAATGCTTAATAAAATGGAAAGTGGTTGATTATTATGTATTATATTTAATTAGTAAATTTTTCAGAAGATATGAAAATGAAATAAATAAAAATATTTTGAACGTCAATATCGGTAGGTATTAAAATCAACTTTTTATTGTATCCTTATGCTATTGTAAAGCAAGTGTTTTTTTTAATTATCGCCATTAAACAAATGTGATGGTTTTTATATATAATTCGTCATGTAGGTATTGTAACTACGTTACTTAAAAACAAAGAAAAATTATAGTACAACCCATTTTGTTTTTTTATAATAATATTTGTTGAATCACGACAATCATAAAGTCTTTAGGAGGAACTAAGTACATTATGATAAAATTAACACCTATTAATTTTCATACTGTTATTAGAACGTTTAATTATTAATATTGAAATATCACTGTAGAAAATAAAACGAAATCCGAATCCTCATTAGGTCTTCTAGAGTTCTAGCTAGACATAGAGTTGTCGTCACCTGTTTATGTTTATGACAAGTGTTGTACACTAGTACGTGTCGGTGTAACAACATTACGACACTTCAATATAATCTACGCAGATGAACCGTTACGAACCGGTTATTAAATGGTGGACAAGGCCACAATTATACAACACTGCATCTATAGGACTAGGGTCATCATAACATACCGCTAAACCGGTTCGGATTAACTTCCTGTGCCAATGAAGCTCTGTTCCAATGAAGTGCCGCCAGCGTCGTTTGCGAAAAAGAACATTTGCAAAAAAAACTCAACTTTGGAATATTTAATTTAAGGATTTACCCTTACACATTAATTGAGTTAATACATTTTTAATAGATATAATATTAAAATTTATTAATATTGTATTTTATATAACTACAAAAAGATTTATTATTTTCCTTAAGTACGCTTATATTATATAAACGTTTATCGTATTATATAAATGAGTATTTTTATTTTAACAAATATTATCAATTTGCTAAACTTTTTTATAAGATTTTGTGTCGTGTTTATTTTTTCAAATAATTTTCAAAGAAGAAAAGTGTTTTTTTTTTTTTTATCAACGATTTCAGAAATTGTAATATGATAATATAAATATAATTTTCTTTGAATTTATTATCGGCTAAGGTCATATCTGTACCATTGTTTAATTTAATATAATTCATGCGTGCTTATAAAGTTAAGTGTTTATATAAAATAATGACTTAATGATGACAAGTAGGTAAACGTTTGGTAATTATTTTTTTATTCCAAAAACTTTTTAATGAAATAGAAATGTATGTTTGATGGAAATCATGGAGTATCTTGTACTTTTTAAGTATGAAAAAATAATTTTGATTTCCATTAAAAATATATTATCGATTTTAGAATACAAAATAAATATTTGAATTTTATTATTTTAAAATGTATTGTAAAAATAATACCTATAATTAATTATTAACGGTAAATCTAAAATTAGCGAAAAACTGGTTATTTAGAATACTATTTATGGCAATAAGTTATGCAACTAACGAGTCCAAAATAATATTTGGAAGTCGTCATACGGTTTGTACGGATACGGATACGTTAATACCATTCGGGTCAAGGTTAATTAATTGTTTGTACTCTTTAGAGCGATGATCGCCTACAACACGAGTTTATTATAGGTATAATAGATTATTAAAATGTTCAAACATTGTTATATTTACTTTGAATAATGACATAGGCGTTTGAAAACGTATTTAAGTTCTCGAGGTCTTTCTATTAAATGAAAAATAAAATAATTATTTCGATTATTTCAAAATTAAAATAATAATATTATCAAATGTGTGACCTCAGAGAAAGATCGAATTGTTTAGGTTTTGGTTTGTAGACCCGTTTACGGTATCTCAGTAATATATTAATATTCATGGCTGAAATGTACAGAAATGACCAGAAGGTTGGATTGTATCCAGAACTGTTGTCATCATAAACATATAACCATAGATAGAAGAAAAGGTTGTCTGTACTGGCTTTGTAATCGCTTAAGCTCGTTTACTTTATTGTATAAATATTTTATATTTAATACGTTTTGATTACACTCAAATGCGCATTTTATGAAACATTCAATTCATCATTATCCATATTTATTATGAATAGGTAATCCATGTGTATAAATAATTGTTTTTGTGCTATGAAAAAAAAAAAAAAAATTACTCGTATACCTGTATACTATTTTATTTTACTGTTTTCTCTGTTGAGATAATATTTGTTAATCTTGGTTTTAGATTTAATTTGATTATTTTAACAATTTGGATACTAGATACACATGGAATGTCTGACAGTTTTAAAACATTACCAAACTAATTTTAGATTATTATTTTTTTATATGGTATATTCCCCAATGAAAAACGAAATGTAGTGTACTGTGTTCTAGTGTTTATGAGCTCTGAAACATATGTTTTACATTATATTTAGTATAATATACTAATAGCATTAGTTTGTTGTATAAATTAAGGTGTATTAAGTACCTTTAGTAGGTATTTACATTACCAACAAATTAAAATACTATAATATGTTACAGTTAGCTTATTAATTAATTTATATACTTGACAAATACAGTATTGAACGTACTGATAAGTAATAATAATTGTATTTGCATTTAGATGTTGATAAATAATTGATAGTAGTAATACATTTAAAAGATGATCACTGTATAACTTGCTAAAAATCAAATAATTTTACCGACATAAATAATTAAACTAGTTAAAGTTATAATTGAATTTTTTTCTTAAAAAATAAATTGTTTTTTTTTAAATAAGACTTTAATACAAATTAAAAATACATTTTAATTTTTAAATTATACAGGCATATATTAAACAAAATGAAACGATTTAAATAGAAATGTTGTTGACATTACGAATTAGAAAAAAAAGTTTGAGCACGTATACAATTTTAAAGAAATGTTGTATTTGTTCAAAGATAAAATAGATGTAATTTTTGTTTGTGGTTGAATCTAATTATAATTTGATTTCCTGTTAAACGTTTTACTTTGTTCATACATGGACTTTTAAAATCGAGCACCGAAGAGAAAGATATGATAATAAAACGTAAAAAGCACAAATTGCTCATGGGTAATTTTGGGTATGTTTGTAGTGAAACGAGAGCTACACAAAACTATCATGAAATTTGCTTGCGGAATACATATATATGTATATATATTGCGAACCCTCGTTTTGATTAATCGGTTGAAAACGATAACGTCAGCACGAAGTTTAAACCACTCAAACCGTGTAATGATAAAGAGGGGTGGTTGGATAAAGAGTATTGGACTGGGTAGACAATGTTGGTGGGAGGAGGGTCGCTATGTAGGTAGGTATAGGCTTTTACTCCTTTCTCCCTTTATTCATCTTTTAGTATAAATGCCATTTAAGAAATATTCGCCCACCCCGCAAATTATACATAGATGTTGACCATTAATTATGGTCGCGTATTAATTAATAATAACGCTTTCTGTAATAAATCTGACACTGTCAGTGTCTAGCTGTTTCCTTCCGTCAACAGAGAATATATAATATTATTCTCTGCTCTACATCTAATTGTTACTATATTACAATGCTGACGTTCGGCAAATAGCTATAATATTATAACAGTTCTTCATTTCGATACATAATTATTAATTACGTGACGTAATTTATGTCTGATTGTATTTAATATCCATCACCAGTTTCTGTGTTAGCATTTGATTTCGTGTAGGATATTAGTCGATACAATTAAGAAAATGGTATGCCATATATTATATAAAATAATAGATCATAATATATTAATATGTACTTGTATACAAGTACATTAATAAAAAAATGATATGTGAACAAAATAAATTGAAAATATGAGTATTATATTTAATAAATTAGTAGCTGTAGTACCTATAGTATTTCATTGATTTTTTTTACTATTCAAAATTATTTCAATATATTAAATATTAAAAAACAAAATTTGTTGATGATTTGAATGGGAATTCATGTAAAATGTTCAAATTTCAATACCCGGATTGGGGAGATAATTCGAGTGAGTTTATTGTGATATGATAATCAATCAATTCTACTATATTATACGATTATGTGATTATTCTAACAGCGAATATTCATTATGTTATTTAATCATTCATTGTTTGTGTATTAAAAAAAAAAAGTCCTATGTATTTAGTACTTACATAAACCATTAAATCTTTGGGAAAATATAATTTTGTACTACGTTAATTTATGATAGTTTTTTTTTTTCAAGGTTTTTTAATGTTTTAAATGACAATCTATAATTTATATTTCAAATATCTTTCATTGAAAAACATGTTTTTACACTCATATAGTGAATACTTTGGTTTGGATAAAATTATTAAATACATTTTGATGATAAACTTATTTTTAAAATGTTACATGTAGATCATAGGTAGTACAGGGACATGCGAGTTACCAATTGAATACGTTTTAGACTTATTGCAAACTGATGTTGACCATATGACGCGACACATAATGCATATTTTATACTATAATATATTGTGCAATATGTATATGTATACTTATGTTTCCTCACAGTGTATACAAACTTTTTCCTATCAATTTTATTTTCCCTTGTTGGATTAGCTATAGTGGAAATTTATCTCCTATGGGTAAATTTATTAAGTACTTATTCTCAACTTCCCATAGCGTCAGAATATTATGGAAAGAAAGTGAGTGTAAACGGTAATGCTCAAAGATTTTCTCAACGTATCTATTAGTAAGTAATCTAAACAGCTTTTTATGGTTAGTTCATCGGTGTGCTTCATTATTATGAGTAAATCTAAAAATGTATTTTAAAATAAGTTTGACTACTGTAGATAATTTATGAACCTTGAAGTTTGCTTACCAATAATATTTGTAACATTTGCTTAAACAGTTTTATTTGTACAAAATATTGTGTACGGTCTGTATATTTAAAGAGTAAAATAAAATAAAGGGCAGTATAACTAACCTGCGGTGCTACTGCCGCTATACTGGCTATAGATTTAATGGGTTTCGTTCTGGTTATTGCTATTTGATATTCAGATTTTACAACCAAAAGTTACAATATTTTATACTTGGGGTTTTTACACTAAATACACTACATTTATAATATATTACGGAATACAACCTTATGGCTTATATAGCCATTGTATCTATCTGTGCGTAGCGATTTCCGTAACCATGGTTTCCAATATTACTGTTGATTTTATGAAAGTATTATTCAACAATGGTTTTTGGCCCACAAGCATAATTATTATTATTATTTTATTTTGTTGTACTGCATGGTATTAAACTAAACACATTTTTTACTGTATTTATACGACAAATAATATTAATTCTAGTCAAGTATTATTCATTAACTGTTATTTATAGGCGTGTTTACCATATTTTACTAATGTACATTTTAACTAGTGTTAATATAATTAATTTGATTATTCATATTTAATTTTGGACAAATAACTTACATAGTTACATTTACAATTTACATATTATCATGAAATTTTTATTAACTGAAAAAAAAACAAAATAATTAAATAGATTATTTTTATATATTTGTATTGTAAATTTCTGAATTTTTTTTTTTTCTTAATTTTTCGGTACTATTTTACTTTATAATTAGAGAAAATCAAAAAATATAGTTCTTGAAAGATGAAACTTTTCCCTCCTAGTTACTACTTTATAAATTACAACAATTTATGACCCTTGTTTTTGATTGCGAATCGCGTATGGCTCAGAATGTAAAGCAAGACAGGTCATATATTATAAGAAAAACATATTGTTGAGGAAACCTTTATGATATCTAATTGTTATTAAAATATTCTTCAAAATGATGAAAAGTTTACAGAAAGTAAATAATATAAGGTTTTGTAGACTTTTCATTCTATTCGATTTATTTACTAAACCAGATCCTATCTATCACCAAATTGACCTGAAAATAAATTATTGCTACGGTAGTATTCATACCCTGAAATATTTGAAAGGTTTAACCAACCTTTAACCTATAATGCAAGGAATGTAATATGATGAGTAGTTTTGTTATTCATTTATTTTCTAGATCGTTGGGTATTCAATTCGTTTTTTGCGTTGGGAATGAATTGAAAATAAATGACGAAAAATATATTTATGTTATTACTACTAGAAACGACCGGGGTTTCGTCAGTGCGTTTGTTTGATATTGAATAGAGGCGGCGCAAAGCTTCCGTCTTTTATGAGCATTTATCAAAATGAAGAATTAAATTTTATATTATGTGTGTGGATTTTCGATTTTAATGTAGTTCTGCAAGCATTTAATATCACATTTGAAAATGTTCAGGAATAAAAAAAAAATCTAAAAAGAATATACATTTTTACACATCGTCTGTTGAAGGTAACTAATTTAATTGAATAACAAAATAATAAAATATAAATATATTGTTCGAATGAATATTATAATTAGCTGCATATTTCTTCCGAAGCTTCAATTTTTTGTCTTCATTTTGTAATTCAACTTTGTATAGGTACTACATAAAGAGACTCTAGAACGAGTAGTCTATTCTAGTCTTTTTTCTTGGGTCAATAATAATAATAGCAATAATAATAATAAATAAATAAATAGAAAATATTTTTATTTTTGTAGTAAAAGCAATAATTTTACCTTGGGCACAGTGGTGGGTTTAGAAGGGTAGTTAAGTGAGCAATATCCCTCCCCCTAGGGGCTGAGCTAGCTATTTTTTTAAGGCAAGTATTAAGATATATCAATAATTATTATAAAATATCGTCGTTGAAGAATATGGTTATTCATGGATACATGAATATTTAGGCTTCAAGCTATTTTTAGATTGTTTTTTCGTTCGACGGTTGACGAGCGTCAACGTCGCAGTTGATGGTAATATTACGTTTAAATTTACAACATAATAATTTATAATATGTTTCACAACGTCTATTATCGATGCTGTAAACACTGATTTCCAAAGTATTATAATTATACTGATTGTACACAATAATAGAATATATTTTATTTTTGTATACCATGTACGAGTGGTCAGTTTAATCGTTTATTCGTTTAGTGTTTTAGCGATTTTCAATTGTTAATGACACGTGTTTTAACAACCATAGTGAGCAATGAAAAAATGAAGATTATGAAAAACAACTTAAAAATACAATTAGTTAAATTGTTAAACCTCAATTAGTTTCCCCACACTTGGTGAGTGATAAAATCAATAACTGCCTAAGCGTATTAAAATTCAAAAAACAATAATTCAAATATTTGAATTTTTATTTTTGAAAAATTACTATATAATTTGTAATTTCACATACCACTATTTTAAATTTTTTTCAGAATATCTATTTTCAAATTTTCGTTCAAATAATCAAAATGTAGTTATTTTACAAAAATTAATTTAATATTTTACAAAAAAAACAAAATGAGTTATTATTTTTTTTGAACGTTTAACAAGATATTTGCCGTATAAGTGTGTACCTACTATCTACTGTTTATTAGTGTTCAAATCACAAGCTCATAATATAATAGGTAAAAATATTTCAATGAATGAAGTTAAAATGGCATTAAATTACCAAATTCGTTGATTTTAGTTGTTATGTAGTTGTGCTCAATTGAAATTATTTTGTACAGATTATGATAAAATATAATTTTTGTTTTAGACAGTGAAAACTGTTATTAGGCAATTATCAATTTTATTTGAAAAACTTTTTTAAATTTCAAACAAAATAACAACAGGCATAGTATTTATATTATGGATTTTATAATTTTTAAAAAGGTCTATACAGAATAATTTAAAACTCGATCAATGCAAAATTATTAATTCTAGTAACAACAGCAATAAATAATAATTGAAATTCATAATAATTAAACATTTCTAGTTCATACATTAAATTCAACGAGAAAACATATTTACGAAAAAATCACGCTAACGAACGTATTTATGTAATACATAATATTTTTACGAATTGAAAAAATAAAAACAATACTATAGAAAATATGAGAGTCATTATAGTATATTATTATAGTACTACAGTAGAGTATACACATATATATTTATATATATAGATCGTTTTGGTTTCTATTCGAACGACGTTTTTCCAACTCGACGAACACGACAACATATTATATAATGTAACGAACGAGTATACAGCGAATAAGTATAATATACTGTATAGCAGAATAATATACTATGCCAATACACGGGGGACGTGTTCGATTAGCTTTCATACAACGATTTTAGTACCTATTTTACCGCAAACACCCTCTTTCCGACGTTCCACGCATTCGGATTTATATTCGGTGTATTATAGATGTATACAATATAGTGGTACGGAAACCACCGCACATACAGGGCGATGACCGATATTCGTCATCGTTTGATTAATAATTACTGTGATTGAAAACCAAGTGTTCGTCGCAAATACAATATCGCCGTGTATGACGTTTATACACGGCGTATTAACGGTAAAACACGAGGAAGTACGATATTAATTTTGTTCGTTTAAATTCAAACATTACGCATCGCTAATACGACGATGCATATAGTTACCATCGCAGCTATAGACGATTTTTGCGAAAATGTGGGCTGCTTAAACGTACACGCGCGAGTATACGCGACAAGCCTCTTGTACTATTCTTGAAAACAGTTAGAAATTTGTTTGGCGGCTCGTCGCCAATATATACGGTACCTACCTATTTCCCGGCGACGTGAATAATAATAATCAACAAGCATATATAATATTATACGATCGCACGCCGATATTCTGGATTTATGAGTTCAAACAGTAATTCACGATGGATTAAATCAATAATAATGTGAATAACGAGCGTACACACACACACACACACACACACACACACACACACACACACACACACACACACACACACACACATAGACACACTATACATGCCATTATGCTTTTATTCGATTCCACAAATGAGTTTTCGACGCTTTCGCGGTGCTTATAGGAATCGACAGGTTCGGCACTAATCGATTTCGATATTTTACAAGTATCCATGTTATCATAATATTATATTACCACGAATCTCGATTTGTACGTTTTCTCGTCTTACAATAGTTTAACAAGAATTAAATTATTGTACGTGGCTATTATTGTGATCTTACGTCTGTCCGTAATATTATAATATTGTATGGTACAATAACACACTATAAAATATTAATTAGTTATTAGATATTGATGAGTACACGCCTAACGAAATCGAAACCGTTGGCATTGCCCAGAGTCTAATAATGAGCTTGTATAAATATATATATTACTGCAGTTGGTATATATATATATGGTATTAAAACGAAGTATCGTGTAGTGTTGTTTTCATCTCGATTTTTATTTTTGGTTCAACACGTTCTGAGGACTGGTGATAATAAAACGACCCTGTAATACCATTCGAGCCCTGTACGTTCGCGGGATTATCAACATCGGCCGGGCGTATAGAATACCTATAGGCGTACTAAAACGCGTATTATATTATAATATATATATATATATATATTACATGTGGGGTCGTCTGACGAGCGAATTCCGACCGTCCTTCTTGGCGGGGTTGAGCTTTATATAAATACACGTGTACGTATATACGTATAATATAATAACGAGTCCAAACAACGAAATGCGCTAAATTATTCAAATGGCACGTGCAATTACCGAGGTCACGGGCCTCAGACTGCCGGTGATATACAATATAATATATTTGTATAATAATAATAATATAAATGCAGGTGTGGTTGGTGTATAGTGTACTCCAGTTGTATACGTAGTATATCATTGTGGATCACGGATCCCATTCGGACAGAATTCAATATATATTTTTATTTTTTATTTTGACAGGTTCGAACCCGCGCGGGCAAGAGACGCCTATAAAATAATAAATAATATTATGTTATATATATATATATATATATATACTGTACGTATGCCGTACGGGCTGCCGCACCACTGCTGTTTGAACATATTTCCTTTTGATGCGATACCGTATTCTCTCCGCGGTCTCTTCTTCACAACAACTCTGCGGTCTTCTATACCCACCCGTTCAAATGTCTTCTGATTGCGGTGAGCTCCCAAAACCTTTTGCTTTGTGATGCACCTAAATACTTTTATTTTTCCTTCATATATTTTCCACCTTTCCGTTTTTCTTTACTCGTATGATATATCTATTTGTGTGTGTATAGTGTATGTATATATATATATATATTGATTATCACGATAGACCAGTCATATCGGTCCTTTTGTGTTTGTGCACGGTGCACAAACAGTCGTTTTACAAAAGTTTCACCACGAGAATCTTCTTTTCATTTTTTCATTTTTATCTACATAATAAATAATTTTATTTCAATATTTTATAATTTTGTATTTTTGTATTCTGTTTTTGGAATACTTTTTTATTTACTCGAGTGTACGTGTTAGCTATTTTTTTAGGTGGAGTTATATTATTTTATCAGGTACACACAGTGGTGCGTTCATGACAACCCGTGGTTGTCTATGTCACGACTTTTTTTGCACGTACCTTCCAACCTATTATCTAAATCATATTGTTACTATCAAGTACCAACCTCAGATTCTTGCCATTTATCAACTGTAATAAACACTCAAATAAAACAATTGCATTATTTAAAATAATATACTTTGTCGTGCTCTAAAAATATGAAGGTTCTGTATTCTCTGGGGTAAAAAAATGTGAAAACTGCAACCGTGAGAGTGCGTGAAATAGTTCCTGGTGCTCGTCATAAGTACATTTTTATCCATTCGGGTTAGGTTAGGCTCTAAAGTCGGCACTTCATTTCTCCGTTGATGTAGCGAATTATTTTCACTATCACGTTTAGTTACTCATCTCTGTAAGAGACATTGTTTTAATCTGACTTTATTAGAGGTAATATATTCAACAATAAAATGCTAATTTTTTGTTTACAATTTTTATTCGCCTTTAACATAAAAATTATAATTTTAATATAAATAAATTAATAATTTTAAATGTCAATCGTTTAATGAAACATTTATTAATCGAAATAATGATTATACATTTAAAAAATATGATTTTTAACAATACTTTTAATTATAGTATAATTTATATGCCTATATAAAACTTTTTATACATTTAATTATTATTAAATATTTTATCAGTCTAGGACTTAAAGCATTTTTTTTTTTAGCTTCACATATTAAAAACTAGCTGAGTATTAAGAAAATAATATATGTCATATATTACTGCAACACTACGATTTTAACTATAACATTTTAAAGTGCTAATTTTAGTTTATTCTATTAGGTTTATTTTTTATGATTCTTACCAATTCTTCTACTTTGAGATAACGATATGACGTATATACTAACAAAAACTATTATTTTTTGTAGTAATAGTAAAATATGCTCAGTATAAGCACAAATACTTAGTATTTTATAACAGAAGAAAGAAAAACAATATGGATATTTTTTAGGAAAAACACAATTTTGTTGTTGTTTTTTAATTTGATGGTAAAGCGTTTTTATTTTTTAAATTAATTTTTAGCTTATTTTAACGTTTTCTAAATACATATTTTAATAATTATTGAGATATTAAGTTCTGAACAGTGGACTTATTATATTAATTTATAGTGGATAATGGATTTGTATACTCGTATATATTTTACTTTATTTTCATACACTTTATAAAAATTACATTATTAAAATATATGTATATTAATCTAAAACATTATATACAACTATACAATATACAAGTATAACATTGTATTTCCTTATTAAAAATAAATATTGTGTTAGTATAACACACATCAATATGTATGTGCTAATAAAATATTAGCTCGTTAAAACGAACAGTAAAGATTATAATAAATTTGGTTTTGGTTGTATTTATGTAACTTATGTACTTGGCAACAGCTTTTTTTAAACACCCAAGGGGTTAGTTCGTATAGGATTGGATTATTTTCTTGTGACCATGTTTATAAAACTTGAAATCCGATCTACATTTCGTTTTATTTATTCAAATTTGTTACGATTATATAAACTATTTCATTTGTTTTTCAATTCCATTTGCAATATAAATAAAATCTCCATTGTTTTTATAGCCCGAATAAAAATTAAGGTATGGTAGGAAAATTTAAAAATAATTGGTTTTGAATCTTGGGGAAGCTTAATCAGAAACAAAAATACTATTTGTTTAAAGTTAAAATTAATATAATTTTAAACATATTTTTCAAGTGAAATTTGTTAAAATTAATTTAACTCATGTGACTATAAAATATTTTTATGGTAGTACTTAGCATATTTTATTAATATTGATGTTATAATTAGTCAATTGAGCATGTATATTATATTCTATAAATTGGTTAATCTTACTATAATTTAAACTCCTGAATATTTAATAATAATTCAATTATAAATATTTTAGATTTCTACTTAATTGTTTGTATCCTCTATAATAAGCTATTTACGCATTTATGTAATTGTAATAATGTACTTGCAGTTAGCACAGTATGTCCATTGTTTATCAATACTAGGAATTATTTTTTATTGAAGATACATTTCTCATAAAATGATGTAGTAAAAATGAAATAATGTGGATACAATAACTGGAAAACGTTGAAATTTATTAGATTTATTTCTATGCTATTTTCACTACACTATATTATTATCATTAATTCATTGATCCGATAAAACGAATAATGAATATTGCACATAACAAATTAAATTTAAAACTGGAGATTATTAATTTATAATTTTTGGTTTAAATTGTATACATTATAATATTTAAGACAATATTTAAAATGCGAATAGTAAGTAGGTATTTTTTGAATTATTATTTATTAATTTATACTTTATTACTAAAATGTTTAAAATAAACTGATTAAACCTAAACACTCTTCACATTTTCAAGCTCACTAAGTTTTATTGGGTAAAATATTTTGAACAATTCTGTACCAAATAGAAAATATTTGAAAAATATAATACAAGAAGTAAAGTACTGAGATAAAACTTTGTACTAGATATTTTCTTCGCGTACTACTTTTCACAGCCCTAGGGACTGAGAATGCTCGCTTACTTGCTTACTATAAAATATCGAAAATATCTGTCATCGATTTTTTTATAAAATCCTATGTCGGCTTGTCGGTATTTGATTCTTATAAATACAAGCTTTCAATATTTCGACCGCTTCTACTAATAATAGTGTTAATAAGTTATAACTTATAAAGTAACAATGTTTATTTGAAAATTACTTGACTTCTCTAGAACTTATTATTTCATAAAATGTTCATTTTGCAACAAATATGAATCAGCTCATAAAATAAATTATGTTTACCATCATTACTGTAAAAATTATTGTACGTTGCCGGTTCAATCATATTTCTAATATTATTTTTCCCCAAGTAAACTTTAAAGAAATAAAAAATTCAATGTCAACTACAATATTATTTGTAAAAAAAATAAAATGTAATGTTACTTATAATAGTTTTATTCTCGTATTTATTATTTATGACGTCCTTATACATTACACTGCATCTTTCTGCAATTGTCGTTTTACACGTTCTGTTTCTGTCGTCTGACGACGTTTTTGAAGGAACGCGTACTTTGAGTTTGACGTGAAAACAAGATACTGTCACGTGCAAGGTGGTTATTTAGTATTGACATTGTCACATAGATCCTGACCACGGTACTATTGATACTTTGCTAGTATACACCGTGCAATAACTACATTATATTCCTATAATATACCTCTGTACGGCTTTACATATTAATAAAATTATTCAATTGGTCTGAGGGGAAATCCGATCATTCGTTTTAAAACAACAAGAAATAGGTGTTATAATTTAAATGTTTCAAGTGATAATCTTGTGAGGGATGTCAATTTGTTTTAAAATTTTGAACGCAGCGATGAATGTATTGATTTTACAATGATGTGTTTTTTTTTTTTTAATTTTTATTTATTTTTATATTTATAGACATTTTTTTATAAAAAATGCTTCAATTTTCAACCTCGAAGCTGGTTTTTAGTAGAAAATTGGTTCTATCTAATTTCAGGAGGGGAGTTGAAAGTGAAAAATTTCTAACATATTTTAAAATAATTGGGAATAAAAAAAAAAAAAAATGTAGGGACATTTGTTTACATTTGAATATCATTATTAATGAGGTACACTCGACACTTATTATACAGCAGAATATTTTTTATCTTATTAAAAATGAATAATTATAATAACACATAAAAAAATGTAATTAGCAATTTTGATTTCATGTTAAATTGATCGGAATAACTGACATGGGAAATCACGTTGTAGTACCTACTAAGTACTAACCAACAAGTAAATGGTAAAATGTAAAAACATATTTTGAACAGATTTTAATTTTCAATGATAATTTCTGGCAATTTGTATAGTTGAAATATGACTGTTAATTTTCAGTTACAATGTGTGTAAGTTAATGTTAAGTACCTATTTATAATCATTGTAGTTCAAATTGCTAGTAATTTTTTCTTAATTGTAAGTTTATTGTTTTGTACAAAACGTTTATTATACACCATCGTGTGAATTATAAAATTTAAAGTTTATTTTTAAAATTAAATTTTATAAGCAGAACGATATTTATGAAACTCGTTCATATAGTTAATGTTCTTTCAAAATTACTCTGAACGACGTGTTTTTTATTACTTAAACGAACTCTCTTAATTTTCCGTTTTTATCATAATCAAATTAAACTGTTGTTTCGCCTCGTTAAAAGCCAGTATACAGTAAAATGTGGTATTTTAGAATTTTGATATTAAAGATTTGAAAACGTTACAGTGTGTTTAATGAATAATAGGTATATATTGTATACAAAATTGATTTTTTTTTAATTGATCGTTATGATAATTCTAGATTCTAGTCTCTGGAATCTAAATACACTGCTTATTATTATTAAGTTATTAGCTATTAGATATTGTAAAATACATTAAATCTTATATAAATTTTTGTGTTATAATTTATATCAAAATTTGTTTTTCCATTTTAAAGTTTTATTTTTTTACTTCTTTTTATTATGCAATCTGTATACTATATACAATATAAATTTGTAGCACATTTTTTTACACATAGATTTGTTTCACATGAAAATAAGTCCCCCGATGGAGGAACTCCCATCGAAGTTAAATAATTCAAAAATTCAACAACTAGTATTTAATACTGCAGCATTAAATAATTAAAAATATTAATTATGCTCTTAAAGTTCTAACTTATGTCAGCTTTAAAAAATGTATTTAATATATTACTGAATAATGTGATTTTAATGTAAGATATTGTGTGATTTAAAATATAATTGAAATGTTGTGGATAATACATTTAGATATTATATGCATAAGTAAAAAGAGATAATTTTTTTATAAAGTCGAACTTTACTATTTATTTTTAATGATATATATGTTGTGAGTTTATACTGATAATTAAGTTTACTGAAGTATCACAAAATAAAAATAAAAGGTCAGCAAAATAATTTTTATTTTAAACCCAGGGTAGGTAGTTTACAAAGAAAAAAAACATAAAATGTATAATATGTGTTATATTATGACACCTAAATATTCAAAATTCAACTCACGTAACATATTTAAATTTGCTGTCATTATCGGCCAAAATGTAAATATACGATGATTTATTTAATCTTTTAGTTTAGGTAAAGATATTTTTTTTAAAAACTTTTTATTATGATAGTATGTTTTTCATAACATCGTAAAATGTTTTCATTTAGTAGATATATATATATCATTGGAAGTTATTATTTAAAATATTCTTCATTTCTAGTTTAATACTATGAATTCTTTAATATATTATTATAATATTAGGTATATTTTATTATCTTACATTGACTAATGTAATAGGCAATATTAAAAAGTACCTGTGATATATTTAACTTTACTTGTTTAACCACAATTTTATAAACATGCCAATTTATTACTTGTCTATCTCATACTACACAGTACACAATGATATGAATATAGTTCTCAATATTTTTAACAAAACTTTTACTTAAACATTAAAATACAAGTATATTGATTATAGTATATAAGTTTTATTCTTTTTGATGTTTAATAAAGAATTTAAAAAAAATTTGATACAATATTTAAATACATAAATTTAGTCTTTTAGATTTCTATACCATCAGAGTTTAGTAATTAGTAGTGTAGATACTATTATTAATTATAAATAATATTAAATATTAAATAATCATGGTGTTATAACGAAATAAAATGTAATAGAATAACAAATATTTCTATTGTGTCCATTCATCTGTTATTATCTTCGTTACCGTGGTTACTAAAATCATTGTCTATTTTATAAAAAAAAATTAAATAATAATATTAAACCCTCTTAGAAACTAGACCTTACAACTAAGCAGTATCATTGTGTCTTATATTTTGATCGACTTTAAATAATAATTAGTTTATCTAATATATTATTTCATAGATGTTTTATATGTTTTTTGATATAGAAATATGTTCTAAAACATTTTAATAATTGAAATTATGAATTCATCTTGTCAATTTAACTATACAATTGGTTAATATGTTATTGTTATTATTTTATGATTTATTTTAGTTACGTGACCTACTTCTTTCAATAGTAAAAAATAATATTCTACATTTTGTTAACCTATTTTTCAATAATATTTATTTTGAATTTTAATATTGTTATGTATGTTCATAATATTTGTTTCGTTCTACCCTGTATGTTTATATTATTTTTGTATGTATTTTAGCTTTCACATATTGCATATACAATGTTAAATGTCATGTCAATACAATGTTTAAGTTTTTAGATTTTAACTTTTAGTCATGTAACTATTATATTCATAGTTTTTTATACGTATATTATATATTATTATAATATTCTGCAACATTGTGTGCGTGTAGGGTAACTAAGTTCAGCAGTTTCATTTCGATTTTTCGATTTTGACTCGTTCGCAATGAACTAAACCATTTGAAACTAAATATTATTTGACATACGTACTTACACATTATTATTATTAAATATATAGGTGTAGTAGGTACTCTCATAACGTGGCATATTGTGATATGGAACTAAATATACAAGTCGATAATAACAATAATAATATACATTTGGTTGTAGCTAGGTGTAATATTATATAATAATATTATAGCGGAGATGCTGTACATATAATAATACCAATAAAATAAAATATACTCATTACACAATAAACATATTATATATTAATGCTTACGACAGTTTTACACAGTCGACACGCGTGTAAAAAAAATAAAAATCTAGTTCTATGATTTCGGATGTGTAATAAAACATGATATTATAAATAACAATACACTGCCAGCTCCCTTCACACATAATAATAACAACAATGATAATATTATACTATATATTATTATTTATTAATAGTGCCGCAACTATATGTTTGGGGGACTGCGTACAAGAGTATAATAAAAGGAGGTTTTTAACCAACTACCAACAAGTTATTATAATTTATGAATTAACTTCTTAATTATACAGTATACATATAACATATACATTACTGTTACTGATTATTTTTTATTAAAAAGCGAAGAAGCAACTTTTTTTTATTTGGAAATAAAATAATCACACATTTTTTAAAGTCATCTTAAATTCACTAAGTGGTATAGTGGAACTATTGATTATTTAATCAATGGTGCAACTCATTAAGGCCATTCATAATACTATAAAAATAGATTTTTTTCTCTCATTTATATTTAAATTTCAATAATATTATATAGAATATAGATCATATTATGATAATAATTAAATAATATTAAATTTGATAATAACGAGGAGTTTATATTTAATAGACCAATGGATAAGTAGTAATAATAACCATAATATTGAAAATAATCAAGATTTGCGGTTAAAAATGTATGATCATGATAGTACAATTTTATCATTTGAACATTAGTTTTTTAGAAAAATTCGGCCGCCAATTACTATTGCCTTTAATAACTATTATAACAGATAATAATATTTCTTTCACCGATTCATAAAAACGTATTAAATTGACAATAGCTACCTTAAAGTGAACTATAAAAGTATAAAATTTAAAAGACATTGTGCATTCGGGCCCCCTTAAAATTCAGTGGCCCGTGTGTGGTGCATATTATCTTGCCCACTCAGTAGTTGTGCACTGAATTTATTATTATTATATACTCGCAGAGGTATACACGGTATAATAATGATAATATATCATATTATATCGTGTGTTCAGTTTCACGCGAATTACGGCATCAGATGGCAACTACGAACTCGGTGACTTTTATTTCCGTTTTCAAGTACACAGAGGCGAGTAAGAACCTCCGGCGCGAAAGACAAAAGCATAAAAATTAAATACAATAATTTTATTAGTTATTATATTATTATAAAAAAATAGAGGCACGACCGTAGTGTATTTTTATTTCAATAACAGTGGGCGCGTGCGCCCGCACCACTCACCGCCGACGCGGTAGCTGTCGGTCTGTCGTTGCCGCCACCGCCACAGTACCGACGTTCTCGCGGTTTACCTTTCGAAAACTCGTCCAAGGTCAATATCGTAGTATAGTCGTAGTCGTAGTCGCAGTCGTCGTAGTCGCACTCGTAGTCGTCGCCGTCGTCGTCGTCGTCCGGCGTGACCGCGCCTATAGCGCCCGCACAGGTTGCGACACGCGAAACCGGCAGCGGCTCCGACGGCGGCGGCGACTGCAGTCAGCTGTGCGTTAAATTAGCATAAACGCGCCGTGACGGTTAACCGCATTGTGTTAGCAGCCGCCGTTATTATAGGATTGACCCAAAGACAATATTACGCCGCTTATAATAATAATAACAATAATAATAACATATTCTTTGTGCGTGTGTCGACGCGCAAATACACATTTTTCCTCCTCGTGATAATATTTCCCTCGTCACCTCACTGCGTCGCGGTCGTCTCGCTTCCACGACGACGCACTAATATTTACACGTTTATGTGCGCGACGTCACCGGCAACCATAATAATATAATACTACATAATAAACCCATTACCGCTATATTATTATATCTGTGTACTACGCCATACACGTATTATATTATTATTGTATAGGTATATAATATACCTATAACACCGCCGTTGTTCTACACGACGTTGTCGTCCTTATAAATTGTCCGTACCTATTATTATCAAGTAAAAACTATTAAGTACCAATACTATACACAATGCACGAGACGTATAATATAGTGCTTATGGTTATGACTTTTTTAATCGATGTTTTATTTATTATTTTTTCCTTTAGCGACTTTTTAAACGTAAACTGTACTGTAATATATTTTTGAAATTGTTTGATTGCAAAACACACCACTACGTCAGTATAGAACTACAATTTAAGTTGAAAATAAAAACTTCTCAAAGTGAATAATATTATAGGTAACTACCAGCTGAAATTTCATAAAATATAGAAGAGGTACCTACATAATATATATATAACGTACATAGCTTAATTAACTTGGCGCGCAAAAAAGTTGTTTACAAACGAGATGGTATACTAAGAAAAAAAGGACTGATAAAATAATTTTCCTATCCAATTTCTACTGAATCTCAGTGAAATATTTTTCTCTTAAAATATTTCAAAAACAGAGTGAATATTTTTAATCATCTTTAAATAAATTAAAATGAACGATTATACTATAATATAGGTTAAATAGATACCAGTATTATAATATGGATCTGAAATATTTTTAACTATGAATTCAAAATTATTTTAATTCAGACCTAAATATTAAATAGTAATGTAATATAGATATCATATTTTTAATACCTAATGTAAATCGTTGTTCATAAATAAAACCGACTAGGTTTATATTAGTATATATTATGTTACCAATAGGCTATAACAAATATTTAAATATGATGTATTTATATTTCTATTATTATAAAAAATTACATTAAATGAAGATTGTGATTTAATATTCCATTATTCTCAAAAAAGTATGGTATTAAACATATTACAATAGGTACATGTAAAATTATACAATACCATTATTATACGAGTTATATTGGAATTCTGCGTTAAAAAGTTCTTTCAAGAAACCTTTAAAGAAGAGTGTAATGGAATTTTAGTGCTTTTATAAAAACGTGCCTTCAAAGTAATTTTTGATACAACTAAAACACTTATTAAAGAAATTATTAATTACGTTATAAAGTTATACATTTTATTAGTCAAGTGCTTGTTTTTGTTTCAGGTATATTATTGTGTATGTAGTAAATATTTATGAAAACAATTTTATTGCTTACTAACCTTTGAAAATAATATACATACTTGGAAATTATACTTCTTTAATTGTTATACTTAGATCAAGACTTACCTATAACGAAAAAAAGTCGAAACCATATTAGAGTCATTCAATTAGATTGTTTTGTTGTTAACAATACTTGACTTGGGGATATAAAGATAAATACTTTGAGCCAAATTATTTAGCATTGTTGAACTTAAACAGTTAAACACGGAGCATTTTAAAGCTTTTTTGTAACATTGTTAAGTTATATAGTGTTCATTAGTTATAAAATTTATAATTAATAAATTACATAATGTTTGATTGATATGAGTTAAAACAATTGTAAAATGATCATTGAATTCATGTTATACACTATAATATATATATATATATATATATTAATAAATATGTATTTCTTTAGTTTAAACCTAAATGTATAATAATCTAAATAAAGTACCTGCCTAATAAACTCAATTATAATTATTTTAGTATTATCTGAAAATGTATTAAATTCAACGTTAAATTTTTATTGTATTGTGCATAAAAGCGTTTTATAATGCCTTAATAATTTTGAAAGAAAAAATATTTTCATTTGAGTTAAAAAAATAAAGACGATAATGTATTTTTTTGTGATTCTATATTAAATACCTTTTAGGTTTTTTTAAAGTACAATTTTATGTATCATTTATTAAAATAAATAAAATTATGTTGTATATTAATTTAAATAAAAAAAGAATTAAATAATATTGAAAATATTCAAGTAATCGTCTTATTGTATCTATACTGCTGAAAAATGCTAACCAAAATCTGGTACATGTTATAATATAATACGCACTTACCTATTAAT
Organism: Rhopalosiphum nymphaeae; assembly: GCA_036289425.1. Taxonomy (NCBI): domain Eukaryota; kingdom Metazoa; phylum Arthropoda; class Insecta; order Hemiptera; family Aphididae; genus Rhopalosiphum; species Rhopalosiphum nymphaeae. The sequence goes on from JAZAQC010000004.1 coordinate 1,219,729, forward strand.
TGTAAGCTAATTAAAATAAAACATTATTTTTTATTTTCGATAATATTATGTTAATCATTGTCAAATTTGATTGTAACTTTTATTTTCTTAAGTACCTAAATATTGATTTAAATATTTTTATGTCATTTCATAAAACTTCTAACATATTTTCTTTTAATGCATATATTAACAACTAATATTTAAATTAAAATAAATTTTGTTGCGTCTCGTGTTTTTATTCAATAAATAATAAATATAAATTTATATTATCTAGAAGACTATAAAAATTCAATCGACTGATTGATATGTATCCGTAAATTTTATTCAATTATCAATCTTATATATATATATATATAAGTATAATATAATATTCTAAAATATTGGTATAAGTAGTTAAACTAAGTGTCCTTGCATGTATAAATGGTCACATTCTGATGATATTTATGTTATTAGTTGATAAATTAATTATTGAAGTTGTGAAAACAAAAATAGATTTTTGCCTAGCTATAAATATAATTTACTGGCAGGTAGCATACAAGACGACTATCCAAGTTTCTAACAAGTAACATCTAATAAGTATAGAATATTATTAGTTATAACAAAACAAAATAGATTTTTTAAAATACTTAATTAAATGTTATACAGCAAATAAAAAAAAAATACTATAATATTCGGTGGCTAGAGTGCCGTTACTGGCTGACTTATCCATTCACATCTTCTGATTTTTTACTTCCATCAAATTTACTTAATGTACAAATTGTGAATTGTAATATTTAAAAAAAATAAAAATATTTGTTGTAAATTAATTTTAATAAAACATACATTTATTAATATTAAACTGTATAATATTTTAATATATTAGTTTAAGATCGTTATTTATTTTAATTATTAATTTAATTAATTAAATATTATATTATAGTTACAAAAATCATGAACCTTTATAAAAATGAATAATTTTTCTTACATCTACTGACTATATTGTATTTAAAAATAGTGAATGTACTATCTATTATGTTTTTTAGTACAATTCATGTGCATTTACCCATACTTTTTATTTGATCCAACGATTACACTAATGTGGGCAGTTCTTTGTCTTTAATATTATACACAACTGTAGGTATCTATAGTATATCATAATATTATATTCAATGTTCATGATAATATTATATATGTATTATATACAAATTTAAAACATGTAGGCCATGGATATTGTGTGTATGTGTATAAGTAATTATTTTATTATTATTAATTTAATAAAACTGTTATTTATTTTTAGAAATTATATAAGTTTACTAGAGTTAATAGGTATATTGTAATCTGTATCAATTTATTTTATGATTATATCTGATATTTCATTGTTGAATATTAGTTTAAAATAAATAAAACTAATCATAATTCAGTTATATAATAAGCAACATTTCAATTTCAATCGCCTTCAACTTGAAGACATGTTATTTATTTCCAAAGTAATATTTAAATTTAATATAATACTTATAATTGTTAAAAATGAGTAAAAATCAATTTCAATTAAGAAATTTAAAACGGAAGCTAAGTATAAGGAAAAAATGATGTTATTTTTGTGTTTTTTCAATGTGTATGTTATACTACAATCAGATATAAAAAATCAATTTTACATTTTTGCACTATGAAAAATATTATATAATTTATTCTGAATTATGATTTCCAATGTTATTATTTATTACTTACAAAAGTATAATAATTATACTTTTGGTTTAATATAGTAATCGTACATTTCTCCCCTTTGCTACGCTTCAATTAACAGCAACAAAGATTAAATTAAGATCTCCTGAGTGATTACTTTTATGCGATTTAGTTGTTGGTTATATGTCATATTCTCTGTTCCTTCTGATGGAATTTATTGGTTACATCCGCAGTTCTTGTACACAACAGTAGTATATTTACAATAACAAGAAACTAACATTATTTTTACTGACAATATAATATGAACATTATTCGAGTACGTTATGCAATGGGTTTACGTTTGCAAACACATTTAGTTGATCGTATTTTTATAACATAACATTATTATGCTTTTACGTTGAACTATATATTAAGTTATTCGTGCATTTATTTTTACCTCTAAAAAAATTATCATATTTTTAATACTTGCTAATAATTTCTTTACATTTTTTATTATGATAAAATATATTATACGGAACTGACAAATTATTATTGTAAGCACACAAATTGATCATAAAATATAGCTTTATTTTACAATACATTTTTAATTAGGTACGTCTTGTAAATAATATACTTACGTAACATATGTATATTATGCAATAGATTTTAACAGTATATATATATATATAACGAAAAATTATTGGAAAATATTAAATTTACAGATAAATTACATTATTCTGTAATGGATTATGTTTTAAGTGAAAATATTATTTACATTTGCAAAATATATTTTAAAATAGTTTTAAAGCTCTTTAAAATGTTGAACGTGACTGAAATAAATTACAATTGTAATTATTTTGATACCACTATAATTTATAAACAGTTAACTTTTTTGCGTAGTTTGAATTTTAGAAATGTATAGTTTTGTGCCTAAGGCCGCACTATTATTTGCAGCTTTGGGTACACGAAACATTAGTAAGCACTACAGTACATTGCTCAATTGTATTTGCTATCGACAATATAATATTGACCTCTCGCGGTAGTCATTTAGAATAATACATTTTCAATATTTCAAACAACAAGGATATAAGATATCCCCAAAAATATTAATTGACATGCGCGTTTCGTTGTTTCTACGGTAGAAGCATTAGTGAAAAATGATCGGTTGATAAATGACTTTGATTTTTAACCGTCGTCATATCATTACGACCATTGGGTGTTGCGCTGGTGCCGAATACATTTTTACTATTGTATTCAAGGTCGTATCCATATCAACTTGTCGAGACAACATATCATACCAGTTATATTATGCAGTTCGTTAACCCGAATGCGAAACTCTTCGAACCACCTCTTTGCTAATTGCATATTATAATATTTTTCCAGTCAAATTGGAGTTATTATCCTCCTGCAAACCCACCGCATGCACGTTATTCGTATTTGCATTGCCGCCGCAGCGTTGTTCGTATTTGCATGTACCCACTATCGCGGCATTCGTATTTGCACGGCCATTATTTTTTCTATAGATACATTATTATTATAGGAATCGAGTTTCATCATAGCCGAATCATGTACGCGGTACCAATTATTGCCGTCTACAACTAGTACAAACACGTGTAGGATTTGCACAATAGTTGACATGAATACACGTAAAAATAATACATATAGTATATGTAACATGCAGATTTGTATTGTTGTACAATGTCCCGGCGAATAGTCGTGTTTTTAGTTTCCCCATCAAACTATTTATATATATACAACTAGAAAAGGTAAAATTATGTCAACGGCAATTTTTTTGTGCACGTCTCGCATCACATCTTCGCAAAATAGTAACGAATTAAATAAATAATAGCAATACGATCTTATTGAACGTACTTATGCTTTGTAGTAAACAATTAAACTGTTATATAAGGCTGACATAATAGTCCGGTGGAAATATTATATAATTATATTCAAGAGCTTTTGATAGGTTGGTGTTTATACTTCCATATTATATCTCATCTTTAAATTGTATAAGCCCTTTGTAAGTCTAGTGATGAATGGTACGGAAGACAAATATCCTCGTATTATATATATATCCACGTACAGTGAATAATAAAAAGTTGTAAATAAATAAACAGAGTACACAATTTATGAAATGAAATATTTTATTTTATTATTGTATTTTTTCAGGAATTTCATTGTAAGCTGCTGGACCAAGGATCTATGCCATAAATAAATGTAAGTTACGTATGTTTAACAAATAATTTAAGATGTTTATAAATCATAATCAAAAATGTATCGTAAATGAGGGTAAAATATATTTCCATAATTATGATAGAATAATTTAAATTGACTAATAGCAAGAATTTTGGGATTTTACAAAGAACTGAAAAAAAGTAATCATTAAAACTTCTTTAGTGAAAAAATCTCTAGATACAAAAGTTTAGTCCATAAATCACAATTTTTTGTAGGGCGAAAATTCTAATAGTTTATCTGAACAGTTATAGTATAAACTGTAGAAAGGTCTTCTTATCTTCGGAAGTTAATTATGTTTGTATCGAGTTTGACTGTTAGCTGCGTCTGGTTAATACAACTAATTTTACTATTTTTTTTTTTTTTTTTAATGTATATAAGTAAATAATTTATAAGATCAATAAGTCATTATACAAAAGTATTAAATAATTAACGTTTTTATTAACATTAAAAATAACCGACAGTTATATCTATAAGAAAAATATCTTTATTGAAACCATATTGATTTTCCAAGTTTTGAAGTGTACATGATGTCACAGAAATGGTTCATCGGAATCACGTCGAATTTTATCATTTAAACTTACGGCAATATTTCGTAGAACATAACTGGTATCATACTTCGATCTAACCGTAAAATCCAGTAATACTTTTTAAAATGTTCAATGCTACTATTTTCAATTTTAAAACTAACACCAGACTAATGGATTATAAATCAGTTATAATTTCTTATAAAAATATTAGTGTGTGAAAATAAAAATATAACGGGAACTCTATTCAGTACCGAGTTGTTTATTAAAAGCTCACTATGTTAATGTATAAGAAATCAACGTTGATAAGGGTAAAAGTTATTTCCATATTTTAGGTACAAATGAATATAACAACTTGTATTATTTTCGATTAGAGCACGTAAAAGTATTTTATTTTTTTTAAATCAACCGATTAAAAATTTACTGTAGTTTTGATTTGAAAAAAGAAACTTGTATCGCCATAGGTTACTCCTTAAAATGGAAAAGATTCAACCATTCAAAAATATGGTCATAAAGTATACTAGAAAATAATATAGTGGTTAAGAATATTCTAAAGGATAAATGTCGGGTGAACACTCTTGGGGAATCACTCTGTATATATTATTTTATAATTTTATAATTTCTCCATTAATCCTATATTTAAAACTAAACAAATATAAACTAAATAAAAAACATTCTATTTTAATTTAAAATTTTAATTAAATTTATTTTGGCATCAATCTGACTTATATTTAAGAGTTTTTTTTTATGCGTATAGCTTTAATATTTCTAAAATGTATAACACTTTTTTTAATTATATCATTAAAAATACAAAATAATATTTACAAAATAGCATATGTAATATTTTGTATGGATAGAATAATTATTTTGCTGAAAATTATAATTTTTCTACAAACGTTAAGTTTTTAGTATTATTCACATAAAAATAATTAAAGTAGTAGGTATACTTATTATTTTTTAAATTTTGTATTTGTGAATTTTATAATCGATACTGGTTAACAATTACATAAATACATAGCTGTATGTGAACATATGTATATAAACAATATATACAATATATACATTTTATAAAAAAATGTATTACATTGATCATTTATTTATTTGATCAAAATACAATGATTGACAAAATAGAAAAATAGAATAATATTTCTTTTAACTTTTAGGATTTATAAATTAGTATTGAAATTATCTTTACACAATAAGGATAATAAAAAAGTTATTATTTCAGTGGATAAGTGCCATTTTTGTTGTTGTAGAAAGAGGTAACTTTATAATTGGTAAAAAAAAAAAATCAACGCAAATCTCAAAAATATATTTATATGAAAATAGTTATTATCAATTTATTTTTTTCAATAAAAAAATGATATCATTTAAGTTTTTAACATTGAGAAAAAATTTGTTTTATTTTAATAATTAACAAAAACTAAGAATTTCAACAATAACTTTTAAATATATTTTTATTTAAAAACTTATAATTTAAGTAATGTTATTATTGATCAACCATTGTCTTAGAACAGTATCACACAATCATAATACGAGAAGAATAATACTCTTAGATTTTCAATGAAGCGATAAATGATAAATGCGTATTGGTTTTATAATGAAGATGTGTTTTTTATAACTTATTATCATCTTTGTGGCAATAAATATCTTCTATTAGGTAAGAAATTGAATCTAGTTGGATTAAAAACAATAACAAATTCAAGATAATATCTCAGTTAATAGAAAAATAAAAAGAAACATTTTGGAAATACGAAAGCACAATACCGCAGATATCTGTAGTTTTGAAAATAGTTTAGTTGTTATTGAGCTTATATTGGCATTTGAATTTTTTGACCATTTTGGGTTGATTATTTATGGATAATATTGCTAATAGTTATTATTCTCGCTTAAAAAGCTTGGTAATTAAATGCTAGGCTACTCATAAAATGTTTTTTATGAAATTAAAAAAGTCGAGTATAAATCCATATTAATTTAGATTTTTGTAAAATTGTTTTTAATTATTTTATTTTAATAGAGAATATATTATACATAGTGACTTGAAACTTTTCAGCATTATGTATATTATATTATTATTATTGGTTATACTTAATAACAATGGTATTTTAAAAATATTAGTGCAATTTTTACCGTGTAACTAATTTAAATATATTACAACATAAAAAATATTTTTAGAAATTTATACTATTTCTGTTTTGAACGTTTTCCGTTAATTTTTTTTCAACACATCTATTACATTCATCTAATAAAAAACAAAGTACACTCAATACGTACTATTCACCAGCGTGATTTCCCTGGTTTGTTTATTGCTGAGATTATTAGCAATCAGAATGTTTCTATTAATTTTTGTGTAATTGTTATTTATAAGTATTTATATTTTTTGTATTATACAATAGGTATGCTAGTACATAATATTTAATAGTTTAAATTTTTAAGGCATAACATCATTACTATATAATTTATTACTATTTTATTCTATTAAAAGTAATTAATAAAAATTTTATAATTAATTATTTTTTAATAAAGCAAAATTAAATGATTTAATTATGTAAAGTCGTAGACGTTATACTGTTATAATATAAATTCCAAGTCAACAAATTAAAAAAAATATATATACATATATAAGCAACTATGGACAGAATAACAGAATACAGGGAACTGAGTGTTGTGTACTTATCTCGCCTCACTTAGTTCAGTGTTTTGCCATAACAATTATGCATTCAAAAAAATAATAAATTATGAAAGGGTTTATGTTATTTTTAAATTAAAATTACTTATAAAATATTGTGATTTAAGATTTTTAAAATCGATGAGAAATTAGTTTGGCTTAATATATTAAAATGTCAAGTCTAATAACAAAACTTATACATTTTACTAAATTAAATTTATAAATAAATAAAAAGTTATAAATTATTATTATTTGTGAAATTAAAATTATTTTCCATTTTATTCAAATATTAATTAAATATTAAAAATATACTTTTAAAGTTTAAAGTATAAAAACTAACTAAAGATAAAATAATATATTTGAATAAAGTCTATGATTAAATTTCCAAAAACAGTTTCCACTTTTTCTAGATATAAAATGAATGTATATATGTATACGAAGTCAACTGTGTAATATTATTTTTTGAATTACAATCTTATTTTGTCTATGTATATTGATATTAATTAAACCTTTGTGTATACGGGTTACTTGGCCATAACTCATTTTAGTAAAAATCATGTTCAAATAGTTGTATACTTGATCTCATTTTTCTATACAATAAAATCTATTTAAATACTACAAATAAAAACACATTCTTTAAACCACTCTTGTCTCAGTTCTAACCAGTTTGATATTTAAACCGATTGAAAATTACAGTTATGAGATTATTTGAATATTTTGGAGTGTTTTAAATTGAAAATGTGTTCCGTATGTTCACAGATAAATATAAAAACAAAACACATGTTTATGAAATAAGTAAAAATTTCGTTTAATTCTAAATTCAAAAAAGTTCCAGCTACATAGGTTTAAAGACTGTTTAATATTATTTTATGTTGTGTAACAAAATGTGTAAGGTAACTTTTTCATTATTATTTTTATTTAAGAATTAAACTACGTTTTTTGTTATCTAATAGTTACATTAAATCTTAAATATTAAATAATATGTTATTTAAGTAAGACAGCTTTTAAATATTTTTAACTCACGTATAGCAACTTAATATCATTAAAAATTACTTTTATAAATAACTTTTGGTTTCTATAGTTATATCACTGATATGTGTCTTGCTGGAGTTCGCATGTTGTTTTGTGTGATTAACATTAAAAGTCACGCGTATTCGCTTTTATCCTTTAGTCGGAAGTTTAAAAGCAGAAATGCATCCGGTTAAAATACGTCATAGAGGCGTCTTTTGGTTCAACTTTAAATCGTAACACAAGATTCTTTGCCTTTACTCATTATGCTCTAAAAAACTTTCTTGTATGAGCAACTTTCCAATATTATAAATTAATCCACAAATAGTTTCGGGTTTTTAAGGAATTACAGCGGTTGCGTATTCATGTCAATTATAAATTTATTTATAACCATTAACCAATTTAATTATTTTGCAACTGCAAAATAGGTTTCTATCAAAACTTTTTACTACTACCTTATCTATTCTTAGGGATACACACTTCTTTTTTAAATAGATGGATTTAAATTCACTTCATTTCAGTACCTATTTTGTGTAACTGCTACTTCATTGTATAGGTAGGTATTATTAAAACAATATTTATTTTACGTATCTTAGTGTTATTTGAATGTATGAATGAAAAATTTTAAATGAAACAGGTTTTTTTTTAAAATTCAGAAATTTCATAACATTTCACAAATAGTATTATATTTTTACAACTAAACTACTTAAAATTTATTCTATCATAATAATTGGTAATTTATTCTAAAGAATCTTTACCAAGTAGTTTTTCTATATTCGGTTTACGCACACATACTTATACAACGTCATTTAAAGTTAAAACATTTTAAAGGAATTTATAATAAAAAAAATAATAATAATAAATTATATTAGATTATTAACAGTGTTGCTAGTTAAAACAGATTTTCGAAGTTCAAAAAAATTAAAATTATATTATTAATAATGCAAATTTTTTAAATCATAGCAATAATTTCATTTGCAATTAGAGCACGTTTAAGATAGAAATATTATGATGATAAACACGCTCTTTTTGCATAAAGACTTTTAATTGATGTTTGCTATGTATTTTTAATTTATGCTTTTGTTTTTAGACATTCGTGTGTTATTAAATATACGGCATAATAGTTAAATCAAAAGGGTGTTATGATAATATTATAATGAGACGCATATTATAATTTACAATTGTGTTTTTTCACTATATAACATTAATATTCGGCGACGCAATATGACTTCTATACTCAAGTCGTTCTTGGTGGTTGGTCTATTTTTTTTAATGATTTTTAAATGAAATAGATATAGATTATCCAGAAAAACAAAATAGATGACTGAAAATAATAAATATTAATAACAAAAAAAAAAAAATTATCATTATACAAAATAACAATATAATACAACTTGCGTCTAAGTATCATAAACAGTTTAATATGATAGTTTAAATAATGACATTTAATAATATTAGATACCTATATAATGACTACACATTATTTACATAAATATTTTAAAAGATAAAATTTTATTATTTAATATACCTATTTTAATGGACTTAGCAATGAGTAATCGCATATAATATATAAAATTACTTTAAATGAAGGAAATACGTGCTAGTATTAATTGTATAGTATACTTTTTCTTAATATAAGTATAATGTATCTATTTTACTATACTATGTAAAAGTAGGTAATTAATAATAATTATTGCATACATATAATTTTTTTTTTAAATACTACGATAATTAATTTAATTTTAAGTCTTTTATTTAACTAAATTAGTTATTACATTCTTGAAAAATATGATAGTAAATTTTTTAGACAATAATTGTAATTAAATTATTAATGAAGTGTTAACACGTTTGTAATTTATTTGTAAAATTGAAGTTTTCTAGTATTCTAGTCCAAAAAATGAATAGAATATCCACAGTATAGTGTAGACAATTCTTAAAATAAATATATATTAGTTGTTTTTATTGCTGTTGTTGGTTTAAACGAAAATGAGAATAAATCAACTAATATAAAATTTAACTTTTTAGATTAGATTATAGGGTTTAATATTAAATTTTATTTTATTATTATTTGACATTCGTTTATGGTATTTCAATAACAAAATTTTCCGTTTGCTTTGATATTATGTAGTCTAATAGATAAATACATTCATCTCATTTATCTATTTTACTGGTATATTATAATTTAAGAAACCTTAAATATCGAATATTGTATGAAAGTATACTTTACTAGTCAACAATTGATCAATATTTTTATTTTTTAGTATAATATTATTATTAGTTATATTTTAATTATATAGAGTTCTATAGATACGTATTTGCTGTTTAAATTTTAAATTTAGTTTTCTATTTTTTTTTTAAAGGTTCATGTGACATTTTGTAATTAAAGTTTATGCTGAGATTAAGATTACAAGAGTTGATATTATATAGCATGTTTATTGTGTTTATAACTCTCGGATGATGGTTCGTGTCATATCATATTATTTTTCAATTTAAACTTATTTTAAAAGTATTACAACTTTTATACGAAAAAAGGTTTATATTTTTATATACAAAGATATTTTGCTGCATGAGGAAATTATTAATTATAAGATTTAGATTAAAGTATTGTGTCTCGAATAACTTGAATGAATAAACTAATCGAGTTAACTTATTATTTGATTATTATTAGGTATTGAATTTGATTTTAATGTTTGGATTTGAACTCCCTTTATTTTAAGTTGTCCATTATGTATTTATTTAATAGCGAGTAGTAAACTCAGCCAAACATATATTTATTTGAAACAGTTGGAATTATCTTGATATTTAATATACAATTTGTATCGTTGATTTCTTTAAAAATAATCCTAAAGATTAAAGTATTATTTGTTCATGCAATAAGCATACTATTAAATTGTATAATTTGCAGGTTAAGCTTTAATCAATAACAAACATTTATCTTAAATATGATGTTATTTATGAAATCATTTTATTAATATTCCAAGTATAACTTAAACAATGCCATTGATATAATTGCACAATTTCTTTTATTTATAATAATGAATTATGTCGAACAGAGTTGGCGTTTATAAAATGTAAAATTTAAAGTTTAAAGGTACTTATAAAATGTTAAGTTGATGTATAGATGAAATGTAGTTATTTGATTTATTTAATATTTATTATATTTATTTTTATAAAAAACTAAGATCTTCAAATCGGGTAAGTGAGCTAAATCTATCCATGCAATTACAGGGGAATTTAAAAATGCTTTCAGTGTCTTGTGGGTGTATTACATAAATGTATTTATGTAATAAAATTGTAATTTCGACGAAAGATGCTGTAAAAGTCTAAAATGTTATGTATTCATGTTCAGCGTAACCGGCCTTTCTCACCAAAAGTAATATCTTGGATATAGGCTATGCTACTGATTTAAAACAAATAATAAGTAATAAATAAATAAATGATATATATTATTATTAATGTATTAATTAGTAACTAAGAATCTAAAGGGAAGCCGTTATCAAATTATATAGCATAGATCGAAATGTACAAAATGTAAAAACCAAAATCAAACTTTTATCTTATTATACTCATTGAATCTTTACAAATACGGCAGGAGTACGCTTTAATATTAGCCTGAGTTCAAAATTTGTGAACCCGTTTTATATAAATACATTTTATGTTATACATACGATTTATTATTGCTTAAAATATAATATTACAACTTACAAGGGTAGCAAGTATCAAACACTCGGTCTTCATATTTTCTAGCTTATTTTATTTGTAAGTGACTAATTGTTTTTAAATAACGAAATAGTTTGAAAAATCTCAACATAAAATACTACTAAATACAGATAACAAAGCTATTAGTTATACGTATATAAATAATCATTTAAATTTAATACCATCCTGCTTAATAATAATTTTAAACAATTTTTCGTATCTTCGAGTAAAATATTATTGCATTTATTTTAATAAAAACTTTAGTTTTACTCTACCTGATGAAGACATTAGGTAGAGTAATCTACCATATCATACTACCCTCTTTGTATCTACTGAATGAACTCAAATACATATAGAAAACATTTTTTAATGAAAATCCAAAAGTTTGTTTCAAGTATGACAACTGTATATTGAAGTAGTTTTAAACTTGTTTTATTTATATTTTTGATCATTATCTTTTACGCCACTATATTATAGTATATAATATAAATCCACTTAAATGAGTATCAACTACCTAAATTTAATTTTTGTTGAATTTTTCATAATTATTTAGTTTTCACTCTATAGAATTAGTTATTTTGTAAAATAAATTTATATTATGTTTTCATAAAAATTAAAATTTGCTAAAAATAGAAACCGAATTGGTTAATAGTATTGGTATATGGTATACTATTTAAAGATGAATTGAGTATTGCTATTTTATGGAATTAACTTAATCTAAAATGTCCATTGAAATATATGTTTAATAGTTAATGTAACTTAGTTAAACAATATGTATCATAAATGTTATAAATATTTTACTAAATGATTTTAATATTTTTACTTAATTTATCTATATATACCTATATATTGAAATTTTACTATGTATTCAAAATTAGACTATTATTAGGATTTAAAAGAAAAAAGATTTATCTGTTTTTAATACACTCAATAATATTTTTTCGTAGATGGTACTATTTTTACTATACATCTAAGAATTTTGGATTCCAATAAACAAATAGTTTAACAAAATCGTGAATAATTTTTGCTAAAAAAAAACTATTTAAAACGAATTTTCTAACGATATAGTTGAACACGGCGTTCAATATATTAAGAATAATAATATTCTTACCAATATACTGTATTCATATAAAACAAAGCGAGTAAAGTATCTACTCTGTAATGTCCCAATATATGAATTGCTGACCATTTTTTAAAAAATGTTCTTCATAAGAAAATTAAAGACAAACAAATAATCTCGATGTCTTAAGCAAACTTGATATATCTATCATAAACCATAATAATATATCATGTTTGGTTTAAGGTTCAAATAATATTGACAATCGTTGTTGTTATTTACCAATTTATGTATATATTTTGTTAATAAACGTCTAAACGAATGTCGAAAAAATATCTTTCTGTGTAACTCACTCTGCAGTGGTCCTAGGTCATACTGTTTTTCACACTAAATTCCATTATAGTATTTGGTTCATTACACCTGGATGAAAAAAATATATTGACCAGTAAATATAACAGCTACTCGTGATTGATTAGCATAATTGTATTAAAACCCAAACGCGGCTGAATTGGCAAATTATGACGAATCGATTTGATCTAGCTAACTTAATATTACAATTTCGTAACACCGCTATAGCTAACAATTACGATATTTTTTCGTTTCTGAGTGCGCGTGTAACGACGAACTAAATATGTATACATCGATTCTTTTTAATGTTTCTTAGATTATAACCCCAAGGACTTACTGCCTGTCGAATCGATTGCTCGGCCCATAAATAATTTACTGCACCCCTCAAAATAAACCACAAGGAATTATTTTATCAAGGATTTTTTTCTCCCTTTTTTTATTATTCGTCATTTTTGCTCGGGCCGTTGGATTAAAGGAATTTTACGAGCAATTGTATTTATAACACATCGCCTAATATTTGTTATTAGCTAGCCGTGCATGATCGGGGACGACGAAAACTAATTTTCCCATTAATTTAGTCTTCGGGAGCAGCATAATATTGACTATAAATAAATATTTGCTTTCCATTTCTAGACACCTGTCAGCGGTGGTGGATAATGATAATTTATAAATATTTGATCACTTAATAAATTCATAGCTACTAGAATTATACACTATAGATCCGTCAATGTTTCACAGGCTGTCATCGCTATTAATTTATGACTATTAATTATAATGCGAGAAGAGTCAAGTATACGTACCTATTACATACAAATTATTGGCCATACACAACATTGCACGTTTCAATAATATTCATGAGATCTGCCAACGACCGTTATCACCACTGCGATAGGGTACTATAATAATAGGTACATGCACAGATTTGACCATAACTCAATCATTTTGGAAGGCAATACCAAAAACCCTTCAACGGTCGACCGCCACCCTGATTGTTCCACAAATGATTACGATTCGTTTAGCCCATTAAGGTGTTGCTCAAATAAATTATATCGCCGGTCATACTACCTATACTGGATATACACTATTCAGCTATAATATTGTTTAATTGTTTTCTCGTTTATTAGGTAAATAGGTAGGATACGTATTCGACCAACCCAAATTGGAACCATTTTCACGAGAATAACGCACTTTTATTAAACTACCCTGTAGTTTTGACTAATGTAATTTGTGTTTAGTCTGTATTGCTATTCAATGCATTCAATATTTTATTTGATGTATAAAGATTTTATGGCTTGTCTATTCTCAAAATAGTGTTGTGTAAAAATATAAATAATTATCAATTAGAAATAATGTGCAATATTTCAGTTGTTATTTTGTAGAAAGTTAGAATTTTTTTTTTTTAACTATTTTTATCTATTTTTATTGTTTCTTGCATTTAATAGTTTTAATACCTAAATTTATCTTTTTTTAAATTAAATAAACGGCTTTATTAGATTTCTTACTGAACATATAATATTCAATACACTGTAATACACATAGATACATATAAATAATAAAATTAACGATGTATAATGTTGGCGGTATAAACGATTATTTTAACTTACTATATTATATTATATATAATATAATATTATAGGCGTATTCGCTTATATATTTAATAATTATTCGTTACTTACTACCACAGTTTCAGTTTATTCACTAATCAATATTGTAATTTGTAAACTATTTTATTTTTACGAATGAAAAATTATTATTTAATATTAATCTTTTAATAATGAATGTATATATCGTAATATTCATTAGGTAAATTCACAATTTTTTTTTAAATGCATATTGTTTAATTAGTACCTAACTAGGTCATATAATTTGTGTATGATGAATCATATAATATTTTATTATTTAGAACAAAAATTGTTAGAATAGAGTTAAAAAGTTATGAATATTAAAAAGATAAGGCAGAAAGAAATTATTTTATTGCTACAAGCTAAAAAATAATAGAATATTATTGAGTGATTTTGTCGGAAATATGGAATATATTTTTTATTTATTCATATAAAATAAGTAAACATTAGTTATATCTTATATTTTGTTTAAACTAAAAATATAAAGCTAAAAAAGTTAAATTTTACTAAATCGATTTAATAATATGTAGAGATATCTTTGTGGTGACGGAATTCATCATAGTACTTATCGTATTAGTCAAGTAATTATCCGTCCTTCAAAAAAACATCAACAAAGCAGTATCTGTGTGAAATTTGGTTTTATTATTTTTTTTTATCTAATAGTCCATTATTATAGTCTGATTTCTAAACGATTCTAACAAGATATCTATAAAAAAAATCTTAAAACCATACATCTTGTTAGTCGTCTCTTAGGCTCTGGTTTCGTCACGTCTCTCACTTGCCATTTCCCCACCATTAGTTCCAGTCCAAACTTCCAGTCACGTATTGAACATTAGGTGAGTATATCACAATAAAATCACAAACGCATTCATTGCGACCACTGTAGTAACACACTGATCTATAAACATACGTATACGCAAATATATAATCATGTTGTAGTATAGTAATACGTTGTTATTTGATGACATTGTATGTAATGTGTTGTTCTTTTGGTTTTTGTTTTTAGCGTTACACCTTAGTACACAGTCCGGATCAGCTGACTGGGGCCATCATGATTGTCAACATTCACATTGGTCCGGTTGTACTTCTTTTAATTAACGTCATCCATAATGGTAAGTTTATTTATAGTTGTTATTTTTTGTGAAGTTGTTAAGTTTGGCTATTTTAATTTGGCTTGATGGTCCACGTAGAGTATTTTATAAGTTTAATTTAGTATTGTACTCGAGTATTTAAGGTATTTACGAGACTGTTTAAGTTATTGGAATTAACGGGTTTATTACTTGAGAATGAAATATAATTTTTCTCTAATACACAAACTATACAGTGTATGTCATTATTAAAGATATGTTTTAATATTTATGGCATTTTTATAAATTCTGCATAAAAAGTATTCACGTTTGTTTTTTTTTATTTTTAAATAATTAAATTTTTGACATTTTTTTGAAATTTAACATCACTCAGCTGCAGTGGAAATAAAATATCGAAGCTATATAAATTTAAATACTCGCAGGTAAATGTTAATTATTGTTTTTTAATAATAAATAATTCTTTGTGTGTATAGAATATATCATAATATTATAAATCGTGCTTAATTCTTAATCGTTATCATTAAAACGGATACGATAGTTTTAATAAGCTCGATTTTGGTTATAGTTTAGGTTTAGTAAATAAACCGAAACACCAATTAAATATTTTTTAATAATATTTATTTTTAGTATCACTATTTATTAAATAGTATTTAGTAATTCATTAACATATTATAAATATATAAATATCCAGTTCATTACTAACACAATTTATAAAGCAGTAATGGTTTCTATTTTTTATTTTCCTACGAATTTTTTTGTTAACTTTTATATACATAATGCATTGTATATATAATATATTATATAAATACATCAAATAATTAACTTAAATAATCATACACTGTTATCACTTATTAGTTATAAAATGTACTATAGAAATTCATATGAATGTGCAATATTTTCAATTGAAAAATAATTTGTACTTCATTAATATTATTAAAATAGTAAAAATTATTTAATAATCCAAATTTGTATAAAATTATTTGCATTTGAAATTGATTTTATTGTTTAAAAATAGTTTTCATATATTTACGTATATTAATTTGTCAAAATATTAGTTTTCTGTGCGCATTACATATTTAAATGTCAAATACTTTTAGTTTTTTAACTTAAAATTATAACTTATTGTATTTTTTTTATCGACATTTTGAAAACTGATCGAAATAATTAACTTGTTAATATTTTCTTCATTAAGATTGGATTTTGTTGGGGGTTTAAAATCTGTTTACAGCAAGCTAAAGTCATAATTCAATTTATTTGATTTATTACGGGATACGCAAAATATGTTAAGTAATTTTATGAATAATAAACCATATTATTGCTTAACTATTAAATTATTAATTTATGTATTTATACTATTGTGAGTGTCAGTTGAAAATATTTCATTTTAAATACACATACCAAATTCAAATTGAATTTCAATCGTTATTTGTTAGCCTTCAAACATTGTCGACTTGTGAGTGCTCTTGTTTATGTCATTATTTTTGTTTTTATGGTACCATTAAGGAATTTAATATTATGTTTTTCCGTGAAATCGTTTTATTATAGTATTTTTATCTCTTTCAAAAAAAAAAAAAGTTTTATTTTACTAATTGTTATTATGTAGGTAATGTGTAATAGCAATTATGCTAAATCATTGTTGATCTATTCTATACTACATGCCTACTTAAAACTTTTTATTTAAAATTACTGTGACGAAATGTGGATTATACTATTTCGCACTTGGAAATATTACTGAATAATTGAAAACGTATAATAATTCTTGAAACCAACGAAACTTCGATTGAAAACTATTAATGTCGACGCACAATATTAATCCGACAAGTTGAACGATTAAAATATGTATATTAAGGGAATCAATATTTCTTATAGGGAGTCACGTAGTTTAATTAAGTGCCACTAGTTGAATTATTCGGAACGCATTAAAGACATTTTATCGTATCTCATTATAGAGTCAAAATCAATAGTTAATGTGTTTTAGTTATTTTACGTTTTCTATTCTGTCGAAGATAAGACGTGCAACGTTCTATCCGTTTAATTCTCATTTGATATTTCGTATATTACCCCGTACCTGTCCAATCTGACATTTTGACCCGATCGTTGTCTGCATTTGTCGTCTTCGCGTTTCAGATCTGAATCAATAACGAATAGGAAGTACAAGTCCGGCGGAACAATAGTCGTCAAAACGGTGATCCGCTTAGTGTGCTGTGTCGCGCTTGTAGGTGGTAAAATGGTTTTTAATTTTAATGTTTAACGGCCGTTAAGGGAGATAGGGTTTAAATTTATGGAGTTTTAACGCGGTCAATGGTGCCTCTTTCGCGGACTCTGGGAGTGGGTCCAAAAACGGTGAACAATTAATACTTGCCATTCCTTTTAAAAGGGCGGGCGCCGCCACTAGATTTTTGCTTTTTTCCTTTGAATTCGGCGTAAAATGTCTGTGAGGGATTCAGTGCGCCGCGCCACTGTCCCGCGGGGGTATATAGCGTTGGAGCCAGATTAATGTGAACTTAATGTCTTGTATAGTAATTAGATGGGACGCACTAATGGCAAATCAAACGTCCGCTGTGTATATATATATATATAACACGTATAATTCACTGTCTGACGATAGTGGTCCGCACGTCACTATATAGCGTCTAGCATAATTTTTTTTTCTTTCTAAACATACGTTTTTCAACTTTCCTTGTCATTCACTATACGTCGTTTTTAATGTGCAGCCTCAGCGATTGTTAATGTAGTTCACGATTATCGTTGCGATTTACATTTTATTTTTTTTTTGCTCCAACGCCGGCTATAAGCTGAAAATGAACTCTTAATGGGCACGTGTTTCTGTCACAAATTAGCGCAAACATTAATAACAACCTAAAATGTTAATTTTCATAAACCCATTGCTTCGTTTTAAATTCTATAGGCAGATATACATCAACGAGAATTGAATGTCATCGTTTTACCAACTATGTATGAATGTGATATCTGTACATTTTTCATAACTTTAATAATTACAAAAAGTAAAACAAAACATTGTATGCTCGTATTGTTTAATTCAATATAAAGCCATAATAATAATGAGAATAACTGTAATATTATTTGTTTATCAGTAAACATTTACAGATTGGTTATACGGACATTTATGGTAGGTATTAGTGTATAACTGTAGAAGTATCGATTTCACGGGTGCGGATTGTAATTAAATTAAAAAAAAAAATAATATATATATATATGTATTTATGAAATTTAACTTTTAATGAAAACAAGTTAACTAATACATTATGAAGACAATCTATGATCTATTATCAAAGTGTAAATGAAATATCATTTTATAATTTGATATGGGCCATTTATGAAAATTATTAGGTACTTTTAAACATTTTCTTCAAAAATATCAAGCTGTAACATATAAACATTTAAGTTTGACTTTATCTTTCATATAATATGATGCACTTTAAATAATTTGTATATGATTTTCATATAGCTTTGTCATGTATTAAATTATATTGTTAAGCATTTGTGGAAATTCTATTTTTAAATAATTTCTCCATGTAAAATGTAATTATGTTTTCAATTTACATATAAACTTCCCTTTTTAATTCATTTTTTAAAAGACACATTTAATATGTATAAATCATTTTTAAATACAGATTATCCAATTCCTTAGCTAAAATTTAAAAATAAATGTGCATTGTTCTTAGTTTCTTGCGCACTGCATATAATAACAGGAAAAGTATCTTGTTAAAGAATATCTACGGAAGATAATAACATTGTTACTTTGTTTTAATTGTATGGCAAATGAAATGTATTGTAATAAAAACACATGGAGTTTCTTCGTGTGGTATTTTTAAACACATTTTAGAGTAATTACACATATTATAGACAATTTTAAAATACTAGTTTATTGTTTATGCTGAGTCGTCTAGCAAAATAAAATATACGACAATTATACAAAAATTATCAAAAAAGCTTTAATTATATAACAAACTAAAATGGCTTTAATAAACAAAAAAAAATTATTTTTGAAAAAGCTATTATGTATTTACGCCACAGTTGTCATTATTATTTTTATATTCCAATCTCCCAAGTGTATTAATTATACTTGGAATAAAATATAATACAGTTAATTATAATAAAAACATTTAATACCTAATAAGTTGTTTGTTTTACCCGGTTTAAATTCATTAATATTATACCTTATGTAATTTATGATAATATAATATTTTTTCATATAAAACTATTATCATGTATAGTATTTTCAGTATTGATTGTTTTTTTTTGTTTGATTTGGTATAAACCAATTTTTTTTTCTTTTCTTTTTTAAATATTATTATTTATTATTATAATACGAAAATATATTTGAACATAATATCATACATGGCAAAAAATGTGAATAAGTGTACTACTTAGGTAAACAAGGCACACGTCCTGAAATAATAGCTTGTTCACTTCACTCAGAATCTAAAATGTATGCATTTTACTATTTCAAAGTGTCTAGTAGCACGCGTGCCTCTTCATTCGGTCAATTTACGTCAAAGCGTGTTTCTCTTCAGAGCCACCGCTGTCGGGATATTTATATGAATAGTTTTTTTCATTTTTTTTCATGTTGTTTTACTATTTTTCCAATGACACTAAAATATGTACTAGTCCGTTAACTGAAGGCCGTACGTTTTATTACTGTGCCGCAGTGCCGTTCCGGCTGTTGAAGACCGTAGCCGCTAAATGGAACAACGTCCCATTGATTTTATAGTTGACACGGTTACGGGCAATGAGTTATGCTTATAGATATGTATAGATATACCTATATATTTACCATATTAGAGATAAGTGATAATCAAAGAACAAATCATTCTGATGGCCAACACTTGTGGTTGCACATTTTTATGCGCACCTGATACCTACTAAGATATAGCCATAATAGGTACAGTGTAGGTGGATATTTTCACTATTGCCACCAACGGTGGTTTTCGTTTTCATTTTTGTTTTCGTTTTTTTTTTTTATCAGTGAGGTCATAATATTATTATACCTATTACATTAACACTGTACACCTTTTGACTATTACATGTATGGTGGCTGTGTAATGACAACTAGCGATTAGATAAACTTTATTTCTCATTATTGTTGTTTCGTTTAGTAATCCACATTAATTAAACATAATGGTGGCTTAAACTAAAATGATGGTGCCGTCAACCTGAATAAATCATAATATTGAAAAATTAAATATGTAGATAATAATTATATAGGTATAGTTTGTATATTTATAAATAATAATGCAGAACAAATATATTAATTCATTTTTTTAAGTTCAAAAAGATTATCCATAATATATTTTTCTATTTTTATCTTTGCGTTGTCAGTTTTTATTTTCTTCTGTATTCCTTTTATTCTTCAGTAATGAGCGATTCCCATCGACCTTGTCTTTCAGTTCTATTATTTCAATTAAATTCTCAGTTTTGCTTCTTTTAAGTAGAATTTTAATAAGATATAACCAGTATTATTTACACAATCTAAATTGTAAAATTTTAAATTTTAAATAATTCAATTGTATGTAAAAATAAAATGAAAATATATTATCTATAAAATAATAATGTATGAAATACCTACTCTTTATTGTTTAATGTATATTCTTGTAATATGTAATTTAACAAAAAATAATAATAATAATAATAATAATAATAATAAATACCAATATATTAATATTCTATTCAATATAGCTATCTGGTAAGTAATTAAATTTTACCTATAGGCTATAAATCATAATATTTTATAGGTAAATACTAACTTATGTATTATCTTAATTTATAATTATTTTTGAAATAAAAATAAGCTTGTACTTAAAAACACTAATAAAAAGTATACATTCTTCTGATTAGAATAAATTATTATATAATATCAATAATTAAATAGTAAATTTAACATAAAACATAGGTCTTATCTATATTAATGTATGTATTTATTATTTATTCGAGTTAATTTTTATGTAATATATACTTGACACTTTAGTAGGTTATTATTATTATTATTATTATTATTATTTATAATACATACCAACAGTCAGGCTATTAGCGTCTTCTAAATTTAAGGTATAACAATTTAAATTCGTAGATTAATGTAAGTGTAATAACTATTTAAAATAAGTGGTGTAGGAATGGTAAATTATGGTAACTTAAATTAAATAGTATAATTTTAATAGATGTAAAAATATTGTGAGTAGAATGATGGTTTTTGGAATAGCTGCAAGAAATTCACATAGGTTGTAGGGGTATTGAGCTTATTTCGGAATTCTTGGTATTTGCGACATTTGGTGAAAATATATTTAATTGTATCTGGTGTGATACATGAGTTACAAAGATGTTGATCTTGTCCAGCCATCAGGTGCTTGTGTGTTAGGTTGGTGTGCCCAACTTTAAGTCTGCGTGGGAGCAATTCGTCATGTTCCCAAGGAAGGGTGATTCGTTGTAGATTATTAATTATAGTTTGTTTATACTTAGAATTATGACCATTTTCAAATTTTCAATGTATTAAAGTAAATATTAAATTCAACTATGAATTACTTAAATAGTCAAATATCAATCAATCACGGAAATGTAATATTTACTTAGTAATATTAAATATCAAAGAATTATGTATTTAGTGTATAAGTTAAAGAGTGAAGTTTGTTAAACTGAAAAACTTCTTTATAAAAAGTATAAAAGTTTATAGGTATATTATATTACAAAATCTGACTTATATTTAAAACTAGAATAAAATAACAAATATTATATGCTAAAAATTGTATGTCTATTCATAATGCATTACTCAATAAAACATCAATAAATATATTTTTTATACTTGAGTACAATAATGGATAAAATCAATATTTTTAATAACAATATTCCTATACTATATATTCAATAATAATATTTTATATTTATACCTATAATTTTTTTTCATAATATTAATATGCATTGGACGATTTTAAACATTAATATAATATTACCCGTATTCACTTAGTAAATATTAAAGTAAATGTTAAAAGATTAGAACTATTTTGGTAAGAATAAACTATTTTTTGCTCTTACGTTTTATTGTACAATTAGTGGTATTTTGAATCATTCATTATTTGTGAATAACGATTTCTTTAGAATTTCTCTTCTATTTTTCTTTATAATGATGAGATTTATATTAATCAAACACATTAACACTCATCAAGAACGCATTGTTCTATTTTCAATAACACAATGTTATGTCTTTAAAATTCAAAACAGACTTAGGCTTGGAATATCACAAAGAATGACCTACAAACAAATATTCGACTTAATTAATTCTACTCTACTATAAGTAATAGCAATAAAAGCGTGATGATATACATTTAAATTAAATATACACATACAATTTTCCTTTAAAATTTGTTCTCTTATGTTTTATGTTAACTGCATAAATAAATAAATTAACTTCCTATTTTGATAATAAACTATAATAAATGCATTCATTGAAATTATTTACCTATTCAACTAGTATTTTGTCCACAACTTGATAAATAAATATATGAATATTACTTATTTTCTTACAAAATACATCTACATTGAATGTTTATTTATAGTTATATGATAAAAATCCATAATAACTTTAATTAAGATTAGGAAGTATCATAATAAATATAATAATTATATAAGAGAATTATACGTATTTATTGGATATATTATATTATAAAACTATATTTCAATTTTTTTCATCTTACTTATTCAAGCACATTGTTGGAAAGTGTTTCAGTCATGAAGTGTCAGTCACTTAATAAGGAGTATTTGGTTTTTATAATAACGAACAAATTATTTTGTACCCAGTATAATAATTTCACCAACCCAACACTTTCGTACAATGATTTCTGAAGTATACCTCTAGTATATTATAAGTGGAAGGGATTTCTTTTCCTTTAACAGAGAAAATAATTTTTGAAAGAACCATGTTTCAACTTTCAAGTACTGTTCCGTGAGTTTTTTTTAGATTCAAGTAGTTTTTTTTGATAAAATAATATATTCTATCTTATAGTTGCAAATGAAGGTCATCGCAATTAAAAATGAAACGAAGCTTAGAGTTTGTATAGAGTGCTTAAAGTGCTTTACTGCTAAAAAAATAAGTGATTTAATTTTTTAATTTCAATATTTGTAATATTTCTTGGTAATACACCCTTGATAAATAGAATATCTATTTTTTAGATTTTATAAATTATAATTATATGAGTAAGGTTCACGAGTATTGTAACACGATACACATGCACCTATTACCTATGTATATAAATACTATATTGAGTATACACGTTGTGATTAAATATATAGGTACATTTAGACCATTAAGCCCCATTTTTACATTTAATTAATTGTGGATCTATCGTTAATTATAAAATATAGTATTTCAAAGAGTGTAAAAAGTATACTCATGATTTGTATACTCTACTAGTTTATCTGTGCACATAGACACCTGCGAATGACGCTATACATTTCGAATAATTCCTCCGATGCTTTGTTGTACGATGTTATTTATTGATATAGAAGATACAGTATAGTGTGGCCAGAACGTGAAGATTTACGAGTGGTGTGACCCAGGTGCCTTATGGATAGTTCTGTTCACTGTTTCTGTCAGTAGTATTTTATAGAGTAAACACTTGTGTTTTGCTTTAAATACCTAGAAAATTGTTTATACTTAGTTTATACATTTTTTCCACGCTTATTGTTTAGGCAAATAGATGGAAAAGTTTTACACAATTCGCCATGTTTTTGGCGATATAAATCTAATACTATTTAATTTATTGTTTTTATTTTTTTTTTCTATAGCAAATGTTCGTAACACCATATTGTTATCCTTTTAAAATTAAAGTAGATTTGTTTTAAAGCAATACAATTCATTAATCCCTCGTAAAGTTGTGTTGCTTGGACATTTAACTTTTACTATATTTTCATTATCGGATAGCTTATATGAAAAATTGTGTTTTTCAAAACCAAAAAGTCACGTCACAAAAATAATTTCATCGTTGTTAATCATTATGTTTCTATTATTGTAAGATTCATATATTATGTCTTAACTTTCGATTGTATGAGTGTATATACTATAGAGTGATAGATGGATGTGAACCGTACTGGTTGAACGATTTTGTTTTCTATGGACTTGATCATTGTCTAGTGTAAATGGTCTTTAAGATGTATCTTTTCGATAACAAATATGTGAATATTATATTGAAACAACCCATACATGGTTGACTAATACATAGTGATTCCTCTTTTGTTTTCCATTTACCCAATCAATACTACGCGAATTAGGGCGATTGGTATTTTACATGTAGACATATGTCTCGAAGGACGTCATGTACTGTCTGTTGTAATATTCTGATGTGTGTGGTGCTTTTGAACTTTGACCTAATTGCGTATAGTATTGATGAAATAATGAGCCCCCCGATGATGGTTATAATGGTAGAATAGGAGTAAATAATCAAATTGAAGGTTGTTTTCAATTTATTATTGACCTACATATTGAAACTCAAGTTAAACTTTTTATTGTTTTTAGTGCAATTGTTGGATACTGCAGAATTGCCGGTCATGCAAGAACCAACTGCAAAACCTATACACTCTAAAGAAGGTGACTCGGCTCTTATGACATGCGTCGTAAGAAATTTAGGGGATCACACTGTAATGTGGAAAACTGAAAATAAAGACAGACAAGGATTGAAGGTATTGACCGCAGCGGAATCTAGAATAACCGCTGACAGAAGGTTCGAGGTCTTACATGATAAAGGTAAGAGGATATTTTATGTTAAGTAATTTTGAGTTGGTACTTATTTTTGGTATTTATACAAACGATAAAGAAAAGTTATAACATTTGTATTTTTTTTATAGTTTGTTTGAACCCTTATGGGTCATAATATGTTCAATTCCCTTTACCCCCAAACATTACCAAAACCTTATTTATAAATCCTTCTGTAACTGTTGACTAAACAAATTTGCACAAAACTACGTAAAATGTACGGTAATACAATATAGGTATACCTAATAGTTTGAATGCCTAACCTGTTTCATATTAAACTCATAGACTTGTATCGATTAAAATGTATACTTTAAAAGGTCGTAATGGTAATTGCACACTCGAGAGATCGATAAATTCGCTTATTTATTCAAAAAACTTTTGTGGGTTTTGGAAATAAAATATACATATACGTATCCTTGGAGGAATATTGTTAAAAAACACCTTAACTGAATCGATTAGACTCTTTTTTCCAAAGAGTTATTTAATCATGTTTTGATAGGGAATTTCTATTCTGAAACGGTAGTAGTAGGATAAAATAAAATGAAAGAAGAGAAATAAAGTTCTCCCGCAGAAAAATACTTGCGAAAAACTTTTTTTATAACCCTAAAAACTTTACACTGTCCGTGAAGATTTTTGATCGCATCGAGTCTTAAGTTTGCCACCAACAAATAAACCTTTAATATAATAAGTATACCAGTTGGCAGTTTGGTGAAGTTTTGGTAAATTACTTTCACAATTCATGTTTTGAATCTTAAATAATTATCGGATTACCCTTTGAAAACCAAGGAGAACATACTAATTTATAATAAGAATTGCATACATATAATTGCTTCTACTTTAAAATGTAAATCATCTTTCCAGTGAAAAACTTTTGATTTACGTCAGGTCAAATTGTAACACTGTTGAATATTTTATACGAATTGAATCTGTGAATAGCAGTAATTAGTATTACCAGTCTAATATGTTATATATTTATAAACATTAATCATTTAACCGAGGCTATACTAATAAATATGTAAAATTATTTTTCAAATAACGTTAGAACCATTTTATTTTTAAATTATAAAAACATTATGTAAATATTTAATAAAAAAAAGTATCATAATATTTTTCCCATACTAAATGCTTCGAATGTAATACTTATACACTCGTGATTGGATTGATTATGTTCGGTAATCACCATTATCGTATTGTAATTTTCATAATAATTGGCAATAATATATATTATATAATTTTGTTTTGTGTGACTGTGAATTAGTGTCATTACCCATTGCGAAACTAATGATATTAATGTTATAGCAAAATTTAAATTAAATAATTTACGACGAAAACAAAAAAGGTGGCTCTTTTAAACAAATTTTTCGTTTTTTATCAGTTTATTATATTATAGTAATGGCTTCTACAATTATTGAGCATTTTATTGAATAGATTTTTATTTTTATTTTTTTCATATAATTATTTATATAAAAATGTGTCTGTTTAACTTACCTATAGTATTTTTGGCGTTTAATTAATATACAACTTTGAAATAAATGTATAAGATGTAAAATTATACATTGATATTCAGTTTACTGTTATCAGTTTATAATAAAAGATGGACATAATTTTAATATGGCACATTTTAATATTTTAATTTATTAAGCACTTGAGTTTAAATTTACATTTTTCCTGTAATGTACTTTTGATAATTTATTTTGTGAAGTGGTAAAAAAACAAGGGTTTAGTACTTAAAAAAATAAATATAATTTGAATTAGACTGGGTGTAAATAAAAAAAAATTAGCTAGATTGCGTAATAATTATAGAAATATTACCGTATATATATATATATATATATATATTTATTTATAGGTCTTTGCACTAGAATAAAACAACACGTGTTTAATTAATTTTTGAAAATATTTATTGTTTGTTTTAATTGTTTTGATTCAAAAAGTCAAACAAATATAAAGAAACGTTTTTATCACAATAAATACTGACTTGACGTTGAGGATTAGTATTGTTCAGCCCTAACGGCTAACGCAATATAAACTCAATAAAGTTTCATTACGTATCCCGTGGTGTTTAAAATGTCTTTGTTGTTAATGGTGCAGTAAATTCAAAATTTACACTGCAGGAAATTCACAGTCCCGTCAATTTCTGTATAAGAACTTTTGGTAATTTGTTAAACGTGGTATACACATTTAGGCAAATCCCTAGATTATGAATAATTAATACGCTCGCCTTTCCGTAGCAGATAAGGGTCCTGGAGAAAACTCTCGCGGATGTGAACGTAGGGTAGTTGGGAAAAGGGTAGACGATATACATTTAAGGATGAGAGGGGTAGGCGATATACAGCTCAGAATATACAAAACTACCACCACAATAATCATTAAGAATTATGTCTAGATCGTTTTAGTAGTTTGTTCGATATGTCTTCAGCAAGACAAATGTAAAAGCAATAAACGATTTTAAATTTGATATGTAATTGTGACTTAATCAATGTAGTGTGTTTGAATTGTAAAGAAATTTAACTTAGTTTCTAGATAATAACTTAATGTTCTTAACTTGAACTTTTAATACTAAACCAATGAATAAATAATTACATTTATAATGGAAAATTTTAAAATGTCTTAGAATATTAGACATCCTTATAATACAATTACTTTTGTGTGGATGAATCTTTTATCGTTAATATAGCACACAACTTGTTATAAAGGGTAGTATTAACAGTTATTATTTCAGTCAAATGCGTTTCATATTATGGTATACAGAAGTTTTTTTTTTTTTTTATAGATTTGTATTCTACTTTTATCTATTGTATTTTATTTTACTTATTATATTAAAATGTAACTTGGTATTTCAAAAAGTCGATCTAATTATTAATTAATGCTTTAAGTCTTTCAACACATCTGTCAAATAATTTTTATTGTAGTTTGCGTACTATAGAAACATTTTATTTCTATATAATATTGTAATTTTTTATTCTCATACAAAAAAATTGAAATTAAAAACTAGGTAGTAATACACAGGTGCATTAAAAAAAAATAAATATAAAACTATACAATATTTATTTAGTCCTGTTAATTAAGAGTTGTATTTACATGTGCTTATTATTATATACTTTTTTATAATTTATTATGAATGGTCTTAAAGCATTGTTTCAATAAACGGTATGATCAAAGGAGAATAATAAAAAAAAAAGTCATGAATACAATTTTTTAAGAATTTATAAATATATAAATCTAGTTACCAAAATACATTTAATTATGAGTATTGTAACTTGTAAGAGTTGTATTTTACAAAATATTTAATGCCAAATAATGTCACGATTACTCGATTAATATTCTCATTTTATAATTTTACATAGTCATTAGATATATTTATTTCAGTTATATTTTTTTTATCATTATATACTAATATTTATTCCACATACTTGTGTGTGTGTGTATATATATATATATATATATATATAAGAATTACATATTTGTATAATTGGTAAATCTAATATAATACATCACACATTAGTTTATACGTGGTAATTAGGTACATGATGTCGTGATCTATAATTTATTATATTCTGATGTAAATATGCTACCTAATATGACATATCTTGATGACATTTGTATTTAGATATAGCGCGAAGAGTTGAATTATAAATTAAAATATATCTCTCCCAATGTATATTTGCCTATTTTAATAAAGATGAGGAAAAGAAATCATGAACTTATTTTTGTTGGAATCGTGATGCAAAAAGTGTATTGCTTTTTATGTCATAAATCGATCGCGGTAGGTTATACTTTTTCATAGATCCGATTACTTGTATGAGTCACTTATATTTGACGGTAAGCGACTTTTTGAATTCAATATTTTATCCAATACAATACTATAAACGATTCTGTCAAAATTATTTGACGTATTCTTGAGTAGATTCAAGTATTATTTTGATGTTGTTATTCACAAATTCAGAAGCTATTATATAAAAAGATCGAAGTATAAAATTATACAATTTTTTTTTTTGAATTTAAAGTTCTCTGGTCTTGACCTGTGTACTTTTCAGAACTATGCTCTTTACCCTCGAAGTATGAATGGATTTATATTTTTGAAAAACCTTCGTCAACACGCTTACATTTACAATATATTTTTATGTACACTATATAATATACTATATATATTGTGTTCTGTTCATTCTCCGTATTCAATTTTTTTTTCGATTAACAGGTGGTGACGTATGGGTATTGTCAATCAAGAACGTCAGGTTTAACGACTCTGGGTTATATGCTTGTGAAGTGAATAGCGATCCCGTAGTTAGGTCGTTCCACTCGCTTTCAGGTAAGCTGAACGACAATAATGCATCAATAATATAACATTCAATGACAATTGCATAAAAACTTAAACCTGGTTAAATAGTTCTTTCCAGTAACCTGGAACCACCACCATTTGAGAATGGCACTGCTGCGTATTACGGCAAAGAAGACGAATCAGAACCGATTGATATAAAAAACCACAATTACACGGATTGCTGCATTGCAAGAAACGTAAGCTCAAGTTGTCTGGGCTTTTGCAACATACAAAGCATACTGGATGGCACCACTGGACAGGACCCGGAAAACTGCGAACCAGACTTCAAGTCCATTGTAAAGTGCATGGCAGGTTAGCACATCGA